>CM060687.1:139744241-140944241 GCA_030686995.1 Artemisia argyi
GAATATTGTCCTCAATATTCAAAGTCCCGGCTATTATGCCGAATCTCTGAACGGAAAAAGCTAATATTCGATGCTAACTGTGGAAATATGGATTTTATTTTTCACTTTATTTATCTGTACATACAATCACACTTTTTTATTTTTTTATTTTTTTTTATTATTTTTTTTTTATGGAAACATATTTACTTTTCAACAGGTGGGGGACGGCCACTCCCCCACACTAGGGTGGTAGAAAGTAGAAAGAAGTCAGAAATACGGGTGAAAACCTATATATGTTGCTAATTTTTGTTCACCGAGTCACTAGCTTGACTCGATCCCCGAATTCATTGGTCCATGGGGAAAGTTTGGAGATCCGGGACAACCATGGGTGGTATGTCCTCTCCAAAATAATGTTTCAATCTATGACCATTCACTTTGAAGTTGGGACCTTCGGGTTGAGATAACTCAACAGTCCCGTATGGGTATACTTTAGCAATAGTGAATGGTCCAGTCCATCGGGTTTTTAATTTCCCCGAGAAGATCTTTAATCTTGAGTTGAAAAGAAGGACTCTGTCACCGACGTTGAAAACGCGGTTCTTAATCTTAGAGTCGTGAATCTTCTTTGTCTTTTCTTTGTAGATCAAAGAGTTCTCGTAGGCTTGATCATGAAGTTCATTTAATTCATTGATTTGAACCTTACGATGATCACCCGCTTTATGAAGGTCGTAGTTAGCATGTTTCAAGGCCCAGTAGGCTTTGTGCTCAAGCTTGATCGGTAAATGACACGCCTTCTCGTATACAAGCTTGTATGGAGTACACCCGATGGGTGTTTTGTAAGCTGTACGGAAGGCCCAGAGTGCATCATCTAGTTTATCCGACCAGGAAGCACGGTTTTCACCTACTGTCCTCTCAAGAATCCGTTTTATACCACGGTTGGAAACCTCCACCTGCCCACTTGTTTGTGGGTGATATGCGGTAGAAAGACGATGAGTAACACCGTACTTAAGCATGACTTTTGCAAATTGATCATTGCAAAAGTGAGTACCGCGATCACTAATGATGGCACGTGGAGTTCCAAAACGAGCAAAGAGGGATTTCAAGAATTTCACAACAACTCGGGCATCGTTAGTGGGTAAGGCCTTAGCCTCGACCCATTTTGACAAGTAGTCAACAGCCACGAGTATGTATTTGTTTCCACGAGAAGATGGGAATGGCCCCATAAAGTCAATGCCCCAGACGTCAAAGATTTCACAAACTTGAATAGCATTTTGTGGCATTTCATTCTTTTGTGAAATATTCCCGTGACGCTGACAAGCATCACAGGCTTTGACTAACTCGTGGGCATCCTTATAGATCGTGGGCCAATAGAAACCGAAATCAAACACCTTTTTGGCAGTGTAGTTAGGACTATGGTGGCCCCCGGTGGGTCCAGCATGACAAGCCTTAAGAATATCAGTGGCTTCCTGTCCGTATACACATCGCCTGATGACTTGATCGGCATAGATTTTGAAGAGGAAGGGGTCATCCCAGAAGTAATGTTTAACGTCTTTGAATAATTTTTTCTTCTGTTGGGACGTCAACCCCTTCACTATGAAGTTACCCGCATGGTAATTTGCAAAGTCGGCAAACCATGGGGTAGTAGAGTCACCACGAAAAGCAACCGCATTGAGTATCTCGAGAGGAAATGTTTCATTTATTTCCTTTTTCTCGGACACATCTTGATGTGGGTTTTCTAATCGTGAGAGATGATCAGCAGCAAGGTTCTCAGCTCCTTTTTTATCACGAATAATGATATCAAATTCCTGAAGGAGGAGAACCCAATGGAGAAGCCTCGGCTTTGCATCTTGCTTTGCAAATAAGTACTTCAAAGCCGAGTGATCCGTGTACACTACGCATTTAGTCAAGATTAGGTATGACCGGAATTTCTCAAAGGCATACACCACAGCTAGGAGTTCTTTTTCAGTGGTGGTGTAATGACCTTGAGCCTCAGTCATAGTTTTGCTTGCGTAGTGTATAGGCTGAAAGTATTTTGCTTTTCGTTGCCCCAAGACCGCACCTATGGCAAAATCACTAGCATCGCACATAAGCTCAAAAGGTTGGTCCCAATCGGGGGCAACAAGAATCGGTGCCTCGGTAAGCTTTTTCTTTAATGTTTCAAAAGCTTCGATGCAGTCAGGAGAAAAGATGAAAGGAACATCCTTCTCGAGGAGATGGGTCATAGGCCGGGCAATCTTAGAAAAATCTTGGATAAACCTACGGTAGAAGCCGGCATGACCCAAAAAGCTCCTAACACCTTTTACGATGGTGGGATGAGGTAATTTGGCAATGACATCGATTTTAGCTCTGTCAACCTCAATCCCGTCTTTTGAAATTTTATGGCCGAGGACAATGCCCTCTTTGACCATAAAGTGGCTCTTCTCCCAGTTGAGACTTAGATTCGTTTCTTTGCAACGTTTAAGCATCTGTTCCAAGTGGGAGAGGCAAGTCTAAAATGAATCCCCGATGACTGAAAAGTCATCAATGAATACCTCCATAGTTTTCCCGATCATGTCGGAAAATATAGACATCATGCACCTCTGGAACGTGCCTGGTGCATTACATAAGCCGAAAGGCATACGTCTGTAAGCAAAAGTTCCGTAGTGGCATGTGAAGGTAGTCTTCTCTTGATCCTGGGGATCAATGAGGATTTGGAAGTAACCCGAGAAACCATCGAGGAAGCAGTAGTATTCATTCCCCGCAAGTCTTTCGAGCATTTGGTCCATAAAAGGGAGAGGAAAATGGTCTTTACGGGTGGCTTCATTCAACTTTCGATAGTCAATACAAACTCGCCAACCCGTGACCAAACGAGTTGGAATCAACTCGTTATCCTCGTTGGTGACAACGGTAATGCCACCCTTTTTGGGAACACAATGAATTGGGCTAACCCAAGGACTGTCAGATATAGGGTAAATCAATCCCGCATCAAGAAGTTTAAGAACTTCTTGTTTGATAACTTCGTGGATTTTGGGATTTACCCTTCTCTAATGTTGCACAGCTGGCTTAAAGTCATCCTCCATTAAGATTTTATGAGTACAAAAGTTCGGGCTTATGCCCTTAATGTCGGAGAGTTTCCAAGCAATTGCTTGCTTGTTTGACTTAAGAACCTTTAGGAGTGCAGCCTTTTCCTCATCTTTTAAGTCTTTGGCAATAATGACGGGTAATTTATTATCACCCTCCAGAAATGCATATTCTAGATGAGGAGGCAAGTCCTTGAGCTCAACCTCGGGGAAGTCTTCAGTTATTTCAACATTTTTGACTTCCGCTTTATGAAGCATTTGTGGAGACGGAGAGAGTGAAGGATCGTCATTTAACAATCTTTCAAGGAGAAGAATGTCCCCCTCCGGGTCAAGATAGTTTTCATCAACCCCACTTGGGATTGAGCTATCTTGAGCAAGAAAAGCCTCGACCTCTTCCAGAAGGAAGTCACTTCCCTCAAACGGAGTGAGGGAAGGGGAAGAGTCGGAAATGATAGGGTCAGTAGAAAGATTGCCACTGGATGAGAAACCAAGGACCTTTTGAGAATACTCCTCAGACGCAACATCGATGATATCAATTCGGTTAATCGTTTCAGCGTCATAGTTGGAGGAGTATCTTGAAGTCTGATCAAGATTGAATGTGATGGCTTCGCCACCAACACGTAGAGTGATTTCTTCTTCAAATAAATCGATTAAAGCACGACCCGTTCTTAAGAATCCCCTCCCGAGAATGAGAGGAACTCGTGGGTCAGCATCGAAATCAACAATCATGAAAACTTTCGGAAAGTGGAACTTTCCTACTTTCACGAAGATATCTTCGGCAATGCCGAGAGGACGGGATATAGTACGGTCTGCAAGTTCGAGTGTCATGCAGGTCGGAGTGAGAGCAGGAAGTGAGAGTCTTTTCCAGACTGTGTAAGGCATCAGGTTAATGCTTGCGCCAAGATCGGCCAAGGCAAAGCATTCAACCATCCCAGGGAAAATACATGGAATGAGAAATTTCCCGGGATCTCCAAGCTTTTCGGGAAGCTTTTTCAAGAGCACTGCTGAGCAATGCTCATTGAGTGAAGTTTTTGCCATCTCACAGAGTTTTTCTTTATTGTTTATCAGGTTTTTGATTGTCGAAGCAAACTTAGGCATGAGAAGAAGAGCGTCCGCGAAGCTAATATCGAAGTGTAATTCTTGGAAAATTTGATAAAATTTTTCCATTTGATGATTAGCTCTTTCGCGGTTCTTTTGATCATACACACGTGAAGGATATGGAATTGACGGCTTAGGATCATTCTTTGGAATTTCATCAGGACTCACAGGAGGATCAAATACAACTTTCGGCTTACGAGTCGGGACCGGGACAACTTGAGGGTGGACGTTGTTGATACCTCCGTTATTAGTAGGAAGTACCGTGTCCGTAGTAACCTCAGGTTCACGTTCCGCTACCTTAGGATGAGAAGAAGAGGTAGAGGGAATCGCGGGTCCATTGTATGATACCCCACTTCGGGTGGTGATCGCTTTGACATCGCCCCTCGGGTTAGCGATCGTGTTGCTCGGTAATGTACCCGGGCCCGAGGGTCGATCATTTAATGACTTCTGAAGTTCAGAGATCTTGCCGATCAATAACCGATTCGTTTCCTCTTGTGCTTTCATGAATTGTTTTAGCACTTCATCGGAGGAAGACGAGGGTGGAACAACATTTTGATTTTGAACAGGGGGATTTTAAACACGGTTGTTTTGAAAATTCCCTTGGTTTTGATTGTTGTTACCCTGAAAATTGTTTCTCTGATTGAAATTCCCTTGATTCTGGTTTCTTTGAAAATTTCCTTGAAAACCTTGGTTTTGATTGCCATTTTGAAAATTGTTTTGATTAAACTGGCCTTGATTTTGGTTTGGGTTTTGGAAATTTGAGTTTTGACCTTGGTTAAAATTCTGATTCGCGTTACGGTTTTGATTTTGGTTAAAACCGGGAGGTCCGAGAAAATTGTTGGAACGATAGCTTAAGAGATTACGGTCCCCTTGCGGTTGGTAAGAATTACCCCCCGTGTTGTAGGAACCGTTAGCAGCATAAACGTTCTCTTGAGAAAAGTCAGCAGTAGCGAGGACACTCGGAATACAGATGTGGGCCCCCACAAGTTTCACAACTTCGGGCTACGGCTTTCACTTGTTGATTTTGAACCTGATGTTGCATCGTTTGGTTCATTCTCAACACAGCCGTAGAAATATCATCCATCTTTTTGGTAAGAGCAATTATTTCAGGAGATGATGATGAAGGAGTAACTGAATTACATGACGCATCCCTCTCCGCAGAGGAATCCCAAAAGTTATGGTGGGCAGTCATGTTCTCGATTAAGTCATAGCACTCCTCGGGACGCCTTTTCATAAAGGTCCCACCAGCAGCAGCATTGAGAATATCCCGGTGCCTCAATGTCAGACCATTATAGAAGGTATCTATGATGGTAACTTGTAACATATTGTGGTTAGGGCACCGATCAATAGCTAGCTTATAACGCTCCCAAGCCTCAAAAAGAGACTCATCGGAACGTTGCCGGAAGTTGCTGATATCATTTCGTAACTTGGTAACCATGGATGGTGGAAAATATTTTGCTAGAAACTTGGTTACCATTTCATCAAAGGTACGAATAGAATTCTTTGGGAGTCGGTCAAACCATGCAGTGGCATGATGAGTGAGAGAATAGGGGAAGAGGTACAGCCGGAGGGCGTCATCGGTGACACCATGCTGTTTCATGCTTTGGGTGACCGTAAGATATTTGTCAAGATGCTTGTTAGCATCGTCACCCGGTAATCCGTGAAATTGACACGAATTCTGGACTTGTTGGATCATGTGGTGCTTGAGGCCAAAGTCCGCAGCCCCAATAGTGAGTGGTGCAATAGGCCCACCCCGCCCTTGCATGGTAGGCTGGCACAGCTCCTCCATCGTTCGGAGATCGGGAGCTGGCTCACCCAAGGGAGGGTCAGGGGGTGGTAAAGGTGGTGGTGGCCCAGTGGCCATTTCGGTTTCTGTATCAGAACGTAGCTCGGGTACGTTTTTCTGTTTTTTATTCTTTGTTTGAGACCGAGTGCGCATGCACTAAAAACAATTTTTCAACACAAGTTCGAGGCAAAACCACAGTGAACTTAAACTAATAATCACAAGTGAATGGCTTCTTTGAAAAAGGTACACCACTCACAGGGATATAAAGGCAAGTTTTTATCTTAAGTTTGGGAACTTATTATGGGTTTATTAATTAATTTGAAAAACTGCTTTAGGCTTATGGGTGTGTGTGCAGAAACTTGGGAAATATTTTTGGAACTGATTCGTTAACCGAAATCATCCCTTTAAGATTACTCGCAGGCTGGCGGGAGGAAGTAAATAGGTTTCCTCTTCAGTTCGCAATTTAATGTCAGAACTTACCTTAAACCAACTGTTTCAGGTTGTAATCTTAAAGAACACGAAATAATATAACTTCACAGTTTGTTTTTGATTGTTTTTAATTTTTTTGGTGTTTTTCAACACTTCAGGAGAAGTGTTAATGAACGTTTTTTATATGATTATGTTTTGACAAAAACTTTTTACAAATTTGTGTGAAATTTGTACAGGGAGGGTTTTGAAAACCACTTAACTTAAAACGATTTTATAAAACACGCAACAACCTCCCCGGCAGCAGCGCCAAATTTTGATTGGGTCTAAACTAGTCAACCTTTATTAGTCAACCACTTGTGAATGGTCAACCGTAAAAGTCAAACTAATCGAGCCAATTCTCCGTGGATAGTATAGTGTGTCCCCGGGTCGTTATGTCCCAGCGAGATTGAAATGGTGCTTTAGAAATCGTTTATGAGTGAGTGGGACTGAGGACAGTAGCCCAGATGATGTGGAATTGATTTTGCTACTGTTATTTTGGTATTGGTACACAGATATAATATTCACAAAAATCAGATACCAGATATATGCACGTATTCACAATTCAGATCGCGTAACAGACAAAGAAAGTGGGATTTTGATATTTAACAAACTACAGGGGGTGCTTTTGACACTTTTTGAAACTTAAAATTAAAAATGAAAATGAAATTATGAAAATGATTAAAATATTATTTTAAATACTATTTAATTAATTAAACTAATTAAAATCTAAATTAAATCTACTTTTAATTAACTAAAAATTACAAATGTAACAAATTAACCTAAAAACTTGTAAAAATAATTTCTAAACTTAAATTAGAACTTGAAGAAAGTATAAAAAATAAAAATAAATATTTTTGTCTTTTTGTGGATTTTTTATTAATTAAAAACTAATTATGTTAATTAAACTATTTAAACTAATTCTAATTAATATTAATACTAAATTGACTTAGAAAATTATGAGAAAATTTATAAATTTACTTAACCATTACAGGAATCCTAAAAAATTATAAAAAACTCTAAAAATTATGTTTAAGATTAATCTACTAATTAATTACCTTTTAATTAACTTAAGTCTAAATTAAGTAATTAAAATAAGAAAAATGTAAAATGAACAGTAGAAACTCTAATTATATTTTCTAAAAGTCTATTATAATATATTATAGCTAGGAAAAATATAAAAACTAAGTTATGCTTTATAAAAACTAAATATGCTATTTAATACTTAATATTGATTAATAATTAAGAAAACTAAAATTAAATCTAATAAATACTAAATGACAAAATAAAAATCTGAAAACATAACTAAAATTACTTTACTATATAAGGTAATTAATAAAAATATAAAATTGACAAGTACTTAACAAAAATTTAAAAATGAAAATTAAAATTAAATTGAATTAAATAGAAACTATCACTTATTTTAAACTTAACTTTTTTGGATTTTTCTTTTACAAACTAACTTTACCACTGAAAATAGAAAACTTTTGTAAAACTACTTTTGAAAATAGCTTATAAATAAGCTATAAGCACCCCCCTTGGCTTACACAGTTGACTTATGTTGACTGTGTGGTCAAATGAGGTCAAATGAGTGAAGCTGGGGTCCACAATGGTAAAAATGAGTACCAACAAGCTTAACAATCACAAATAAGCCAGAAACAACAACACTTGATCACAAATAAGCTGAATAAGTTCAAATAAGCACTTAGCAAATCTGAGTTTCACTCAGATTATGGGACAAACTTGAGGGGCTAAACCAAGTGGGGTCCACTGAGTCCTAGGTTAAACAAGGGGTCAAAGTCTGATCCCTGGTAGGAGGGGGGTTCAATGGTGCTTAGTATGGCAAGTGGGGTCCACTGAGGTGGGCTGCAACCACCACCAAAGTTGGTGGTGTGGTGGAGGTCTGTTATGCACAGGGCAGACTCTTGCCCTGCAACTCACTTTGGGGGTCTGTGGGACCCACTTAAACTTCCACAAAAATTAAGCAAAAATTTGAGCTTAAAGATCAGCTGATAGGCTCTAACCACAACAAATTTCAACCTTTAAATCCCATCACACAACTCACAATTGAACTAGGAAATTTTGCAAAAACCTGAGAATGGGAAATTTTGACTTTTTGATTAAACCAGACTTTTGACTTATTTGGATTTCCAAATGCTCTTACTGATTACTAACTAAGTTATAAGCTATATTAGGACTAGTTTATACTATATTAACCACTAGTGTACCTAATGAGTATGATTTGGACACCTAAAACTCTCACAGTTAACTGTGAGAGTTAAAAAGTTGAGATTTTGACTTTTGATTAAAACAAGACCTGATTTTATGGATGTTCTGAGTTAATTATAGCCTAAGTAACTTGTATCAACCAGAAACCACAACTCTTAAATCCCACAACACCTTGGATCACTCAAAACCAAACACTCCATTAAGATTGACTGATTTATAATTTTCAAGACAAAAGGGTGCTAGGGCATATGAATCTGATCCACAACAGCTTATTATGATGATTTAAGTATAATTGAACACTTAAACACACAATACAACAACAATTACCAAAGATTACTACTTATACTAATTTTGACAGTTAAATATTGAAATTTTAAGTAGCTATTTATTCTAATAAACAAGTTATGATTATTAAATTAAAAACTACTCAAACAACAACCAATTAACACAGATTCACAATGAAGAAGCAATTTAAACAGAAGCTACTTAGATCTAAGATTTTTAGTGAAAAATAAAATTGAGCAAAAGCTTACAAGGTATCCCTAGCTTGAACAAGGGATTTTCCTATGAAGCCTATCTTTAGATAGGCAAACTTCAACTTCAATCCTGCTCCTCAATGATCCTCCATACCTGAAAATGACTCAAAAACATATACAGTTGACCAATGTTGACTTTTTTCCTTTTTGATTATCTTCTACTACAACTGAGTTTTAGAGTCTCTAAAAGCTTAAATAAGCTTAAGGGATCCTAAATGAGCCTGATTCAGTCCATTAACCTTGGTACATTTGATCACTGAAGTTGTTTAGAAATTCAAAATTTAGAGTAAATTGCAAATTCATAAAACAGAACTAAACCTTGATATTTTATAACTTCAAAAGAGTAGAAATACAATAACTAAGATACTACAATGCTTGAATAAGAAAGATTACACTGGATTTCAAAGATAATTTAAATTTGACACTATTTAAAACTAATTAAACTACACACTTTCATTCCTTGCATCTTCTTCTATTTATAGTCCCACGTTAGGTCTTCTTGAGCTTTTCTGAGCATATCCCACCTCCCTATGGCTTCTTTGGTCCACTCAAATGCCTCCACGTGTTTTTGGCGGGAACGGATTTTTTTTTTGCAATTTGGTCTCTGATACACGCAATGGGTGTAACAATTCGCATTTTCAGATTTATTTCTATTCCCGAAAATTTTACTATTCACTTTTACTATTCATTTTTCCGAAATTTTCCCGAAAGTTGATTTTTATTTCATATTCTCGAGTGATAAATTATTTCCATGGCAAATTAAATGTTTGACATTCGTTAGATCATTTTCGTGAAAGTTATTAAGGAATTACACGGAATTATACGTTTTAGGGTAAAACGTCATTCAAAAATTCTACGCACAACGAAACTCGACTGCGTTCAGTGACCCCGCATCAGAAAAATGTTTAGTACTCTCATGATTAATTATAGAATTAATCATGACTGAGAAAAATATGACCAAAATAAGCCTCGGCCGTGAAAAACTGGAATTTTCAGTTTTTCACGTTTTTACTCAGCCGTAACCTTAGCCTATACCTGCACCGCGTTTCTAAGACGATTTGAGTTTTCAACTTATTAGAAAAAGTCAACATATTTTTCCCTCCTCCTTTGACCAAAAATCATTCCTTAATTTTATAAGTCATTCCTTGATTTTTAGGTCTAAAAGACATTTAACACCAACCGACACTAGACTGAGCCCAGCCTAGACATTATAAGTCATTTTAAGTCATTATTATCCTATTAGAAAAGTTACATTTTACTTTTCTTAATTTTACGCAACTTTCGTACGTTTTACGTATTACGCGTTTTAGACCCGTGTTTCTAGTTTTAGCAGGGTTTTACCACCCAAATGGAACCTACCACTCATTTTATATTTTATTATGGACTATATTGACATGTTTAACAATACTTTCAAGTTTTATATTTTTACGATACCCGGTTTTACGTTTTGAGGCTTAATCATTTTCGGTTAGCATTTCCCGGAGTCAAAACTAGCTACTTAAGTTAGATAATATCACCAAGGACCAAGTCATCCCTCCTTATCCTTATGGAACCGCCATTTAGGGGGGGGAGTCACCATGGGTGGTTAAATATTGACCATTGATCTCTAGGATGTTTACAAGTGTCTAAACTAACCATGGTTAAATTCTAACCCAATATGTGGTTAACTATTTTTCCTACCCTATAAATACCAAGCTAAAAACACATAGAAAACTTGCACCACACCTTCTTATAACCTTCAAGTCCTAAAACCTAAGGCACTTTTCTTATATTTTGTAAGAAAGTTAACTAGTTTTTGAAAGAAAACTAGTGTTTGATCTTCAATCTTGGAAATTTTCTAAGAAAAGTTGTTATAACCTTAAAGTCTCCAAAAAGACGTCGTTATAATCTTCAAATAGCTTTGGACTTCAAGAAGGCGTCGTTATAATCTTCAAATAACCTTGGTTTATCATAGATTGCAAAGGGTGAAGCTTAAGTCTATCAAAGTCCGTACCTTACTAGTTACTTGCCTTTCTTTTAGAAAGCCTCAAGTTGTAAGCAAACCCTAACATACTGTGACACCCCCAAAATTTACAACGCAGCAGAATACCAATTTGGGTGTCACTTCATAGTTCATACACACAAGTTACATAAAACGACTTCAAATAACCTCGGTTTATCATAGATTGCAAAGGGTGAAGCTTAAGTCTATCAAAGTCCGTACCTTACTAGTTACTTACCTTTCTTTTAGAAAGCCTCAAGTTGTAAGCAAACCCTAACATACTTTCTTGCTTAATTATCATTTTCATGCTCTTTGTGTTCCTTTCATGCTATATATGTTCTTGTTATTGTGTTCATGATGTTTAAAAATGGATAAAACAAGTATTGGTATACATATGTTAACTTATGACAAGTAAACAAGCAAACTAGTGATTTTTATGGAGAACCACGACCAAAATAGTATAATTTTGATATTTTACACTTACTTACTGTTAAATAGGACTTAACAAGGAAAACATAGCAATTTGAATCACCCAAAACGAGTACCCGAGTCAAAAGTTATGGCCATAAGAAGTTAGCGAAACCAAAACGGCAAAACTGCCTTTACCCTACTGTTTTGCATTCTGTGATTTTGAAAGTCCCCCTTCTGGTCCGATTCATCAAAATGTTAAAACACGAAAGTTGTCCGGAACGACGTTTTCGTTCAGGAATAAAGAAGCTCGTGCCCTGAAAACGCTTTCCGAGTGATAATTTTCTTCAAAATCTTAACAGCCCATTTTAGACCAAAGTCACTATATTATAGTTATGATTTACTAAGACCAAGAGGTCTAATGACCTAAAAGCCAAGACCACAACCATGGCTAAAGCCAAGGTTGAGTCTCAAGACCATGGAAAAATGACCAAGGTCACGGCGAAGCCATGACTAACTATAAGCTTACTTAGGCGTAAACATGAAACAAGGAATTAGGCGATAACTTGAACAAGCAATTTGGATCTACTTCACTTCAAAAGGAACCATGAGATATTACAAAGAGAAAATGGTCATACAAGACTTATGAAACTACCCCTAATAACAATCTTCATGTACTAATAAACTTTCCTAAGTTTATTCAAATATTGGACATGTAACTTTTCGGATTAAAACTTATACATTTGTTATCAAATACTACAATAGTAGGGAGCCTCATGTGAGGAGTTCATTAAGTAAGCCGTCGAGATGAGTTGTGGATTTACGAGTTAAAGTGTCCTGGCTCCTCGAACGTTTACTCCATGACTTCTGAATTATGTCGGCCCGAACGGTAGTAAGAGATATACAACTTATACATGTTTCATAAACCATTTATATTCAAAGACTTACACTATATACTAAGTACTACATCATGAACATTATGCAAGACATATATAGGCAATTCTTCGCATTCTTAGACGTTACTCCAAACCTAAGTCGCAACGTTCTATTATAGGCTGCTCTTAGTGACTTTCACGATTCGACTACCACTTTGATTTCACATCACTTAAGCTTAAGGTGAGTCATAGCCCCTACTCTTTTCATACTTGTCTTAACTCTTTGGGGGAGACACATGCTCAACTACTTGTTTACTTGTACAAATACTCAAAACATTTATACTTGATTGTCTTATACTTAATTGCGTTATTCTATTTATTGACTAGTAGTTATCTTTGGGAAGTGGCTCCCAGTTGTCTTTGGGAAGTGGCTCCCAGTTGTCTTTGGGAATTGACTCCCAATTGTCTTTGGGAAGTGGCTCCCAGTTGTCTTTGGGAATTGACTCCCAGTTGTCTTTGGGAATTGGCTCCCAAAGTGAGGTCTTCGGAGATGAAGTGTAGACTCACTTCTAATTGCTTAAATTGTCTTGATGAACTATTACATGTCTTATTCATTATATTTAGCAGTGGGTTGTGAACACACAGGTTGCAAGTGTTGTTATGAGCGGGACTTGCAACTGAGTGGATTCACGATGCCTTTGCTGTGCGAACATTCTTTTAAGGCTTTTCAATTATTTTAAGACAAACTCTATGAACTCACCAACCATTGTGTTGACACTTTAGCATGTTTGTCTCAGGTCTGTAAGATGATAAGCTGTTGCATGGAGCATAGAGTCGCTTGGCATGTTTTGAAGACTTATGCTTTTATCTTTACCATTCGATATGTTTTAAAACTCTTATGTATTGTATTATGGAACTCAAGTTTGTAACTCGGAATTTATTAATCGAATGGTAACTTTTCAAAACGTCTCATTTAGAGTTCGTTTTCTATACCTTGTACTTTGTATTATGAAGTAGCACCCCTATGACACAGTCTTCCGCTGCGATATTTTGGGGGTGTTACAGATTGGTACCAGAGCCTTGGTTATAGAGAACTAGGTTGCATTTAGTGCCTAGACTATAACTGCTATAAACATTAAGACTCTCCTCTTTATTTTGCCTTACACACACTTCATGCGCATATGCTTATTGCTAATTGTTTGTTTAGAAGAAACCCCAGACAATAGTCAAGTCATCAAAAATTTAGAGCTAAGTAATAATTGTTTAATTAACTTAATCTTGTGACAGTTCTTGTTTGATAAGACATAAGATTAAGTTAAATAAAGGTTATTAGTTTCCTGTAGAGATTTGATGATTTGCCTTATACTTACTTTATATGATTCTAATACCTAGAAGTGGTTTATATGTCCTAGTATGACACTCAAACCTTACTACAAGTGTGACTAGTCCATTTCGTCATATCACCTTCTCTAGATACCCAGACTACGTTACCCTTTCACAACTTAAGAGCAGAAAGTCTACCCAATTATGTAGTATCAATTGTTGAGATATGTGTGCCTGGTAATATGTATATGTGTGAAAGGAAGCAATTATAATTATGGTGGCCAACATAATTATAAATGCGTCACGACTCACGTAGACATATGTGACCATGCTTACATTAATCAACGGTTGACTCAAAATTGACAAGATTTAAGACTAAGTAGTCTAAGAATATCACCTCATATCTGACGTCGACAAAATGTCCCTCCTTGTAGATATCATGGCACCAAAGAGAGTAACTCGTAGCACTAGCCGAGGTGGTGCAACACCAAGAGGTGGAAGAACTGGTGGTCGTGGAGGTAGAGGAGCTGCTCACGACACTAGTAATCCTAGTAATGATAGTGGAAGAACTGGTGGACGTGGAGGTAGAGGAGATGCTCACGATACTAGTAACCCTAGTAACGCTGGTGGAAATCCAGATGTCTCCACCATTATTGCCCAACAACTACAAAACCTACTTCCCACTATAGTCACGCAAGTTGGCAATCACATGAACAATTTGGGAAACCACGGAAGCATAAATGACGCTACAAATGATGGGGGAAGGAATAACAACAACAACCACAACAACAACAACAACAACCATAGGACTGGATGTACGTATAAGGAATTTACGTCATGCAAACCAATTGAGTTTAATGGTAAAGGAGGTGCATTGGCATATACACGATGGGTCGAGAAGATGGAGTCAGTGATTGACATCAGTAACTGTGCAATCCACCAGAGAGTGAAATATTCTGCATGCTTACTATCAGAAAAGGCATTGACATGGTGGAACATGCAGATTCAAGCAAGGACTAGAGAAGCAGCTGTAGGCATGACATGGGACGACTTTAAGGGACTACTGAAGGAAGAATACTGCCCGGTTAATGAAATGCAAAAACTAGAAGACGAGTTTTGGCATCACTCTATGGTAGGGGTTGGTCATGCAACCTACACAGATCGGTTTCATGAACTAGCTAAACTAGTTCCTCATCTGGTTACCCCTGAATCCAAAAGGATTGAGAGGTACATCTATGGCCTTGTTCCTGAGATTCGTGGGACAGTGAAAACAACCGAACCTCCCACAATTCAGAGTGCAATATTGAGAGCAGGGACCCTAACAGATGAGATGGTTAGGAATGGAACTTTGAAGATTAGTGATAAAAGGAAGGGAGCAGGTGAATCAGGCGAGCAAAAGGGTACAATGGTTGATAATAAGAGAGCAAGAGGATTTGCGGCAACAGTTTATGATCAGGGAAAGTATGAAGGTCCACATCCTAAGTGTAATAAATGTGCTTATCATCATCAGAGGTCTGAGCCCTGTCGAATGTGTACTAATTGCAATCAGAAGAGCCATTTTACATATCAGTGTAAAGCAACGGCAAGGCAAGTAACACCGGTGAATGCAGGCAATATAAGAAACAACCAAAAGACATGCTTTGAGTGCAACAGCCCAAACCACTTCCAAGATACTTGTCCTAAGTTAAATAGGGCACAGAGACAAGTGCTAGATAACCCAACTCTAGCCGTAATGCTTGAAGAAAATAACCCAAACCGTGAATACAATGTTAGTCCACCTCGGGGTCGAGCATACTATTTGGGTGCGAAGGAAGCCCGCAATGCGTAACGGGTACGTACCTTATACTACTATAATATTCTATTCTAAACCTAGCTTTATTATGCCGCTATTAAGATAAGAGACCTAGACACACTAAACTTCGGGACGAAGTTTCCTGAAGGGGTAGAGACTGTAACAATTCGCATTTTCAGATTTATTTCTATTCCCGAAAATTTTACTATTCACTTTTACTATTCATTTTTCCGAAATTTTCCCGAAAGTTAATTTTTATTTCATATTCTCGAGTGATAAATTATTTCCATGGCAAATTAAATGTTTGACATTCGTTAGATCATTTTCGTGAAAGTTATTAAGGAATTACACGGAATTATACGTTTTAGGGTAAAACGTCATTCAAAAATTCTACGCACAACGAAACTCGACCGCGTTAAGTGACCCCGCATCAGAAAAATGTTTATTACTCTCATGATTAATTATAGAATTAATCATGACTGAGAAAAATATGACCAAAATAAGCCTCGGCCGTGAAAAACTGGAATTTTCAGTTTTTCATGTTTTTACTCAGCCGTAACCTTAGCCTATACCTGCACCGCGTTTCTAAGACGATTTGAGTTTTCAACTTATTAGAAAAAGTCAACATATTTTTCCCTCCTCCTTTGACCAAAAATCATTCCTTAATTTTATAAGTCATTCCTTGATTTTTAGGCTTGCGGTTTTAGGTCTAAAAGACATTTAACACCAACCGACACTAGACTGAGCCCAGCCTAGACATTATAAGTCATTTTAAGTCATTATTATCCTATTAGAAAAGTTACATTTTACTTTTCTTAATTTTACGCAACTTTCGTACGTTTTACGTATTACGCGTTTTAGACCCGTGTTTCCAGTTTTAGCAGGGTTTTACCACCCAAATGGAACCTACCACTCATTTTATATTTTATTATGGACTATATTGACATGTTTAACAATACTTTCAAGTTTCATATTTTTACGATACCCGGTTTTACGTTTTGAGGCTTAATCATTTTCGGTTAGCATTTCCTGGAGTCAAAACTAGCTACTTAAGTTAGATAATATCACCAAGGACCAAGTCATCCCTCCTTATCCTTATGGAACCGCCATTTAGGGGGGGGGAGTCACCATGGGTGGTTAAATCTTGACCATTGATCTCTAGGATGTTTACAAGTGTCTAAACTAACCATGGTTAAATTCTAACCCAATATATGGTTAACTATTTTTCCTACCCTATAAATACCAAGCTAAAAACACATAGAAAACTTGCACCACACCTTCTTATAACCTTCAAGTCCTAAAACCTAAGGCACTTTTCTTATATTTTGTAAGAAAGTTAACTAGTTTTTGAAAGAAAACTAGTGTTTGATCTTCAATCTTGGAAATTTTCTAAGAAAAGTTGTTATAACCTTAAAGTCTCCAAAAAGACGTCGTTATAATCTTCAAATAGCTTTGGACTTCAAGAAGGCGTCGTTATAATCTTCAAATAACCTTGGTTTATCATAGATTGCAAAGGGTGAAGCTTAAGTCTATCAAAGTCCGTACCTTACTAGTTACTTACCTTTCTTTTAGAAAGCCTCAAGTTGTAAGCAAACCCTAACATACTGTGACACCCCCAAAATTTACAACGCAGCGGAATACCAATTTGGGTGTCACTTCATAGTTCATACACACAAGTTACATAAAACGACCTCAAAGAGACGTTTAATAAAATGTCACATTCGATTTGATAAATCAGAGTACAAAGGTCCCAACAATTTCTATTTAAAACTTAAGTTACAAGAGTTAAAACATGACACATATGTATAGTTTAAAGATAAAAGGTTATCGAATGTGTAGAAAACAAGTCTTTCAATATTTGATATCCACGCGACTCCGATTGCTCCCAATGCTCAGCTAGCCAAATAATACCTGAGAAAATACATGCTAAAAAGTCAACACAAAGGTTGAGTGAATCCATAGAGTTTATATAATAAGAAGTTGATCACAATATAATTCAATTTAAGAAAACGATAGGCTACGTTGTTATACGCCCATAAAACGTATTATTACACTAAGCTCATGACATCGACGCCTTAAGAAATATGTATGTAAATTTGCCCCGGTAGGTGCCTTGCCAAGCACCTAGAGACCTCAAATATAGTGCATCCTCTCTGGACGGTGGAGTTCAATCCCAATAGATCTATTCACAATATTCGCGCTCACTACTCATAGTGATTAACGATTCATGATGTGGGGACTTCATGGCAATAGTAGCACTTAGTGTCAATAATACATTCAGTTTAGAATACAGTTTTCAAATCAGTTGTGATCATAATAAAAATAAGTAGCATGCATCTCCCCCACGGAGTTTGTAAAACAATTAAAGTAAAAGGTGGGGCTATGAACTCACCTTGGAAGGTAGCGACGTAAGTAACACAACGGTACCAAAGAGTATGGCAGAATAGAGTAGCACAATTGATGTCAAGGATTAGAGCACAACGATACAGAATTGGCATAACCTAAAGAATATAAGTTTGTCTCAAGATATGACAATGCGGAAAGTAATCGATACGTATAAGTTTCAAAAGATGGAGTGTTTTAGTTTTCGTGGAAGATTCGTTTCAATGTTTGTAAAAAGTTTAGTATTTCATTCGTGTGGTGGTATGAAGTCATAGACTCAAGATAAACGCACGCCAAAGCATAAAACATATAGCACATGCATACAAGGTAAATAAGTATGTAAGAATCAATTAAGAAACTAGGCAAAAGATATGAGGATGGTTAAGTTTATTAAAGTCCAACGATGTCAAATAAGTGGTCGGTTCTCAATAATAAGTTTCGGGTTATCAAAGCCAAACTAGCCGTGCGGCTACATTCACACTTTGAGACAACAACCAAGGCCATAGCCATGGTTGTGTCTCGACTAAAAGGCCTTGAGTCAATAGCCTTGGATGTGTCTCGGCCTCAAGAGGTCAAAATGCTATAAGGATTTTTATGTCATGGCTACCTTTGGGTCAAAACGGGTCGAGTTGGTTTTTATAGTCTACAGCCTTCGTTTTTCATTTTCAGCTTACGTCTCGCGAGTTTTTGTATAAAACATAATTCTGAGCAACTTTCGTGTTTTACATTTTCAGTGGTTCGGACCAGAAAAGGGTGAAAATCGGGTTTTAATTCCAGATCAGCAAAGCTATTTGCAGAAAATTTCAGCATGTAATGACCCATTTGAATGCAGAAAATTAAGCATGTAACGACCCATTTAAGTGCATATTTTTAAGTAACAAAACACACCCCAAGTTGGGGCTGTTTTGCAGCCAACAAACGCCCGCTGTTGGGGCTATTTTGGGGCTGTTTACAGCTAACAAACGCACCCTTTTGGTGCAGAAAAATCAGCAGCAACGCATGCTATTTGGGGCTGCGTTGCAGCAAGCAAATACCCCATGTTGGGTGTGTTTTCCAGCCGAGGCAAACCACGACTAGCACCCCTTTTGGGTGGGCTGTGACAGCAGACAAACAACACTATGTGGTGCGGCTGTGGTGCGAACCAAAACAAAATAAACACCTCTTAATAAGATAAGCAACAAATTAAATAAGCTAAACAAACCACTTAACAAATAAGCCAAATACTTCAAATATAAGCAAATCCAAAACAAACAACCTCTTTGCGTTGTCCTTTATGTGTCGAGATAAACAAACCACACGCACCCTAGGTGGGGTTGTGGTACACAAATTCGAACACCCCTTTGGGCTGTTAATACGCATCAACAAACACCCCTGATGGGGCTGTTGTGACAACAAACTACAAACACCCTTTGAGGGCTGTAACACAACGAATCAACAAGCAAATAAGTACACCCTTCGGGGTGACTGTTGGCACGGGATAGTAAAACAACACCAAATGCCCCCTGGTGGGCTGTTATATGCAAAACCAAATGCACCCTACTTGGGTGTCTAGGTGGTGGGTCGAACTAAACAAAACAACAACAAGCACACCCTTCGGGTGGCTGTAACTCGCAACAAACACCCTCTTGGGTGATTCTTGGCCGAGAACCAAAACCAACATCCCCTGTGGGTTGGTTCTTGTACCGTGAATAATAACACAACAAACACCTCTTAAATCATTTATACCACATGAATAGTTTTCAAAAGTGTTTTAATCCATTTTCAAGTCCACGAAAACTTTATATATCAGTTTGTATACGATGCTTAAACAAAATATTAACAGAAATAGGTGGGCATTTCGACATACCCACAAGAAGGAGAAGATGGTGGTGGCGGTTGGAGTAAAACACGACCTGAACCCGATCAAAACCTGAACTGATTCTTGATCTCCTTCGACCTAACCGTCTTTCTTGACCTCGTAGCGCATGGAGATGGTTGGCGAGGTGATGGTGATGGCGTGGCTGCGTGGATGGGATGGTGGGGTGGTTGTGGTGTTTGTCGATTGCCAGTGAGGATGAGAGAGAGAAATGAGATGATATTTTTGTTGTGTTGATACAAGTGAAAAGAAGAACACATATATAAACCCTAGAGTGATGAGATCAATATGTTGTTTAACTGAAAAATGATCCAAATTAATCTATCAAGTACACCAAACCCTCCACACAAGAGTACAAGAATTATTAAAAATCAAAGAGATGGATTGAGTGGTGCTGTTGGTTTGTACGACAGAGTAGAAGGAGAGACAAAGAGTTGGTGAAGTTTTCTTGTTTTTAACTCAAAATGCATGTGAAAATAAATTGGTACATAGATGGTGGAGGCTTGAAATGTTAAGAGGACACTTGTCCAAGCTTTGGACAAATGGGCGTGGGTTTGTTTAGTAGGGTGGAAGATTTATTTAGTTTATTTGCTAGTTCGTAATGATATGCTGTAGTTTGTAGCTTGATCCCGGTAATTGAAAACGTGGAGTTTTTAAGATGCGAAATGTAAAAGCGGGTAACGTAAAAATAATAAACTTGTAAAAATGTTGATACTTATCAACACAACCTATTTTAATTATTTAAGATGGGTCATGAGTTTATTGGAGTGTTTAAACGTTGTTAAAACTTAAAAGTGAAAGCTATAAGCTCATAATACGCAAAATATACAAAGTTTATATTAAAATTTAAAATAAAAAGTTTAACTTGTAAAATATTTATTTAAGGTAATTAAATGTATAAAACATGGAGACTGGACATAGTCTAGATTTAATTTAAATTAAATGTGTGTTTATCAACGTATGCGGATAATTATTAAAAAAATAATAATAATAATAATAATAGTAAAATAAATGACATGAAATTTGAAATGTCACACATACTTTCTTGCTTAATTATCATTTTCATGCTCTTTGTGTTCCTTTCATGCTATATATGTTCTTGTTATTGTGTTCATGATGTTTAAAAATGGATAAAACAAGTATTGATATACATATGTTAACTTATGACAAGTAAACAAGCAAACTAGTGATTTTTATGGAGAACCACGACCAAAATAGTATAATTTTGATATTTGACACTTACTTACTGTTAAAGAGGACTTAACAAGGAAAACATAGCAATTTGAATCACCCAAAACGAGTACCCGAGTCAAAAGTTATGGCCATAAGAAGTTAGCAAAACCAAAACGGCAAAACTGCCTTTACCCTACTGTTTTGCATTCTGTGATTTTGAAAGTCCCCCTTCTTGTCCGATTCATCAAAAAGTTAAAACACGAAAGTTGTCCGGAACGACGTTTTCGTTCAGGAACAAAGAAGCTCGAGCCCTGAAAACGCTTTCCGAGTGATAATTTTCTTCAAAATATTAACAACCCATTTTAGACCAAAGTCACTATATTATAGTTATGATTTACTAAGACCAAGAGGTCTAATGACCTAAAAGCCAAGACCACAACCATGGCTAAAGCCAAGGTTGAGTCTCAAGACCATGGAAAAATGACCAAGGTCACGGCGAAGCCATGACTAACTATAAGCTTACTTAGGCGTAAACATGAAACAAGGAATTAGGCGATAACTTGAACAAGCAATTTGGATCTACTTCACTTCAAAAGGAACCATGAGATATTACAAAGAGAAAATGGTCATACAAGACTTATGAAACTACCCCTAATAACAATCTTCATGTACTAATAAACTTTCCTAAGTTTATTCAAATATTGGACATGTAACTTTTCGGATTAAAACTTATACATTTGTTATCAAATACTACAATAGTAGGGAGCCTCATGTGAGGAGTTCATTAAGTAAGCCGTCGAGATGAGTTGTGGATTTACGAGTTAAAGTGTCCTGGCTCCTCGAACGTTTACTCCATGACTTCTGAGTTATGTCGGCCCGAACGGTAGTAAGAGATATACAACTTATACATGTTTCATAAACCATTTATATTCAAAGACTTACACTATATACTAAGTACTACATCATGAACATTATGCAAGACATATATAGGCAATTCTTCGCATTCTTAGACGTTACTCCAAACCTAAGTCGCAACGTTCTATTATAGGCTGCTCTTAGTGACTTTCACGATTCGACTACCACTTTGATTTCACATCACTTAAGCTTAAGGTGAGTCATAGCCCCTACTCTTTTCATACTTCTCTTAACTCTTTGGGGGAGACACATGCTCAACTACTTGTTTACTTGTACAAATACTCAAAACATTTATACTTGATTGTCTTATACTTAATTGCGTTATTCTATTTATTGACTAGTAGTTATCTTTGGGAAGTGGCTCCCAGTTGTCTTTGGGAAGTGGCTCCCAGTTGTCTTTGGGAATTGACTCCCAGTTGTCTTTGGGAAGTGGCTCCCAGTTGTCTTTGGGAATTGACTCCCAGTTGTCTTTGGGAATTGGCTCCCAAAGTGAGGTCTTCGGAGATGAAGTGTAGACTCACTTCTAATTGCTTAAATTGTCTTGATGAACTATTACATGTCTTATTCATTATATTTAGCAGTGGGTTGTGAACACACAGGTTGCAAGTGTTGTTATGAGCGGGACTTGCAACTGAGTGGATTCACGATGCCTTTGCTGTGCGAACATTCTTTTAAGGCTTTTCAATTATTTTAAGACAAACTCTATGAACTCACCAACCATTGTGTTGACACTTTAGCATGTTTGTCTCAGGTCTGTAAGATGATAAGCTGTTGCATGGAGCATAGAGTCGCTTGGCATGTTTTGAAGACTTATGCTTTTATCTTTACCATTCGATATGTTTTAAAACTCTTATGTATTGTATTATGGAACTCAAGTTTGTAACGCGGAATTTATTAATCGAATGGTAACTTTTCAAAACGTCTCATTTAGAGTTCGTTTTCTATACCTTGTACTTTGTATTATGAAGTAGCACCCCTATGACACAGTCTTCCGCTGCGATATTTTGGGGGTGTTACAATGGGTGGTGCATTTAATGTGATGTGAGGTAGGTGTAGGGAGGTGTGGGCGTATGATGATTATTTTGCAAGTGGTGGGGGTGGTGAAGCAATACCAGGGGTGTGGTGGTTTTGTGGCTTGGCTGAGGGAGAAGGGCGGTTTGGGGGTGTTTGACTGGTTTTGACCAGGGTCAACGTTGACCCTGGGTTTTAGTTTGGTTTGTGGTGGGCTGGTAATACTTGGGCCCAAAGACAATAGGATGGGTGGGCTATCGATTAAGGGATTGGGTAATGGAGTAGTATTATTTGTTTTGGATCCGGTTTGGTTTTTGTATTAACACAAGGACCTATTTTGCCATTTAACGAAAGTTTGGGGGTGGGTTTTGGCATCTTTCCAAATTGTTTCCAAGGGTATTTTGTGCCATATTGTGAATAGTATAAAGTCCTGGCATGAATTTTTCAATTTATTTTCACCAGGGACTGAAACCGTCAAACTTTCAAACTTCGGGGACCATTTGTGTAATTTTTACCAAACTTTCCACCAAGGACCAATCCTGTCATAAAAGGTTAGTGCAAGGACAAAATTTGTTTTTCTCAAAGTTTTTCATATCCCAGGGACCATTTTTGACAATTTCCAAAGTTCAGGGACTAAACTTGACATTTTGTGAAACTTTTCACCAAAGGACTAATTATGTAACTTTTTGATTTAAAAGGACCTTTGGTGACTTTTTCAAGTTTTTAGAATGACCAGGGACTAGATTTGACAACTTTTGAAAGTTGGGGGACTGAAACTGCCAATTATGCAAACTTTGTGCGTTTTTCATCTGTTTTTGGTATTTTTGCATTTGAAACATGTAAAACACTTTCCTGGGATATTTTCACTATTTTGATTCATTATTGAGTGTTTTTGGATGTTTTGGCAGCTCAGAAATGGTAAAAATGATGAGTATTTACACACTCATCAATAATCATATATGATATAGTATAAATGCTTAAAACCTAGCTTATATCATATAAGATGCAGTACATAATTTTTTACAATTTTTTCAGGCAACTTATCATATATGATTTTTCAATAACAGGTTATCATCAACATATTTTCTTCATAAACATCAACATACTCGATCTAAAGCTTACTTATCACTATAACATTATCAAATATCAAAATATCATCAAAATATCTTCTTTATAAACTGTATAAACACAATAACTTGAACAAAAATCACAATATGTTTATCACAAACAATATAAACAGTAACCTTCACAATTTATGCATAGATAACATTAAAATATTCAAATAAAGTGCTTTACACCTGAATTAGTGATGTGAAGCTTGTATTTCTTCTTTTTTTTACTCGAAGCTTCATCTATAAGCTTATCGTTAAGATTTGTTCTTCAACAACATCATCAACATCTTTTTCTTCAATTTTTTGATGCGATTTGTGGATGATTTTTGATGTGTGTGTGTGTGTGTATATCTTTTGATTTGTGTAAAAGTATGTGTTGTGTGTGTTTTTAGTTTGTGTGGATGAAAAAAGTGGGTGGGTGAAAAGGAATGAATGTGGATGGGAGAAAAAGGAAGGTTCATTTCAGTTGGTTGAATAGTGTGTGGTTATTAATTTACTAAAGTGCCCCTCTGTGTTTTTGTTTTGATTTTTTAAAAAATCCTTCTTTTATCTTGTCCGTTGGATGAGATATAGATGGACGCTTGCGATGTGTCCCTTGGTATGTGAGCATTATTTGGTTTGCAAAATAACCTCACTCGTAAACATATGTTTTCATTTTACTTTTTTTAAGCGTATAGGTATGTAAGTGATAAAATAGGCCTCGCTCACTCCTTTCTTTGTTAAACAATGTGTATCCACAATTTTTGTTAAAGTATGAAAAACATTAGTTTTTGATTAAACATTACAATCTTATACTAACTCATTTATTTCTATTAAAGCTATATAAAAACTCACAGTAGTTGAAAATAGAATTTTGGCAAAAGAAATATGACAAAGAAACAGTAACTAATAGAAAACGGACGTATAAATACTTCTAATCTATACTCTTAGTCAAATCTAACGGTTGATCACTTAACTTGTTAAGTGTGCCACTAAGAGAGTAGTACCAGATGGGTGACCATCCGGGAAGTCCTCTTTGATCACATGGTCTGTTGATACTAGGCTTTCAAAGTCCTTCAATGAAGGTTTCAACCCACTAGGGTTCGAATCTGGAGAAGGCAGGGTTTACTTCAAATTAAGTGTCGTGCCTTCGGGCGGCTTAAGTTGAAAGGTTTTCCCCCCACCGGGTTTCGAATTGGTCAAGGATTTCTCCGAAAGAACCGTTCCAAAAAAAAAATCTAACGGTTGATATTAGCCTAACATGACTAATCAATAATCAATAATTATAGTCATGTTTAACTCAACTTGAGAGAATCCTTACCAATTTTTTTTTTCTACTAGTACTTCTTAGGCCCGTTTCTTTTGCTCCTAGCCATGTTTTCTTTTGCTCACTCAAAAATTATTAGCCACACGTTAAGGGTGGTGGCAATCACGCTTTAAAAAAAAACTCATACCTCTCAACCCGCCAATTATATCATTCCACCTCATTCATACTTTTTTCATACCTCTCAACCATTTTCTAGTGACAATCATGATTCACCATACCTCACATATATTAAATGTTCCAACGTTCGAATATTAAATACCTTTCATCCATGCCGATTCGGCAAAGTTTACCGATTTGGTTGCCGAAAGCATGATGCCGATTCAATGGCAATGGTCTTGCTGATTCATGTCGCACGGTATTATTGATGCCAAAGGCCAAACCGAAGGTGTTGCCACCACCCTAATAACGTCATTAAATTTTATGAATTTTATGCATTGAATAGTAATTTGCAGCTCATAATTGTATTTAACGAGCGGGGTAGCCCGCGAGTTGCCGCGGGAGCGCTTTGCGGGTTTTTTTTTTTTTTTACTTTGTATCCCAAAGTTAAACAATAACACCATAAGCAAAGGGAAACATTTTGAGTTGTTAAACAGATATACTTTGAGTTGTTCTAAACAAATACGTTAAATGAAACTCTATAAGCAATTCAAAGAATATTGAATTAAGTAAAGAATTAAGATTACAAATACATCTTCACGCTAGGCGTGAGAAACGTAAAATAAGTATACATCTTCTTGCTTTAGCAGCTCTAGCCTGAGCTGTGGCTCACTGCAACATTGGTGCAGATCTCGTTAATACCCTTTTCATAAACCCCATGATTCTAAGGATATGTAACCTGATAATTTACTGTAACAAAAGAAATTATATTTATTTATTCATCATACATGTAATATCATTTATCAAACAATATCCGATTTAAAAAAATGCATACCATTAGAACCGATAAGAACTACAGAGTTTAAAACTGTTAAAAGTTCTTGTTTTTTGTTTAAAACTTTCTATGATACGACTCAACTCATTTTACCATAGTAAAAAAGACTGATAATGATTTGGCGATAGGACATATTGGCATACACAGTCCAAACATAAACAAAAATGGCTACAACAAATGCCACAGAAGCTAAAAAACGGCTAACAACAACAGTTGCTGCAATTGTGTACAACGTAATCATAACTTATTTATGTGTGCGTGATTTAGGGGTTGTTTGGGATTTACTTATTTTAAAATGCTTATGTGCGTTGACTGTGTAACTACTTAGTTCATTGTAAGATAACTAAGCAATCCCAAACACTCTAAAAGGCTAAAAAGCAAGAGAAATGATACGACTAAGAGACTTAGAAGATTTTGCTTAAGAAAAGTTATGTATGTGACTCATGTCCAGTTCAACACAAACTATTTTTCATATTAAAAGTTGATGTTCAAACATATATGTGCTTTCACTTTTCGTATAATCTTCAAGAATATAAAAGGGGTATAAAAAGTACGTCTTTTGGGTCAGTAATGGTTCCAACAATAGCTGCATCAATAGCCTCTTGGTTTCTGTTCCAGAAGTTCCTATAGCATAAATTTGCAACATAAGCATTGAATCTCAATCAGCATGTTGTCAAATGGTAGTATGTAAGAAAACGATGAAAGCACAGCAAACTTGTAGCTGAGAACGGCAACTCAGATGTTACAACATTGTGTTTGGGAAACAAATTTCAAATCATGGTACTTCTATTTTCAAAAACTATTACTGTTGAAGCATGAAGAGATGCATTTTTCACTCGCGTAAATCTAATACCTGAAGCATAATATTCGAGTGTAATCTCTGCATGTTCATCAGGTAATTCTCTAATAATCGATATAACATCCTTCGAACTCCTCAACCCCGTTCAACGCGATTTGAATATCATCTGTATACGCTTCATCAGTTCTACCTCCGTGTAAGGGCACTTGCCCTGCAAAACCAAGAAAACTCAGTGATAGACTCAGTTCCTAATTTCAGTTAAGAAATCAAGAACTGACGATCAATTAACCAGAAATCCCAAGGAAGAAGAATAGGATTTGAAGTTAAAGATCAGTGTGTGTTTTATGGTGTTTTTAGTGTGTGTGTTGAGAGAGAATTCAGAGAAGAAAGTTGTTATTTTTTATTCATTTCTTGAAATGAAGTACATTGATGGGTATTTATACAAGTGAAGAATAAGAGGAAATATCTGTAACTAACTTCTTGCCTAATTTGTAACTAACATCAAAATGGTTCATATCACTCGGTTTAACTTTAGGCAACATTTATTCAACTGATTTAAAGAGAACCATTTTCTTCATACGCGTGACCATATACATGATGGCAGTGACTTTAGGCCCATATTTCAGACCTCTATGAAATCTAAACTGAATGAGGGTTTTTTTCATTCATGATACTGATGCTATTTTTTTCTCTGTTAATGGTTTATTACCTAAAATATTACACAAAACATATCTAGATATTTGGTCTTGTACTATTAATTCTAAATCAGTAGCATCTGATGAGTATAAAAATGTTAATCAACTTAGTGTATTTGTTTGTTGTGATTTGTGAATGATTTGTTCAAAAAAAAAAAAAGATTTGTGAATGATTGTAGCTTATCAAGAGACATTGCAGGCAGAAAGAGGGGGTTAATTCAACCCATTTGAGCGGTTTTGCAGCATAAAAAAAACCTATTTTATTCATTAACTTATCTACTCATTTTTCCATAAACAACAGATTCAATAATTAATAAAAATCTATCACAATCAATAGATTAGGGAGGTGATTTTTTTTTTTTTTTTTTTTTTTTTTTTTTTTTTTTTGGCTTACGGAGTGTTTGTTTCGGCTTATATTGCCGACTCATGGGTTATTTGGTTTTGGGTGTATGTTGTAGAAACTCACTTTTTATGAGTTATTTTGACACTTTTCGGCTTATATAAGTTTATTATGCCATAATAAAGTTACATAAGGTGAAAAGTTTTCAAATAAGCCACAAAAAGTGAGCTTACGAAACATAAGCAAAGTTTAAAAGTACGGAAACGAGTTTCGAGGCGTTTTCCCTCCGCCTCAAGAGGCGTAAGCCTCGAGGCGGACCGAGGCGTAAGGTCGAGGCGGAATTAAAAAAATATATATAGAAATTATATATATATAAGTTTTAATAAGTATTTATATATTTTATATACATACTTTATAAACTTTTATATATAAGTTTAAGACTTAAATGTAAACTATTAAAGATAGAGGGGGTCAAATGTTTAAATACACAAACTTATTTTAAACTTTTTGAGACTAAATGTAAAATAGTGAAAGATAGAGGGGTTAAATGTTAAAAAGTCTAAACTTATTAAAACCCTAAAAGAGTAAAACAAAGTTCCAGCCGTTATATCTTTCTTCCCTCTTTCCTCTCTTCCTCCTTGGGTTTCTGGCAGATGTTGCACCGCCGCCGCCGGAATTTGTCGCCGGAAATCACGAATCCGGCGCTATATGGGGTTAAAAACCCTAAAAGTAAATCGATTCAAGGTACAAAATCAATACTATTGACTGATTTGGCTCAAAAAAAAGAAAATCCGCCTCGGCCCTGAGGCGCTGCCTCATACGCTTCACCACCGCCTCAGGTACATGAGGCGTACGTTCCAAAACACCCCCCTGAGGCGCCGCCTCAGACCGTTTTTTTAAACCATGAACATAAGGCCAAAACTAAATAAGGCATACCCTGCAATATAAGCCAAAAAAACACTGACTTAAAAGCGTATTTCGCTCAATGTATGTTTCATAAATCAATTATTTATGGCTTAAAATTTAGCTTTTTGCACAAAGTTTGTATCCTAATATTAGCATGATATATTGCACCAGCATTCGCCAATACTTACCATGTTTATCCTCACCGCCATCCAACGGACGCCACTGTTTGCGAACTTACTTATATGTGTGCTCCTGCAACAACAGAGGTTCAATGTCATTTTCCATGTCTTTTGTTTTCGTTTCATGACGCCGCATACCAATAGCTGTTGCACCATACAGAATTAAATAAAAAGTCGGCACTATTCCAAAAAATGACACCCATTCAAGGTAACTAAAATCGTATGAAATCAAAACCTCTTGTGGCAGCCTACACCCATTTCATAGTAATAATACCATCCGTATATGCATGTATTTGGAATTTGAAGACTTACCCCACCATGTTCAGCCATTGTCTCTTGTATTCTTTTTGCCTCATGGTATCTAATTCTGTGCTCAACCTATTATACAACTAAACGGTATTACGTTACTCATTATATTCAGCATAACATGCGAACCCAAAAAAATAGGCCACACCCAACACACCTTAACTATTTGGCAAGACTATCATCCACTTCACTTTATAATTTTCCTCATTAGTAATAAGCAGTTTGAATTTGGTTGTTAAAAACCGTTTATTTCTTACACAAATGTTCTGATTATCTTTTATCTTGTTTTATGCATCAACGGGTGGCAGTCACACCTCGGGTTTTCATTGACACCTGTAACATAAATAATTGATTGAGCAGGCACAGAAATGCAAAAAAAACTTGAACTACTAAAGAAGTGTTCATTGTGAAAATTGACACCGTTTACATGTAAGATTACAGTTCATTCACCTAAAAGATAAGGTTGCTAAAACATCAAAAGATTATCAAAAAATTATCACAAAAAACTATCAAACTCAGTTCAATCTAAATGAAAAAGTACTAATCTTGAACGTTAAAAAAAACAAAATCCACACAAAAAAACATATAAATAAAACAATTTTATTCAAATTCGACACCATATAATTGAATACGAAAAACAGCATACCTTGATTTATGAGGTATGACCCAAATGATTTTAGTAAATCTCCGTAGTAGTCAAAAGCACTTCAAAGAACACAATAGCAATCTTGCTGTTTGAACCTGCAAAATTAAATCCGGGTTCACTCAACCTATAGCTCTCTTGTGACGTTGGATATCATATGAGGTATCCAAAAAACAATGCAATGTTTTTTTCCATACCGCACTTTCCAAGGAAATGGTTGAAAACACCAAAAGAAAATTTATGAGACAATCCATAGAGCAACCTATAAAAACCAAAAAAACGAAAAACAACATTACCAAAAGACAACAGTACAGCCCAAGAAAAGATAATTATCTAAGAAGTCAGGTTTGTTACAGCAGTAAAAAAGTCGAAGCACAACCTATTTGATCATGGAGAATTTTCAATTACATGTATACCAAAAGGAGGTCGAGCAACTAACATGGTTTTGAGGTCTCACAGCACATATGTTGTCACTTTATCTTTCCTGACTCCCTATGTGAACTACCTACAGATTAACATAAACAATATGCATCAAAACAATAGGTATCATATTGTAAATGGTTAAATGAAAAAAAGTGACTACCTTTTTCTTGTGTTCATCATTTACAGTTGACATATACCCTCCAACAACTTGAAGCCGTTTTGAGGAGCTTGATAAATTCTCGCCTGTCCGTCCCAAATCCTCTAAAAATGGCAACCTAATTAAACCCACAAAAACCCAAATATAACAAAAACACGAAACTAATAATAATAATAATAATAATAATAATAATAATAATAATAATAATAATAATAATAATAATAACAACAACAACAACAACAACAACAACAACAACAACAACAACAACAAAACAAAAACTAATTAACTTCTTTATGTTTCTGCGATGGATCTGATTAATTTTCTTTGTGGATCTTTCGATCTGATTAATTTTTTGTTTTATCGATCTATGAATCTTGTGTTGGATAGATAATTTATTTTGATTGATAGCAAACAAATTGAAGTGAATAACCATAATCAAAAGCATGTACATATCCTTTTGATTCTACCAAATCAACAAATTAATGTAAAACTGAAACCCTGGTATGGATCACCGGCCACTTACCAACCTCGCTACAACCCCACTTCACCATGAACATCAGCAGCATTTACGATTACCTAATTATTCGCCTCTTGCAATCGATTTTTTTAGCAGTTGTATTTTTTATAAAAGAGAGAGAGAGAGAGAGAGAGAGAGAGAGAGAGAGGCGGTGAGATGTGTGTGGGGGATTCTAGAGACTGAAACAAAAAAAGACCTATTTGTTTGGGGTGTTAAAGATAAAATTACACCAACAGTGAAGTACATGCGGCTGAAGCGGATTTACTGTGCGAACCACTGTTGATGTAGTGATGTACAAATTTTTTATGCGGGAAAAATTATCATCTTTAGTATATACTAGAAAGGCGGCGACCCGCCGCGTTGCGGGCGGGCCTGTTTTTTAGCAGAGGCTATATTTTTGGATGAAAGTAGGCATTTATATTATGGCTGTCATCGCTTACAGAAAATGGCATGTCCTAAGCCCTGCGATGGGCCATATGCGAGTGTACAGTCTTATAGTTACATGCTACATTTAAAGTCACTTACGTCTTAGCATTTACTTCCAAATACCCTAAAGTAGCTTAAGTTTGGTTTTCTATCTCTTAATAACTCATAAGGAGTTTTTCCTAGAATTCTTCTAATTGATACCCTATTTAAAATATAAGTCGATGTATCTACGGCGTGACACCAAAATTTTTGTGGAATGGATTGTTCATTTAAAATATAAGGGGGTTGAATAGTTTTACGTCGTTTTAATTGTTATAAAACAAATTGTTTAAAAGTTTTCGTTGATTTATAAAATATAGATTCGATGGTATATGAAATCTAGTTATACACAATATGAACAACACTAAGTATATATACTATGAAGCAATAATTATGTAAGTAATGAAATAAGTAAAAGATGGAAAGATCAAACCGAGAGACAAGCGATTTATAGTGGTTCGGCTACAAGGCACCTTCCTTGCCCTACTCCACTCCCCGAGCACCTAACTCGAGAGTTTTCTTCACTATATCAACAAGCTCCCTTATGGCGGAGAAAACCTTACACACCAATTTACACACCACAATATCTTCACACCTAGATCACAACTACTACACACCAATTCACTACTTAATCACACCACTTCTTTCACACCTATCTTCTACACACCATTAATCTACACACCAATCTTCTACACACCAATACTTCTACACACCAATTCTTCTACACACCAATCTTCTTCCTAACTTATCTTTTTCACAACTATTCTCTAACAAATATTCACAACTAATCACACTATGAAATAATAATCAATGATGATGCTCAAACAACTTAGATGTGGAGATCACAACTAGTTGTAATACTTCTTGTCTTGAGGGATAGAAGTATTCTTCTCTTGCACTTGAATGGATTATGTATGGATCACTTTGAAACAAAGATTTAAGAATGTATGATCAAAGGATTTATAGATTGGAAATGGAGATCTAGAACAGAAAGTTCTGGAGTGCAAAAGGTGGGGAAAAAATCCAGGTTTAAGGTGGTATTTATAGGCAAAAGTTTCTGACAGAGGAGCGTGGCCGGTCCCCTTAAATTTAAGGGGACCGCCCTTTATAATTAAGGGGGCCGCCTAGCTGAAACGGCCAGAAACTTTGTCTTTTAGTGGGGAAAGTTTATTTGGTGAAAAACTAACTGATTTTGGTTAAATATTTGAAATCATATATTTAGTATGATTAAAACATTTTTCCTTATTACCAAAAGTGTTTTTCAAAAATATATAATAAGATTATATAATTAAATAAACTTTGTATTAGTTAATTAAATACCCCTTTGATCATACATTGCACTAAACACTTTGTTTATTCATACCTTAAGTGATTTGGATGTAAAGAGAAATATTAATCACCAAATACTTGTTTATGTCATAAGTTTTAGTTCTTTGAGGTTATATTTTGTAATGATCAAAACATAGAGATATTGATAAAAACTTAATAATGTTTTTAGGCATTATTTATGTCAACAATCTCCCCCTTTTTGATTATTACAAAACCTTAAACTCAAAAGATTTAAAACTTGTTATTAGACAAGTATTATAGAGTTTACCATTTCTCTTCTCCCCCTTTTTGTAAAATCAAAAAGGTTAGGCCGAATAATCTTCATGAAAGAAGTTTAAACGGGTAGAGAGCTCCCCCTCGATGTATGCTCCCCCTCGTTTGAGAGCACAAAGGGAACGAGCAATTGGAATCTTGGCTACAAAAATATTTTGAAGAGAACAACACACATATATATGCAAAAACAACAATTATGCAAATAAAAATAGATTCATTCAAGCATGATAGAAATAATTAGCATAACAACATTCAATATGCTTGTAGCATATTGATTACAATAAAACAACATAAAAGATATAGTCCTATATTGCCTAAGAGAGCACTTGGACTTGCTTGCAACCCATGGTTGATTTGTTTTATTTGCTTGAAGGAAAACATAAGCATGGAGCTTAGATGTTTGATTGAGGTGGATATGGGGTGTTGTATGGAGCGGAAGAAGTGGATCTCACGATGTTGTATCGTGTTAGGGGTGGTATTGGATGATTACGAGTGAGAAGATATTCAATCCAAGAAATATCTTCACTTAAGTAGAGGATTTGTTTTTGAAGGAATATGCAACAAGGGCAAAAGTGAGTGTGATTTGTAACTTGATCCAAGTTAAGAGAGTGGGGAAGGCAATTTGCATAGGGTGATGATGGAGGTAGCCCTTTGTTGCGTTGTGCAAGATGCATAGCAAGGAGATCACTAAGATCATGGATTTGGTTTATTTCATCACGGAACTTTTGTTTTTCCGTGGCAATGTGGAGGGGATCATAGGTTTGGTATGGATGAGTTGGGTTTGAGTAGTTGGAATTGTAGTTTGATGGTTGATCAAACTTGCATGGATCATTATAAGTTGTTGGAGGTTGAGAGGTGTAGTTTGGCTTGAAGGAAGATGTTTGGCCAATGTTGTATGGTTTGTAAAGTGGATCAAATGAATGCCTTTGTTGGTTTGATGCAAAGTTTGGGAAATAAGAGGTTGGTGGTGAGGAATGATTTCCAACTTCATTTGTGATGATGGATTTGTTTCGAGGACTTTTTCGTCGCCAAACGGGTTTTTCCGTCATCCTTGCTAGCCTTGAGGCTTTTGATTTTGGTTTGTTTGGAGAGTTCATGATGGGATGAATGGAGAGCTTTGAGGATTGGGGATATTTATAGTGTAAGATTTGTGTGTTTAAGGATGGATAAAGTTTGTTTGGAGGATTAGGACAAAATTTGTTGGTGAAAAATGGGAAATGTAGGTTGAAATGGGCTAAAAAGCAGAAAAGATTCTGTAAACCCGACCATCAGATGGCCGGTCCCCTTAATTAGGGGGCGGTCCCCTTAAAATTAAGGGGGCCGCCTTACATAATTAAGGGGGCCGCCCATCTGGTGATTTCCAGATTGCCAGAATTGGGTTTTTGGCAGAAAATTTGCAGAAAGGTTGTGTTTTTGGACTTGGATTCAAGCAAGTTCAATTCCTTTAGGCAATATAGCATCTAATCTAACATTAGATATCATGCAAAAACACATAGGCACAAGAGCAAATAATCAACACATAATAAGCAATAGGAGGTAAGTAAATGCAAGCACACTTAAGCTTCCTAAGGCACCTATCTTAAATTAAAGGCAAGGGCAATTAGTGAGTGAAAGACTAATGATGGATCAAGATGACACCATTACTAGTGAATTTGTCCTAGTGAGTGTCTATATGCAACAAATGTGGAGTTGTGATTGTTTCGACACCTAGAAGCAAAAAGAAATAACGATCCTAAGAAACAATCCAAATGATCTCCTTGATTCAATTTTTGCTCGATCATGAATGTCAAAGACATATATTAGATTATATACCTTGACAATTTATGTGAGAGTTTATGCATGATTTTGAAATACAATGTTTTTAGAATTAGTCAACAATGCAATGAAAATGATTTTCATGTGATTCCTAGATTGTGAGAATAAAGATTAGAGAGAATTGATTGAGTTTTAAAAAAAAATTTATGCAAAGAAAATAAATCTTCTCAATCTTAAGTTTTGTGCGAAATAGATTCCTAGACTCAGAGAAGATGGAATGAAAGAAAAATAAATTTTCATGCAAGTATAACTTAGATTTAATTCAATGTAATTTAGTCAACTTGTTCCATCATTCCTAATCCTAAACGCAAGTGGTTGAATAATTCACGATTAAGGGGTTTTGTGAATATATCCGCAATATTGTCTTCCGATGCAACCTTTTCTATAGATATATTTCCTTTTTGTACATTATCCCTAAGAAAATGGTGACGTATTTCTATGTGTTTAGTCCTAGAGTGTTGTACCGGATTTTTGCTTAAATCTATCGCACCTTTGTTATCGCACATAATGGGGACATTTTCTAACCTAATGCCATAGTCTACGAGAGCTTGTTTCATCCATAGTGCTTGTTGACATGCCTTTCCGGCGCTTACATATTCGGCTTCGGTGGTAAAGATAGCAAGAGCGGTTTGCTTTTTCGAAAACCAAGACGTTAGACAACATCCCATAAACGTGCAAATACCGCTAGTACTCTTTCTATCTACGTAGTCTCCCGCATGATCCGAATCCGCATAGACAATGGTTTCTATGCCGGATTCCTTAGGATACCATAATCCTAAGTGTATAGTGCCTTTAACGTATCGGAAGATACGCTTAACCGCTTCTAGGTGAGAGGTTTTGGGATCCTCTTGAAAACGGGCACAAAGGCAGACACTAAACATGATATCGGGTCTACTTGCCGTCAAGTATAGTAAACTACCTATCATTCCTCTATACTTGGTGTTATCTACGGACTCACCTTCATCGTCCTTTGTGAGCTTTACCTCCGTAGACATGGGTGTTTTCATGGGTTTTGAGTCTTCTAGGCCAAATTTCTTAAGCATTTCCTTAATGTACTTAGATTGGTTAAAGAATATTCCATCATCTAATTGTTTTATTTGTAATCCTAGGAAGAAGTTAAGTTCACCCATCATACTCATCTCAAACTCATCATGCATGATTTTGGCAAACTCATCACACATGTCTTGACAAGTCGATCCAAATATAATGTCATCAACATATATTTGTACAATGATGAGATTTGGGTCTTTCCTTTTAGTGAAAAGAGTGTTATCTACCATTCCCATGGAATAATCATGTTCAATAAGAAAAGCTTTTAATCGATCATACCAAGCTTTGGGAGCTTGTTTGAGTCCATACAAAGCTTTCTTTAACTTATAAACATAATCAGGTTTTACGAAGTCAATGAATCCTGGAGGTTGTGCCACATATACCTCCTCATTGATAAAACCGTTAAGGAATGCACTTTTCACATCCATTTGAAATAACTTAAAATCTAGGGCGCAAGCATAGGCAAGTAATATCCTAATTGATTCTAGTCTAGCTACGGGGGCATAAGTTTCATCATAATCAATTCCTTCTTGTTGATTATAACCTTGGGCAACTAACCTAGCTTTATTCCTAGTAACTATTCCATTCTCGTCTAACTTATTTCTATATACCCATTTGGTTCCTATGATGGTCATATCCTTTGGATTTGGGACTAGTTCCCAAACATCATTTGCCTTAAATTGATTTAATTCTTCTTGCATAGCTATAATCCAACTTTCATCCTTTAAAGCCTCACTAATATTCTTAGGTTCTATTGCTGAGAGGAAACAAAAGAAGTTGTTTTTATCTTGGGCTTGTGACCTAAGGGTTCTTTGGTTAAGATGTCCTATTATATTATCTAATGGATGTGATCTAGATTCTTTAATATTAACAGTTTCGTTATTTTCTAAGTGGATGTCTTCATTATCATTTCCTATGGGTTTTGTTTTACTAACCTCAATAGCTTCATCTTCGACTAAATCATCATCTTCTAAAGGTAGCGTTTTAGGAGGTGGTGGTGTTTCATCAAATGTTACATTTAGTGATTCCTCTACTTTCATGGAGTGTTTGTTAAGTATTATATATGCTTTACTATTTTGTGAGTATCCTAAAAATATTCCTTCATATGATTTTGGATCAAACTTAGTGAGGTAGTCCTTAGTGTTTAAAATATAGCATTTACTTCCAAATACCCTAAAGTAGCTTAAGTTTGGTTTTCTATCTCTTAATAACTCATAAGGAGTTTTTCCTAGAATTCTTCTAATTGATACCCTATTTAAAATATAAGTCGATGTATCTACGGCGTGACACCAAAATTTTTGTGGAATGGATTGTTCATTTAAAATATAAGGGGGTTGAATAGTTTTACGTCGTTTTAATTGTTATAAAACAAATTGTTTAAAAGTTTTCGTTGATTTATAAAATATAGATTCGATGGTATATGAAATCTAGTTATACACAATATGAACAACACTAAGTATATATACTATGAAGCAATAATTATGTAAGTAATGAAATAAGTAAAAGATGGAAAGATCAAACCGAGAGACAAGCGATTTATAGTGGTTCGGCTACAAGGCACCTTCCTTGCCCTACTCCACTCCCCGAGCACCTAACTCGAGAGTTTTCTTCACTATATCAACAAGCTCCCTTATGGCGGAGAAAACCTTACACACCAATTTACACACCACAATATCTTCACACCTAGATCACAACTACTACACACCAATTCACTACTTAATCACACCACTTCTTTCACACCTATCTTCTACACACCATTAATCTACACACCAATCTTCTACACACCAATACTTCTACACACCAATTCTTCTACACACCAATCTTCTTCCTAACTTATCTTTTTCACAACTATTCTCTAACAAATATTCACAACTAATCACACTATGAAATAATAATCAATGATGATGCTCAAACAACTTAGATGTGGAGATCACAACTAGTTGTAATACTTCTTGTCTTGAGGGATAGAAGTATTCTTCTCTTGCACTTGAATGGATTATGTATGGATCACTTTGAAACAAAGATTTAAGAATGTATGATCAAAGGATTTATAGATTGGAAATGGAGATCTAGAACAGAAAGTTCTGGAGTGCAAAAGGTGGGGAAAAAATCCAGGTTTAAGGTGGTATTTATAGGCAAAAGTTTCTGACAGAGGAGCGTGGCCGGTCCCCTTAAATTTAAGGGGACCGCCCTTTATAATTAAGGGGGCCGCCCAGCTGAAACGGCCAGAAACTTTGTCTTTTAGTGGGGAAAGTTTATTTGGTGAAAAACTAACTGATTTTGGTTAAATATTTGAAATCATATATTTAGTATGATTAAAACATTTTTCCTTATTACCAAAAGTGTTTTTCAAAAATATATAATAAGATTATATAATTAAATAAACTTTGTATTAGTTAATTAAATACCCCTTTGATCATACATTGCACTAAACACTTTGTTTATTCATACCTTAAGTGATTTGGATGTAAAGAGAAATATTAATCACCAAATACTTGTTTATGTCATAAGTTTTAGTTCTTTGAGGTTATATTTTGTAATGATCAAAACATAGAGATATTGATAAAAACTTAATAATGTTTTTAGGCATTATTTATGTCAACACACTGTGAAAACCTTGCACTTATTTTCGTATGGCGCATGCGACATCGGCTGAAATACCAGGCTTTGGATTCGTCAATCTTCATGATGACTGCCTCTATAGTTAACTGCTATTGCTGAAACAGGTTGGTGCAGACCGTCAATAAGGTTACGTGCAGATATTTAAGTAGATGAATATGAGGCGTACCATGTGAGTTTTGGGGTTCATTTCCATTAGGACGCTCATTTCCAATAGGTGGTATTCAGCCCAGTCCGTACCTCAGGGCATGTTTCAAAGATTATAGTAATCGTCATACATCGATTTTCCTACAAAAGACAATTGCATTAAATTACGGATCGGATTAACGGCATTGGACATATCATATTATATAGTGCTAGTGGTTCTAGCCCTCATACTTCATTGGATATTTACAAACTGTAATGTAAGTTTCATTTCTGTTTCAGGAACAAATTACATGAAATCATATATTATACTAATAACCTTAAGGCGTGAACGTGTAACTTTCACGCATTTATCCCGATCTTATGCCAAATTGGAAAAGAGCAAAGAAACATGGGTTCAAGGGAATATTTGCAAAGTAAGGAACAAACAACTCGGTAGCTTTATGTGATAAACCGTGCACTTTGCGCAAACTTTGGAGCAGATATATTTCTTTTAAGTAGAAAGTGGGCCGACTTCAATAACGAAAAAATAAACCTATAGCTACATATCGATGAGACCGCATCATTTATAACCACTATAACAATACTTGTTTACCATGGTAATGGCCGCACATCATTTATAAAAGCACAGATGCTAAGTGAACTTAGTATAAACATTAATGTTGTAATCAAGCAACCAATTTTGCAAGGGATACTTACATAATGTCAGCGACCCATGTTCTGTTGCAGATTCATTTGCCATTTCAATTTCCAATAGCAATAGGTAGCCATTATAAAATATCTACAACTAATATTGTAACAGTTTTATAATGAACTACCTATTGCTATTGCAAAATGGATAGCTTATAGACGTATCAGGTTCAGCTATTGCACTTTAGCTGCGGACCAAGATTGTAATTGGGCTGGAGCATACTCGCAAGAAGACCCGTTTCCTGGGAAAAGGGTACCATAACCTGTCCCATCAGGATCCTTACGACAATCAGACCCTTTACTATAACACACACACACACACACACACACACACACACACACACACACACAAGGAAAAAGTGTTGAACCTTACGAAAGCATAGGTGAGTGTCACCTGTCCAATGCAATCTACCGATCGCCCACCATGAAAACGATATCAGATGACACCGCTTGTCAGTGACGAATAGTATTATACTCTGGTCTACAGATAATGAATAAGAAATTGGGATCAACAAAAGTTTGTAACAAAATCTGGATATTACATCAGATTTTGCAGCATATAATATAAACGAAAAGTATATTACAGTGAATTAAAACTCAGCCAATTGATTCTTCTACTTATTTAATCCACTCAGTGATACTGAAAATCAAAAGTTTGCTGAAACTCATAATCAAATTCAACCCATGTAACAAAATTATTAGAAAATTAATGGTTTACACAAAAAAAGGTGATACCTTTATAGTATAATAAGAAACAACATTAATCTGTTGACCTTCTAGGAGCCTAAACAACAACAAAAGAATAATAAAAAATTTGACTCTCGTTTATAAACAATTGAAAATGCTTCTTGTGTGTAGATGAATAAACCAATACCGATGATAAAGCGTATAGCACATGAAAATACATATAAAAAATAAGGCAAAATGGCGTACCGTGCCACCGTCGCTAAGATCATTCACATACTTTCACCTATAGGCATAAAGTAAGCACACGTTACATAATGTAAACAATAATCACCGCTACATCTCTAATATCATATACTCACGCAAACTTACTCACTATTGATACATGCGTCAACTGATAGCACAACGTCTTTTGCTCTATCCCCATACACCTACCCTGTAGAGCTATCACACCTAGAAAACCTGTGTACACAAATCACTCGCCATAAGTAACACAAAAAATTCATATTAAAATCCTAAAAACTGAACCTTTACACCACTGAAACAACACCAATACAACCAAAGCATGTTTATTCTAAAAACTAATTAATAACCATGTCATAGAATCATCTTGTATAAATCAATAACACCCAACATCTTTAACAAAAAAAAAAAACCTTTAACAACAGCCCCTAAACCCACACGTTTCAGTACCCGTTTCAGCAGCCATTTAATAGTATACTATTAGGAGTGCGTCGTCGTATTCTCTTGGGCTTTTCCTGCCAAAATCGTTAGCCCACATTTGGCTTGATTTTCCGGCCTGCGCTCCTAGTACATTATTAACAACAACCTCGAAAAATAAGGGCTCGTTAACAAAATTGGGTGATAAATTGGCACCGTAAAAATACAATGGAAATAAAGCAAACTGAAAACATGGGTTCCTAATATCATAAATTGACATGGTAAACTCCTCACCACGAATATAGTAGACTGCATTATATGAGCAAAGTAATGGACCACCCCGACCCATTTTCAGACTAAGTTGTTTCATTACCAAAGTGACCCAATCACTTTTGTGAACCAACCGGTCGGTCTATTCATTGAAACAAAAAATATGCATCATATTATTAGCTTATTAGAAAATACCATAGCCTTCTCTTCTGCGAATACAAAATCTCAGCCACTATGGTCTGCTACAAAATCTTTTATCCAATAAGTGTCTGCTCGCGCGCATATATATGCTTCTGTAAAATAATAAATTTATTTTATCATTAAGTTTTCCTTTCGCGCATACTTTAAGTATGTTTCTATAACTAAAGAAGACAGTGAAGGTTGTAAACTATAAATAATAAGAAGGCATACCTGTATCGCAGGCTAGTATACCTACTGTTGAAACCTCATCTCCATCTTTAACAACTGAAAACTTTCACATTGCAAGCTGCAAATAAATCATACTAAATTTTAGTACCAATTGAAGTAATTAAATTGAAGGTACTTTAATTAGTCGAGCATGAATATGCATTAAAAACTAATAAACAGTTTCATTGGGGATTTTTATCGAACACCTGGTGCTCATCTAAAATAATACCTTAACCTTAGATTTTCAAGTTTGACGTTTCAATAAGTATACTTCCAATTATGAGTAAAAATTAAAACTTTATACAATCACTACTATCCATTTCGTTTTCGGCATCAACTGTAAACAAAAGAAACCTTCCGGCACCAAAAAAAATCCCCAAAACTGAAACCCTAAATCTTGTATTCTTATTAACAATAATAAAATAGTTTTAAGAGATCAGGTCTTACCAGGCATATCAATTATAAAAAAAACCCTGAAATTGATTCATTAACTGTTATTGCCCTAGTGATAAAACACATAAAAAAGCATATTCACTCCAAAAATCCCTAAATCACATATACAAATCCAAACAACTATTTACCAAAAAACATACCTTTAATTATGCAACCTTTGTAGAAATTCCCCCAGCTGTGAATGTGTGGGAAGCAGAAGATCGTCACCGCCTTTTGTTGAGTATCTCATGTGATGTAGAAGACTTCAGAAGAGTATAGATATGTGGGAAAACAGGCCGGAAAAAACTGGGCTGGGAAACTTGGGCTCTAGCAGCCCGCATAGTTTTGGCGGGAAACCGGGAGAGGAAAACAGCGTCGTATCGCACCGGGTTTAATTATATATATATATATATATATATATATATATATATATATATATATATATATATATATATATATATATATATATATATAATGGTAATAATACTTAAACTCAAGACTAGCAGAATAACTTGGTCCAGGTCCATGTACATACAGCCCATTAGGAATGCAAGATCCATGAACCACTTGAACCCCTCGTATTACCAAACTGAACTGGTTGAAGTTGACTAGTAACATAAGAATCCAACAAATGAATCGTTGACTAAAATTCAAACATTTGACTCCTATTCAACATAACCAAATCAATATGTCAAAATCAAAGTATCTAACCCGACAATAGCCTTTTAAGAAAATGCCCACAAGTGGCGCAACACCAGATTATTTTGTAACTAGCAATATGTGTGTTTTGCTATCAGAGAATTGTTTGGGTACTGATCAGAATACAATCAAGTGTAAAACTGATATCTCGGTGTATGTTGAATTGTATGTGTTGTCTTAAGTTTTTATCAATACAAAATGTCCCTTCTAATCTCTTTCAAAATGTAGGCTGGCTCTATGTGATATCGTTACAATTTTACAGTTATCAAATGGCGTTATCCACCAGCAAAGTGAGCTGAGTTGTGAATCATAGTTATGGAATCAACATTGCCAACTCTAAAGCCGGAATTGTTACTTATCAGTTATATCTGAATCAATGACTAGTTGCAGGGGCTAATACAACTTTCATTAGGCTTATAAACAGGAGCCTTTCCGCAAAATTCAACAGTCAAACTCTTGCATGTGCAGAAGCAATTTGGTGATCTGATGAGCAGCACCCATGCAGAGCTGTATGGACTGGAAGGTTTGAGTTATCTAGTTTTGGATTTGATGATTTTACAAAAGAAGACTCAAATAAAGCTGTGACATCCACACAGTCAATAAGTCTTACAAGCACATAAACTGATCAAGTATGAAAAATCATGTCTAAGTAGGCAAAAAGAACATAAAGAAGATGTCACAGTATCTACCAATTTAGCAATGTCATTTGACCACAACATAAATATAATTACGTACAAACTGTGAACTCGTTAAAATGAAACTGTCAAGAGACCAAACACATTTAGCCCTATTCAAACCTTGGTACTGTTTCCTACTTTCTACATTTGGTAAGTACACTCTTCATTTCTCCTCCAATATTCACATTTTCCATCAATTCATTTGGCACAAGCTTACCAATCAACTCAAGTAACATGGCATCTAGCGAACCTGATGCAATTCGATCTAATAACAATGATAAAGTAGAAACATCAAGTGTAAATTGTCTTCCATCCATTTCATGTAAAAGCATCTCTATGTCATCATAATGATTGTTTCTTAGATATCCTTGAAGAAGATTACGGTAAGCAACATTATTCGCTAGGCAACCACTCTCTGTCATTTTAAGAAACAACTGTTTTGCATCACTCAGTTGTCCCTTCTCACAAAACACATTAATCATGATGGTGTATAATTTAACATCAGGCTGCAAACCTTTCAGAGTTAGTTCATGGAAAAGAGCCTGAGCAATATCAAGTTTGCCTCACTTTCTTGCACCATCAATGAGGATACTGTACACAATGATATTTGACTTCAGCTTGGAATCACCTGACAACTGAAACATAGATAGGGCCTCTTCCACTTGATGGTTGTAGCAAAGACCCTCAATAAGAATTTGATAAGGGCATTCATTTGGTAATTGACATTTTGCAAGCATCTCATCAGAGAGTTTGCGAGCATCGCTACAATGCCCAACTGCAAACAACCCTTGTATCATGGTGCTGTAAGTAACTACATCAGGTTCTAGACCTCTTTTAGCAATTTCATGAAACACATGCATAGCCTCATCTATCTTCAAACTCTTGCAATATCCATTCAATAAACTGCTATATATAACAATATCTGGGACAAGACCTCGTAACACCAATGAATCAAAAGTTGTCTTAGCCTTGGTCATTTCACCACGCAAACAGTAGCCATCTATTAGTGAACTATATGTCACAATGTCAGTAACAATACCTCTTCCGAGCATGATGTTAATAACATCCTCAGCTTCTTTAACCTTACCATCTTTGCAAAATGCATCAACTAATATATTGAAGCATCTTAGAGGCTTCATCCCAACGACCTAAGTTACAAAGGCCATCAATCAAACAGTTGTAAGTGATGACATTGGGTGAGGTGCCATTTTTGAAAACCATTTCTTTTAAGAGCTTGAAAGCATCATCAATCATTTTATCCTTGCAAAGACTATCAATTATGTTGCTATATACAACATCAGGTTTACAACCCCTTTCAACCATAAGCCTAAGCAATTGAGTGGCAATAACGTTATTCCCAATCTTGCAAAGCCCTTTGATCATTGTGGAGTACATAACCACATTGGGTTCACAAATTTTGTCTTTAATCAATTTCTTGAAGAATCTCTCAGCCTCGAGAAACCTATCCTCTCGAACCAGTCCGTTTAAGATTGTACTAAAAGTGAAAACATCAGGACGAATACCTCTCTTGAGAAAGAAACCAAAAATGGCAAACCCTTCATTTGTGCAAGACAAGTGGCAACAACAGTTGATGGCAATGTTCATAGTATAGTCATCAACATGAACATGAAGAGCACACATTCGTTTAAAAATGTCAAGTGAATGAGAAAAATGTTTCATTTTAGTAACAACACCCAACAACTGATTGAACTTAATGACAGATGGAAATGGTTGTCTTTGAGACATTTGATCAAACAGGTTCAGAGCATCATCCAAGTTGGAAACTTTTTGAAGCTTAAAATCATCATTTGAACGAGAACTGAAGTGAAAAATGGATGATAAAAATGGGTTTCTTGAATGAAGAAGAGATGAATTGAAAGAATGTTTGAATAAAGCTGTGCGATTCATCATCCCAACAAAGAAACCACTCTCTTGTTCTTTCTTTTTAAGGAAAGTAATGTATCTACTCCAAGTATAATAGGATCATTTATGTTGTTACCAGGTGCAATATGGGATAGGCGCAAATTTGCTAAAGAAAATAGCACAAGAACCATTTTTGCAAATAAACTTAGTTCGCAAATCTAGCGAAATTATGAGTTTTTTTTTTTTTTTTTTTTTTTTTTGGTTAGAAAATGGAAATCTCTAAATCGCAAAATTGAGCATATTTTATTTTCCCTAATTATTAAATATATTTACAATTGAAATTAAACTATTAAAAAGGTGTTGCTGACCGGAAAAAATAAAGTGGAGATGGGAGAAGAGGTTGAAACGAAGTTTGCAGTCTCAATGGTAGTATTTGTTGTGTGAGAAGCTCCACCACCAAAATGATTGTGGATTCAAGTCTTGTTTAGGAAATGTTAGATAGTCTATGGTATGTATATTGTGAGATAGTCTTAATGGTATCATTTGTTGTGTGAAAAGTTCCCTAACCAAAATGGTTGTTGGTTCAAGTCTTGTTTAAGACATTTTAGATAGGTGTGGTATGTATATTGTGAGATACTTGGTTGCCGTTCAAAAATAAATAAATAAATAAAAATAAAAATCGCACAAGGACCTATTTGCAAATGAAAAAACTCGCAAAGGAACTATTTTCCTCACAAATCACTTCTGACCAGTTTACCGGTGACCCATGTATCAGATTGATACATAAATGAAAGTTAACGTACCACGCGAGTAATATTTTAGGTAATCATACCATAAACACTACATTTGATAAAGTAGATATCTATTTGTATGTCTTAACCCCATAATAATAGCAATAAGTGATTGTATATGGCCTCTTGTACTTTGATAAGTAAATGATATTACTCTTTTTAACTAAGTCTCTAAAATTTACGGTCTTATTCTTCGAATCATAACATACATATACGGATGCTTCAGTGGGTGTTGTTTTAGTTCGTTTGGATCATGATTGGTTTCACCAGCTATACTTTTATATCGAGTGATTTCCACTATGTGGTCATACGTTATATTAGGTTCTAATGACAAGTTTTTTCCTTGATCGTTAGATTTTCTCTTTTGCGTTTACTAGATCATTGAACCATTGTACCTATGGGGTCGTTTGGTTGAAAGTATTTCATTGTAATCTCTAGTGTTAGTGATATTTTAAAGGTCCCTTAATGGATGTAATTGTGTTAGGGTCATTGTATTGTTGTTTTAGTGTATTTTTAAACATCGTGCTAGTTTGTTATGTTTACTCCCTATTAGAAAAATTATAACTAGAAAATCCTTTGTTTTTGGTAGGCAAATCAAGCACTAGTTTGAAATTTTGGAACAGGTGTTTACAATTTCTAAAGTATTAGTAAAGTACGGAAAATCTGAATTTCTACATAAAACGGGATGATTCAACTTTTAACGACTTCAAACTACAAATGTGTCCAAACTTTTTATAAATTTGTCCAAATTATCTCATTTTTGTGATTTTGAGTACATATTGAGACTTCTAATGAGTTCACATATACCCCTCTAAAAAAATAGCTTTTGGCGTGAGCTGATGGCCACGAGACCAATACCCACCAGCCCACTGCCGGTGTGGTGTCTCACGCCATAGGGTTGTGCCGATGTCATAGCACATCAAGCCAATGACATAGTAGAACTTTTACTACAGTAGTAATTTACTCAAAAAAATATATTTACTGTATTTAAAATTACCTGATTCTTCTTTTAAAGGAATAAAGGGTTTATTTTAGGTAAATCATTTGATTTTTTGGGTATAAGGGTTAATTCACCCCGGTAAAATTAGTAAATCATTTGATTGTCGTGTCACTACTCACTACTCTTTGAAATGGCGACAATGGTGCTGCGCTCGAATTTTGCTACTAATTCCTTCATCCGACTTCAATTGGGTATACGAATCTCTCCCTTTTCAGCTTCATTTCACTCACAATCTTCCCCTAAGCCCTTAACTGTTACCAACCTGAATGATGCCTTGAAAGTGTTTGATGAAATGTCACAGGCACAGCCTCTACCTTCTGTTGTTGAGTTTACTCAATTGTTAAGTGATATTACTAAAATGAAACATTTTTCTTCTTCAATACGTCGTTTTAATCAAATGTGTACCCTTGGTGTTCCTGTTAATAACTATACTATGAACATTGTTATCAACTGTTGTTGTCAGTTGTATCGCTCCAATGACGCTTTTGATGTCTTAGGCTGTTGCTTCAACTGTGTTCTTCGTAATAGACTAAAAGAAATAAAGCCATTTTCTTATCATGCAAATAAGTAATAGGCTAAAAGAAACAAAGCCATCATAACTTAATAACCAAAAGCCCATATATAGAATACAACACCACAAAACTAAAACAACGTCAAACACTTTTAAATTTTTATACAAGAAAGTTAAAACATTTCATACAACATATTAAAAAATAATTAAGTATACACTCGCCAATATACATAAGGAATAAACTATTAACAATTAGATTCTTAGTCCGTGTGTAGCACGGGTTCTGCCTGCCTCGTACATTTATAAGACACATCTTAAATCAATATAGTTCAAAATATTACTTCATTCTCCTAAAATAAATGTGCACCTTCATAATGCACAAAGTTTTAAAAAATTCACTAACTACTTCTTTATCAATCAAATATGATATATGTCCACTAAACTTTCTTTTTATTGGTTTAAATATTAAAGATTTAGGTCACAAAATAGCAACAAACTTTTTTCAAAGTCTCGTCTTAGTATGTAAACTATAAAAGTATCATTAAACGCAACCAACTTTCATAAAGTGTTCCAATATACACATTTTGATGTGTTGTCAAACCAAAATACAAACACGTGTCATTATTTTTAACGTGACAACACATCAAAATGTGTATATTGGAACATTTTACAAAAGTTCATCGCATTTGATGATATTTTATATAGTTCACATACCAAATTGAAACTTTTCAAAAAGTTCGTTGTTAGACCAACCCAAAGATAAAATGAACACTTAGGATGTGTCTGGTACATGGGAATGGGGAATACTTTCATTCCAAATAAACATGTTTGTTTATTGACTATGAGTTTCTTAATCGTAAACCATATCCAAATATCGTGCCATACTCCAAACCCACTTAAAAGGTGACTATGTAAATCTATGTTGCGCCTATTTATTTATTTATTATTATTTTTCTTTTAATCTCTTAAAATCGTTTTCTTACATTACTTCTTTAATATTTTATAACTTTTACTTTTTATACTCTCTCTCTCTCTCTCTCTCTCTCTCTCTCTCTCTCTCTCTCTCTCTCTCTCTCTCTCTCTTATTTTATTCCGTTAACAATAAAGTAGGGCATTTTGGAATTATGATATCATGACATTCATATATTATAACCAAACATATCAAGTGAGCATAGCGGAAGCAATTATAGCAAGATCAAATAACATGTAATTAATTAATCAATATTTAAATAGTAAACATACCTTTGTGATTCTAGCCCGAACAAGAATCAAATTGCAATCTTCAATCAAGAACCCTAATTAGGGTTTATGTGGATTACAAGAATTACCCCTTACCTCTTTTGTAATTCAATCCAAGAATCAAACAATAGTGTGTTTGATTCACGTTCTTGTACACACGTACTAATTCAAGAAAAAGTTTATGCAAGTAATTAAACACAAAACTTGTTTTGATTCAAGAAAATCGAATCCCTAAAGGGATTGTTTGATGGATCGACTAGAACAAGAAAGAAGGAGAGAAAACACCAAGATGTGTGTGTACAAGTTATGAGAAAACATGCATCTTGGGTTTGCTTATATACTAATCAATACTTGGAGCACAAGGCACAAAGGAGGTAGGATATCCCCCCTTGGCCGATCGGTTGTGGAGTCCCTTAGGGGATTCCGGAACCTTCCCTTGTTTCCAAAATTTCCTTAGTATTACTTTCCTAATCTTCGTTTAATAGGTCATTAGTCATTTATCATTAAATACTAATTACTATTACTTGTTTTGTGTTTAATAATTACTTATAACATTTTATAAATAATTATTTCTTTTTCTCTTCATACGTATTGTGTGCAATCCCGTGATCTCAAGTTCGATCCTAACACACGACTATTATTATAATGTCTATAAAACTAACAGCTCCCACTTAGACATATCATAATAGTGTGATCACATCGGTTAGCGTCTTGCAACATGCCGATGCCTCTAGTACAACTTGAGTAAGGCTCCTGGAAAACCTTTTAATGATTTCTCATTATTATTATCCCTTTGTTTCTAATACCGTGTTAAATAAGGATATGGATCTAGGTCATTCATTAATTAACCATTATGTTTCTCGTTGTTAGAAATTGACAAGATTACCAAATCTTCTGAACCTTTCAGGAAAGACCTTGGGCGTGGCCACGCAAACACCTTGACAACCCTACGAGGGGACCAGCAGTATTAAACTCCAAAAATTAATTTGAAGGAACAAATTCTTTATTGATTACAAGCAAAACACACAAACTTTGCAACACTTCCGAAAACAACCCTTATGACTACCAGTTACGTATAGCGTTAAGTTGTTCCACAAAAATGTACTACATTCATGACCGTTATCTTGTATCTCAAGTCTAAGGATAACTTCTTATGATTTACTTAATGACAAGATCCATAAAGTAACATCATATAATTGGGATAAGTCCTATATTCAGTATCATCGAATATCGTCTGAAATGGCATGACTACGCATCAATATACTTTAAGTATATTATACCAACTTCAGATTTGTCTTAATTTAATAATACTCCCATATTATTAACTGGCAACGGACAATTTAGAATAACTCTTATTCATAGATTTAAACATGCAAAAATAGGACAACAATAATTAACAATAGAAATAAACATACCAACATACTTTATTTCATTTAAAAAAAATTTGTTTACAATATCCTTTATCAAAATACTAATCACAGTTATGCATGAAACTACTAGCTAATTTAAGTCCAATTCCATTGGATAATTCATTAAGCTTCTCTTTCGCCAAAGCCTTAGTGAACGGATCAGCTAAGTTATCATCTGTGTGAACTTTCAGCAGATTTATTTCACCTTCGTTAACCTTTTCACGAACAAAGTGATACTTCCATAGAAAATGTCTGGTGTCTCTCATGACTCCAGGTTCATTGGCAAATATGATTGCAGTAGAATTGTCACAATACATATTAATAGGTAATTCAATTGAAGGCATAACACCAAGGCCTGAAACGAATTTCCTAATCCAAACAGCCTCCATAGCAGCTTCTGAAGCAGCAATGTATTCAGCTTCTATTGCAGACATCGCAATTGTACTCTGCTTCTTGCTCCTCCAATCTACAGCTCCTTCATTTATAACAAAGACATAACCCGTCTGAGACTTCGAATCATCTTTATTACTTTGAAAGGACGCATCGCAGAAACCTGTAACACAAAGTTCTGCAGCTGGATCTCCACCATATACCAAAAACATATCTTTTGTATTTCTCAAATACTTAAGAATATGTTTAACAGCAATCCAATGTTTTTCACTTGGATTCTGTTGAAATTGACTGGTAATATTTTGAGCAAATGCCACATCTGGCCTTGTGCACTTTACCGCATACATAATAGATCTTACAGCCGAAGCATAAGGAACTTTACTCATGCGAGCCACCTCAGCAGGTGTTGAAGCACAAAACTCATCACATAAGCCATGTTTTACTTCCATCGGCAAATATCCTTTCTTGGAATTTTGCATATTGAATCTTTTCAATATTTTGTCAATGTAAGCACTTTGACTTTATCCAATTAACCGCCTTGATCTATCTCTATAGATTTTGATTCCCAGAATGTATGCAGCTTCTCCTAAATCTTTCATAGAAAAGCACTTTCCAAGATATGCCTTAACTTTTTGCAAATTTGGAATGTCTTTTCCCATGATCAATATGTCATCAACATATAAAATTAGGAAAATTACATTATCACTCCCACTAGCTTTGTGATACACACATGGCTCATCAAGATTTTGAGTGAATCCAAACTTTTTGATCTCAGCATCAAATCTCTTGTTCCATTGTCGTGATGCTTGCTTTAATCCATAAATGGACCTTTTAAGCTTGCATACACGATTTGGAAACTCTGGATTTTCAAACCCTTCTGGTTGTGCCATATAGATGTCTTCATCTAGATGACCATTCAAGAAAGCGGTTTTCACATCCATTTGCCAAATCTCATAGTCATAGTACGCTGCTATAGCTATGAGAATCCTTATTGCTCTTATGTCTGCTACAGGAGAAAACGTCTCCTCGTAATCAATTCCAAAAGTTTGAGTAAAACCTTTAGCAACTAGACGAGCCTTATATGTGTGTGCATTTCCATCCATGTCAGTCTTAATCTTGTAGAGCCACTTACTCCCAACTACCTTGGCACCAGGAGGTAAGTCAACTTCTTCCCAGACTTCATTATCATGCATGGATTGTATTTCCCCATCCATAGCAGCTTTCCATTTAACCTTTTCAGGACTATTAATGGCAGCTCTATAACTAGTAGGTTCATTAAGATCCCCTAGTAAATGCTCATCAACCTCTACATTAAGATATAGACGGTTAGGAGCTTTCACAGATCTTGAAGATCTGCGAATGGGAACTACTTCAATTTCCGGTGGAGGACCCAGACTTTTCGGTTCTACAGGAAATGTGCTAGTGTTTTCTGAAGGTAATGCATTATCTAGATCATCTTCTAGATCATATACTCTCCCACTGATTTCTTGAGTTACAAAATCACTTTCAAGAAAATCACCATATCTAGCAACAAACACTTTGTTCTCAGGTGGGTAGTAAAAGTAGTAACCCATTGTTTCCTTTGGGTATCCTACAAAAATGCATTTTACAGATCTTTGTTGGAGTTTATCTTGTGAGTCACGTTTAACATACGCCTCACAACCCCAGACCTTTAAATAAGACAAGTTCGGAGCTTTTCCAGTCCATATCTCATATGGTGTCTTATCAACCTTCTTAGTGGGAACCATATTCAAAATACGAACAGCTGATTCAAGAGCATAATCCCAAAAAGACAAAGGAAGATTAGTAAGATTATACATTGATCGAACCATGTCCAACAATGTACGATTCCTTCTCTCAGATACACCATTTTGTTGTGGAGTATATGGAGATGTGAGATTCTGGACAATTCCATTCTCAGTTAAGAAATCTTTAAAATCTTGACTAAGGTATTCACCACCTCGATCAGAACGAAGAGCTTTAATCTTGTTTCCCAATTGCAATTCTACTTCTGCTTTGAAAACTTTAAATGTTTCAAACACCTTATGTTTATGCTTAAGTAAATAAACATAACCATAACGGCTGAAATCATCTGTAAAAGTTAAGAAGTAAACAGCACCTCTCCTTGACACATGTCTAAGTGGTCCACATACATCCGTATGTATCAAACCAAGTAGATCTGAAGCTCTTTCCATATTGTTATGAAAAGGTTTCTTCGTCATCTTCCCAGAAATACAAGACTCACACTTATCAAATGACTCATCATTGATATTCTTCAAAAGCCCATCACGTTGCAGCTTTTGCATGTGAGTCTTGCCTATATGGGCAAGTCTACGGTGCCAAAGGTAAGACGAATTCAAGTCATACTTCATTCTCTTACTTATGCTGTACATTGAATTATTATTATTGTTGTTGGTCATACAATCATTCATATCAATTTCAAACACACCATTCACAGCAACAACGTTAAAATAAAATACATCATTTAAAGAAACAGAAATTTTATTTCCATCAATAGTATGAGTAAAACCAAGATCCAACAAACATGAAAAGGAAACAACACCTCTAATTATATAAGGTGCATAATGACAATTGTTTAAACAAAGTACTAAACCCGAAGGTAAAACTAAATTAAACACTCCTATGGCTTCAACTGCTGCTTGTGCTCCATTTCCCACATGCAGAAATTGTTCCCCATAAGCTAGTCTCCTTTCCTCTCTAAACCCCTGTAGTGTATTACAAATATTAATACCACATCCAGTATCATATACCCAGGAATTTAATTAGATAAAGTAAATAATTCAATGACAAATAAGTTACCTGAAGTGCTGGCGCCCATGTGCCCAGTCTTCTTAACCTTATTGTTTCGCAAGTCATCGAGATAAAGAGGAAAATTCCTCTTCCAGTGGCCCATCACCTTGCAGTAATGGCATCCTTGATCCTTCTTTGGATTATTCTTCACAGGAGGGTTCTTCTTAGGTTGAGGTGGTTGATAAGCCATAACCTGCTTATTCTTATCAGTCTTCTTCTTTCCTTTACCCTTCTTCTTGTTCGCATTTGGCTTGTTAATTCTACCCCCTTGAATAGCAAGTACTTGGGGCGTAGGAGCCTTTGGTGTTAACCCTTTCTCATAATCAATGAGCAGTGCGTGTAATTCACTTACTGTCTTCCCCACGTAATGCATATTGAAGTTCCTCACAAAACCATTAAAATCCTTGTTAAGGGATCTATTGATTAAGTTCACAGCTATATCATTGTCATAGGGTTTCTTAAGTGTTTGTAGTTGATCCATGAAACTTTTCATCTTCAACACATGAGCACTCACAGGTTCACCATCACCCTGCTTACAACCATGTAGAGCCTCCATCAAATCGTAAATCTCTACATTTGATGGTTTCTCATATAGTTTCTTGAGTTCATCAATCATTGTCATGGGGAAATACTCTTCAAACTGCCTTTGAAGAGGTGTGGACATCGCCCCTAACATCATTGCAGCCACATCAATATGTTCCTTACAATCAAGATTCCATTTAGCCTTAGCAACTTCAGTAGCTGCATCGCCTTCAGGTTCAGCAGGACAAGGCGTTTTCAAGATTTCAAGTTGACCAGTCACTCGCAGGACAATCCTGAGTGAACGATACCAATCATTGAAATTTTCCGAGCCAGTCAATTTTTCTCGTTCAAAATAAGTTTTGAACACAGAACGAAAGTTTGTGTTATCAGTTTGAGCCATTTCTATAGATAAAGAAAGTTCAAAACATTAGTATTTTTGATAATACAATTTTTCAAGAAAATTAAAATACCCAAGGAAATCATATCCATAGAATAATCTTGAAAACTAGGATCCTCCATAAACATAGTTTCATCACATCAGTTGATCTGCTAGTAATGAAAGTATAATATGAGGTAACTTATCGTACAAGTAATTGGCATAACATTTGTCCAATTCCTAGATATATGGGATTTACAATCACAAAACATTTGTATTGTAAGCATGTTTAATCCCCATCTTAATGTCTTGAGTCCAAGATCTCACTTACTACTCAATTTAAGTCGTCTAACTTAAAAACTGTAAACTCACAAATCCATCACATCAGTTGATCTGCTAGCAATGAATTCATGAAATTTACCTCTCCATTGCAATCTCGCCAAGTTCTCACATGACGTAAATCACAACTTCAAGTGTTCTTAATTAGATGGCATTCTACTTAAATTTAAAAGGGTATTAATATTTTGATGTGATCAAAATAATGTATGAAGAAGCATGTATACAACTTCATAACATTGGTTTTACAAAACATTTTTATTACCAATTTGCTAAGAGTAAAATAACAAAGTTTTGATTGAGGTATCGGGTTCACCAATTAAAGAATTACCATCAATTATCGTCCACTATATCGTACTTTTGCATAAGCCCGAAGACTTAGCGTTTCGGATAATCATTGTGGAATTGTGGTTAATTCACCCTTAAGATGACAATGTACGTAATATAGTGATATAGGTAAGTCTAGGGTCGGCAACCAGGCAGTTGTAGAGAACCGGTAGGTGCATGAGCTTTAAAAACCCCTCTCTACAAGTACGTTGGATGGCAACCTTCGGTCCGCCTTTCGCACACTATGTACAAAAACATCAATCAACCAATCTTTTGAAATTTATTCTTAAAAACCAAAACAATTTCGCCATTATTTAGTCCGTATTATTTTTCTATTCAAAAAAATTACCATTTTCGTTTATAAACATGTCTAACACAATTAATAAACAAAAACAAGTAATGTATAATAAAAAAATAAAACAACTAAATAAACAAATATACATAATCATAACAATTAAATATGTATAAAACATGTAGCCACATGCAAATCTTATTCAATAGTCCTATTAATAATCAAATCTAGGTGTATTACGTATTAATTCAATTAAGGCTTTCTTCTTCTTGGAAAAAGAGCCACATACATCGATAAATCGATTGCGTAAGCCAAAATTAAATAAATACCACATAGCACATAATCAATTACTTAATATTGGAGTCTTCCCCAATTCGACATCTATTAATAAATTTACATGTTTTGATATAACTTAACCATTAATTTATATAAACAATTTAAACCATTTAAATTATCACACAATTAAAAATCCATGCAAATATGCACTTTTTCATGGATTTAGCTTAACAATTAACATATTGCACCAAGATCGTTTACTAAAACGCATAACAATTACATGACATCCTAGGGTTTCTAATCATATTAAAAAATCAAAAACCAAAACCCTAAAAAACCCTTAAGGTCAAATCGACCCAAAAAAAAATTTTAGGGTTAGGAATCTAACAAATAAACCCTAAAAACATGTAACTACACGAATCAAGATCCAATTTTTATGCGTTTCGATAATTAATTACACATTATAACGGCTCGAGATGCCACTGTTGGAATTATGATATCATGACATTCATATATTATAACCAAACACATCAAGTGAGCATAGCGGAAGCAATTATAACAAGATCAAATAACATGTAATTAATTAATCAATATTTAAATAGTAAACATACCTTTGTGATTCTAGCCCGAACAAGAATCAAATTGCAATCTTCAATCAAGAACCCTAATTAGGGTTTATGTGGATTATAAGAATTACCCCTTACCTCTTTTGTAATTCAATCCAAGAATCAAACAATAGTGTGTTTGATTCACGTTCTTGTACACACGTACTAATTCAAGAAAAAGTTTATGCAAGTAATTGAACATAAAACTTGTTTTGATTCAAGAAAATCGAATCCCTAAAGGGATTGTTTGATGGATCGACTAGAACAAGAAAGAAGGAGAGAAAACACCAAGATGTGTATGTACAAGTTATGAGAAAACATGCATCTTGGGTTTGCTTATATACTAATCAATACTTGGAGCACAAGGCACAAAGGAGGTGGGATATCCCCCCTTGGCCGATCGGTTGTGGAGTCCCTTAGGGGATTCCGGAACCTTCCCTTATTTCCAAAATTTCCTTAGTATTACTTTCCTAATCTTCGTTTAATAGGTCATTAGTCATTTATCATTAAATACTAATTACTATTACTTGTTTTGTGTTTAATAATTACTTATAACATTTTATAAATAATTATTTCTTTTTCTCTTCATACGTATTGTGTGCAATCCCATGATCTCAAGTTCGATCCTAACACATGACTATTATTATAATGTCTATAACTCCCACTTAGACATGTCATAATAGTGTGATCACATCGGTTAGCATCTTGCAACACGCCGATGCCTCTAGTACAACTTGAGTAAGGCTCCTGGAAAACCTTTTAATGATTTCTCATTATTATTATCCCTTTTGTTTCTAATACCGTGTTAAATAAAGATATGGATTTAGGTCATTCTTTAATTAACCATTCTGTTTATCGTTGTTAGAAATTGACAAGATTACCAAATCTTCTGAACCTTTCAGGAAAGACTTTGGGCGTGGCCACGCAAACACCTTGACAACCCTACGAGGGGCCCAGCAGTATTAAACTCATCAATAATTTTGATACTTGATTAATTAGAAGCCAAAAATTGGTATTAGAATTGTTACCTCAACTCATACCAATTTCAATTCCACCCTATATCTAAACTCATACCAATAACGACAGCCTCCAAACCAAACGCACCCTTAATACTAAAATTAGTAAAATAAAATAAAATAAAAATAACAAATTGATTATGAAGTTAGGTGTGTCATTTGATTGTCAATTGTCATGTCACTGTTCTTTAGTCTTGAAAGTACAGACTACATGCTCTAAAACTTTCTGGGTCTAATATGTCGATGATGGTGTTACGCTCAAATTCTACTTTTAATTTCTTCTTCAGATTCCAAATGGGTTTACGATTCTCTCCATTTTCAGCTTCATTTCATTCACATTCTCACCTGAAGCCTTTAGCTGTTACCAATCTGAATGATGCCTTAAAGGTGTTCGATGAAATGTCACAGGCACAGCCTCTACCTTCTGTTGTTGAATTTAACCAATTGTTAACTGATGTTACCAAAATGAAACATTTTTCTTCTTCTGTCAATCTTTTTAATCAAATGTGTGCCCTTGGTGTTCCTGTTAGTGAGTATACTATGAACATTGTTATCAATTGTTGCTGTCACTTGCATCGCTCTAATGACGCTTTTGCTGTCTTAGGCTGTTGCTTCAAGCGAGATATTGTACCTAATGTTTCCACTTTCAATACACTCTTAAATGGACTAGTTCTAGAAAATAGGATCCATGAGGCAGAAAGACTGTTGGTGAAAGTGCTCACGAATAAACTTTGTGAACCTAATGTAGTCATGTACTCCACAATGATTAAAGGCCTTTGCAAGACTCGTGATTACGTTCGAGCTGTTGGTTTGCTTAAGCTAATGGATAAAAGTGGTTGTAAACCTAATGTTGTTGCATATAGCACTGTCATTGATAGTATGTGCAAGCACAAAATGATTGATGATGCTTTTAAGATCTACAAAGAGATGGTTTTTCAGAAAGGCATTCCACCCGATGCTGTCACCTACAACTCTTTGATTCCGGGACTTTGCAAGGTAGGTCGTAGCGAGGAAGCTTCTAAGATGCTAAAAGAAATGTTAGATGATCAAAAGATGTCTCCAAATGTGAAAACCTTTAATATATTAGTTGATGCATTATGCAAAGAAGGTAAAATTGAAGAGGCTGAGGCTGTTATCAAAATCATGCCTGAAAGAGATATTCTTCCAGACATCGTGACATACAATACTCTTATTAATAGTTATTGTCTGCAAGGTGAAATGAGTAAAGCAAGGACAGTTTTTGATTCAATGGCATTTAGATGCCTCATACCCGATGTTGTTACTTATAACACTCTATTAAAAGGGTATTGCAAGGAATCAAAGACAGATGAGGCAATGCTTATATTTAAAGAAATAACTGAACGAGGTCTGGAACCCAATGTTGTCACTTACACCACAATGTTACAAGGATTGTTTCATGTTAAACGTTGTGAAGATGCTTGTAGAATCTTTGCTGAGATGCAAGCACAAGGCCATGTTCCAAATGAACTCACGTATGGAATAATGCTGGAAGGTCTTTGCGACAACCATCAACTCGAAGAGGCACTCTCTTTGTTCATTTGGATGAGTGAAAACAAGGTGGATAGTTTAAATATTGTTGTGTATAATATCCTCATCGATGGTGCATGTAAATGTGGGAAACCTGACATTGCAAAGAATCTTTTCGATGAAGTATCTGTTAAAGGTTTACAACCTGACGTTTATACTTACACCGCAATGATTAAGTGTTTTGGCGATGAAGGTCTACCCAAGGATGCAAAGGAGTTGTTTCTAAAGATGAAAGAGAGTGGCTGCTCACCGGACGTTGTTACTTATGCGACATTGTTGAATGGGTATTGCAAGGACTTGAAGATAGACGAGGCAATGCATATCTTTAAAGAAATAACTGAACAAGGTCTGGAACCCAATGTTGTCACTTACACCACAATGTTACAAGGATTGTTTCGTGGTAAACGTTGTGAGGATGCAAAGGAGTTGTTTCTGATAATGAAAGAGACTGGCTGCTCACCAAATGAAATTACTTACAATGTTCTTCTCCATGGGTGTCTAAAGAACCAACAATATGATGATTTAAAGATGCTTTTAGTAGAAATGGATGGAAGAGGTTACTTACTTTGGGCTTCAACTTTATCACTGCTACAGAGTCGGATCGCAGCCAAAATACTTGATGAATCTTTGCTTGAATTGATTGGTAAGCTTGTGCCAGAGAATTCTGTTAATGCTTCTTGTTTGGATACATAGATAACTTCCCATGAGGAGAATTGCATATTGAGCCGGCAAAAGGAGTAAGTATAAATTCTCTTTGGTCTTGATGTTGTTGATCATTAGACATTTTCCTTTACAAAGAATTCACAACCTTTGATATATAGTAAGTTTTGTTTTTGAATTAGTACCAAAGTTTTCGCCATCGGTTGAATTATCACTACAATATAGTGTTGGTAGATTCCTTTATTACATTTTGAAAATTTTATCATTTTCATTATACTTCCAAATGTAAGAACTTGCATTGCATGATAAAAGCATCAATAAAATCAGTATTAACTTTTCGTTTAACTTCAAAAAAATTAAGTCGTATTTAGCTCTATATTTTTCTTTAGATCATTTTTGTATGACTTATTCTAGATTCTCATCTAGACATCTAGTGGCTAGAGTTTGAGATATATCGTTTGTTATGCTAACAAAGTAACACTTCTAAAGGTATTAGCCAAAAGGATCCTAATTTAAAAATCCATTTGCTTTGAACAATCTACAAACTCTGTTAACTAAAGGCAGGAGAAATGAAAAGGAAAAAAAAATCCCGAAATATCTTCTTCAAACGTTTAATAACTCATTTGGAAAATACTTTTAATATGTTCTTGCCAAATGGTAACACTTCACACATCACAGATAATATGTGTATCTGTGTTTCATGAAAAGGCTGCACGTTAGACCGGCCTGTGCACATTGTTCTTGCCATGTGTAGCTGCTAAAATGTTGTATCACTGCATGACAGTTAGTTACATTTCGTAACTTTTAACTTTTCACTAAGATGATCCCACTTGTCTTGTGCTAATGTTTTTAATTTCTTTGTTGCAGATTCATTAAAGTTAAATTACGGTTTCTTGTTGCATTTCCAAGTTAGTCTCTTCTTGCATCTTCAAGGTTAGAGACTTAGAGTGTAGTGTTAAAGTCATGCGATGTGTGAATGTAGTGGGAATCCCAAATGGTCATGTTGTGCAACTGGATGTTCAAGTTGCAGGTTTAATGTAGATGACTGATTCCAAGTGTTGAGTTGATGTTGTTAGACAATTCAATTTGTCCAATGTGTGTAAGGATCCTTTATGAGATACTATTCAATGAAATTTCTTATTTTGGTAAGAAAAAAATTATACTGCATGAATATAACTTGCGGGTGTTATGTTAATCAATATTCAGTTGAAGTATACATAATTGCATGGTTTTGGCGCAAACTGAATAACCTAGCAAAACTGAACCAAATTGGTTTGGTTGGCCCTTCATAATTGGGTGTGCGGTTTGTAAATCTTATAAACCATTAAAACCCGCATGATTTGGTTTTAACGAAAACGTTGGTAAAATAATTACCCCTTTAAATATTAAGCATACATTAACAACAGAATTTGTGTAGCTTGGTTTTTGTATCTAACAAATAGACCAGAATTGATGTTTATAGCATCAACCTAACACTGTTTGTTTGATTTCGTAAGTGTTAAAAGCATGTTCTGTTTTAGAGGCCTCCTCCCAGACGTCCAAAGTTACAAAGGCCATGCATTAAAGAGTTGCAAGTGGTAATTACATCCGGTGGGATGCGTCTTTGGAAAACCATTTATTTAAAAGCTTAAAACGCATCATCTATCAATTTGTCGTTGCAAAGACTGTCAATGATGGTGCTATATGCAACAACATTAGCCTTGCAACCCCTTTCATATCCATTAGCCTAAGCAAAAGCAATGGCAATAATGTTATCCGCAATCTTGCAAAGGCAACTACATTAGGTTCACAAAGTTTTTCTCTAACCAATTTCTTGAATAATATCTCAGCCTTGACAATCCTATGTTCTCGAACCAGTCTATTTAAGAGTGCGTTAATAGTGACGACATTAGGAAGAATACCTCTCTTGAGACACAAGCCTAAGACAACAAACCTTGATGTCTGCAACACAAGTGGCAATAATAGTTGATGACAATGTCACAGTGTAATCATCGACACGAACACGAAGAGCACACATTTGTTAAAAAGATCAATAGAGGAAGTCAAAAGTTTCATTTTGGAAACAAGACCCACCACTGATTGAATTTAATGACTGGTAGAAGTGGTGAGTGGTCCACTGAATCTTATTAAGTTAAGCGAGCCTAGGTGAGAGTAGTACCGGGTTGGGTGACCAACCGGGAAGTCCTCACATGGGACCACAAGCTCTAATGATATCAACCAGCTACCTTAGAAGCCTGTGCCCAACCAGACAACCATGTGATGTCTTGATCCAACTAAAGGACGCGAGTTCGATTCCGTTCCGCAAGCATGGTTGGGTATTGGGCGGAGGTATTTCACAGGCATCAAACCTTTGCTGGGTAGGGTTGATGGGTACCATTATGATACATAGGGTTGAGGTGTCCCTGCCAATCTACACTTTTTTTGATCCAATCCAACAGAAGTGGTGAGTGGTCTATACTCTATAGAACAAGTTCAAAGCATGATCCAAGTTGGCAACTTTTTGAAACTTAGACGTACAATTAATGATAATTATTTGAACAAAAACCGAAGTGAATAGAAGCTACAAATTTGATATCAAGACATAAATGGAAATATGAATTAAAAAAATATATATAAAAAAAAAATAAATAAATAAAAAAAAAAAAAAAAAAAAAAAAAAAAAAAAGATTAAAGAGTTTGTACTAGTAGAATTAGCTTTGAATTTGGAGAAAACATTAACAACAAATTTTTTTGGAGCGATTCATCATCAACATCTCTGTCTCCAACAAATGAGAGCAGCATTTTGACGATTTTTTACAATGGTAAAGGGACGTCAAGACTATGTTTGAATAAGTTTTTAGTTACAAAATATAGTCAAGTTTTTAGTAAAGTTAAACAAATATTAAGACTAGCTGGGGAATATTAATGTTTTGTATTATACAGTAATCAATTATAGTAGGTTTTATAGTTATATATATTTTTGCACCCGGTGAAAAAAAAAAAAAAAAAAGAAAAAAGAAAAAAAACTCGTTGTTGAAGGATAAAGTGTATTAACTACGATAAGTGAATACCATCCGCAAGCATAAAAAGTATGAGTGGGTGGTCTATTGTCTTGGTTTTTTGTTCCTTTGGTGTGTCATTTTTATGTATCAGTGTTTATTCTTCCATTCCTTCTTAACTTGATTAAGGAGACTGGATGTCTTTGTAATATTTTGTTTTGGTTGTTAATATATATTGCTGCATTTCTTTTATATATATATATATATATATATATATATATATATATATATATATAGGGTAAAGATCAAATAAAAAGACAAATTTCCGTAAAAAGAATAAAAAGAAAATTTTTTTAAAAAAAGTTCTTGAAAAATTCCAAAAAAATTCCACAAGATCGGGTATGTTGGTGCATGAAAAAGTTGTAAAGGAAGTTTATCTAAAAGTGGATACTTTATCCGAAAAAAAATTATAAAAAAATACGTTTGCGTATTAAATCGCTTTTTTGTGCATCAAAAAATCGTTTTTGGACCCAACTTCTTTTGACTTTTTTCATCAAAATAACATTACGCATCTAACTAAAACAACTTGAAAATTTTGTGCATTAAAATTTTTTTTGTGCATTAAAATTTTTTTTGCGCATTAAAATTCGTTTTTTGTGCATTAAAAAAAACGTATAAAAACTCAAAATTAGAAAAACTTCTTTCACAAAAGTTTTATGCACCAACATACCCCATCTTGTGGAATTTTTTTGGAATTTTTCGAGAACTTTTTTTAAAAAAAATTCTTTTTATTTTTTTTACGGATATTTGTCTTTTTATTTTAACTTTACCCTATATATATATATAATCGGCACACATAAGTTATAAATTATAAATCATAGCTACAAAAAACTACGTACCGAATAAGATAGGACATAGTGTACCCAGCTACGCCTAATGCGCCTCAAAATGGATATAGGTACATTATAGATAGTTAAGATAGTGATTCAAAAGCAACTTAAAAAAAGTGACCCAACAACATACCACACAGTTACTTAAGGCTAAATGGAGTGGACAAAAAATTGAGCGTGAGTGGGTAACTCACAGCGTGAGTCTCAAAACGAATGTCCAAGTCGCTCGTGAGTTGGGATAAAAAAAGGGTGCGTATGGTGAGTTAATCTCATAAAGTGAATAGTTAAAAATAATAATTTTCCTAATATACTTATTTAATCTCATCTATACTACTTATAATGTATCAATGGTCAAAGTGAAATTGTGAAATCCTTAAATTTAAGTCAATCCCCATTTTACCCTTCTAAACAAAATTGATGGTTAATGTATGGAAAGTAATATATGAAAACAATACAAGTTTAGGAAACTTCTTAACTATGAAATGTAAATGCGTGAATATAAAGTCGAACAACTTGGAATGAATTGTAAATGGTGCATTTACAAATGAAATGAAATATCCAACAATGCAAATTATATATTAATGAAAATTAACGGAATGTCAATGCACCATTGCACAAGTCTATAAAATATATTTGGCAATTCTTTAAATTTATTTAAGGTAAAATGCAATTAGTCAAATCTTACCCCATAATTTTAGGCCATAATTGTTAAAAAAATTTTGAATTTAAAAAACTAACCAATGAAGGAAGACTTGCAAAACTTATGATAGACGGGTCATAATATTCGGTCCATTATTTCATCGAATCGAGCCGCAACCCCACCTTTTTAAACAGAATATCACGAATGATTTCTTATTCACATTCATCCTCTACCCTCTACTTTTGTAGATCTTCATTAGTTTTAATTTAGGTCGAACTAATCTTAATTTTTTTTCGCAGGATTCACATACCAATCCGCATGGAACACCTAAAACGAATGATTCTTTCGTTTTCGAACATGTAGACCCTCGTTCATTTGCTGTTGAAGGTATTAAAATGTTTAATTCATTTTTTTGTTTGTGTTATGATGCGTATGAACTTACTGGTATTTGTGAGATGCATTGAAGAATTATCAATGAGCATTTATGTGAGTTTGGTTACTAGGAATATCTTATTGCTTCCATTCCGTTTTTTCCTTACTCCTGATTGTCATAGATAAATATGATGCTTGAGTGCCATGATACTTTTTGTGTAGGAAAAAAATGGGCCTCACGTGTTTTGAACCCAAGATGAGAGTGTCTTGAACTCAACATGCTTTTGGTTTGAGAAAGCGTTTTACATCGATATCACTAGCCTTACCAATGCATGCTTCAATTTCCAACTTTTAATCAATATTTTGCAAGATTATCTTCCATCTTCTATGTATCTTTAAAGCTAAGTCTGTCATGTCGTATGAGTAATTTCCAAGAGTCTCCTGGTGCTGATGTGACCTAATGATTTTTCTTTTTCTTTTTTTTGCACGATATATATATATATATATATATATATATATATATATATATATATTTACTTTTGTGTTTGTATTTTCAATTGTTCTTCATGATATATCTAAGGATACATCGATCTGATTTGAATGTTTACACATTTTTGAGTTGGATATATTTCTGAAGCCAATGTGTATGATGTATATTGTTTTTAGTTCTTATGAATTTATCGACAAGCTTATTATTCTAGATCAAGACAATTTCATAGTACTTATTGACTTGTTTAAAGATCTAATTAAGCCACTCCATTTTATAAATAAAATTTGTGATCCACATCATTGGCCTCATTTTCATCTCTATATTTAACGATGCCCATTTTGTAATCCTTAGTTTCCATAATCTGTATGATAAAAAAGCTTTATATGTACAAAAAATAAGTGATACTTGTTTAGTTAATTTAAATGGAAAATATTACTAAACAAAAATATTACTACCTCCGTCCCATAACTATTGTCTACGTTAGACTATTTAAGTCTTTCCTTTATGACTTTGACCTTAATTATTTTTACTTGTATAATATAATACTTAATACAAAATGTATGAATAGATTGATTTTTAAATGTATTTTCATTGGTATGATTTTCATCAATTATTCTACAACACAAACAAAAAAAATTTAAGATCAAAGTTGAAATACAAAGACATAAAACATCAAACATGGACAACAATTATGGGACGGAGGTAGTACTATTTTCCTTATATGATAGTTGATCACTTTACTTTTGATTTACAGGCATATCAATGGGTTATGCACATGTTATATAAAAAGTGGCATATTCATATTGGAGGTTTCGAAAATAACTAGATGAGTACCAATGCATAACAACGGGATTTTCTAATGGCAAACAACTATAGTTACACAAAAACGTTACACAAAACACTTAACCAAAGCATCACTATAACTATCTGCCGCTAGAAATCCCGTTGCTATGCACGGGTACTCGTCTAGTAAAGAGGAATTGAATAACATGAGTCGTCCGTATGTATAATCTCACATATTTATTTACATATCACAGTAATCCGTGTTTTCATTTTGTTATTTATAATTCAATGCAAATATATTAATATAATATATACTAATGATAATATTTATAAATAACAATATATATGTTTGTATAATTTTTTTTAATTAAATATAAAGTATAGGGAGTATACATATAGGTGATATTTATTAGATTTATAAAGTTATTAAAAAACAATGAAATTGGTAGTATACTTAATATAACTTATTTAAAATTTGGGCAAGTGGCACAAAAAAGTACTCAACTTAGAGTGAGTTTTCAATCAAGGTATCCAACTTTTTTTCTTGCACATTAAGGCGCCCAACTTTTTTTTGGCGGATTTAGGTTTTTTTCTAACTTTCGTTAACCAACTTCGTTAGTAAATTACTTGTTTGGTCCTTGAGTTTGTATAAACATTTCATGCACCATCCACGACCACCACCAACCGTCACCACCATCACCAACCGCCACCACCACCACCACCTGCCACCTCTACCACCATCGTCCACCACCACCACCAGAAGCTACCACCACTGCCTCCACCAATACCAACCGCCCCACCACCACCAGCAGCTTTTCCCGCCAACATTCCCTTCAAATATCTGTTGTATCTTCTCATTTGGTTAACAAGAAATAATGCAAATTCTCTCTTTACTATCTCACTTCTTATCTTCTCTTATTCTATTCTCATTTCTATCTCTTAATCCTCATAAATTTTGTTATCAATTCTATACAACAAACACAGTTCTGTTATTAAAGCTTCTCTTATCTTTATTGGTAGATTTAACAAAAGGTTAGAAGATTTTATAGCTAATCAAGATATCCAAACATCAGATGAAAACATAGTACAAAATGATCAAAATATCAATTTTCCAGTTATGATAAAAAAAAAAAAAAAAAAAAAAAAAAAAAAAAAAAGATTCGAATTGTGAGTTGTATATTGTGGATGAATTGGGATCATTAATGGTAAATGATGGTGACAGTGAAGAAATTTCTGGAAAAAGTAAGGGAAAAAACGAATGAAATATTGATGATAGAAGTCATGTACATGAGGCATTTGATGAAATGCCAAAGATCGAAAAACCCAAACAAGAAGGTTCTGTTATTGAATATTGGGATGTGTTCAGTTCTTTTGTTAGTAAAATAGATTTGGATGAACCGTCTCTTATTAGTCTCTTCATTTGGGGGTTGAAATCAGAAGTTGAAAAAGGAGTAAGTTTGTGTAAACCGAAAACTCTCTCGGATGCATATTACTAGGCTAAGTTGTAAGAATCATGGTTGTATGAATTAAAGAGAGAAGCAGCAAACGACATTGGAGAGATTGTTCCTGGTCAAAGATAAAGAAGCTGGAAAAGAGCGGGATAAAAATGGTCCAATTGAGTGTTTTGAAGGTTTTGATAGTGAAGAAACTAAAGGTGTGGAATTGAAGGTTCTTGATGAACTTTTTGAAGAGAAGGTTGTGGGTATGAATGTAGTTTTCAGTAGGAATGGGAACTTAGATTGTGCGGGTATGGGTGTTAATGAATATGTGGATGGTGCAAATGGAAGTGATGCAAATAGAAGAAACATGCTTAAATCTAACAAAGAGAGTGGCAGTGTTTATGTTTTGGTTCATGAATTCAAGTGTGTTACTAAAAAGTGTTAAGGAAGCAACAAAGAAGGAACCAACTTTTGATCAACTGATGTTTGATACTTGGAAACGGTTGAAGAGGAAAAGGAAATGTAAAAAATGATACAAGAATCATGGTAGCTGCTGGTAGTGGTGGGGTCGGTTGCTGTTGGTGGCGGCAGTGGTGGTAGCTTCTGGTGGTGGTGGTAGACGATGGTGGTAGAGGTGGCAGGTGGTGGTGGCAGTTGGTGATGGTGGCAACGGTTGGTGGTGGTCTTGGATGGTGCATGAAATGTCTATACAAACTCAAGGACCAAAAATATAATTTATTAACGAAGTTGGTTAACGAAAGTTAGAAAAAAAAAACCTAAACCCGCCAAAAAAAAGTTGGATGCCTTAACGTGCAAGAAAAAAAGTTGGATACTGATGAGTGTGTAAATACTCATCATTTTTACCATTTCTGAGCTGTCAAAACATCCAAAAACACTCAATAATGAATCAAAATAGTGAAAATATCCCAGGAAAGTGTTTAACATGTTTCAAATGCAAAAATACCAAAAACAAATGAAAAACGCACAAAGTTTGCATATTTGGCAGTTTCAGTCCCCCAACTTTCAAAAGTTGTCAAATCTAGTCCCTGGTCATTCTAAAAACTTGAAAAAGTCACCAAAGGTCCTTATAAATCAAAAAGTTACATAATTAGTCCTTTGGTGAAAAGTTTCACAAAATGTCAAGTTTAGTCCCTAAACTTTGAAAATTGTCAAAAATGGTCCCTGGGATATGAAAAACTTTGAGAAAAACAAATTTTGTCCTTGCACTAACCTTTTATGACAGGATTGGTCCTTGGTGGAAAGTTTGGTGAAAATTACACAAATGGTCCCTGAAGTTTGAAAGTTTGACGGTTTCAGTCCCTGGTGAAAATAAATGGGAAAAATCATCACAGGACCTTAAACTATTCATGATATGGCAAAATAGACCCTTGGAAATAATTTGGAAGCATGCCAAGTCTCACCCCTCAACTTTCATAAAATTGCAAAAAAGGTCCTTGTGTTAAACCAAAACCAAACCGGATCCTTGTTAGTATTATCCACCAAAACCAAATCCAATATCCTAACTACCCAGCCCACCCCTTTTGTCCAAGCCCAATGAATACCAGCCCACCCAAACCCAAAGTTATTAAACCAGGGTCAAACCATTGACCTAGGTCAAACCCGGTCAAACCCCCATCTTTTTCCCTTTTCCCTCTCACCCAGAAAACCACCAAACCGCCATGGTATTACAGCCACCACCCCAACTTGCAAAGTTATCATCACCTTCCCACCCCCCTCAGCTAACTATCACACCACAATTAATGCCCCCCCAGTTGCCTGAATCAGAGAGCAATTTGCAAAAAAGTCTTTTCCCGCCAAAACACGTGGCACCTTGTGAGTGGACCAAAGTTATCAGAGAGAGGTGGGAAATGATGAGGATACAACCAAAAGACCTAAGGGATGGCTATAAAAGGCAGAGGAAGTGCAAGGAAGCAAGGAGTAGTTTAATTAGTAATTTTAGTGTCGAATTTCATTTAGTTTTCAAAAACAGTTGTAATCTTTGTATTTCCAGCATTGTAATAGTTCAATCATTGTATTTCAAATCTTTTTAAGCTATAAAATTATAAGTTTCAGTCTGTTTCATGTTTATGCATTTTACTCAATTTTTCAAATTCTCAAGTAGCTAAATTGTGACTTAAAGCAAGATTAATGGACTGAGTTAGGGTCACATAGGTTCCAATAAGCTTATCAAAGCTTTAGAGACAAGAAAAAACCAGAGTTATTAGAAGAAAAACAAAAATATAAAAATGGTCAACTATGGTCAACTGTTTTGTTTGGTTTGAGTTTTCAGGTACTGAGAAGGATTGGTGAGCAAGATTGGAGCTGGTTTGGCCTATCTAAAGATAGGCTTCATAAGGAAAACCTTCTGTTCATGCTGAGGGTGCCCTTGTAAGATTTGGCTCATTCTCTTTTCCACTAAAATTCTAGTCTGAGTAGCTTCTGTTTGCTTGTTTCTTTTATTGCTAATCTGTGTTTGCTTATGCTATTTGTTTGTTGTTTGAGTGATTTGTAGTTTTACATTCATTACTTGTTACTTAGAATGCATTAGTTACTTTGAATCTTGGTTTACTAGTTAAAATCAATTAAGTGACATACTTGAATGTTCATGGTTAATCTTTGTTCCTAGGCTGTCATTTAAATCTAATTACTCACTAAAAGTTGATTTGGAACAAGCTCTTAAGCTCTCATAGCTTTTCGTCACTTAAAACCTGTAACAGTCAATCTTAAGAGAGTGTTTGGATTAACCTGGCTTGTCTTGTTCTTGTGAATCTCATAAGCTCATATCTGTTTAAACTTCTTACTTAGGGGTATACCAGAGTAGTTTAAGCTTTACATTGGAAGTTTTCAAGTATAAAAGTCAAAATTAGCTATTAACTAGTGTAAGAAGTTAACTGTTAGAAGTTTCCACTTAAAATCTCATTAAACCATCTCATAATCAGTTAAGGTAGCTTGAATTAGTCACATTGTAGCTTAAAATCACTTAATCAGTCAGTAAATCAAGATCTTAATTCACCAAAGTCAAAGAACCACTTTTCTTCAAAAGTCAAATTTTACTTGTGCTCAGAAAATCCAAAAGTTCCAAGATTAATTTTGATTTGTGTGTTTGGATTGAGAAGCTGAAATTTGTTGTAGTAATAGACTACCAGCTCATCTTTAAGATCCCACATAGCTTCTATTTTTAGCAATTTTTCCCTGGGCCCCACTCACCCCCAAAGACACTTGCAGGGGGTAAACCTTGCCCTGCACCACCAGACTCAGTCCATCACCACCACTTTGGTGGTGATTTGTGACCATTTCAGTGGGCCCCACTTGCCAAACTTGGCACCATTGAACCCCCTCCTACCAGGGATCATACTTTGACCCCTTGTTTGACCTAGGACTCAGTGGACCCCACCTGGTTTAGCCTATTAACTTTGTCCCAGTTCTGTGTTTATTTCCATTGTGAAAAGTGCTTATTTGATCTCATTCAGCTTATTTGTGCTTAATTCTTGTTGTTTCTGGCTTATTTGAGATTGTTGAGCTTGTTTGCACCCATTTCAATCATTGTGGACCCCACCATCAGTCATTTGAGCTTATTTGACCACACAGTCAACCAAAGTCAAACTGATTAAGTTTAGGGGGTGCTACTGCTTATTAATAAGCTATTTTCCAAAGTGTTTTCACAAAAGTTTCCTATTTTCAGTAGTTAAGTAGGTTTGTAAAAGAAAATCCAAGATAAAACCAATTTAAAATAAGTGATAGTTTCTATTTAATTCAATTTAATTTTAATTTTCATTTTTAGATTTTAATTAAGTATTTAGTATTTTTATATTTTTATTAATTAGATACCTTGATTGAAAATAGACCCTAAGTTGAGTGCCTTTTTGTGCCATTTGTCCTTAAAATTTAACCGTTAAAATTTATTAATTACCTTCTCATTTTTAAAGAGTTTTCTTTTACAAAATCGACATTTTTTTTTTCTTTATTTTTTTTTTTGGTTACATGGGTTTTTGACTTGATGTTGTGAGCCGACTAATCCGGTGGCGACTATCTTTCTGGGGCTGGAGTCGGCGCAGGTGGACCTCGATACATGTGTTTTTATACATATTTATTTGTTGGATGAAATTTAGATGAGTTTAACCAAATTAAATCAATTTTAAAATTATTGGCCAATAAAAACACTCAATTTTGCCATGTATACAGAATGGTGCCATAGTCCAATTGGTCTAATGGAGTTTTTCTAACATTATTTTTTCACTTTTTAGAAATTCTTTATTATACAAGAGATGTATATAAACATGAAGTGAAAAGAAACAAACAAATAAATGTGAAAATATAAAAGCTAAGAATTAACTTTGTACCAATATTATGACTCCTTACTTTTATCAAGTTACTCCAACACCATAATCTTATGACTCTTTACTTTTACCAAGTTACTCCAAAACCATAATCTTAAGTCAGAACAAAAAATTTCTAGCCTTTTTACCTTTTCATTCCCAAAAGCCCCAAAATTAACCAAATAAAAAGAAATGTTATAAAACGAGAATTGAGATTGAGGAAATGAATATTCTTCAATTGATATTATAATGTCAGAGATATATGGGGTATATATAAGATAAACAGTAGGGTAAAAATCCTAATAGTTAAATGGGTCGTGGGCCTCTTACGGGCTATATAGACATCCAGTTGGGTGACGCTGCTGAGATTGTCTGCTTTATTGAACTCCATGAGATTGTTGTTGTTCTACTTGTAAATACATATCCATTTTGAGATCGACCATTGTGAGAGTCAGACATATATCCTGCATCTGTAAAACCAACTAAACTTGTATTCGATGGGTTAGTGAAATATAAACCCATATCCTTTGTACCTTGAAAATATTGAAAAATTCTGTGGTTCAATTTGATCAATTATTATTCTCAAGAATTTAAATCATGACATGTGCTTCATGCATTTTATATATACCTTAAGGAATCTCAACATAAAATGAGCTCTATTCATTAACTTTTAGACGCATATCAATGACTATTATATTGCCAGACTTAAATACATTATTGGATCCACCACATGATAACATGTCTCCTTATGATCATTTCCGTGCCTTTACGAAAATATTTTGTGCCATTAGTCATGCCTTAAATACAAAAGTTTCAATACTTTAATTTCTCTTCCTCATAAAGACCAATGCATATCAAATAATTTATACATTCATATGTATGGACTTCAAGTCCCAGTAAGATATCTCGTCTTTACTTCTTTTGGCCATTCATTTATACATCTGCACTTCCTGCAGATATGCTTCCATGATCCTCACCATGATTATAGTGCTATCTTATTTATTTACATAATCATTACCATATCGACGTCGATTCGTTACTTTTCGATTCCACACTTTACTAGACATTATATTCTATCATTTGTTGAGATCACAAAATTTTTCATATACTCGGGGTTTTCAATAACCTTCATGTCTAGTTTCTCTTTCAAAGACTATTATTGAGTCTTTATTACCTCGATTCAACCATCTTGATTTTATTGCTCCATTTTATCTATTCATTCGAGGACTTTTTATTTGGAATCGATTTATCTATCACGCTGCAGACGTGCCATAGACTTATTACCAATCAATGATTTTACTGCTGGGATTGGAGCAATAGCAGCGTAATATGATCTAGTCACTTTCTATAGGTCACTAAATATGTCTGACATTTACTAGATCTGGAATGTTATTTATCCCTTGAACTTTAAGTTTATATTCATTAGTGTGAGGATAAACATTTATATCATAATTCATTCCAAGTTTCTTGCTGCTCATTCTCTCCCCCTGAATGAATTATCAATTTAAACATCCCATTTTGTGTGTTGTGGTGTATTACTATATATCGCACAATTACAAAATCTCACATGAGAAATATGGTTTGTGACCAAAACCATTCTAATGGGGAGGATTCATTAAATATTATTGGCAAGATGCGAACTCGTATGTCATAACACGCCCCATAAACCAAAAGATTTGTTCTCATAATATTATTGGCTTTGCAATCAACTAAAGACGTTTTATCAACGTTTCAACAAAAGCAATTTGGCCAAATTCAACACTTATTTCAATAATCGCCCAGTACTTTGAAGTATTCACCACCATTCTCAATAATATAATTTGGAAACTGTGCTCGCATTTCATAAGCCGAGCCACTAATCACACCACTTTCAGTTGCGTATTTGATGATCATTTTGACGATGCATCAAATTTAAAACTCAAAATGATCCACATAGCGAATGTATAGGCCTGCATACATCCCCGTCATATTCTTTCCAAAACTTTATAGGACAAAGTCCTTACTGTAATTTGGTGGTGGTTGATGAATAATTAACTTCCACTGAGAACAATCAAATTTATCTTGAAAGAAACGTAAGTTTCTTCTATACATTTCGCATCTTAATTAAACCGTGATGGTCCAACCGGTCATGCCAATTAATACTTGGCTCATAAACTTATACTTTATAACCACACGTGCTTCAGTTGCACATTCTTTGTATAAAGTCGAATAATATGGAGAAACTAATGCATCATCGCATTTATACTTCTGTTTCTCCAATCAAATTATATAAGCACTTTTATGGCTTCTACATAATTTAATACAAAGCATTTTAAGGCTTTAAATATAATATGCACATTAGCCAAATCATTATTAAAGAATAAAACATGTTTGATACGAGTGAAGTTGCTCTATTTACGTAACAATCTATTCTCTTAATCAGTGTTATAAGCAAATAAAATAGCATGATAGATAAGTCACATATATAACTATATAAGTCAAACTCAATATCATAATCTGAGTCAAGTAAAACTCCTTATATGCTCACAACCTTAATAACAATATTGCAAAATTCACCATAGTTATGGTCACTACATCTTTTTCCTACTCCACGAGGTATAATGAATAAACTACATTTAGAGAAAAATGGTTCTCATATTTATAACGAAGATGTATATTTTCAGTGCCAACTTTTTCTCTTGCGCGCTATCATTTTTATCTTTTGCCTTATCACGACACTTACATTGATCATCATATTATCCTATAAACTTTGAAGATTTGAGCATATTAAAAAAAATACGGTTTACTAGTAATCTATTAGAGCTTGTTGTTTTACATAATTTGAAGCAATTAAGCATCACTTAAAAGATTTTTTTATCATATATATTAGTATATTGAACTGTGTGTAATCTATAAAAAGGAGCTTAGATAAATTTGATTTGAAAATTATAAGTTTAAATGTAATGATGTACTTGTATTACATTCTCCATGTTATTTGATTTTTGCATAAAGTTAAGAAAAATTGAATTACATGTGGTCATAAATAAGAAGTTTATGAGCTAAGATTGTTCTATTAATTGGCATGATCGGTTGGACCATCCCGAGTAAATGATGATGCGAAGTCATAGAAGAACCATAAGTTTCTTCAAAGATAGGTTTGATTGTTTTCAGAGGAAGTTAATTGTTCATATATATCACCACCATAGTAAAGTAAAAGGCTTAACCTATAAAATTTTTGAAAGAATAGAAAGGGGTGTATGTAGGCCTATACATCCACCATGTGGATCATTTTGAGTTTTAAAATCGATACATCGTCAAAATGATCATCAAGGACGCAACTTAAGGTTAGCGTGATTAATAGAATCTCAATTCTTGTTTATTGTTTACTTTTAAAATGATCATTATCTTTATCTTTATCTTGTTTCTTGTTTATTGTTATTTACTTTATTGTGTATCAAGTGGCCCATTTAGCTATTAGGGTTTTTACCCTATTGTTTATCTTATAAAACAAGAATTGAGATTACTATTCATGGTGATCTATTACTATATTCATTGAAGCAATTAAGCGATTAAGCAACACGTTAATAGTAATATATGTGGATCATTTTGAGTTTTAAAATCGATGCATCGTCAAAATGATCATCAAGGACGCAACTTAAGGTTAGCGTGATTAATGGCTTGGCTTATAAAATGCGAGCATGGTTTTCCATATTGTATCTTTGGAAGTGTTGAACTTTATATAGCCCAAGTTCATACGCGAATTGCTTTTGTTGAAACGTTTATAAAACGTCTTCAGTTGATTGCAAAGCCAATAATTGTGAGAACAAAACTCTAAGTTTATGGGGCATGTTAAACTTATGAATTCGCATCTTGCCAATAATATATAATGATCCTCCCCATTAGAATAGTTTTTGGTCACAAACCATATTTCCCAAGTAAGATTTTGTAATTGTGCGACATTTATTATAGTAAATCCACCACAACGTACAAAATGGGATGTTGAAATTGATAATTCATTCAGGGGGAGAATTAGCAGCGAGAAATTTGGAATGAATTAATATATTATAAATGTTGATCCTCATGATAATGAATATGAACTTGAAGTTTAAGGAAAAATTTATATTCTAGATCTATTGCCAGACATGTTTATTGACATAAAGAAGGACTAGGTCATATATACGCTGCTAGTGCTCCAATTAACTGTATGTCCCAACATGACAACCAATGATTGGCACTGAGTCTATGGCATGGTTGCAGCATGATAAACTAATTGATTCCAAGTAAAAGTCCTCGAATGAATAAATGAAATGGAGCAAGAAAATTAAGATGGTCAAATTCAGGTAATAAGACCCCATGATAGTTAAGAGACACTAGACATGAAGGTTATTGAAAAACCCTGGGCACATGAAAAACTATGAGATCTCAATAAATGATATATATTGTCTAGTAAAGTGTGGAATCGATAAGAAGTGAATCGACGTCGATAGCTATATATGATAACGCGCATGATAATTATTATGTAAATAAATAATATAGCGCTAAAATGAATGTGAGGATCTTGGATTGATGAATGGCCAAATATTTAATGACGCAAGTAACTAATGAATGATTGAAGCCTCTTGCGATGAGACATGATTACTGGGACTTGAAGTCCGTACATATGAATATGTAAGCTTATTGCATATGCATCAGTCTTTATGAGAAAATGAAATGAAATTATGCATAAGGTATAAGTGATGGCACAATATATTTTCTCAAAGACATGTAAATGATCATGCAGATGCATGTTCACATGTGGTGGATCCAATAATGTATTTTAATATTGTATAAATCTGGCAATATGTAAATAATTGGTATGCGTCTAATAGATAAATGAATAGAGCTCGTGTAATGTTAAAATTTTATTGTAGGACATAAAATGCATGAAGCATGCTTGTGAATTTTAATGCTTAAAGCATATAAGTAAAGTTCTTGAGAAACTTACTTGTTGTATTGAATTAATCATGTGTTTGGCATATATGTTATAATCGCCTTAGTGTATAGTATTATTCCATATAAAGAATTTTGCTTGCCTATGAAACTTTATAAAGAGATCTAGACGTGAATATATTTTAAGTTTCATACAATTTGATTTTATGATTATAAAGGCGATTGAATGCATAGAAGTTGAATTTGAAACAAAAAGACGTAATCATTATGCATCATGAAAGATAAAGAAAGATGCTACATCTTAACTACATTATAATGCATTTAGGCTATTCATAAAAAGGAAGCCTTAAAAAAATAAGACCAAAAATGTTTCTTTAATTAGAAGGATTTCAAACTAACACATATATATGAATAGGAGTTAAGTTACATTATGAATTTTTATATCTTTAATTGTATGAGCCACTAATATTTATGAACCTCATTAACTTGCAATAGTCAATTTAATCAATGTGATATAACAACCCAATTAACTACCTTTTAATGCATATTTCATATATATAAAGCCTACAAACTAACTCACAAACTAACACAGTCTCATCTCAACTTCTAAACACACATTACACTATTAATAATTTAAATGTTCTACTTTTAAAAAACATAAATCTACTAAGGTTTAAAGTATTTGAGACAATATTAAATAAGGAAGGTTTAAAATGAAAAATATTTGCTCGCCACAAACAGTCACCTGGTACCGGCCGCCGCATTGCGTAGGTACCCTTCTAGTATCTTTCTATGGATAAATGACGCTCATGTTTATGAGGTCACATGATGAAAAAAGACACTTTAATTTATATAGATGATGATCACAATATCGATTTAAAGTGTCGTACTAAAATATGTATGAAACATTTATGATTCTTGCTAATGATCATACATGATATAATATATCATTTGAATTAATTGTGTTTGCAATGAATAACTTGTGAAGTACGATGATGTACTTGAATGAGATGTATGACGTATGTTAATCCTTAAAATGGATATGCGAATAAAATGTATAGAATATTTATTCATGTGATTCTATCAAGACACTTTAAGGTACAAAGGATACGGGTTTATATTTTATTAACTCGTCAAAACAAGTTTAGTTAGTTTTGCAGATGCAGGATATATGTTTAACTTACCATGATCGATCACAAAATGGATATATTTTTACAAGTGGCGGCTATTTTTCCTGGCATTCGATAGAGAAAACAATGGTGGTGACTTCATCAAACCACACATGAATTCTGGAGATGAGATACCAACTATTGCATGTAGATAATGTAGCATGCCTTGCTATATTCAAGAAATGTTACATCAAAGACGACAAGACACTTCTCGTTCCAGTGATAATTTTGTGGACCTATTTACTAATGCGTGGTTTTGCAACCTTGCAAAAGGTTTTACCTCTCAAGGGATCTTGAGAAGCTTGCAATCCCCACCAGGCAATGTACCTGACCGTTGTAGTATAGTATAGTGGCAAGTACCGAGGGACTGATCGTTCAACTCAAAGAATAGTGTTCGCTAGGGTTAAAACTCAACTAAACTAGGTCTAGAGGTGATGGATGATTCTTTTTATATTTTTATATTTTATGGAAAGCAAGTAAAAATATAACCAATTTATCGTAGTACACATCCGATCATGTTTCTTAAGACGTTCAAACATGTTACCAATTGGAAGTCTGCCAGTTTTCTTAAGCCTAACATCGAAATCATTCGTCCACAACAATTATAAACAAACAACCAACCAATAATCAATAACTAAGTTTCATTACATCTAAGCAAACACAAAGAAAACCTAGCCTAGCCTGTTAAAGTAAAGACAAGCATAAGATGGAATCAAACAACACATAGACATATTGAATGATTATTGGAAAACTTATCTTCAATTAAACATGGATGAAAAATGGGTTTGGAACCCTTAAAAGCAAGGTAAAAATCGTGCTAGGGTTTCTCCAAAGTTCTCCTCTCCTAACAAATGAAAACTAGAAAACTATATATAGATTTTTGAGTCTGACGGCGTCACGTGTAAATCCTGACGCCGTAAACTCGCCGCTATAAAAATTCTTGTATTGCCTAGATCCAAATCTGACATCGTCATGTGTAACTTGATTCTTGGCCGTCTCTTGTATTTTGTACGTGAGGGCCTTGGTGACGCCGTCACATGTAAATCCTCCAAAAATATTCTGGCATGTCACATGTAACTTGATTATCCACCTCTTTGTCAATGAGTGACGGCGTCACATGCAAATCCTGACACTATTAGGTACTGTTTCCAGCATGATTTGGAGACTTTGTCGTTTTCTTCACTTTTTCGCTCCAAAAACGTATAAAATGCTTCCTTTTCCAGATTTCTTCTCAAAAGTACCTAAAATGACAAAAGGAACGATTTAGGGCAATATTTGATAAAATAATCTCGACTTTGGGCATAAATGACCCCCTAAAAGCGGTACACTTTTCGTCTAATCAAATACCCTTACACTTGAGATTTGCTTGTCCTCAAGCAAATGCGCTTTTATTCTAATCAAAATACGAGCTAGGGGTCATTTAACACTAATATAAAAGTAATTACAACAAATAATCGTTCCACTTCAACCAAAACAAGCACGGAAATTATAAACTAGCACCTCACAAACAGTGCTTAGATACTCTCACATCTCTCGGATGTAATAAAAGTATATATCACAATATGAAAAATGGAAAATATCTCTCACTACCTGTCACATCACACAGATTACCATAGGCTTGGGAAAGGATCAAACCTACACCACTTGACGTAAGCACCTAGGATAAACTATCAAAGAGGTCTTTTTAAAGGGTTATAACGTGAGGTGTAAGGATATGATAAACACGGTTTTTTTTATAAAGGCAATCTTTACTGGTGGCGAGTTAATCATCTTGGTCAATTACATGTACAATGTGGCGTTGCTAAGCCAAGACTCGACTCGACTCGACTTAAGCTAATCATAAATTAATAAAAACATAAAATAAACATAAAAGGAAATGGGATGGTAGTCCGTATGTTTTTTCTCTTTTTCTTTTTCTATTTTTTTCTTGATTTTTCTTTTTTTTTTTTTTTTTTTTTTTGTGTGTGTGTGTGTGTGCGCGCGCGCATACACTCTTGCCCTACCATCCAAAATAATACATCATAGGAATTTTGCATTCCTCTTACACTTGAACTTTTACATACTTTACAATTAACTATTCTAATGACTCGAACTAAGATAATCAAAACACTTGGAGTACTTTTTTAGATTAACGTACATATAGGGGTAATATATGATGTTCTTCCCTAATATTCCATAACACTAGTACTTTACCCATGAGTCCCAATCATCCCAAAACAATATGTACAAGATATGACTCGACTTAGCAACCATGTAATCAATTAGACGGTTAACTAAGGGTTTAAACAAATAACAATAATGCACTAGAGATGAGTGCATACAAGGAAGGCTAAAGCAATTTGGGTGTACATTTGGGGTGGATTGTAAACAAATTCTTCCTTTAAGTAAAATGCCTAAAGTTAGAAACGAAAAAGATAGGCTCGGAGGGGTGTACTAGGGGTATTGTGTACTAAAAGTGAGTACAACGCAAATGTGTGGGAAAATTAATTTATTTTACTAGTCAAGTAATTATGATACGGGTTTAACACAAGGGTGATCCTAATGCCTCTTATCATGTAGTAAATCCTACTACACGAATGTAGTCTCACTAGCGGTCTCGGGATGCATCACTAACGTAAGTTCTAGAATCTAAGTACTACCGGTACACTCATAAGCATCTTTTCCTAATAAATCTAGGGGCGAACCTCACATATTTAGGGTAGAAAATTTTGAGTGGTACAATTTTTGTGATAGTCATACAACTCCTATCCATGAGACACTCATTAAGTCTAAAGCTTCACTCCTAAATGTTGTAAAAAAATTTAAATTTGGCGCTAAAATTACCCTAACAAGTGTTTCTCTTAGTTTTATTATACACCTACTATTGAACAAACAAACTCAAGTGCAATTGTATTCTCTAAGGTATCATCATTTACCCTCACCTTACACTTAGGCTGAACATTGTCCCCAATGTTCAATAAAAAGGATGCAAAAGTAATGAAGGTAAAAGAATGAAACAAATACTCCCCTGACTCGTTCAGTATGGATAATGTGGTAACAAGGTTAGATCCTCCTCTAAGAAAATGAACGTTGAAAGCTTCCCTCTAGAAATACAAATCATTTTCTTGTCCAATATGACCTGTTAAACCCAAGAAAACAATCAAGGCAAACCTCGCGTAAAATCGGTGGCAATATATATATATATATATATATATATATATATATATATATATATATATATATATATATATATATATATATATAATGCTTGTGGAATGAATGTTTGCAGATTTCCTGGAGTTTATAAAACTAAAGAATTAACAAAAACTTTAAGACTCTGGTAGAAAAACAAAACTTGCAAAATTTTTCAGAATTTTACACCTGACGCCGTCAGGTTATAACCCTGACGCCGTCAGAGTGCTCTGATAGAAATCTTATGTTAAGTTTCTGAAAAATTTCTGGAAAAACTCACGTCTTAATTCCTGAAAATCCTGCAAAACATCATTATGACTCGATACAAGCATTTGACTCAAACAAATACTAATATGCACATTCATTTAATATTGTTGTGGTTCATGTTCAAGCTCATTCTTAGAACAAATTTAGATTTCCCTTACACTTATCTTTTGTGAAATACCTTTTTATGAAGTTAAGACGAAATTAATCAACAAGGTAAAGCATTTTCACAATTTATTTTGAAACATGAGCCAAAAACAATAAAAATAAAACATGCATACAAAAACAAATAAAATCAAACAAACAAACAATCAAACAAATAAAGCAAATAAAACTTGGGTTGCCTCCCAAGAAGCGCTTTTCTTTATTTACGAGTCTTGTAGCTAGACTCAAGGTCACATCCTACCGTGTGTTGCTTATGCTCACATACCCAAGTGTGAGCCATCTAATTGTTACCTCATCTTTTTTATAGTCATCACTTAGCTCTAAACATCCACGATAATACCTTTTATTCTTTTCATGAGGATATTTAACCCCTTTCCTTTTATCATTCTCACTCAGCATATCAAGAGGTGGAAACCTATTACATTTCTCAATAGAAGAATCCTTGAACCTAGGGTGTGCACGGGGCATTTGGTAAACAAAATCTTCATCCCCGTCCGAGAATATAATTAACCCTTCCATAAGTTTTTCATCTAATTTGGTTAACCTTTTGAAGGGCTTCCCAAACACAACTTGGGTTAAGTTACTATCGATAAACTCTCCTAGATTCTCCATAACCATAAACTCAACCAAATAGACAAAGCTTCCAACAAACACATGCAATGTCTTTGCCCTAGCAACAATATTATCTCCTTTGTATTCTAACTCATTTACCATAATTATATTGTATTCAGTACGCGAGATTATGTTCATTGGTAAAGATGAGTTAAGGTGAGCATCAAAGCTCCTTAATCCTATCTTACAAGGAAACTGCATATTAAATGAGCTGTCATTCTCAATCATTGTCCTAGGGTCGACATACCTAAGAGGGTTCATCTCATCTTCCATCCTATCCTCATTAATTACATCACCATCATCTAGGTCCTCATCGGAGTCCGAATAGTAAAAAGGACTAGCCCTATGGTCGTTATCATGGTCAGACTCCTCCATCTCAGAATTATTGACAAAGTAGTGGTCAGGCGAGAGGTTAGGTGGGTTCTCATTTTCCACTAAAGGGATTGGGACGGGTAGTTGGAAAATCCTACGACGAAAAACACGAATAACAGGAATCAAACAATCAATGCTATTGTTATCCATTGAGATAGTTTACGAACAAAGGAAACGAAGAAATAAGATAGACTAAAGAAGACCTATAAAAATAAAAATAAAAATCTTACTAGAAATGAATCTAGCAAGTAGACCTAATAAAAAGAAATTTCAACCTAGACAATAACTATTCCCCGGGCTGCGGCGCCAAAAACTTGATGCGTGGTTTTGCAACCTTGCAAAAGGTTTTACCTCTCAAGGGATCTTGAGAAGCTTGCAATCCCCACCATGCAGTGTACCTGACCGTTGTAGTATAGTATAGTGGCAAGTACCGAGGGACTGATCGTTCAACTCAAAGAATAGTGTTTGCTAGGGTTAAAACTCAACTAAACTAGGTCTAGAGGTGAGGGATGATTCTTTTTGTATTTTTATATTTTATGAAAAGCAAGTAAAAATCTTGAGTTTTGGAAGAGTGGGCGGAATTAGTTGCTAGTCAACTAACCCAAATAACTACAAATGTAAACAAAATAAAATAAAATGACACTAAGTAAATGTGGAGAAAAAACAATAATAAGAGAAAATGTGTTTACTTAGATTTCACTACTCCCTAGCTATCTTTTACTAGTTGATTAGTTTGTTATAATTGCATGGATGACGGGTTATATTCCTTAATAGTATTCGTAGGGCCGTGTACGATCTTCCCTAACTCTATAAGCTTCTACCTCTTCCTATGTCGAGCCGACTACTAGCTCCTAACATGGCCTCCTTAGTAGTTACTTATGCATTAAATATAACCAATTTATCGTAGTACACATTCGATCATGTTACTTAAGACGTTCAAGCATGTTACCAATTGGAAGTCTGCCAGTTTTCTTAAGCATAACATCGAAATCATTCATCCACAACAATTATCAGTGGCGGCGATTAGCATGTGCAAGTGGTGCAACCGCACCGGGCCTCCCTTTGTAAGGGGCCCCCAATTTAGTATACATCCATTAATATTTATAGTTTTATATATAAACGTTTTGAATTTTTAGTGTCTTTCTTAAATATTATCAAAGTTGAACCGGGCTACATACAAAAAATAGAAAATAAACTTTGGGCCACATGCAAAAATAGTGAAAGACTTGGATTATAGGGGCCTCATTTGTGATTTCGCACCGGGCCCCCCCAAATCAATGAGACGGCCCTGACAATTATAAACAAACAACCAACCAATAATCAATAACTAAGTTTCATTACATCTAAGCAAACACAAAGAAAACCTAGCATAGCATGTTAAAGTAAAGACAAGCATAAGATGGAAACAAACTACACATAGATATATTGAATGATTATTGGAAAACTTATCTTCAATTAAACATGGATGAAACAAGGGTTTGGAACTCTTAAAAATAAGGTAAAAATCGTGCTAGGGTTTCTCCAAAGTTCTCCTCTCCTAACAAATGAAAACTACAAAACTATATATAGATTTTTGAGTCTGACGGCGTCAGGTGTAAATCCTGACGCTGTCAACTCGCCGCCATAAAAATTCTCGTATTGCCTAGATCCAAATCTGACGCCGCCATGTGTAACTTGATTCTTGGCCGTCTCTTGCATTTTGTACGTGACGGCCTTGGTGACGTCGTCACGTGTAAATCCTCCAAAAACATTCTGGCGCGTCACGTGTAACTTGATTATCCACCTCTTTGTCAATGAGTGACGGCGTCACATGCAAATCCTGACGCCGTCAGGTACTGTTTCCAGCATGATTTGGGGACTTTGTCATTTTCTTCACTTTTTCGCTTCAAAAACGTCCACAATGCTTCCTTTTCCAGATTTTTTCTCAAAAGTACCTAAAATGACAAAAGGAACGATTTAGGGCAATATTTGATAAAATAATCTCGACTTTGGGCATAAATGACCCCCTAAAAGCGGTACACTTTTCGTCTCATCATTTACTAAGATATCAATTGATGTAATCATCATAGGGAGATAATACGCGCTGCACTCTTTTTGTCCTTAGTCATTTTTTTGTCCCACTGGGTTTCCTGACAAGGTTTTTAATGAGGCAAAATTTCCTAAGCGTATTAGCAATATGGACATCGAACAGGGAGTGTTATGGATAATTATTAGTGGATGTCCATATAGTTCATAAGAGGCCCACATCTCAGTTAGCTATTAGGGTTTTCACCTTACTGTTTATCTTATATATACCATATATACCCCCTGAATGAATTATCAATTTCAACATCCCATTTTTGGCATGTCATGCTGATAACGTGTTATAAAACAAGAATTGAGATTGAGGGAATGAATATTCTTCAATTGATATTATAATGTCAGAGATATATGGGGTATATATAAGATAAACAGTATGGTAAAAATCCTAATAGGCAAATGGGTCGTGGGCCTCTTATGGGCTATATAGACATCCATTAATAATTATTCATAACAAAAAATAATACTACGTAACACAATAATTTATTCTCTTACTTCCCTTCACCAACTCATTATTTGTAACAGATTATTTTGTTAGATATCATGTTACGAAATTTTTTTATAAAATTTATGGGTGCGTTTAGTTAGAGAAAAAAATCTTCAATGTCCTATTTTTGAATTTGTAAAATAAGAGAGAATTTAAATTTTTGCAAAACATAGAAACAGGATCATATGATACTGTTTATAATTCTCAAAAAAAAAAAAAAAAAAAAAAGAAAAGAAAAAAACAAGAGATTATGAGGGAAACAATGAAAACAAAAAAAATTGTGTTTTGTAGTTTCCTTTGTTAAAAATAGGAAATGTAAATTTTATATTTTGTAGAGAATTTGATTTGAAGGCAATTCTATTTTTGTCATTTTGTACAAAATATTTTGTAGAAACAATTCTTTCAACTAAACGCACCGAATACGTTTGTAACATTTCTCTTAACCTCAATATTTTGAAAAATAAATGTTGTGCCTAATAATTATGATTTCAGTTGTTAATTTAAAAATTTACTTGTTAATTTAAAAATTAATTGATGAAAATTTGAAGAGAAAAAAAGCGTATTTCGAAATATCTACGTTTGTTGTACCAAAAATAAAAGGATACATACCACATGTACTCCCTTTCCATGTCTGAAACCCCCTTTCACACACCTAAAAATAGTCAAACATTAAATTTAATAAAACCAATAATTAATTACACACACTCAAAACACACACACACATACACATATCCCTCATCTTCAATCCACCAGTTTTCAAAACTGAATTCACACACATTTCAATTCAAATCCATGATGGGTGTTTGTTAATTCCACTGGAATTAACTCACAATTGAACTGAAGGCCTTTCTTTAGATCTTTGGATCGTTTTTCAGGTATCTGTTCTTGATGTCAAAAATTGAGTCTTTATTCCAAGAATTTGTCTTTTTGGTGTAAAGTTTTGATTTTTATGGTTAATATGTATAATGGGTGTTTTTTTTAGTAATTTCTAGTGATTTTTTTTTTGGGTTAAGTTTTTAAGTTAATTGGTTTGTGTTATAGAATTATTACAAATTGGGTAGATTAAGGTGAGCTGGATTATTTGCATTGCAAAAATTAGTATAAAAAGGATTTAAAAGAAAATGTTAGTGAAGTGAAGTAGATAAGCTAGGGTTTTGTGAATTTGCAAAATGCAATGTGTAATTGTATTTGATTGTGGATGTACTTAAGTATGTATGTGTATAAATGTTTGTGATTTAGGGGTGTTTGAATATATGTTTTCGACGTAATTTTTTGCTACATGAAGAATCGGATATAGAAGATGGGGTACGATAAGGCCTAAAGGGTTATGATTAACAAATGCGAGTGACTTATTAAAATTTTCGTAAAAGAAACTTTTTAGAAGAATTTGCCTTTTGGGTAAAGTGGACGGTGGCCTGGCATAGTTTATGCATAATTATGTTTTTAATAGAATACCGTGTTATTAACCACTACCGTAAAGGCACGACTTTTGCTTAAAGTAATAACAGATGATAGTTAATTATAGCCCTTTTCTGTAGATTGACATTTTTGTTAGATTTAGAGATAGTCGGGTAAGGTTGCAATTATCTTAGTAATCGATTACCCTAGATAATCAGAAAAACAGAATTGTTAACAGCCTACCTAGATACTAAAAACTGATTATTGCGACTTTAAATCACAGTAATCAGTTGACACTTTTCCAAACACCCCATTTGATGTGAAATGGTTGTCACGGCAATATTCAGCTCTTGAATTTTCTTGAAAATTGGAGTTTTACTGCGGAAAAAAGCATTTTCTTTTGTATGCTAAGCCCAAAAGAAGTTTTAATGTTAATCTTTTTTAACTACTTTTCCATGACAGGTTTGAAGTTGCTAAGGTCGACTTGACAACAAACATGGGTGTTTCTGGAAAATGGATTAGAGCACTCGTTGGTTTAAAGAAACAAGATAAATCTCAACGTTCAGGAGAAGATGGACGTGTTAGTATTTATCTCTCTTTGTTTTTCTTCATGTATCTTAGTTATTTCATATGCATATTTCTGTACTCAACTGTGCAGGTTTCTATCTATTTTACTTTAAATGTTTTAAGATGTTATTTTTGTTATATTACTTTAAGGCCATTTAAAAGATGTAGATGTTATGGAAATTTTTTTGTATATAGTAGGTTGGTTAGCTAGACGTTTTAAGAGTCAAACTTTTTTACTTTCTGCAAAAAGATAGAGTAAGTTAAGAAGTTATCTTCACATGTATTGTAAATTTGTAATGATATCTCTACGGCATTAAAATACTTGTCTATCTTTTAAATCTGTATCAAGTTAGTGTGCTATCTTGATCATATGTTTCGTAACTTGCTTAATTGCATTTGCATAATCAATTCAGAGAGTCAGTAATGGAAAGTCTCGTCACCGGAGAAGAAGTTCTATTGAGATAAATGATGACAATTTTCTAAATAAGCTCAATATTGAAGATGGCAGTAGCAGTGCAATTCAAGATGTTACCGACTCTCCTTCCACTGCACTTCGAGTGCGGGATTCATCTCATATGGAACAACATATGAGAGAAGAACGGGCTGCTACATGCATTCAAACCGCTTTTCGAGGATTTTTGGTACTATTACTATCTATTCTATTCGCATTGCATAATACTTTTAAGACTTGTTGATGCTGTTGAAATTTCAGTTTTACATTCTGCCATAAATTGGGTGACATCTCAAGCTCACAAAAGATGAGTGTAGACAGTTTAGAAAAGCCAATGTTTAAATTATTACTAATGTAACAACTGCATATAGTCATGATTCATGACAAATGCCAAATTTTCAGTTCTGCATTGTTCACACAAGATATTGACGCGAAAACTGTAATAGTTGGCAGTTTTAACCCATTCAATTGTAATTGAGTTGACTTGGTTGTGTGTATCTCAAACGGCTCAAATTGGTCAAGTTAAATATTTTAGTTACACGGCCACACGGAATGGGTGAAATGCGTCAAATGGGATGAAAGATGCCCAAGGTCTATTTATAATCGATACGGCCTGCCAGGTCCTTTATTTAAAAGTGTGATTGCTATTGTAGTATAGCGTTTTGAACCTTAGTTAACACACTAGTTATCGATAAAATAATTTAAAAACGGACATAAAGTATTTGTGGGTCAACCCAATCAGTCTTATTTTACTTACTATAAAAATTGAACCACTGCAATTCAAACTCGATTTGACCCTTTCCCCAACCAACCGCCCGACTTCACATATCTTGCCACTTCACTGGTAAGCCTGTAAAAGCCTTAATAAAATCTTGTTTGTAAGGTTTTTATTCCCATGTTTAAAATTAGTATTTAATGGTACTGAACAATTTTTTCATTATTTGTTGTTGTGCATGCATGTTCTAGCAATTCACATCTGTTTAGTTCATAATTGGTGCCGTATATGATGTTGAACTACTTTTTCCATAATATTCAGGCTAGACGAGCACTAAGAGCTCTGAAAGGATTGGTCAGACTACAAGCTCTTGTCAGAGGCCATGCTGTGAGAAAGCAAGCTGCAATTACTCTTCGCTGTATGCAAGCGTTAGTGAGGGTTCAGGCACGTGTGCGAGCTCGACGTGTTCGTATTGCATTGGAAGGTCAGTCAGAACAACAAAAACTTCAGCAGCAACTTCAACACGAGGCTCATGTTCGAGAAGTAGAGGTGAGCACACTACAAATACAATCAAATTTCAATTTTCTGTCTTGAGATAGTTTAAGTGATAGCTTGCAAATTCTGCTATTACATTATCATCTTAAGCTTGCAAAGTCAATACATGATGTTCCATATTCATTACTTGTAATTTCTTAAATGCATTTTTTTTCTTATTACATGAGACTATGGGAGTAAAGATTTTCTATGTATTACGTTTTCTTAATATAATCCTTTTTTGATTTACGTCTCTCCTTTAATTATTTTTACCTTACAGCAAGGATGGTGTGATAGTGTTGGATCTGTTGAACAAATTCAAGCAAAGTTGATAAAACGACAGGAGGCGGCTGCTAAACGTGAAAGAGCCATGGCATATGCTCTTGCTCACCAGGTATTAGGAATTGTCATGTTTCTGCATGGAACTTTAAAGATTACCAAATAGATTACATGGAAAGTACTTAGAGGCAATACCTAGATATGGTTCAGTAGTGAAATATAATGTATGTTTGCATGTTAATCAATTTCCACATAATCCTGGAAAGAATGGAGGCATGGAGTATTAGTTTGTAGATAAAACAAAGGTGAAACGGGGAGTGGAAATGTCTAATGTCAGTATATTGGTAACAAAAAATCTTATATTGGCAGAATGACAATGTGGCCATTTCGACCCATTTATTTATAAATGAGTTATCTTTCAAAATATCAAACGAGCCGAATGAAAAGTGCATAGTCTAAAAAGGAGCGTGTCAAACAGGTTGAAAAGTCACCTCAAGTTTACTTTTGACGCATACACCTTCTTAATCACTTTATTTGGAGACTTTATTGTAGTAGTTTTGTTTTTGTAATCATATAATGCTTTAGATAAACTGGACCAGTGTTTTCGTGTCACCTACACATGCCTGGCCCGTACATAAAGAAAGCTTGTTTTGCCCTGACCAATATGCCACCTGTATAGCGATGACTCTATTAGATTAACCTCTACGTAAATGACATTTGCATGTTTAATGCAGTGGCAAGCAGGATCCAAACTACAGGCAGCACCCTCTGGATTTGAACCAGATAAAAGTAACTGGGGTTGGAACTGGTTAGAAAGATGGATGGCTGTTCGTCCATGGGAAAACCGTTTTCTCGACATCAATACAAGAGATGAAGTGAAGATTCAGGAGAATGGATCTGCTATAGAAGAGCAAGAGCATGGCATTAAGAACCAGTTGAAATCTTCTGGCAAAAATACTGTTGCTTCAAATCTTCATTCAGAGTTGTCGAATGAGAAAGTGGGTCAATCTCAATCTCAATCTGATGGCTTTGATTCTCCCCCGGTGAAGACCAATAACATGCAAGAAGCTCCTGCGTCATTGTCCGTTAAGCCAAAATTAAAGCCAGGCAAGGATTCGGTCCAGTCAAGATCCCATAGTACTCCTAGAGAGCGGTCTTCAACCTCGGGTAATCAGGGAAAGAAACGCCTATCTTTGCCTGGTAATGGTTAGTCTATCACACTCTATTTTACTACTCTACTGTTTCAATATGTTTAATTTCAGAATATGTAGAAAAGTGTTACTGGTGGATATTATAAAACCATGACCTAAAGCCTATCCTCTCTTTATAGATATTGTTAATTTAGCGAAGAATTTTGAGCAACTTTTCTGCTATATTTAACTATTTCAATGCCAAATTTACTAGCTGGTCTTAAGAATTTATTTTGAACAACACGAATAAGTCAGATCTGATATTGAAGTCAGATGTGGACAGATTTTGTGTCTCTCCTATTAGAAAAAGGACATTTCTATCCTGCTCGCTTGAATTTAAGGCGTTTGAGTTGAGAAAAGAAATTTGTTGAGATATCCTGCAATCAACCGTTAAACCATAGATATAATAGATTATAGACCCTTTATAAGATCATAACCCCTGTATTACAATATAATATATATCATGTTTACTTGCAATATTTGTTAAGGGAAATGATTGGGAGACCTAAATATGTGACTAATTTTATGCTTAAACCTGTGGCAGTATCTTGTTGGTTTGTGAAAAAGTAGGTCCCTTGGCTGCAGCCAACAAGATGACGCAACACAGTTTTAGGCATGAATTTAGGCATATCTTTAGGCTTCTCAATCACTTCTCGTTATGTTAAATAGTGTTTTGTGTAATTAAACCGTTAATATTTATATCACCTGATAGGTTTCCTTAGAGAAGTAAGACAATAGGCGGTGCCAAGTGTATATTTGTGTTTTCTGTTAATAACTATTGGGCTAAATTATCATAATTTGGTTACAGTTAGTCTCATATATAATCAAAATTTTATAGTACAGTATATAGTTATAATTATAATTCAATATAATATATATCTCTAAATAAGTTAATTTAGGAGGTTTTATGCATTAAACATGCATCTTTACCAATTTTCATCCGCTTTTGAACCAAGTGTTTTTGCTGCCTGAAGCCCTGAACCCTTTAGAGATGAAACATGAACATAAGTTCATATGTTAAAATTACTAAGTTGACCCCAAAGCAATTTCTGACCACTTCTTTGGTCTATTTGAGCAGGCAAAACAGGGAAAGGTGTTGGGAGCTCAAACAGCAAGGTCTCCAACCCGACAAAAGCCTTTTAAAAAAAATCCTTATTCGAGACGAATGGTAAAGACCATACAGAAAGCTGTTTCACAAGTGGTGCAACACTAAATGCTTGTATATACATGAAGCATTAGTGCATCAAGTTGGAACCAAGTCGCCTGTTCCAGTCTGTTGTGGTTTTTGCACCATTATAGGCTGAGAAATTGAGCATGTTGTTATAGATGAGTTATTCTTGTTTTCTAGCAATGTTGTGATTGGTGGGTGTTTGTGTCATTATTTTGTAACTAGCAATGTATGTTTTATTATCGGAGATTTGTTTGGGTACCATGAGGACAAAATCAAGCGTGGAAATGTTCGCTCTGTGTATGTTTGAGTTATTGATAAATTTCAGTTGTAGTGTTTATTTTTCTTATTTAATTGTGTAATGTGTCATTTCTAGTAATATCTTTATTTTCATTGTTGTTTAATCTCAAACTAGTTAGTGTAGGTAAAAACAAAACCAAGATCTGAGTTGTATAGAGCAGCTTAGAAGCACATTTAAGCAGGTGAATTATGGGATTAGTAGTTTGATATAGCAATTGCAGTCACTTGTATTGAAATGATCAAGTGCATCCTGTACTTTCAATAGGTAGCTTAGCTCTACATGGTGTTTATATGCTGATTAGCTCTGCATTTGTAGATATGGCACTAGGGGTGGCAATCGAGTCGTGTTCGTGTTAACCTTTTCGGGTTTACGTGTTGGCGGGTTAGTATAAACTTTACACAAACACGACTCATTTATTAATCGTGTCAAGAAACTCAACCCTACCCCAGACCTACATAACATGTGTAACCCATTTGTGACCCGTTTAACCCATTTAAGTAAATAGGTCAAGAAGTGAATAAGTTTGGTGGTTTGTTGATTGGGTAAACACCATAAAATAACAACTTACTTTCTCCGGTTTCTGAGTTAAAACATTTACTTTTTTATTAACATAAAAACCTAACGTACTTTCAAATTTTGTTCAGACTTCACTAATTTAACCGATTATATTAAAAATAATAATTAAAATTACTATATTACCCTTGTCTTCTTAAACATTATTACACATCCGCATCTTTTTGTTATCTCCATCAAACGTAACATACATCAACACTTCATAATAATTCATAATCAAGACACTCATTCCCCTACCTTATATCTCCCCGTATAGTCATCACAAATTCATCCTTAGAGTGGAAGTTATGGTGGCGAGCAAGAATTGCTCATTTGGGGCCCACGGGTGCCACATCACCTTAACATCTCTTCACAACTAACCCCCTTCTCACTCACAACTAACCTCAACTTACTCATTTGGGACCTACCACTTACAACTTTATTTTTTATTCATTTTTCAATTAAATTAAATTTATTTCATTCAAAACAAATAATAACTAAAAATAAAAATGTTACAACAGTTACTTTAAAAAAATCATTAAAAAAATGTAAATATTGTATAAGAAAACCACAAGGACCCAAACTGTAAATAAAGAAAACCAAAACCCATGTAAATAAACAAAACCAAAACACAAGGACCAAACACCAAACTTGTTTCTTCTTCTTCTCCTACCTCTCGCTGCAACCCCCACACACACCAAAACACACATTTATAAAACTCATTGTTGGTCCCGTTTACTTGGTTAATAGTTAACTAAAATAATTAATCTAACCAAGTGTAACACCCCCAAATTTGGGATACGCAGCGGAATTAAAGCTGAGTGTTACTCGACGGCACAACAGTTATAATAAAAGGAAAAAATCTCTAATTGAGTTGTTTTAGAAATTTTATTATTCAAATATCATAGTTTACAAAATGAGATCCCAGTAGTTTTACAATCTGTTAAATACTTGATCAAAGAATAATAAAATTTTAGCTTTCCTTCCGTATCCATGCTCTTCCATGCCATCCTTGTTTATTATGGACCTGAGATAAACATGCTAAAAGCGTCAACACAAAGGTTGAGTGAATTCACAGCGTTTATAAATAAGTAATAGTTGAACACAAGTTAAATAGATATAAAACAACGTATTGCAGCGTAGCATATTGCACTAAGTCTCATGACACGCAAACCTTAACAACGTGTGGACACTATAGTAATGAGCTATAATGTAAAGTTACCGACATTATAATAATAATGTAGGTAATAATGCCCTCGAGCAGGAGCTTGCCAACTTCCCGGTTTTACTTCAAATATAGTACATTTGGTTACCTATCCGGCTAACACAAATGGGGACGTCAATTCCAATAGATCTATTCACTATATTCGCGTTCACTCGCAAGTGATTAATGGCTCATGATATGAGGGTCTTTTAGTGACAACACAGCTAACTTAGGCAATACCAGATCAGGATAGCATACAGAAAAATACTTGTGTTCGGTTTGTAGCATGTATCTCCCCACAAGTTTGAAAAACAGTATAAAATAGTGGGACTATGAACTCACCTGAAAAATAAAGTAGTCTGAATGGGGATCAACTTAAATAAAGTTGATAAACGTCTCCGACACGAAACCTGAGTTGATTATGTCAAGTTTTAGTATTCGTATTTACATATATATGAGTTTAATATTTGTTTCGCAAAGGTTTTGTTAACGATTATTTATTTAGTTACGATAACATGAAGTCTCTTCAAAAATTATTGGATATTAAGATTTTACTATTTTTCTTATTTATGTTTTGTTGTTCGATTTTGATATATTACCTATATATAAGTTTTTATTGCAAGTCCTGAATCGTTATATCGTTAAATATATTTCCTATATAAGTTTAATAAAAACTCGTTCCTGACGTATAACTATTACATATATATATATATATATATATATATATATATATATATATATGTTTTATAAAATAATCTGAGTCGTTTAAATGTGTTAAAACATATTCCCGAATCATTATATAATGAAAATATATTATTGGACTTTTTATAAAAATATTACACTTTTTACCATTGTAGTTTGAAAAATGACATTTCATACCCTCAACTATGAGTTATTGACAAAAACAGCCCTTGTACTAATTAATTTATAATAATTACATTTTTGGCCCAAGAAAAACTCCATCTTTTATTTATTACAAAAATTTATCCTATAGTTTTTCAAGGCAAAATAATAAAAGGGTACGTTTGGTAAGTGTTAACGAGGCAAAAACAAGCTAAGTTTTAGACGAGGCTATACAAGGTTTTTACAATGTTCTTGTTCCTTTTAAAAATTTGCCAGGGTGTCTTTCTAATGGTGCAAACTAGAGGTCATGAGCTCTTATAGTTTGCTCGCAATAATTGTCCAAGGTAGGGTGTTTAGAAACTATTTTTACGTAAATAAACCAAGTGTTTTTATTTTATTATCAAGTTAGGACATCCAAAAGTATAGCTCGATATAATCAAAACTACTTGATCTTTTTCCTAAGTTCTTGATGCTGCTTAATCTATGCTAGAAGGTCTACGTTTTGCCCCTGAGTTTAGGTTCTTAGGTGATCGTTTGATAGTCGAATGAAATACACAAAGTTAGCACCTTGGAGCCTAGTCTCGATAATAAACAGAATACAAAAATAAGTTGGTTCTTGATTTTAAAGCTTATGACCTGATCTTTTAAGCATTATAACATGAATACAAACCTACCTAGTGTATTCTTGAAAGGTTCTAAGGTCTTTTGTTAAGAAAACATATCGAAAAAAAATTTAAATACGGGTGTTTGGTCTAGTGACTCACTACAAGAAAAAGACCCAAATAAAAACGTAGAGTGTGCATCTTTTGGCTAGGTCTTGGGGTCAAATTGAAGTGTGCTAGGTGGTGTTTAAAATGGTCTAATAGTTCAGCTTAAAGCTCGAAGCTCGCAGGTTAAATCTTGATCCCAAGTGAGGCGTTTAAGAAAAGATTTTTGGAAATTCAAATGTCGAGTTTAAAAACAGTCCGCACCTACAGCTCTGTTCGTGCGTTTTTAAGACCCGTGCTCCTGAGTTTTTAAAGAAAACGTCGTTCCGGACAACTTTCTTGTTTTAACTTTTTGAAGAATCGGACCAGAAATGCCTCATTTTGTGTGTTTTCAGTTTCTGTCACAAAAACTTTGTTGACAGCTTTTCGGCAAGTTTTTGATAATTTCATTTGGCCGTATCTTTTGACTCGTGTACTCGTTTTGGGTGATTCAAAAGCCCAGATTCTTGTTTTTATTACTCCTAACTGATTGTTAAGTTTATATATGCTCATAGATTTTAGAGTATAATAGAGAGGGTATTTGTTTTGGTTTGCGACAGAAAAAGAAACATGATCTTTATCCTAAGGTTTCTGTTATAACATGTATACTAGTGAGTTTAAGATTAATGGGAATGCACAAAAGAGTTGGAAAAGGAATGAGAGTACTCACCTATAGGTGATACGCGTTAGAGAAAGGTTTTGGGACCAAGGGCTTGAAACTTGTACTCCCTAGTCTCCTTTATTCTTAGGCTGCTACCAACTTCTTCTTTATCTTCTCTTAGACCCCTAATATCAGTAACTTGCTATGTATCTATATATGTATGTGTATCGAGCAGAATATGAGTGAAAAGGAAATGCTAGGGCTTGCTATTAGGTCTCTAATATCAGTAGGATATGAGTGTGAGGCTGTTTAGTATGGTTCGAATAGGTGGTGAAGTAAAAATGGAAATGAGGATCGACTTATATAAGAGAAAGGAAATAGAGGTTTAGGGCTTACTTGATAGTTCCAGGTAGGGGTGTTAACGATCCGAGCCGAGTCGAGTTTTGGCCTAAACGAGCTAGGCTCGTTTATTAACTACTCGGCTCGAGCTCGAATAAAATTTTGAAACTTGGCTCGAGCTCGAGCTCGAATATTTTTTTGTTGTTCGAGCTCGAGCTCGAAGCTCATTTAAGATTTATAACTTTTTTTTGACTCTTACAATAAACTAACTTTCAAGCTTAATATGTCCGTATAAAAGATTGAACTTGATAGGATCGTTTATTAACTTAAGCTCGAGCTCGAAAGCTCATTTACAATTATAAAAATTATAAAAAAAATGTTCTTATACTCAAACTAAAATTTATATAACTTATAAGCTCAAAAAAGCTTGTTTAGGAACACACAATTAATGTTTTATAACATTTAATGCTTAACTATGTTTCAAAATAAGGTGGGGGCTTTGCTTATATAGAGTTTTTTCTCTTGAAAGTTTTCCTTTTCAAGCGATGTGGGATAAGTTTACTAGTCATGTCACTCCTATATTTTGATTTCTCTTGTTCTTATGATATTTTCAAAGTTTATAAATATGAACAATTGTCACATTGTATCAAACCTAGTATTAAACATTACAAATAAATATCAAACAACAAAAATACATCTAATGTGAATAACCAATACAAATACAAGCACAATAATGTTATGAAACAAAAAATAAACTAATTCAATATTAATACAACGTGTAAGACTCTTTTAGAAGCCTAGCTATCAAAATTAATAAATCTCAATTAAATTATGCATATAAATAGTTATTTATTATCATGAATGTAAATAAGAAGAGTGAATCGGAAACTAAAATCATGGATTATTTTCTATACAAATAATGTTTGGGTAGTAAGGGTACATTGTGAGTTATTCAAATTTACACTAAATCTAAACAATTTTAAATTCATAATAAATCTAAGCAAACAACTTTACTAATTGAAAACTAAGAAAATATCTAATTGTGATTGATTACTTTTAACATTGAAAGATTGTGAATCGTAATTACGATGATGGTTTAACTATAGATCCTACAAATCAATTGATTAGTCCATATGATTCTAAAAATCGTAAAAAGTGGTGAGTGCAACTATAAATGTTTAAATTTCATAACTAACTGATTAGCTTTAACTGTTCACTCAAATGATCGAACTCGATCAAAAACACATGCAAAATATGGACAAGTTTTTGAAAACCCAACTTACAATTTTTGGATATGGTTAAGTCGTTAAAAAAATTATACAATCAACAATCACAACAAGTTTAGCTGCTTGCACACGTGTCTTTTGACAATGGCGTGGAGGTCAATGACTTTTTAGATGAGACCATTCGGGTTTGAAAGCTAACTCATAGATCCAAATTCTAGAAGAAATTTCACTACATTTATTTACATAATGAGAGAGTTATGGCCTTCTAAAGTCGAGTGTTGCAATCTGGAAGAATGTTGACCATAAACTAGACATGAAATATGTTTATACACTCTTGTTTCCTCTCACGACTTTAGTTTTTTATGCTTAGATCATGCTTTATAAATATAATAAAAAAATTTAAGAGGAGGAACTCATCTAAAATCAAGAAAGCATGTAAGTATCTACTAACTCTCAAATGATTAATTCATGATACCGAATTGATATAGGTTCTGATAATTACAAACGCAACTACCTTGTAATTAAGGTGAGTACTCGTGACTTTTACTAAACGGGGATGTACACTATAATCCTTGATTATGTGTTGCATATCACTATTGTGGCATCTATGTGATTTATTGTTATATACATGTGCATTTGCATTTCATGAAATTATGCATGTACATTGTTTTAATCAATACAATTTGAATGAAAATGCTCTGATAATATTTCAATTATGTTTTAACTCTATCTTTGTGATTTCGACTTTATAAACAATAAGACTAGCAAAAAGGGTTAGTAACAAATTATTAATACTCCGTAACACAATTTTCGGGATCCCATAAGTTATATGTTATGTTATCATTTTTCATGCATTTGAATCATATGTGCGATATTTTATGTATACAACACACGACCTCACTATGCCTTTAGGCTCACGCATTTATTGTACATCTTCATATTCGAAATAATAGGCACGGACTCGAGGAGACAAATGAACTAAATAAAGGGGACCAATTAGACTCGACATCCTTATGCCCCGAATGTGTTTATATAAATTAAACTTAAAAGAGTTGTCATTTAGTTGATTGATAAAGTTGTAATAACTAAAAAAAATAATGTATTAGATATAAAAGATGTAAGTAAAAGAACAAACATGTTAAGAAAAAGAACTAAAAGAAAATACATCCCACATAGGAAGAGAGAAGAAAACAAGACAAATAAATAACCTATAAAACAAAGTCCAAGTAAAAGGAGGAGGCTTACTTTCAAGTAAATATAAATATATAGCTTAGAAATATTAAGCTACAACTTGAATTTAAATCATATTAGAAACATATTTAAAATTTTAAAATAAACTTAAAAAACTTATATAGATTAAGTATTGGCTTGTTAAGCTCGAGTAGCTCGTTCGGCTCGTTAAGCTCGACTAGCTCGTTCGGCTCGTTCGACTCGTGATTATTAAACGAGTTTTCAAACGAGCCGAGCCAAATATTAGTTTTTAAAGCTCGGCTCGTCAAACTAATCGAGCTCTAATTTTTGATCGAGACCGACTCGAGCTCGTGAGTATTAGGCTCGAGCTCGAGTTAAATGAGCTCGAGCTCGAGTAGCTCGTTAAAAGCTCGGATCGTTAACACCCCTAGTTCCAGGTTATCATGTAGTTAGATGATGTAACAAGGTGAGGTGGAGCTTGAAATTTATATGGTGCACATGTTGTGATATGGAGAATTGAATTGGATGCATGGTGTTCGAAGTTTTGGCCAAAGAATCTTCCCACCATATTTGACCATAGGTAAAAATTAAGGAGACAAGATGAGGTGGTGTATCTTGGAGCTAGTAAAATCCTTGTGGCCTAAGATTTACCAAGTAGCTAGTTTAAATTGTTTGGTATCATATTTATGTGTTATCTACATGAGTAAAGAGATTGAAAATGGTTAGAGACTTACAGAAGTGAGTACTCGATATCTAGGAAAATTCAACAAAAGTGGATTTCAAAATGAAACCAAGATTTTCCAAGCTAAGCTTCAAAGGAAACTTTATTCTACTCCTTCTAGTGACTTAGGATCAGTAACTATAAGAGTGTGAGATTGTTTGGTGTGATTCGAATGTGTGTAAGAAAAAATGGAGGAGAGGTGCTCGATTTATATAAAGCAATTTATCAAGGCTTCATCCAATGAATTTAGGCAACTTGTACACCTGTTGGAAGTGATAAAGAGACATGACGAGGTGTTTTTGCATAGACCATGAAATGTTGCATGGTGATTTATTTAGTTAAGTAGCTTAGTTCAAATATATAGAAACAGGATCATGTGTCGTGAACTTGTCCATAGGTTTCAACTAGGTTCTAGATCATCATGTTGCCTTGGAGGGAACATGTTGATGTGTTTTGAGGTCATGAGCTGCTATTTGTAACGAGAAGGAGTATACGAAAATGTGGAATTATGTTGGCCATGAAATTAACCTACCACTTTGACCCTTGGTAATATATATAGGAAACATGGATATGTGGAAGTATAAGAAGCCTAATAGATGACTTGTGGCTAGGGATATAACAAGTATCTAGTTAGGTTTAGTTTGGTTTTAGTTTTTGTTGAGATCGAACTAAGTAGTAACCAAAGGGGGTCGAATGGATTAGCTAAGTGTACATTGTCTATGATATGTTGCACATGGAGGTTTATGGAAGTGACAAGGTTGATTCAGGGTTTAGTAGAAATTCGTTTAGGGTTTGTTGGTTTAGGTTTATTGTTGAACTAGAATATAACTAGGTGGTCGAATGGCTTTAGGTGTAGTAGCTAGGCTTAAGTGGGTTGTACAGGGTTATGAAAAATATATCTTTAGTATTTTGTGAAACTATAGTTTTAATAATTTATGGTTTTCGTAAATACTTTAATAAATAGAAAATATTAAATTTGAACGTTAAATATAAAATGACGTAAAGTGGTAAATAAGAAATTGAAAACTTTGACACTTGACATAAATATGAACTCGTTTATTTATAATATTAGTTACGTCATATTAATTATTTGTTATGATTAGTTTAACCAATAACGTTTAAATAAAAAAAAAATTAAACGTGAAAAATGATTAAATATTAGTTTAGTTTAAGTGGAAATTTACCGATGGTTACACCAAGTTCCATGACTTTTTAACACAGATGTAAAAGATTAACAACAAAGATAAACGTAAAGAAAAGAGACACAATATTTTTCAACGTTTAATTCTTATTAGAAGTTAATCAAAGAATTATACCCAAGTGTTTGCGGAATAACACTTGGGATTGAAACGACAAGTATGGTATAGACTCCTCTCTAAACGCAAACAATGTTTGAGTGACAACTAAAGGTCTCACTGAGCAATCTCAGGACTGTGTTGTTCTTTGGAGGAGTAAAAGTGGTTTGTGAATGCTAAGCATTAATTGCACAAACTTGTCAACTTTTACTCCTCACTTATGCTACCTATTTATACACAAGTAAATTACAACGTTACTGATAAAGACAAATTGATGACCTATCTAGTAGAGACAAAATACTTACATATTTTGTCTCTGTTACAATAGACTATATTGGGTAAAGGACAATGTGCCTTTCTGATGCACATTGATTACACCATCCTGACATAGTGCCATTCAGGGAAAGTCTGACTTCAGGTTGATAGGGACACCTGTTGATACGTTCAAACTTTCCCGCTTTGTCCCGCCCATTCTTCAGTCTTGAGATCTTCAGTCTTCAGTCTTTAGTACTTCAATAGTTGTTGAGGAGTCTTGGGGGTTCAGTGAGTTATTGTCATCCTCACTGAACCCATCACCTTCTTCTTGTCTTAGATGCCACTCGCTGAGTTCCGCCTCACTGAATGGTGAACCTTTCTTCATAGGCTCGTTCTAAGTATCCTAAAGATGACTCACTGAGTTACTGTTCACTCAGTGACTTTTTTGTGTTTACGGATATTAAACACGTAGGTTATTTTATGTTCAAATCCTAGTTAGAGGAAGATTGGGGAATTCAGTGACCCAACAGTCTCCCCCTATTTGGATATACAAATAGCCTAAGTGTTTCATGATTCAGTGTGAGTTGGCAGGGGTCTTCATCTCTCACTGAGTGTTAATGTAATTAGAGTAGGACACTGATAACTTAAAAGAACTTCAATGTTTATTAATAGCTATTACAAATCCTACTGACAATACAAAAACACAAAAAAAGATAGTTGTTGCAGATTCAGATGTTCAGTTGATAACCAAGAGCTTCAAGCTTTGCCTTCTTTGACCTCAGGAGATGTTTGTCAGGATGCACCTCAATCTTGGCTTTCAGGTCCAGGCAGAACCTCATGTTTTCAGCACACTTAATAGGGGAAGCCAGCATGAGGTACATAAGCATCGCCTTAATCCCAGCCTTATCAATGTCAGACCACCTTTGGAAAGCAGGGTTCCCATATTCATCAGTGAAGCACAAGCCTCTTTCAAGTGCTTCAAGAACCATGTTGTTCACAAAGGTGATTCCTTCAGGAAGAGACCTCTCACAATCTAGCCCAGGGACCTTGATCTCAGGCTCCAACTCAATTTGCTTCCTTTTCCTTTTGGATGCCTTTGGTGGAGCAGTCTGAGTAGATGAAGCAGGAAGTACAGAGGGAATGCCAAGAGCTTTAGGCATGTTCATCAGTCTTTCATACCTTAGCTTTAGTGACTTCAAGAGATTAGGAACCACTATATTCTGTTTCTTGGAGATGATTGGTTGAAGCTCATCCAGTTCGGAGATGCCAAAATCAGCGAACCTGAATGGATTATGGATGTCCATTACTCTTTGGTCTGGTCCCCTGAAGATAGTGACAACAGCAAGATTGGTGTTGCGATGGATCTGAATGTCAGTGATGGTTTCGGGTTTAAGTCTTTCCTTTATCACCCACGTGTACCTCTCAATCCTGGTTTTCTTGACTTGAGCATCTTTTCCGAGCTTTTCTTCTCTCTTCTTTTGAAGGGCAGTTAACTCTTCTTATTAAGCCTTTTTAAAGACTGCCCCAGCTTGCCCACTGCCCAGTTCCTTGGTGTCTAAACCAATCTTTTCAGGTTCCTCATGTACAACCTTTATCAGGGCAGGTTTGCTCATCTTTTCTTCTTGAGCCACTTTCCTTAGCAGCTCCTCCCTTTCCATGTGAACTTGTATGTCTGCATCAATGAGGTGATGTATCACTCCATTGATTTCAAATGGAACTCGGATGGGCTCATCAGGATCACGCTTGACAAGGGAGGAGGCTGGCACCAACTTGATTTCAGGCTTAGTAGTTGTGGCAATGCTTTTGCCTTTATCTAACTGATGAGATGAGGAGACTGTTGCTTTATGAGGTTGAACTGATGAGATGGGAGTGGCCTCAGTGACATGCTCCCCTTCAGTGTGAGGGGGCTGTCCTCTTGAAGCAACATCGATAGCTTCTTGTGCATCAGTATGAGGGGCATCAGTGACATTCTCCCCCTCAAATGTTGCCGGAGCTGTAGTGATGGCAAGAGTTAGAGTGACTGATGTAGAGGGAGAGGAACCCTTGAAGGCCTAATAGATCTCAGTCATCATAGTCTTGATGTCTGAGGTGTCCTGCTGAATGGTAGACACCTTGGCTTCAAGTGACGCCTAAGCATTTTCCATTGCTGTCAAGCGGGAACCAAAAACCCAAGCCAAAGATGCTGACTTCTGAGACTGTGCTGCCACTGATTGATCCAAGGCAGTTAGGGAGGATTTAACAGTCTCCACTGAGGTACTGAGAGCCTGGAGATTTGAGGACTTCATCAGGTTGAGTAGCTCAGTGAGATGCACAGAGTTGAGCTGATAGGTCTCTGATGCCTGAAGGAGCTTTGGTGAGTTCAGGATCATCCTTAACCGATTCTTGAATAAACTGAACCCATGTATTCAGTTTGTTGAGAGATTCAAGGAACTGGTTGAGGTGTGAGAGCATCTGTGTCAGGGAGTAGTTAACTGAGGAATTCTGTTCCCTGACATCTTCATTAAATTCTTCAACTGCATCCTTGAGATTGAAGTAATGAGTAGCCTGTTCAGTGTGCATGTCAAAAACTTCATCAGTAACCCCCCGGAACAAGGCATTGGTGGCCTTCTTGATGAACTTGGTGAAGAATTTCTCAGTGAGAGGAGTTTGATCATCATCTGAGGATTCTGATTCGGAGTGGGATTCAGTAGCTTCATGGATAGGAGATTGAGGAGACTGAGAGATTGGTTCAGGAACTTGCTCATCAACATCCATGTCATCTCTGGCTTCAAAAACCTCCTCATCACTGTGGAATTCATCATCTGAGAACAAGGCTGCCTAAACATCAACCATAGACTGAATCTACAAAAGAAGGGTATATGGCTCCTCTTCATAAGAAGACTTGCCTTCGTTTTGGCCAGGTCCTGACCCCTCTAATCCAGCAGACTGGGTTTTATCTTCCTGGTCCTTAGGGCCAGTTCCCAAGTTGTGGGCACCTCCATGAGTGGGTTTGGGTTCCATATCAGCGGGTGGTATTTTTCCCTCTGAGTCTTTGTCCCCCGAGATCCCTTCAGACACTGATGGGCGTTTTCCAGTGCCATCCTTAGGATCGTGATTGTTGTGTCCCTATCAGCGGGTTGTATAAGTCCCTCTGAGTCTTTGGGAAGAGTTGTTGTGCCCTCAGACAAAAGCTTTGATTTGCGAATGTCCTCATCAGGCACCTGAGTGGTTATGCCCCTTTTCCAACAGGCTTGTGCTGGCCTGTCGAAGATTTAGGGGATTTAACTCCCTATTTACCTGAGCCTTTAGCAGGATGTGAAGTGGTGTGGGTCCCCGTCTCAGTGGAGCAGTGCTGCCCCACCGAGGATTTAGGACCCTTGCTCCCTGGGACCCTGGTTGTGATTTGCCAAAGCCTTTATCAGGATGTGGAGGTTGATTTGATTCCAACTCCACTGACTTGTTTATGTCAGCAGAGCCTTTGGGAATGGGTTTGCCCGATGACACTGAGTGTGATGTCTCAGTGCCCTCCGTTGGCGGTTGTTTTGGGGTCAGTGATTCGGTAATGATCCTGAGGGTGTCAGAAGTCAGGGTCTGTTGTTGCCTCCTTTTTTTAAGGCTTAGAGACAGAGGTACTAGTGGCGAGTGACTTGGGTTGAGTCACCTTCCTGTACCCCTATCCCTTCTTCCTCTTCACCTTCTTGGTGGGAGAGGGAACAGGTGAAATCTTATTGTCACCCTGGATAGCAGTTAGCATATATGTGGTCAGGGCGACAGGTGTAACCTCAGTGGTATCACGAGAGTAATTGGTCTTGTGTAAGACCTCAGGCTCAAAACCTACACCATCAGGCTTAATGTACTCGGACCTCAACAAGTCTTGCAGGGCGCATGAAATAAATCTAGGGTATGGCATAAGTTTTTGCCTAGACTTCCCACCCAATTTTGCAAGGAGGTCCTTGAAGATAATTTCTCCAAGGTCAATTTTTATACCCTCCAGGAGACAATACACTATCATTGATTGAGTAATGTTAAGTTGCTTAGTGGAGGATTTGTTTCCCCCAATGACCTAAATGACAAAGGTCATCAGGATCCTCTAGGGGGCAGGAAACCAGGTTTTGATTATTGGGGCTTTGGCTAGGAGGGCCCCTGGGGTCACATCAGGGTGAAGTTTATCATAGGGCCCTAGTTCCAGCAAAATTGCCTTCACTTCCTCTTCTTTGGGGTGGGCAGCAAAGGTCTCAGTGTAGTCAAGGCCTGTGGCTTTGAAAAAGGTCTAGTAGTTGAAAGTGAGGGACTTTGTCCCATTCTCCACTGAGAACCTTATTGTGGCATCCTTAGGTGCATCAGGGTTGTCAACCACTGCGGTGCACCAGAATTCCCTCAGGTAATCATGATAGATTATGGAGGGGGTTTTTGTGGTTGCAGTGGTGAGAAAACAGTTTTAGGGATATTTTACTACCTCCCTGTATTAAGGGAACCCCTCAGGGTAAGAAAAATTTCCCACTACATTATTTTTTGTCAGGTCAACACCCTCAATCTGGAATTCCACATTGGGGCGTATGTAACAGCTTTAGAAGAAGCCATGGTGAGAAAAATGGTCTAGTTTTCAGAAAAAGTTTGGGTTAAGAGAGAACACACATAGTTTGAAATCAAGTTTTGTTCTTGGAAAAATTTTGCAAGAGTTTTCTTAATTTTTAAAAGCGTGTGTGTGTTTTTCTTTGTGGGGGTATTTATAGGGAATGAATTAGGGTTGTGAGGTTGCGGATATCAAACATTTTTTGTTATTAATTCAAATGGTGTTATAAAACTTGTTTGATATCCGCATTAATTTGCACGATTCCCATTACCCCATTTTTTCGCAACATGATTTGATGAACATTTGCGGGGCTCTGCAAAAGACGCTTTTGCAGAGTGATGTCACCACACAAGTATTTGTGTGTGAGAGAGCATTTAATGCTTAGTGGTATTGGTGAGGTAGGTGTGGGGGCCCAAGATATGGATGCCAGTTGTGTAAGTAACATATATTCCTATATTTAATAGAAATCAATTACCTACCTGGGACATTTACTAACTAAGTACTTAGAGCATTTAGTTAGGTATTCAATGCCTTTTGATATCTTGAGCCCCCTGAATGATTTATCATTCAGTGTGTTGATGATCAGTGATGAGGTGTATATATCACTGAGAAATGGGTTTATTCAGGGACCTAAGAGAATTTACATCAGTTTGGAATAATTTTAATCAGTTGCCTGATTCAATGTCCAACATGCCCAACTCAGCTTTTAGTCAGGTGAAGGTTGGTTCATCTAGGGGTTTGGTAAAGATATCAGCCAACTGATACTCAGTGGGGATAAAATGTAATTCAGTTTCTCCATTCATGATGTGGTCCCTGATGAATGGTACCTTATGTCAATGTGTTTGGTTATTTGATGAAGCACAGGGTTATTGGAGATGGCTATGGCACTGGTGTTGTCACAAAGAATGGGTACCATCTTGTACTGAATGCCATAGTCACTCAGTTGGCTCTTCATCCAAAGTACATTTACACAACTCCCTGCAGCAGCCACATATTCAACTTCAGCTGAGGACATGGCCAATGACTGTTGTTTCTTTGTACTCCAACACACAAGTTTGCCACCAAGAAATTGGCAGGATCCTGAAGTACTTTTTCTATCCATATTACAGCCTGCATATTCTGAATCAGTGTATTCTTTGAGATCAAACCCTGAACATTTGGGGTAATACAAACCAAGGTTAGGTGTACCCTTCAGGTATCTGATGATTCTTTTGACAGCAGTGAGATGAGACTCTTTTGGTTCAGATTGATATATAGCACATAAGCAGACTGAGAATTGGATGTCAGGCCTTGAGGCAAGTAAGTACATCAGTGACCCTATCATTCCTTTCTATAGGGTTTGATTCACTGATTTACCAGTGAGGTCAAGACCAAGGTTGTTTGGAGGAACCATAGGGATTTTTACTGAAGAGCAATCAGAGAGCTCATACTTCTTCAGTAGGTTCCTAATGTAATTTTCTTGACAAATTGATATGCCTTTGCCAGTCTGTTTGATTTGAAGTCCAAGAAAGTAAGTGAGTTCACCCATCATGCTCATTTCGAACTTTGTGGTCATGAGTTTTTCAAACTATTTACAAAGTTTGCAACTTGTTGAGCCAAAGACGATGTCATCAACATACACTTAGATAAGGATGACATCACTCTTTATTCTATAGATGAATAGGGTGTTGTCAATCTTTCCTCTGACAAACTTGTTTTGGATCAAGAAGGCTGAAAGTGTTTCATACCATGCCCTGGGTGCTTGCTTTAGTCCATAAAGGGCTTTGTTAAGCTTGCAGACATGATTAGGGAATTCACTGCTTTCAAAGCCAGGAGGTTGTTGCACATAGACATCTTCTTTAGTTTTACCATTTAGGAATGCACTTTTTACATCCATTTGGTAAAGTTCATGTATGTTGCATAGGCTAGGAAGATCCTGATGGATTCCATTCTAGCAACAGGTGCAAAGGTTTCCTCATAATCAATACCTTCCTGTTGGTTATATCCTTTTGCAACAACTCTTGCCTTGTTTTTGATGACTGTTCCACATTCATCAGTCTTGTTTATGTAGAACCACTTCATTCCAATGACTAAAACACCTTTAGGGCATTCAACAAGGGTCATGACATCATTCCTGTCAAATTGTTCCAACTTTTCTCTCATGGCCTAAACCCAGCTCTCATAAGTTAAAGCTTCTTTAACATTTTTGGGCTCTCTGTCAGAAAGAAAATCCACATAGAGACAAACATTGGTTGAGGATGCCTTGAGTTTGGCAGCCATGCTTCTGGTAAGCATGCCTTCAGTAGGCTCACCAATGATGTTCACAAGCTCAATTGTTTTGGATTTTGTCCAGCTATCCTGAGGTCTAGGATAAGAGTTAAAGCTTGTAGAAGCCTCATTTGTTGGAGTGGGTTCAGTCATAGGAACCTGAGGTAACTCAAGATTTTGGTCTTCAGTGACCTCAGTGTGAACAGCTTGGGTTGAGGGTTCCTGAACAATTAGTTCAGTGGTAGTAGTCTCATTGGAGACTTGTTGGGTTTCAATGAATTCACTGATGGTTGGTTGGTGTAGATTGTCAGGGATGATGTAGTATGAGACATCAGCATCAGCTTGGTATTGGGTTGAAGTGTGATTCTCAGGGAGATACTCATCAGGAGGATACCTTGATGAATCATCAATTCCAATCTCTTCAACTGAGGAACTGGAGAACCTGATGGATTCAGTGCTCTCATCAACAGTTATATGATAAGTTTCCTCAGTTTGTTGTCTCCTTGTGTTAAACACCCTGTAGGCTTTGGAAACCATAGAGTATCCCAGGAAGTATCCATCATCAGCTTTGGCATCAAATTTACCCAAGTGATCCTTGTGATTATGAATAAACATAGGACACCCAAATACATGAAAGTAGCTGATGTCAGGGATCCTTCCTTTGAACACCTCATAGGGAGTCTTATTGTGTCTTTTTACAATAATGGACCTATTTTGAGTGTAGCAGGCTGTTCTGACTGCCTCAGTCCAGAAGTGTTTTGAGAGGACTGAGCCATTCAACATTATCCTTACTGCCTCTATGAGTGTTCTATTCTTCCTTTCAGCTACTCCATTTTGTTCAGGAGCATAGGGAGAAGTGAAGTTCTGAGAAATCCCTTTCTCATCACAGAAACACTCAAGGTCATGGTTTTTGAATTTAGTGCCATTGTCAGTTCTAATTTCTTTAACCTTGACATCATTTTGATTTTCAATGTTCCTGACAAATGACATGATTGTGTCAGCTGCCTGACTCTTTTTGGTCAGGAAGTAAACCCAAGTGTATCTTGAGTATTCATCCACAATAACCAGAGTATACTTCTCATGGTGAATGGGCATAGGACTGACAGGTCCAAATAAGTCCATGTGGAGGAGATGCAGGCAGTTTTTGATTGAAAAGGATTGTTTGGTTTTGAATGATGCCTTGTGGTGTTTTCCTTTTTCACAAGCAGAACATGGCTTGTCTTTGGTATACACCAGGGATGGAAGGCCAAGAACCTTGTTCTGTTTGGCCAGGTTGTTGATGTTTTTGAAATTGAGATGAGAGAGTCTCCTATGCAAGAGCCAGTTGATTGTTTCACTTACCTTAGACAATAGGCAAGTCCCATTTTGAGTAAGGGATGACATGTCTAATACATAAACATCATCCCTCCTGGGAGCAATCAACACAACTTCCTTGTTGGCATTAAAGATGGTCCCTCTCTTGTCATCAAACTGAACTATGTATTTTGCATCACATAGTTGACTTACACTTATCAGATTGTACTTGAGACCATTGACATAAGCTATTCTTGTAAAAACTATACCATTGCAGTTTACTGAACTATAACCTTCAGTGGGAGCTATTGAGTTATCACCAAATACTACTTTGGGTCCTGGTTCTTCTACATATTTGTGCAGATAACTCTTCACACCAGTCATACTCCTTGACCATCCACTTTCGAGGTGCCAAGCAGGATCCCTGATGTGTTTCTGCACAAATAGTAAACTGGGTTAGTTTTTCTTGTTACCCCACCTCCTAGTGGGCTTAGTCCTCAGGGACTTTTTGAACTTAGCTAAAGAATCATGATCTGAAGTTGAGTGAACTCAGCTTCCACATGTTTTACATTTTGTGGTAGTTAAAGACCCAGTTGACTGAGAAGTGTTGGTAGAGGTGTTTCTTCTGGCTTGAATGATCTTGTCATGTCCCTTGTCATCATGTATGGGGTCTCCAAAGATGTTACAACAATTGTTCATCATGCAATCATCAGGTAGGTGATCATTGAACCCACAGTGAGGACATGGCAAGAAAGGCTTAGCCTTTTGTCTTTGTTTGGAAGATGGGGCATACTGATAGCCTTATGTTTTGTAAAGACCTTGTGCTTTCAGAGAAGTAGTGTGAGAGTTGTGATCAAAAGTCCTGTGGTCCTCTTGTTCGCATATCATGCAGAACAGGATTCCGTAGCAATTATCAGTGGAGTGGTTTGGATGATTGCAAAGTTCACATCTCATAGAAGGTCTGGATGAGGGTTTTGGTTTGGAGGAACTTGAGGAAGTATCTGGTTGTTTAAATTTTGAGTCAGTGTGTTTTTCAGAGGACTCAATCTTTTCACTCAACTTCCTGACAAGTTCTGCTAACTGATCAAACTTTGAATCAGTGCTTTCCGGTTTCACTTCAGTGGATACTGAAGGTGTGTGGGTTTCAGGAGGTACTGAGGTAGGTCTTTTCAGGATGGTTATTCCTGGATTTGTTTTCTCCTTTGGAGAAGACAGATGGTGCAAGATCAGAACTAGGTGCAGTTCCCTGAAGTTGTTTCGGTGGAAGGAGTGGTGATTGTGACTCTGACTTAGACTCAGTGATGGACTCAGTTTGACTGGGTTCATCTGTAACTCTTTGCAACTCCTTAATAGCCTGACTTTCAGGCTCTAGAATTCTTCTAGTGTTGAAGTTTGGCAGTTTACTGTCAGGATTGACTCTTTCAATCCAATCACTGGGCTTAGGAGCAAGTTCTTTGCTAGAGATTTTGTTTGCTTATAGAAAGGCTGTTGAATGGCTACTCTCCCCAGACACTTCAGTGAGTTAATCTTCACCCAGAGCAGCCTTTTTGGTGCTGGGTCTGAGACTCAGTGTGTCAAAGAGTTTGGGTTTCTTCTGAGTCCATTTCCAAATGACAGCCTTTTCTTTCTTAAGTTCTTCTTGAAGAGCTTGATTTTTTTTACAAGTTCAGAATTTTGAATTTGAAGTGTGACATTTTCATGTTTAGCTTGTTTTAAAGCAAGAACTTCATCTCTACACTGATTTAATTCAAAACTCAGTTTGTTAAATTTTGAAAACAAATTTAATCTCTGCTCTTCAACATACTTAAGATCAACATTAATATAATCTAAGTAAGATTTCCAATCAGCATCATCATCCACAGAAAGTAAGATGTTTACCTTTCTCATAGTGATGTTCACCCACTCTCCATTCCTAGCATGACCTTTTCCCACAACAAGCTTGTTGTCTTCTAAGAGAGCCATCAGGGCACTGATATGAACTTCTTCATCATCAAAATACACTTCAACCTCATCCTAGTTAAATGTTTCAGCAACTAGCCCCTTGTTTTTAGCCTGAGCTGGTTTAAGAGCCTGAGGTGACTAAGTGACTGTGGAGGCAGACTCAAGAAGAGCAAGTTTGGCCTTGGCCTTTCTGTATTTGGCTTCAAAATCTTTTTGAGGAATTTTTTCAATTTTGTTTTGACTTGATTGAAGCAATTTTGGTTGAAACTTGCTATTTGCTGAGGAAGAGTTGTTTCCTGAGAATTTGTAAGATGGTTCTGAGGTTGTTTTTGAGAAACAGTCTTTTGCAAAATGACCCTTTTTACCACATTTAAAACATTCAGTATTGTCTTTTGCCTTTGAGTTAGAATTTTTTTTATTTCTTTTAATAAACCTTCTTGAGTTTGCAAGGAGTGGCCTTTCATGAAATTCAATTTGTAAATCATTCAGGTACTCCTCACAGGTTCTTTCATCAACATCATCATCATCAGATCCATCTTGAAAATCCTTAACAACACCATTTGAATAGAAAGCAGTGGATATGGTGAGGAGGTCAGGGTCTTTTTGGTCTCCTAAGCTTTACTAGGGTATCTCCTGGTGATAAGATTGTCTTCATAGACAAACTTCCCATAAATTTCAGGGAGCTCAAGGTTCTGGATATGATTTGCATTTCTCAACCCTGAGAGAAGTTTAACCACTTCTCAGGGAGACTGTTGACAAAACCAACATTGATTTCATGCTTGGACAGGGTGACACCATCATTGGTCAGCTCATTCAGGAGGGTCTTATACCGGGTATAGGTCTCAGAGAGACTTTCAGAGTCTTTGGCCCTGAAAGTATTGTACTCAAGTTTCAGGTCCATGATCCTGTTTTCCTTTGTATCTGAGGGACCCTCATAGTTGTGAACCAAGTCAGTCTATGTCTGCTTAGCAGTAGCAAAATTGATGACTGATTCCATTATATCGTCAGGAAGACAAGATATAATTATGCTTTTCAGGCGTTGGTCATGATTGACCACCCTTCTCTCATCTTAGGTCCACTGAGCTTCAGTTTGAATAAACCTTGGGCTGTTGTTGGGACATATGGACCATCATTAATAAGTTTAATGTAATATGGTTCCGTCCCAGTCAAGTAGCAAAGCATGCGCTTTTTCCACTTGTTAAATATTCCAACCTCAAGTCGAGGGGCAGTAGCTGAATAACTTCCACCCTTTTTATCGACAAGTTGGGGAACATCTGAGTCAGCCATGGTGGGATCTTGATTTTAAAAACTTTTTGAGCACTCTTTTGTTTTGAAAACATATTTAGAAAAGTTTTACAAATCAGAGGCTCTGATACCACTTGTTGGTCCCATTTACTTGGTTATTAGTTAACTAAAGAGTTAATCTAACCAAGTTCCATGACTTTTTAACACAGATGTAAAATATTAACAACAAAGATAAACGTAAAGAAAAGAGACATAGTATTTTTCAACGTTTAATTCTTATTAGAAGTTAATCAAAGAATTATACCCAAGTGTTTTCAGAATAACACTTGGGATTGAAACGACAAGTATGGTATAGACTCCTCTCTAAACCCAAACAATGTTTGAGTGACAACTAAAGGTCTCCCTGAGCAAGCTCAGGGACTGTGTGGTTCTTTGGAGGAGTAAAATTGGTTTGTGAATGCTAAGCATTAGTTGCACAAACTTGTCAACTTTTACTCCTCACTTATGCTACCTATTTATACACAAGTAAATTACAACGTTACTGTTGGGAATTATAGATTTGATGATTACAAAACTACATGTGCTTATATGAAGAAGAATGAAAGTACTTTGCTGAACCAAAGTACTTTCTACTGAACCAAAGTACTTCTTAATCAAAGTACTTTGAATCAAAGTACTTCTTAATCAAAGTACTTTGAATCAAAGTACTTCTCAAGCAGTATATGAAGAAGAATGAAACATGAAGGACTAGCTTGCAATAGAATATTTGTTTATTAGTCCTTCGTAGTATCTTGTAAACCCTAATCCTCTAGTATATAAAGAGGACATGGGTCATTAAGTTTGGAGTGCACAGAAAATATGTAGTCGACTTAAAGGTGTGTGTGTCTAGGCGTCAAGTTCCTACAATGGATGCCTAGGGTTTATTAGTTAGTTACGATCTATGTATTAGTTAGTTTAGCCTCAAGGATCTTTTGATCTTGGGGATATAGTGAATAATGAAAACCTTGTTGAATAACATATTGTTTTATATTCCGCTGCATATTTATGTTATTCGTAAAACATATCCTCGATGGGCTTAAACGATTCTCTACATGTGGTATCAGAGCAAGGGGCTCTCGATATCTAGGATCTACAAGGTTTTAATGTCGATGAGAAGTTGTCTTGAAGAAGAGCAGATTTGAAAAGGTTTTATGGTCGACTGTTTCAAGGGTTATTTATGTTCATCGCTTTTTAAGGTATCGACCACTCTGTTATCACACAGAGGCGGAGGTACGGGGGGGGGGGGGGGGGTCCCAGGGGTCACGTGACCCTCCTCCAAAAAAAATTTATGTGGTAAAAGTTGTGATTTTAGGGGTAATTTGGTAATTTGCCCCCCCCCCCCCCCCCCCCCCCAAAAAAAAAAAAATATCAGGCTATCTAGTTTGAAAGTCAAAGTATCATATATTCATAAACAAACTAGTCAAAGATTATATGCAAAGTAAGTACATACACGTGCAGAGTAGCAGTACATTAACATAGAAAATAAAAATGGCTCCATTTACTCATTTCCTTTCAATCCATTCGAATAATTGTGTAGAAATGGTGGGAAAACTTCAACTTGTAAGTATTTATCTTGATTTATTCCTCTTTTGTTGTCTCATACAGTCATACTCCTTAATCAATTTATAGATATGGAATTAATCAATTTTAATGTGACTAAATTAGAGTAATTAAAGGTTATCCAATAAATTTTGGGGGTTTATCTAGTTATTGTTAACATGTTAGAGCTTTTAATTTTGAGATTTGTAAAATGCCTCTTAGTTGTTTCAATAAAAATGCTTATTAGTTATATAAGAATTTGAGGGTTTATCCTAAGTTCGCTCAATTAAAAGGAATTGCACACCTTGCATCAAAGCTAGTCAAGAAAAAGAAACACATTATATATCCTTTGGTTTATCGACTAATCAAATTGGTTTTGGTATTACCCGTTTCAACAGCTTCAGTCGAAAGGTCCTTTTCGGCAATGAAGATTGTAAAGACTCGGCTTCGCAACAAAATAGGAGATGAATGGATGAATGATTGTTTGGTTACATACATCGAAAAGGAGGTGTTCAAAAGTGTTTCCAACGACTTAATAATGCAAAGATTCCAAGCTATGGCAAACCGTCGTTATCAGCTACCAAATAAGTCGTAAATTCGTCGTTTTTTTTTTTTTTTTTTTTTTTTTTTTGATGGTCAACGTAATGATTGATAATGTGGGCATTAGTTTTTGTATCGATACTCTAGTGCTCTTTATCATTGCGTATTTACATATATGATATATATATATCTATCTTTTGCTGTGAATTTTTTTTAATGGTTTCATTTTTGCCCCCCCGAAAATTATTTTCTGGCTCCGCCCCTGTTATCACATTGATTTTTCTATCATTGATTTATTTGTCATGAGGTGCATGATACTTTTAAATCCCTAATTTGTCGATTCACAATAAGTTACTTCGTACAATTATGGTGCTAGGCTGATTGGTCATAATATTTTTGTTACCTAGTACTCATTAATTATGGATCAGAAAGCATGTGGGACTGATCGCATCATATATCCTTTATTTTTAAGTCGGTTCTCATGATTTTTAGGATTTGTTTAATCGATTTATCTCATTGATTGTATTGGATATTGAATTGGTAAGTTTTGTGGGGGCTGGTATATTATTTTATGATCACGCTTACTACTTCCAACATTAAATAGCGATCATATACTTTCAAGATTTTGTCGTGGTGCCATGAAGTTTGTTGTTTATTGGTTGATTGAATGATAACCTCGTATCATTAATGGTTGTCGATGATGGTCAGAGGTACAAATTTGATCATGGGTTCGTTATATTATGTTATCAATTCAAGGAACAAGGTGAAAGTTTTTATTCTCGTAGTGGGTATTTTTATTATTGTTCGTGGATATTGGTGCTGCTCCTTGATTTTAAACATGCTGCTCAAAGGAACTTGTTGATTACTGCTGATTGGTCGAATTACTTATTCATCAAACAAGTTTGATACTACTGCTACACGTTTTTAATATTGACTGTGCTTCAAAGGAAAATACTACTGCTGCCAAGTTTCGTTACTACTACTGCTGCTACACATGTGTTTTATGATTTGGAGATGGATTACACACACAGAAAGGTTATTGGTTCACACACACAAGGAGATTGGTTATTTTGTTCTTAAAGGTTTCAAAGGCTCGTTCTTATTGCTTAATTGATTACGAAGAAAGGTGAATATCATTTATTTAATGTTGTAGTTGAGTTTCACAGGTGCGTGTTCTTATCATATCTCAAGGTGGGTGTTACACTTTGGAGATAACTTGTTCGTGCTTTATTGTTGTGACAAAGACTTAATGAATCTAGCAAAGGTGTGTGATCTACAAACTGAAGGTGCTTAATGTTCACATTTGCTATCCGCTTAAGTGGCGGCGGTGTTCACTCACCGGCGGTATGGCCCAAACCGCTGGCCATACCGCTGCCATTGCCACCATCCTTACTGTTATAAATAAGTATGTACTTTACATATGCGACAACAAAAATGACTTAAAACTCGAAAGGATATGCCAATCATATAAAATTCTACATGCAATATGGTTAAAAAGCTGTGAATGTCTCATTGTCATTAGCAAAAAATCAATAACATATCATGCTATTGTCCGCACATTGACTTATTTGCATTTCTTGAATGAAAATAGCTAGAAAACAATTACTTATCGTTGTACTTCCTGGATACTAAAGCTTTAAAAAGCTACTGAGGGCATAACTTCACACAGCATAAAACGCCAATGAGTCGACTCTATTTGACAGCATCAAACCTTAGGCTGGTGGTAGTGGGTCGGAAAAAATCGGTCGACCATATGGTTCGATCGATTTTGCCGATCGATATTGCCAATGTGGAAGATCGGTCGCCGGAGCAAACATTTGAATATCGTTCGAGAAGCCGATCGATATTTCACAAACACATCTTTCATTAATCTTCTCTTTTTCTCTCATGATCAAGTTTTTACCACTACCCATTTCATTTTCTTGAATCAAAATCCCATAAATCACAGATTTTCAAATGGGTCATGAAAACATGGTTACAACACGATCAGATCATGTGTTTCAAACCACAAGTGCATTGGAAAAAGTGATGGGAAGAACCGGATCAAGAGGGCAAGTGACCCAAGTGAGAGTGAATGTTCTTGCTGACCAGAACCGTTTCATCATGAGGGAAGCCATTGTTACAGCTTACAACCTGAAAATCTAACCAGTGTTACGATTACAACCTAAGCCAGGAGGGAAGCCAGGTGGTGGTGGGTAATTGTGAGACTTGGTTGAGTGCAAGAATTGGTAATTTTAAATGTTTGGTATTTGAATCTAGAAGCAAACTTTTGATCTGTTCTTGCATGCACAGTACACGTGTGTTTCATGCAGAAAATTTACATGCATTTATGTTTAAAATGTTTTTTTATATAAAAAAAAAAAAAAAAAAAAAATGATGCAATATGGGTTGCCACTGTGATGAGAGAGGTGAATATGGGTTGAAGAGATAGAAAGCTGAGATGGCAGCCGGAAAGATGATGCAATATGGGTTGCCACTGTGAGTAGCCTTACATTATTCATAAATCCTAGCTCCAAACTATGTCATAAACTTCCTGCTTCCATGCAAATTGACAACACTTGAAAAACATTATAAAAAGGATCTACAGTACGTTACTAAACTGTAGTAATGAAGATGACTTTGGCATAAAGAAGTAAGTAAAATTGCAAAAAAGAAAGAAACATAAAAGACCTTACAGATCAATCAAACTAACAAACATAATTCAACAACAAATCATGAATCATGTCAACGTTTTGATAGCATATCAAGTGTCTAATGACCAAAGACCTGAAACCTTAAAAATGCTCTCCTTGGACATACAGCTAAAGTCGCAATTACATTTTCTGTATCCCTCATAGAATCTATGCAGCAACACGATAATCATTAGCTGATTTCTTTGTCACAAGCTTACTCATCAACTCATGCAAAGTGGCGTCTATTGTTTTGGCTGTGATTTGACACTGTAGGAGTGAGAAAGTTGAAGCCATAAGTAAATATCCTCCTTCTTCCATTTCGAGTAAAAGCGTCTTTATATCATCATATTGTTGGTATGTAAATATTCATGGAGAAGAACATCATATCATAAAATTAAATATCTGAAAAGCAGCCACTCTCTTTCATTTGCAGAAACAACTGCTTTGCATCCTTGAGTAGACTTCGCTCAGAAAAACACCTAATTATAGCAGTGTATGTGTTGGGACTTAATGTAATATTGGCAAGTTTGGCCACTTATGAAGCACAAAGTACAAACTCGTGAAGCTGCAACTTATTGTATTTATAACAAAGCTATTTGTACAAGTTGGAGTAGCACTTGTATATTGTGTGTTTGACCTGATAGTATGGTTAGTGGTGATATTAAACCAATAACCTCCCACTATCTCCTTTTATTTTGGTGTGTGATCCTTATCACGTGTTCAAACATTTTGCTATAAAGAGATAGCATCTTAGCGCATGAAGAGGACACACAAAAACTGCCATATTCAATCAAAACACGTAGTTGTTATATGCTTCGGTTGTTCTTGTTTTCTGTTGCCACCATTGTGTTGTAATCTTGGGTTGTTGCTACTCCACGATTACGTGTGTTGAACTGTATTAATCGTGGGTGCTTAGGCTTGAAGACTCGAGCAACTTATGGAGTGCCGAAAGTACTTTAAAGGACAGGGATTTGGCATCCCGTACGGTTCTGTTTGTTACGTATTTGACAGATTTAAGGATGCAGGATGATCATGGTGATGATACTTGTTACTGTTATATTTTGTTTCAAGTTTCAAATGTTCGTGCATTGGATATGTTGTCCTCAGTTGCTGGGTTCGATCTTATGAGGCTGTTATGGGTTCTCATTAAATCAGTAAGGTATTCCTACTATGTTTATTTCATTGAAACATACAGTTGCGAGAGTACACATATAGAATCAACAATCTTTAAAGTAATTTTGTGCACTCAAAATGAAACAAAATTATTAGTCGATGTCTAATCAGAGAGTTTCATTTAGGAGCCTAAATTGTCTCTTGCAACTATTGGGATGCAATGTCTTTCCCTTTTACAATTATGATTAAGAATGGAGAATCTAAAAGTGATAAAAGGAAATTACATCATCATTGATTGGCTCCTAGGATATGTGTGTAACATATGAGATATACAGGTGGTGCTTTCTTGTGTTAAAAGTCGAATTATGAGATATAAACTTGTTTTTGAATGGTAATACTAACTTTGAGTTTAGCATGAATAAAGTTGCATTATTTGAGGTCCTTCTTTATATACTAAATTGAGTTTATGTACTGTTGAATAAAGTTCCATAGATGATGGATCATATGTGTGTTTCTTATGTGACATTCTTCTATTACGAGACGGTAAAAGGAGAACTTAGATAACGCGAAATGGTTAATGGATAGCAGTGGTTGAAAAGTAACAATATGGGTGTCTACGTCTCTTAACAATATCTTTGTTTTAAGAGATGTTAAATATGCTATCATGGCTACCATGAATCTGTCTTCTTGCATGTTGGGTATAGAAGATGACATCAGATTTCATTTTTGCTTAAGAGGGCCACTATTTTGGATAGATTTTGGCTGATTGTGTTTTTAATTTGGCAAAGCATACATTCAAGAAGGAATGTATAAATTGAAGATAAGAGAAGAGTCTTTGATTGCAACTTGTTGACTCCTTAATGTCTTTAGAGATCAAAGATTAGTATTCAGTATTTATTTATGATAAAGACAATGTTTTAAATGTACTTAAGTTATGTATGGGTCGAATTCTAGTATAATGTTTGGGTCAAATACTTTACCCAAACAGGCAGTTATGTAGAAACAGTTATGTTAGTTGACAGTTATGATCCAAAAGTCACACTGCTTGGATATAACTGTCATAGTGTCGATTAGGGACGTATAAATATGTTTTCTGTAGTTAGAGAACATATAACAATTCACTATCTATAATATATTAGTATTGCTTAAATTATTGTCCCATTTTATTTTCATTGATTGCTTAAAGTTGTCACACACAGAACCATAATCATGGTTCATTATAAAACCATTCTCAAACACAACCATGTTAGCCAAAGACCTGTGCAAAAGTGGTATGAGAAACCTGTCAATCTTTTGCACAGGTCTTTGGCCAACATGGTTGTGTTTGAGAATGGTTTTATAATGAACCATGATTGTGGTTCTGTGTGTGACAACTTTAAGCAATCAACGAAACAATAAAATGGGACAAGATTTAAGCAACACTAATATATTATAGATAGTGAATTGATATATGTTTTCTAATTGCAGAAAACATATTTATACATCACTAATTGACACTACGACAGTTATATCCAAGCATAGTGACTTTTGGATCATAACTGTCAACTAACATAATTGTTTCTACATAACTGCCTGTTTGGGTAAAGTATTTGACCCAAACATTATACTAGAATTCAACCCATACATAACTTAAGCACATTTAAAACATTGTCTTTATCATAAATACTGAATACGTCTTTGATCTCTAAAGACATTAAGGAGTCAACATCTCCCCCCTAATTCTTTAGAATCAAATTTCTTGAGTGATTTGCTTCTTTATCTTCAAACAATGATGTCAAAATCATTGCTATCTTAACTACTTGCTTCTTGTGCTTCCTGTTCTTCATTGCTATCTAGCCTAACACCAAATTTGTTCCTGTTGTTCATTCCTCCTTCTTGTGACTCATCCTTAACTGCTTCATCCTGCCTTCCTTGTGGGTCTCTTTCTTCTGCAGCCCTACTGCCTTCTCCCACTTCTTCTCTTGGCTTCTCAAACCAGGGTACTCTTGCAGTGTCATGGTGCACTTGTATCAAGTCTATGAACTTCCTATAGCATTCTTTTACTGCTTCACCTTTTTCATCTGTTAGACCTTGTTATTTTGCAAAGGTTTTCCATTTGTCACCCAATGTGACATATACATAGCCTCCAAGCCTATCCACAATCTTATGTAAACTGAGCAAGTTCAATTCAATCACTCCTATAACAGGTGGTATACTATCTAACATATCATAATTAAGATACACTAAGTAAAACCACTTCACCATCTCAACATACTTCTTACTAAAGATCTCCCAATGCTTGTAAACTAAACTGTCTTTCTTTAGTAAATTCACAAATGACAGAATTCTTGCAAATGAATTTACCTTTAAAGCATAAAGTGACCCATTCCAACTTATATACTCTTCATCTACATAATCCTGAGTATCATTTATGTGCCAACTTAAATCTTCCAAACCTTTTACCAATGAACACTCATCCTTTAGATCAATGGACTCAAAATAATCTTCCAAAAACTTGTTGTGTTCTGAACTGCATCCTTTGGTCCATATCCTTCTTTACTTGCCTCTTTTCCTTGTGATTTCTCTGTCCCAACTTTCTTCTCATCAAACATGTACTTTAAAGTGCACATGTTGTTGTCAATCCTTACTGCATAACCTTGTTCTTCTAATAAGTCATAACTTAGAATGTTCAAAGATACTTTAGGAGTATACTGAACATCTGAAATCACTACATCTCCATCTTTTGTGTTCACAACAGCATCACCAATTCCATAAGAAAAAATGAATTTCTTTTCATTTTCTTCTTTACCAATCATTTTAAACTTATACTGCACTTTTTTGAATAACTTCCTTCTTGGACACATATGAAACTTGTAATTGTTACTCACATACCACACTTCATTCCAAGTTTTGTCATTTGACTCTTCAACCGTGTAATCTGCTATTACATGCACCTTTTCTGGATAATTGGCTTCTTCTGCTTTAATTTGGTTTTCTGTTTCTTGTTGCAATTCAATCACATCAATCCTTTTTCTATTTTGACATGCCCAAAAATACAAGATTGACAAGAATATGATTCTAATATTACTAACAACATAAGATGGTTACATTGTTATTTTGACACACTATAAAATATTACATGTACATACATATATATAGGTTTCCAACCAGTACTTGAAACCATTGTGACTATTCGGTTTATAACCAAATTTAACTAACTAATAAGTACCATAACCAACTAACTAACTAACTTAACCGCCATAACTACCAAACGGTTATTAACTAAATAATATACGTATTAGGTCCTTTGTATTTCGTTTGTTATACTAACAAGACTTATGCAATTATAAGTCCAACATTTTTTTTAAGCAACACTAATATATTATAGATAGTGAATTGTTATATGTTTTCTAACTGCAGAAAACGTATTTATACATCCCTAATCGACACTATGACAGTTATTTCCAAGCATTGTGACTTTTGGATCATAACTGTCAATTAACATAATTGTTTCTACATAACTGCCAGTTTAGGTAAAGTATTTGACCCAAACATTATACTAGAATTCGACCCATACATAACTTAAGTACATTTAAAACATTGTCTTTATCATAAATACTGAATACTAATCTTTGATCTTTAAATACATTAAGGAGTCAACATCTCCCCCCCCCCCTAATTCTTTAGAATCAAATTTCTTGAGTGATCTGCTTCTTTATCTTTAAACAATGATGTCAAAATCATTGCTATCTTGACTGCTTGCTTCTTGTGCTTCATGTTCTTCATTGCTATCCAGCCTAACACCAAATTTGTTCATGTTGTTCATTCCTCTTTCTTGTGACTCATCCCTAACTGCTTCATCCTGCCTGCCTTGTGGGTCTCTTTCTTCTGCAGCCCTACTGCATTCTCCCACTTTTTTTCTTGGCTTCTCAAACCAGGGTACTCTTGCAGTGTCATGATGCACTTGTATCAAGTCTATGAACTTCCTATAGCAATCTTTTACTGCTTTACCTTCTTCATCTGTTAGACCTTGTAATTTTGCAATGGTTTTCCATTTATCACCCAATGTGACAGATCCATAGCCTCTAAGGCTATCCACAATCTTATGTAAACTGAGCAAGTTCAATTCAATCACTCCTATAACAATTGGTATACTATCTAATATATCACAATTAAGATACACTAAGTAAAACCACTTCACCATCTCAATATACTTCTTACTAAAGATCTCCCAATGCTTATAAACTAAACTGTCTTTCTTTAGTAAATTCACAAATGACAGAAATCTTGCAAATGAATTTACCTTTAAAGCATAAAGTGACCCATTCCAACTTATATACTCTTTATCTACATAATCCTGAGTATCATTTATGTCCCAACTTAAATCTTCCAAACCTTTTACCAATGAACACTCATCCTTAGGATCAATGGACTCAAAATAATCTTTCAAAAACTTGTTGTGTTCTGAAACTGCATCCTTTGGTCCATATCCTTCTTTACTCACCTCTTTTCCTTGTGATTTCTCTGTCCCAACTTTCTTCTCATCAAACATGTACTTTAAATGTTGTTGTCAATCCTTACTGCATAACCTTGTTCTTCTAATAAGTTACAACTTAGAATGTTCAAATATACTTTAGGAGTATAATGAACATCTAAAATCACCACATCTCCATCTTTTGTGTTCACAACAGCATCAACAATTTCATAAGAAAAAATGAATTTCTTTTCATTTTCTTCTCTACCAATCATTTTAAACTTATATTGTACTTTCTTTGTAACACCCTCAAAATTTGGTACAGCGGAAGACTCAACAAGCTTTCGGGGTGTTACGGGGATTGGTATCCAACACAAGTCATAAAAGAACGAGATAAAGTAAACATAAGTAAAACACAACCAAAACGGGGTTTTAAAGTTTACATTCATCCCAAATTTATCCGAAGTAAGGCCCAAAAGAAATAAAAGTAGGTCCACAATACATATCAGAGTTTAAGAAAAATAGATCCATGAACCATTTTGCCAAGCCAAGGCTCCAATCCAAGCATCCAAGGTCATTACTTAATTACCTGAGAAAACACGCTAAAAGTCAGCTTTCGCTGGTGAGATCATAGGTTTAAATTCATAATTCTATCAAGTGGACATATACGCAAAAATCTTGCTAGCTAGACTAGGCCTCAAAGCTCAATAACCATCCCTATAGGTGCACACTATAGTCTAATAACCAAATCAAATCAAATAAGTCTGTATGCGTAAGGATACGACATGTTCAACTTACCTAGTTCTAGACTAGGCCTCGTTGTATAGCTTACCTAGTTCTTGACTAGGCCTCGCTCCATAGCTTACCTAGTTCTCGACTAGGCCTCGCTCCATAGCTTACCTAGTTCTCGACTAGGCCTCGCTCTCTATCCTACCTAGTTCTATAAGCATAGCAAGTTTTGAAATCAAAAACGATAATAGTCCACATAAAACGATTTGCACGTTTCTCACCCCAAGTATTGAAAACAAAGTTCAAAAGTAAAAGTGGGGCTATGACTCACCTCAAGTCTAGAAATCAGCAGAAAGAAATCGGTAGAAGTAAGATGTATCACAACTCAAAGACAACAACTACGGACTCGGCACTTCCTAACAATATAAACTCTTTTCAGAATTATTTCCTCAAAATCAAATATTCCCAATCCCGAACGTATTCCTTTTTACTTTCCAAAAATCCATTTCTCATATTATTCTCGTATTAGTTTGGAGTTTGGCATTTGGTATCCATGCGGGTGGAGGGTCGACACAACTCAAAATCAAGAAGTCACAAACAAAAGAAATAATAATAACAACCTACGGGTCTAATATTAGTCCAATATATCATTTAAATAAAACATCGAAGTTTACCAAATCCGTCGACTTGGTATCCTTCCATACTTTATTTACTTAATATATTATTCCAAACTTATACCCAAAACCTAGATCACATTGCACGTAGAATGCTATATGGTATATTTCTAAATTTGATAAGTTCTCTAAATACATCGTCAAATTTGATAAACCTCACGTAATATTTAGTAACTCATAAATTCCGTACATATACCACAACATATGGGCGTCGTAGGATACAATACCCATTAATATACTCATTTTATATAACTAGATAGGTCCTATTTAATCCGTCGATCAAATAAGTTACGTAGTTATAGAAAATGGATGTATTAACGTCACATATCCGTGACAAGCACGAAAGTCACTCAATGAATAATATGGCCCACTTGGAATCAAGTGACCACAATCCCGTATAACTCGTAAGTTTCCCGTTTTATTTTCCAAAAACATTTCATTTCGTAATAATTATCCAACGTTATAAATTTCATCGGCATTTATTGTTGTTTTACTTATAATAACATTCCCGACATTTATTACGCTATTTTTATAGTATAATATACATCGTCACATTATTATAATATTACTCGTGATCGTTTTATTTTTAATATACGCACTTGTATAAATATATATACGTTGTCACGTATATATATTTATATAAACGTTTATATTATTAATAATATTATTACGAGTTTTATTATTAATTTTGTTTAATTAATATCGAGTTCTATAAGATGGTCACTTGTCCGAGTCATCACTCTCGGCTCATTGTCCAAGTCCAAGTGTTACGGCGTTTTGCCGAAATCAACCGTTGACTAGAAAGTCAACGTGACTTCGACACGCACAACCAAAATCCAAGTAATAATAACCAATCATAACCAAGTAATCCATCTCCGTCAAATAAGTCCCATATCATGTGCTACAATAATAGGGTCCGACTACGGCACCCGACTAACCTATCTACATCATTCTAGTTTGACCGTCTCACAATCGGTCCCCATATCATTTTCGTCAACACAACTCCACAACAATAACCATTATATCATTCGCTCTCGGCTCCCAAGCAACTACAACAATATCAACAACGCCAAAAGTAGTATACCTCAACAACAAAAACAATAATAACAACAAGAAAATATAACAAGAAGCCATATAAGATCACCAAATAATTCATGTCATCCGGGTCGACTACCAAGTCCAACCCCGAGTCGAGGGACTCATCGGAGTCTCGGCTCAAACATGAACCACAAAAGGTCGCACCCGAGACCATCATGGTCTCGGCTAGCTCTCCTGAGCTCGACACCAATTCAAACCAACCCCAAGGGTCACGGTAACATCTCAACAACATCAACATCAAACAAAACCTTGGCCAAGAATCAACCATAACCAAGAAATGCATCATCAATACCCTCTATATCATCCATAACGAAGACCAAAAATCAAAAACTCTCCTAAGCTAAAAAAAAAAGAACAAGCCGAGAGCATGGAGCTCTTGGTTTCACTTCGACCTCCTCCAAAACATGAAACCCGGATACCAAACCATCAAAAGATTACATATTATCCAAAAACCCACTAGTATTTTGTGTTTTAACCCATAAACCAAACGAATATCTTTAAATTCGTGACCCTTAAGTCACGTTTTCACCAAAAATACGAGTGAAACTCGTCTCACCTTTGACTCTCAAGACCTAAAACATGTCAAACTTCAAAAACAAGAAGATTGTGATGATTCTTGGTGTTTAAACGAGGTGAAATAGGGGTGTAAAGGGCGCGTGTGATGGTAGATCAAGAAGATGGGATGATGGGGGTTCGAATGGTGGTGGTGGTGTGTTATAGGGGGCGGGGGTGTGGCGGCTGTGGTAGCCGGAGATGAGGGCGGCTAGGGTTTGTGGTGAGGGTGAAGTGATATTAAGAGACAGAGAGAGAGAGATGAGGGTGATGTTGTGTTTGTGTGTGTTGTGTTTTTCCAGGAAACCACAAGGGATGATTTTTGTAGTTACTCTTTTTATTTTATTTTTATTTTCTTTCTTTTTAAATAACAATAATAAAAATAATAATAGTGTAGAGAATAGATGGCCAGTTAAATAAACGCAATGACCAAACCCGACAAGCTTTTAAAATATCTCGTCATTGTCAAACCGAGCTCGTTCTCAAAATTCTGAAATACCACGATACGTTCCAAAAATATATAAACCGAACCAATCATTCAAAATATTTAAAAATTTCGTTAGGTTATCCTAGTGCCGGAGTCAACGTAGTGCCAAATGAAAATCTGAAAATAAATCACCACATATATAATCCATATCAAATCAGTAAATTAAATCTCAAATTCCATAGATACCGCAAAATTTAAAATCACGATTCAAGTTTACAAATTCATCGCGAATAAACTTTCAAATATTCCAAAAATCATTAAATTTATAATAAATCAGGTTTTTAAATAGCTCCCTAATTTGCCAGTTGTCACATCCTCCCAGCCTCAGAAGAAACCCGTCCCGGGTTTCTCTCGGAACAATCCATCTACGAAGTGAAAAGCTTCGGATATCTCTTTCGAAACTCATCCTCACGTTCCCACGTAAATTCCGGTCCATGACGGGAATTCCAACGAGCCTTGATGAGTGGAATACTACTTCGCTTGAGTCGTTTAATCTCTCGATCCAAAATCTTAATCGGTTCTTCCACAAAGTTCAAATTCTCATCTACACGAATGTCCTTCATCGGTATAACCGGTGTCTCATCAGAAAGGCACTTCTTCAAATTACTCACATGAAATACATCGTGAACCTTACTCAATTCCTGTGGTAATTCCAACCGATAAGCTACGGGCCCAATTCTCTCCAAAATTAGAAATGGTCCAATGTAGCGGGGGTTGAGTTTCCCACGTTTCCCGAAATGTATCACTCCTTTCCAGGGCGAGACTTTCAGCATCACTCTGTCTCCAACCTGGAACTCTAGGGGTTTACGTCTCTGATCGGCGTAACTTTTCTGCCTGTCTCTAGCTGCTTGTAACCGATCACGAATTTGAGTCACTTTCTCAGTAGTCTCCAATATAAGCTCAGGGCCTGTGAGTTGACTATCTCCAACCTTAGCCCAACCAATCGGCGAACGCATTTATGACCATATAAAGCTTCAAATGGTGCAACTTTAAGACTTGTGTGGTAGCTATTGTTATAGGAGAATTCCGCAAGGGGTAGATACTTCTCCCAGCCTTTACCAAAGTCTATTATACAGGCACGAAACATATCCTCCAAGGTCTGAATAGTCCTCTCACTTTGACCGTCGGTTTGGGGGTGATATGCAGTACTCATATCAAGTCTCGTCCCTAAAGCGGTTTGGAGTGATCGCCACAAAGCTGACGTGAAACGGCTGTCGCGATCAGAAATAATCGATATCGGAACACCATGACGAGAAATAATTTCTTTCACATACTACCTCGCAAGTTTGTCGACACTATCATCTTCTTTAATTGCTAAGAAATGAGCAGACTTAGTCAATCGATCCACAATTACCCAGATAGCGTCACAACCGCTAGCTGTCTTCGGTAATTTGGTAATAAAGTCCATCGTAATCCGCTCCCACTTCCAAACTGAAAGTTCTGGCTGTGTCAATAGTCCTGACGGTCTCTGATGTTCGGCCTTAACCTTCGAACATGTCAAGCACTTGCTAACGTACAACGCTATATCTGCCTTCATGTTTGGCCACCAATATAACTTCTTCAGATCCTGGTACATCTTGTCAAACCCAGGATGAATAGAGTACCCTGACTTATGCGACTCATGCATAATCAACTCTCGAATTCCTCCATACAATGGTACCCAACTTCGGTCTCCAAAACAAAATATTCCATCAGAACGCTTAACAAATCCCTTCTCATTTTCTGCCATCCCAAATATATTCTCAGCAGGTCGGTTTTCTGCTTTCAACGCTTCCGTTTGAGCTTTTAATATTTGAGACGGTAACGGAGATATGATAGTCATTCCTAATGACCTAACTCGTAGCGCTGGTGTTCTCTCCTTTCGACTAAGAGCATCAGCAACGACGTTTGCTTTACAGGGATGATAGCGGATTTCGCAATCATAATCGCTTAGCAGCTCAATCCAACGTCGCTGTCTCATGTTGAGCTCTTTCTGATTCAAGATGTGTTGTAGACTTTTGTGATCAGCGAATACAACACACTTGGTTCCATACAAATAATGCCTCCATATCTTAAGGCAAAAACCACAACACCTAACTCCAAATCATGGTTGGTGTACTTCTTCTCGTGCTTCTTGAGCTGTCGGGAAGCATAAGTTATCACTTTCTCTCGTTGCATTAAAACAACTCCCAAACCTTTATGAGAAGTGTCACAGTAGACGACGAAATCTTCACTACCTTCAGGCAATGCCAAGATAGGAGCACTACACAACATCTCTTTAAGTAATTGAAATGCTTCCTTTTCCTTATCTCCCCATTCGTATTTAACATTCTTTTGAGTCAATTTGGTTAACGGCTTTGCTATCTTCGAAAATCCCTCAATGAATCTTCGATAGTAACCGGCTAAACCCAAAAATTGACGAACTTCAGTTGGGGTTGTCGGTGCAGCCCAATCTTTAATAGCTTCAATCTTAGCGGGATCTACATGAACTCCTTGTCTATCAATCACATGACCCAAAAATTGTACCATCGGAATCCAAAATTCGCATTTGGAAAACTTGGCATACAACTTCTCCCTCCTGAGCAATTCTAAGATGAGTCTTAGATGCTCCTCATGCTCTTTCTCACTTTTCGAGTAGATTAGTATATCGTCAATAAACACAATCACAGACTTGTCCAAGTAAGGCTTACACACCCGATTCATGAGATCCATGAATACCGCCAATGCGTTAGTCAACCCAAACGGCATCACTTAGAACTCGTAATGCCCGTAACGGGTTCTGAAAGCCGTTTCGGAATATCTTCCTCGCGAACTCTAAGTTGATGATACCCCGATCTTCGAATACACACTTGACCCTTGAAGCTGATCGAACAAATCGTCGATCCTCGGTAACGGGTATCTATTCTTCACCGTTAACTTGTTCAGCTCTCGGTAATCGATACACATACGGAACTGTTAGTGCAAACGTTACGACGTTTAATCTATACAATGTCTTTATGTTTTAATGATGACAAACACGTATCTTGTAATACATAATGTAAAATGCACAAGTTACTTGTTCACACATAGATCGGGCCAAGCATACAAGAATTATACTTATGGACTTACTTAATTGGATCGGGCTAAGCATGCATATGAACTTAGCTAAATGGATCGGGCCAAGCAAACAAACAAGCCCATTCGGGGCCCAATAATAACCGGCCCAACAAGGCCCATCAAGACCTCCTAAAAGCTTCTAGAACATGGAGGGAAAAGGAAAAATTCAAAATTCAAATTTTGAATTTAGGAGGGAAAAGGATGGAATATTCTTTGGGATATTCCTTATGCTATGAAATATTCTTTGGCATATTCCTTATGCTTTGGAATATTCTTTGGCATATTCCTTATGCTATGGAATATTCTTTGGCATATTCCTTATACTTTGGAATATTCTTTGGCATATTCCAAGATGCTTTACTTGGTCTCCAAGGGTGAAGCCTATAATACCATGCACATGTTCATCATTCAAGGTTGATCATCCAAGAAAGAAAAACACACACAAGTAGTTTCATCTTGTAACTAGACTAGGAAAATGTAAGTCTAGAGTCTCATTGTAATAGGGAAGATTCGGACGATGTATAAGTCCGTAGGTGGTTGTGTAGATTCGGACGATCTATAAGTCCGTAGGTGATTGTGTGTAGATTAGGTCAATTCGTATGTCTAGCGTGTGAAGGCTTGGTTCGGGTGAAGAACCAAGTGTGTCAAAGAGTGAAGGCTTGGTTTGGGTGAAGAACCAAGTATGTTACCATTTTGTTCGTGTGAAGGCTTGATTTGGGTGAAGAACTGATGCGTGGGAATCGCACCTTGCTTTACCTCTCGAGGGATCTCGCGAGGCTTACAACCCCCACCAGGCAGTGTACCTGATCGTTGTAGTATAGTATAGTGACAAGTACCGGGGGATTGATCGTTCAGCTAGGAATAGTGTCGTTAGGATTGAAATTAATCTAACTAGGTCTAAAGGTGAAGGATGATTCTTTTTGTATTTTTATATTTTATGAAAAGCAAGTAAAAATCTCGGGTATTAGGAGAGTGGGCGGAATTAGTTGCTAATCAACTAACCCAAAAGCTACTAATTAAACTAATTAACAAGAAAACTAAACTAAGGTTCTACAAGATAAGTGAAGCATGTCTACCCGTGATATGTTACTCCTTGCTAGCTATCCAATCCTACCTATTGAATTGTAACCTTGTTTTAATTGACGGGTTGTATTCCTTAATACCATTCATGGAGTGGCATACTGTAACACCCCCAAAATACCGCAGCGGAAGACTGTGTCATTGGGATGCTACTTCAGGGCACAAAGTACAAGATATAGAAAACGAACTCTAAATGAGACGTTTTTGAAAAATTACCATTCGAATAGATAAAAGTTATAGTTTACAAAACAAAGATCCCAAAGTAGAATAATACATAAGTTTTTAAAGTGTATCGAATGGTAAACGATAAAAGTGAAAGTCTCCAAAAGCATGCCCTAAGACTCTCAGCTCCACACACCTGCTATCGCCTTTCTAACCTGAGATAAACATGCTTAAAAGTGTCAACACAAAGGTTGGTGAGTTCATAGAGTTTGTCTTAATATAGTTGAAAAGCCTATAAAGAATGTTCACACAGCAAAGGCATCGTAAATCCACTCAGTTGCAAGTCCCGTCATAAGAGACTTGTAACCTGTGTGTTCACAACCCACTGCTACAATATATAGTATGAGTAAGATATGTATAAGTTCATAACAACAGTTAAGCAGTTAGTAGTGAGTCTACACTTCATCTCCGAAGACCTCACCTAAGTATGTATACTTCCATGGTTGTGCCCAGAAACTTAATCTGGGGCCATTGGAAGTATAAATGTCTCCATGGTAGTGCCCAGAACTAAATCTGGGGCCATTGGAAGTATGTATGTATGTATCCATCACAGTTTAGTATAACCCAGTTATGTATAACACAATCACGTATGTATGACATCAAGTATAATGTAATCAAGTATAATGTTTCCAAGTATAAATGTTATGTGAATTTGTACAAGTAAGCAAGTAGTAGCATGTATCTCCCCCAAAAAGTTGATAAAACAATTAAAAGAGTAGGGGCTATGACTCACCTCGAAGTAATGGTACAATGCAACGGAATGTTAAGGACAACAATGCACGGTTATCTGCCGCAACCTAAAATGAATGATGAATGATCTCATTTAGATCACCAAATGATGTTATGAATGTCCATGCTCATGTTTCTATACCACTCTAGTCTTTGGAAAAACACTTGTGTTATCAAAAATATATAATCCAAGAATTTGGAAAAATATTGCTATTAGAAAATATAATGAACTAGTTGTAATATATATATATATATATATACTTATATATATATATCGTATGTTTCCATGTTAGTGTTGAAATACTCGGGTTGTAATCCTTGAAATGATGAAAATATACTCGTAATAACTAATACTACATTAGTTATAAAGCTTGGTACTTAATATTACGTCTAACTCATAAATGTACTTCGTAGTTTTTGTGCCAAATTTAATAAAAGCTGTCAAATATAAAATGGTTTTAGCCGATATTCAAACGTGAATATCTTTGTCGTTACTTGTCCGTTTTACTTGTTCTTTATGTCCACGGTTACGTCTTAATATGTAGTAATATATTTTGGAAAGCTCGGCTCCTCCGGGTTAAGTCTAAAGCCTCTTTTTGACCGACGAAAAACGTCCAACAGCAACTAATTTCCAGAAAATACTTTTCGTCACCAATCTTGCAAAAATCATAACTTCTTCGTTATTAACTCTTTTTAATCCGTTCTTTCGCCTACGGATTCGTTTTTGAAAGTATTTTCTAAAAATTTTGCCAAAGTTTCCTTGGTGTTTACTGATTTTCCAGATTTTTACAAAACGGGACAGCATGTCTAAAATAGGTTCCAAATCAAGTTTTCAAGGTTTATAACTAATTTCTACCATCACCAAACCTCTTGTAATCACCACATAGCTAATCTAATCTTACCATACACCTTCTTAGGGTGCCATGGACTCCTAACCAAGTTATTAGAGCAAGGGGATTCATAACTAAAAAGTTAGGGTTTGTATGTTTCATTTTAGACAAAATAAAGGGTGGTATAGCTACTTGTACATGGTTTTTAGCATGATACTTATGAAATACATGTAAAAATAAGATGATCCATGAAAAAATAAAGTTGAATACTTACTTGACAAAATGAGATGATTATAGGATGATTATGCTTGATGTTCTTGTGTTTTTGTTTCTTGATTCTTGATTAGGCATGTAAAAGGAACAAGTTTAGTGTTTTAACTTATGAAAAATGATGGTTTGATCTTGGGTTTGGTTATGGTCGTGGGTTTGAGGAAGAACAAGGAGAAAAAGAGATGAGAAGAAAATCTTTCTAAAAAGTATAGTTTATGATTTAGGTTTTTGGTTAAGTAATGATTTTAGAGGTTTATTAGTATTATACTTATGAATTTAAAGCATGAGGTTAAAGGGTGTTCATGTGGCCGGTTTTGGTGTGAAAAGGGAGTAGCCAAAATGGTTTTGATCACTTGGGAAATGTAGTGTATTATTAGTTGTGGTTTAGTGTAAGTATTAGTCATAATCGGGTACCGGGTTTAATAGCAATAAACGTTCACGAAGTTAACCGAGATGAAATAAAGTTATAATAATGTTAAAAACATATTAAAAATATGTTGGGTACATTTACTGAGTGATCGGGTGATTATTGTTTAGTTTTCACGAAAACCGTCGTTATATTCATACGCGTACGTTATAAATAAAATAAATTTCCAAAATACTGGGTAACTGAATGTTATAACTGTTATGATGTTAAAATGGATATAAAAATATGTCGGGACCATTGTGGGAATGTTTAGATATATTCGTCATGTATAAACCGGGTGTTAACGTTTACTATAAATACTTATACGTAAAAACGTTAAATGTACTGAATATAGTAATTTGAAAATCCTGAGAGTGGTATAATATGAAAATGCTGTTATGATGATATGCAGACTGTCTCTAGTCCGTATGCAGTGTCCTTAGCACTAATGAAATGAATTCGCACCTAAACCAATCCGGTTACGCGAATTTGAATACCCGTAAACTAAATTTTATGATAAAATGAGTAATGCAAGTGAATGATGAAAACTTTTCCGGAAATGAATAGTGTTTAGTGAATAGTAAATTTCCCAAATGTTTCTCAGAATATCCAAATGACCTCGAAAATGATGAATAGTAAAACGATGAATAGTGTTTTAATGAATAGTGATTTATGAATAGTGTTTTTCCAAAGTTCCCGAAATGACCTAAAATGTTGAGTTGTGACACATACATAACTCCCTAATTCTATGAGCTCTTATCTCCTCCTACACCATGCCTAGCACAACTATAGGGATTGTAAACAGTGGCTCATGCATTAAATACAACCAATAAAGACCTAGTACGCCTCGGTTCATGTTTCTTAAGACGTTCAAGCATGTTACCATTTGGAGATCTGCCAGTTTTCTTAAGCCTAACATATAAATTCATTCAATCAAAACAAGAATCAATAGGAAACAAGAATTATAAACTAAACCAACTAGATCTATTGAAGTTGTCACACCTTAATTGATGGAGATAGACACAACATCAACAAGAAATCAATGAGATCTAATCAATTATATACAAGTTTTACATAATCACAAGTAGACACAAGGTGAATTAGCAAATCATAATCAAAGAAGGACAATCAACAAGAATAATGAAAGACATAGTTGAGATAGAATCATCAAACCAATACATAATGTTTATGGAGTGATTGAAACCCTCTAAGTTGCTGGAAAAACACCCACCTAAACCCAGGAATCGACTTTAGGGTTTAGGGCTTACAAAAAGTGAAGTTATGAAGTTATATTTATAGGCATGTTTTCTGTCGGCCCTTCGTGACGGCGTCAGCCCATACTCTTGACGCCGTCAAGACCACTTTTTCACCAAATTGTAGATCTCTTCGTCCTCTTCGCGTGGGCTTTTGAATCACCTAAATCCGAGTTCGTATGCAAAAGTTATGACCAAAACAATATCAGCTACTCCGCGCGCAAGTTTTGACAAGTTTACACGTGACGGCCTTGGTGACGCCTTCAGGTACACGTGACGGCCTTGGTGACGCCGTCACCAACCACGGTATTTTATTCTTGGGACTTTGACGCCGTCAAGAACAACTCTTGACGCCTTCAGGTACTGTTCCCAGCATAGAAATTTGAGACTTTGCCGTTTTCTTCACTTTTATGCTCCAAAAACGTCCAAAATGGCTTCTTTTCCAGAATTCGCTCTCCAAGTACCTAAAATCACAAAAGGAACGATTTAGGGCAATATTTGATCAAATAAATTCGAATTCGGGCTTAAATGACCCCCTAAAAACGGATCATTTTTCGCCTTATCATATATCCCTACACTTGGGATTTGCTTGTCCTCAAGCAAATGAGCTTTTCCACCAATCAAAATACAAGTTAGGGGTCATTTAACACTAATATAAAAGTAATTACAACAAATGATCGTTCCACCTTAGTCAAAACAAGCACGGAAATTATACACTAGCACCTCACATTAAGTATTTGGATACTCTCATCTCTCGGGTGTTGTAAATTTATATGTCATAATTGAAAATGGAGAAATATCACTCTTTACCTGTCATAGCAAATAGATTACCATAGGCTTGGGAAAGGATCAAACCTCCACCACTTGGCGTAAGCACCTAGGATAAACTATCAAAGAGGACTTTTAAAGGGTTATAACGTTAGGTGTAGGGGATATGGAAAACACGGTTTTGTTGGATAAATGGATATTTTACTGGTGGCAAGTCAATTGTCTTAGTTAACTACATGTACAATGAGGCGTTGCTAAGCCAAGACTCGACTCAACTTAAACTAACCACAACTCTTTTTGGATTTTCAAGACACTATTTGACTTAAACATAAATAAAAGAAACGGATGGTAGCCCGTATGTTTTTCTCTTTTCTTTTTCTATATTTTTTTTTTCTTCTCTTTTTTTTTTTACAATTTTTTTCTTTTTTTTTTTTTTTTTTTTTTTTTTTTTTTTTTTTTGCATACACTCTTACTCTACCATCCAAAACAATACATCAAAGGGAGCTCGTTTCCTCCCTACACTTGAGCTTTTACATACTTTACAATCAACTATTCTAATGACTCGAATCAAGATAATCAAAACACTTGGAGTACTTTTAAATATTAATGCACATATGGGGGTAATAATTGACATCATCCCCATTACTCCATTACAATAGTACTTTACCCATGAGTCCCAATCGTCCCAAAACAATATGTACAAGATATGACTCGACTTAGCAACCATGTAATCAATTAGACAACTAACAAAGGGTTTAAACAATTAACAATAATGCACTAAAGATGAGTGCATACAAGGAAGGCTAAGGCGATTTGGTTGCACATTTGGGGTGGATTGTAAACAAATTCTTCCTTTAAGTAAAATGCTTAAAGTTAGAAACGAAAAGATAGGCTCGGAGGGGTGTACTAGGGGTATCGTGTACTAAAAATGAGTACAACGCTAAAGGTGTGGGAGAATTACTTGACCTATGAAGTCAATGTAATTATATTACCGGTGTAGAACAAGGGTTATCCTAATGCCTCTTATCATGTAGTAAATCCTAACTACACGAATGTAGTCTCACTAGCGGTCTCAGGATGCATCGCTATCACAAGTTCTAGAATCTAAATACTACCGGTACACTCATAAGCACCAACAATGAATGCTTTTTCCTAAAGATCTAAGGGCGAACCTCACATATTTGGGGTGGAAATTTTTGAGTGGTATGGTTTTTGTGCTAGTCATACAACTCCTATCCATGAGACGCTTATTAAGACTAAAGTTTCACTCCTACATGTTGCAAAAAATTTTAAATTTGGTGCTAAAATTACCCTAACAAATATTTCTCTCAGTTTTATTACACATACACTATTAAACAAAACAAAAACCAAGTGGAATAATAGTTTCTAATATACCCTCCCTACACTTAAACCGAACATTGTCCCCAATGTTCTAGATAAAAGATGTAAAAGTAAATAAATAAGAATGAAAGAAACTAATACTCCCCTGATTCGTTCACCGTGGATAATGTGACAACATGGTTAAATCTACCTCCAAGAAGACGAACGTTGAAAGCTTCCCTCCAGAAATATAAATCATCTTCTTGTCCTGTAATCAACAAACACAAAAACCAAAGCATCAAACCGAACAAAAATCACAACTAGATGTAATTCCAGACTTAGAAATAGAAACAAGACAAAGCAACAAAAGGATAGGATACTTGTGGAATGAATTACAAATAGGAACTCATAAAACATATCCACAATTATTGACACACAAACAAGATAAAATATATGCTAATCATGAATTGTGAAGTTTTCATGTTCGAATTTAGTTCTTTTTAACAAGATATAAATTTCCCTACACTTATCTTTTTGTAAAATACCTTTATATGCAACTAAGACGAGGTTAAAAACAAAATAAAGCATTTTCACAAATTATTCGAAACATGAAAATTAAACAACTATGATTAAGCATATATGACACAAACAAACAAATAAAATAAAAACATCAAACAATTAAAAACATGGGTTGCCTCCCAAGAAGCGCTTGTTTTTGTTCGAGTCACGAGCCTGACTCTACCCTTATTTAATGGAAATAGGGGAGGTTTTCCCTACACTTAGGATTAAGTGTGGGTGGAAGTAGTGATACACACCCTTAGGGTGGAAATATGCCACGTGAGGTGAAGGGGGTGAGTGAATGGCTTCCTTCATCCTAAAACTACCCGGATAATATAGATTGATGGGTGGGTCGGTTCCTCTTTTGTCTCCTAGAAATAAATCTAAGGATGGGAAGTTGTGTAAAGGTTGAGGTTCCGGTTCATCAACATTAGGAAATTCCCTAGAACTAGGAGTAAGGTTATCACTACAAGTATTCAAACCTATATCCTCTAGTGGTGCTTGGTCCAAGGGTTCTACCTCAATTGGGGTTCCTATAGTCTCTTCTACTTCTTCCGGGTAAGTCACGGGCGGTGTATGTGCCTCAAATGATGGTAGGACTTGTGGGGTACTTTGTGGGCTTGGATTATCCACCTCATCCTCCATTGTACCTAGATTACCTATGTGTTTGTTTTGTACTATGATTTTAGGTGACATCCACGCAGGTATCCCTAAGTAATCATCCCCAGACAAACTTCCTGTTTGCTCCTTCAAACTCGTTATTGATTGATTTGTGATGTTGTTTGTCGGGTTGTCTACTCTATAATAATATTGGGCACAATCTTCTATGGCATCCCATGCTTCTTCAGCATTTAATTCCCTAAGGTCCCCGTTGGCAAAGTCGTCAATGTACCTTTGGTCATACGGGTGGACACTATAGTAAAAGATTTGATTTAGGTACCATAGATTGAAACCATGATGAGGGACTATTCGTAGTAAATTTTTAAAACGAGTCCATGCATCATAAATAGGTTCATCTTGATATTGTTTGAACATCAAGATGTCATTAGGAGTGAATGGGTTTCGTGGTCGGTAGTATGGTGGATTCGCGTTCTCCATAATGGTGAACGGAAGAGTCAATGGAAAGGTTTCTACGAACAAATACACAAAGAAAAGATAGACTACAAGAAAGCTAATAAAAAGAAAATAAAAATCTCACTAAAATGGAATCTAATGAGTAGACCTAATAAAAATCAAATTCAACCTAAACAATAACTATTCCCCGGGCTGCGGCGCCAAAAACTTGATGCGTGGGAATCGCACCTTGCTTTACCTCTCGAGGGATCTCGCGAGGCTTACAACCCCCACCAGGCAGTGTACCTGATCGTTGTAGTATAGTATAGTGACAAGTACCGGGGGATTGATCGTTCAGCTAGGAATAGTGTCGTTAGGATTGAAATTAATCTAACTAGGTCTAAAGGTGAAGGATGATTCTTTTTGTATTTTTATATTTTATGAAAAGCAAGTAAAAATCTCGGGTATTGGGAGAGTGGGCGGAATTAGTTGCTAATCAACTAACCCAAAAGCTACTAATTAAACTAATTAACAAGAAAACTAAACTAAGGTTCTACAAGATAAGTGAAGCATGTCTACCCGTGATATGTTACTCCTTGCTAGCTATCCAATCCTACCTATTGAATTGTAACCTTGTTTTAATTGACGGGTTGTATTCCTTAATACCATTCATGGAGTGGCATACATAACTCCCTAATTCTATGAGCTCTTATCTCCTCCTACACCATGCCCAGCACAACTATAGGGATTGTAAACAGTGGCTCATGCATTAAATACAACCAATAAAGACCTAGTACACCTCGGTTCATGTTTCTTAAGACGTTCAAGCATGTTACCATTTGGAGATCTGCCAGTTTTCTTAAGCCTAACATATAAATTCATTCAATCAAAACAAGAATCAATAGGAAACAAGAATTATAAACTAAACCAACTAAATCTATTGAAGTTGTCACACCTTAATTGATGGAGATAGACACAACATCAACAAGAAATCAATGAGATCTAATCAATTATATACAAGTTTCACATAATCACAAGTAGACACAAGGTGAATTAGCAAATCATAATCAAAGAAGGACAATCAACAAGAATAATGAAAGACATAGTTGAGATAGAATCATCAAACCAATACATAATGTTTATGGAGTGATTGAAACCCTCTAAGTTGCTGGAAAAACACCCACCTAAACCCAGGAATCGACTTTAGGGTTTAGGGCTTACAAAAAGTGAAGTTATGAAGTTATATTTATAGGCATGTTTTCTGTCGGCCCTTCGTGACGGCGTCAGCCCATACTCTTGACGCCGTCAAGACCACTTTTTCACCAAATTGTAGATCTCTTCGTCCTCTTCGCGTGGGCTTTTGAATCACCTAAATCCGAGTTCGTATGCAAAAGTTATGACCAAAACAATATCAGCTACTCCGCGCGCAAGTTTTGACAAGTTTACACGTGACGACCTTGGTGACGCCTTCAGGTACACGTGACGGCCTTGGTGACGCCGTCACCAACCACGGTATTTTATTCTTGGGACTTTGACGCCGTCAAGAACAACTCTTGACGCCTTCAGGTACTGTTCCCAGCATAGAAATTTGAGACTTTGCCGTTTTCTTCACTTTTATGCTCCAAAAACGTCCAAAATGGCTTCTTTTCCAGAATTCGCTCTCCAAGTACCTAAAATCACAAAAGGAATGATTTAGGGCAATATTTGATCAAATAAATTCGAATTCGGGCTTAAATGACCCCCTAAAAACGGATCATTTTTCGCCTTATCAAGAACCAAGTATGTTATTCGTGTGAAGGCTTGGATTGGGTGAAGATCCAAGTGTGTCTTAGTGTGAAGGCTTGAGTCGGATGAAGATTCAAGTGAACGGGAGTGCTCGTTCGTGTGAAGGCTTAGATCGTGTGTCGATCTAAGTGGGACAAGAGTGCTTGTTCGTGTGGCCACGTGGGCCTTGGTAGATTGGTTCTAGCTAGGATTAGGACTCGACATTCCGCTTAGTGTCGCTAAACTTGGTGTAAGCTTGTGTATGGTTTGTTCCGCCATAAAGGAGCATGTTGATTAGTGAAGTAACTCTCGAGTGTGGTACTCGGGGAGTGGAGTAGGACGAAGAGGTGCTTCGTGCCGAACCACTATAAATCACCGTGTCCGGTTTGCGTTTTCTTTTCCTTACTCTTTACTTTTATTCTTGCATTTATCGCTTTATATCTATGCTTGCAAATATGTGTTGATTGTTGCTTATATTGTCATGATGATTGATTGTGTGATAGTTACAAGTTAATATTGTAATTGTGTATATAACTATATGATATAGTCTAATAGATTATTATTCACCCTTCTCATATTGAGTTTAACTTAATAGATAATTTGATACAAAACATTTTAAGATTTTAAGAAGGAAAACTTTAAATGAAGATTTTGAAACAAACCTTTTATAAACGAAGAAGAGGGAAAACTATTCAACCCCCCTTCTAGTTTTTCACAATTGGTATCAGAGTTAGGTTGCTCTAATTTTCAAAACAAATGGTTTTAAAAATTGAGTACGATCCATGTATCAAATTACCCATTAAGGAGAATTAAATATGAAAAGTGTTTTGTTGATTAACTTGTATTAGTTTTGATATTATATACACTAATTATACTAGCTCGAGATAAGATTATGCTTAAAACAAGTGTTATATGTTCGTTATTAAAATCAGAAAGTTACGCACCTTTCCAGAAAGTCAGAAAACAATTTTTTGCAAAAAAATGTAATTTTGAGTATCAGATGGGCGGCCCCCTTAATTGTCTGGGCGGCCCCCTTAAATATTTAAGGGGTCCGCCTGTCTGTTCGCAGTTTTTCAGAAACTTTAAAAAATCATCTAAAAATAACTGTAACTCCGTAGAAGTCGTGCCACCCGGCATTTTAAAGGTAATTGAGTCTACTTTCATTTAAAAATACTTACAAGTAATCATTACAAACTTAAATATGTCAGAAAGTTAAAATACTACACGGAGGTCAAAAATTTGAGTCTTGTTTTAACGTAAAACTTGTATTTTACCTTTTCCTTCGAGTCGGGCATTTCTAGTCGGTATATCTTTGAAAAATTAAGTATTTATGCTTTCAAAATATTGATCTTAATTAAATTTTAAAATGGGTAAGAAACTATTTTATTTTCAAATGAAATCGAGCTAAGTAAACATTAGTATATATAATACACAAAACGACGACAAGTGTTTTATGTGCTATGTGAACTCATTTGTGATTTTATTTTGTTAATAGAGTATACTAGATAACCGTCGCTATTTGTAATTTAGCTATTTGAATATCTTAGCATATGTGTCATGTACTCTATTAGTTCGTAGCTAGTTGTCCATTTTTGCTTAACTAGATCTTATGCTAAATTTCTTGCGTTATGTTTGCATATTTAGTCTTGCATTGCATATAGGTATAGATGGCTTAATGTTACTTAAACATCTTGCAAATAAAGTTAAATCTAGTTACCTAAATATTTCAAACAATCTAATATATTTTCAACAAACGCTTAAATATTTTCAACAAATTACCTTTTTTACTTTAAGTTGTTTAATAAGAGAAATTGGATCATTGTAAAACATTAGTAGTTATATAAAAGAAAAAGTATTTTCAAAATCTAAGTGTGTTCATAATAAGTAAAAATGAAGAGTCTTTCACATAAACAAAACATATAACAATCATGAAATAATAAGTCAACTTTCAATCATTCACTAATAAATAATCTTAGGATTAATGGAACACACTATCAAAATGTTTATTTATTTTAAATGAGTGTCCGTGAGGGTCAAGAAAGATCTTGATATTATATCAATTCGTTATACAAATTATGGTTGATATATTTATCAAATCTAATTGACACATTTTTGAGTGTGGACAAGAAATTGGATTGCTATTTGTTTAGCTTAAAGATTATATCAAATTACAACAAAAGATATAGTCTTGAATCTACATACTCAATCACACTAGATTGATATGAAAATAGTTACATCCTTTGTAGATGAAAAGAGTATGCATTGGATCATAACACACACTTGTGTTGATAATGTCATATTGAATCTACTTGTCCAATAACTGTGTTCCAAATATTAGAATAACATTTTAAACATGTTCATAAAATATACAATGAAGTAGGATTGACGACTTGGATGTTTCGTCCGAAATATTCAAGCAATTTACATTGCAATGCAATGGATAAATGTGTCATATCCGAAAAACCAAACATGAGCAAACTAACAACATATGTAAACTTTACTCACACTACTTAAAATCATCACTTCAAGATAAAATACATATTTAAGAATAATACACACTATATATTCTATGTATTTCATTTTCTTTATTGCATGAATGGTTGTGTTACAAGATAAGGCACTACACTTTCCTCTTTGAAATAATATAAGTTATTAGAATTGAAAAATAACTTGTCACAATCCATAAACAAGTAAAATTTATTTTTTCAAATATTTGTTAAAGTATGATATATAACATTGGCAAAAATCATAGAAAATAGTATTTGTTTAAAAATATATTAATGTCTAGTTTTGATATCATTTGAGAATCACAAACTCATTTAAGATAAATAATCTTAATGAGATCATTTCACAAGAGATGCTAAGGTGCATTGTTAAGTCTAGCACAGTTATTAAATCAAGTAATATGCCATCAAAACCAAACAACCGGTAAATCATGAACAAAAGATTAAAACTTTTTGTTTACTCTTATCTAAACATTCAATACGTCTCTATTGGGATCGTGAATAAAATATATCATCTAGATTTACCTTCATAAAAACATGACATTTGAGTCACATTAAGCCAAGTATTAGTGAATCAAGCAAACTTCATATTTGGTACTCTTCGATAGGTAAATTTAGAAACTCAATTTCTTCTAAAAAGAGAATGACTACTGGAGAATATGTTGACTAGAAATTCAATTTAACCTAACGGTTGAATTGCTTCTATGTGAGAAGTTGGGTGTGTGTAACCCGTAAAAATGGTCGTGTTTAGCCTGAATTGAGCACCACTAGTAATAGTCTCATACTCATTCTCCAACTTGATTAAATTGCTCTTCCTAAATATACCTAACGCTAGTTTACTCTTATGAACTTTGCTTCTCATTAGATTCTGTCATTCCTAGATTTATGGCATATCGCATATATGTTGTTTCTAGATGTTTATTTACTCCTATGTGATTTGATTGTATGCCTTTACATGCTTAACTCTATGTCCGGATGAGCACGAATTTAATGGGAAGCGAAAACACACTCACTCACATATATCCTTCTGCCTTACACTCAAACCTCATAACCCTTCTTCAGTACATCCTCAAACCACCCATGTGAAATGAAAAACCAAATCATCCTTTATACTACCAATCTCGAGTCATCCACCATTTCCATGCCCTCAAAATTTACCTTCCTAAACCACACCTTTCCTACACTATAAATACATCTCCTTCATCCTTAATGATCATCCAACCAAACATGTTATCCCCCAACAACCCAAGATCTAAACTCTCAAGAGTTGCTAAGATCTCCGTAAAACCGTTTAGAGGAGACAAATTGACTCTTGTCAAAGCTCAAGTGATGTTGTTCCAAATCAACCATTACCCAAATCTTATGCTCATACAAATAACCTATCTCACAAACAAAGCCAAACACCCATGCTTGGTTCCACCAATGCTTCTTCTCATGATGAGCATGCACAATCCCAAAACAACAATCCAAACCTCATCACCAAGGCGTCACTTGATGCTTATTCAATAAAAACACCATCCACTCATGAAGCCTATCTTCCATCCATATCATGCTTTCATGATTACCCAAGCTCAAACTTGTCTCCACCACCAAGAGTGTCACCACCACACCCTATAACTTCACATGCCATTCCTATGTTGCATGTCCAATTATCCATCCCTAATAACAACCACATTCCACCATCATCACCTTCCTCCAAACACTTGAAGTTCATTGAAGAACTCAAGGAAGCCCATGAGCTTTATGCTCTTCTTACCTTACACCTTGCTCAATGCAACTTGGAACAACTTTCCTCTAGCTCTCCTTCATCACCCCACAACTTGAATCAAGTTGAAAAACATGTCAACAATTGACCTTGTTGCATCTTTCTCCTAAAAACCATTACATTCAATTAACACTTCACTTGGATTGAATATCTTCTCACTAGATCACATCCAATACCCTCACTTGAACAACATCCAAAACCTCAATCAACCTCTTCCGCTCCTAACTCTACACCTCTAAACTCTCCAACTCTCATGCACCCAAACATATACCTCCATTATCCAACAAGAGTATCATCACTCTTTCGCTTCCTTGAACATGCATCACTCTTTCGCTTCCACCTAGTCATCTCCACTTGATCCTCATTTCCCATCTTTACTAGAAGATTCCACCATGTAACCATTCCCTACATTCTACTAAGTGCGTCATCACCATCAAAACTTAAATCCCTAAAAGTCAAGTGAATTTCTTTATGAAATGCATATTTTCCACTTCCTAGCAAGTGAAGAACACAAAGAAGATATCCAAGCTTCAAGTGTTGTCAAGCCATCACCACCTCATTTCACATATCCACTTTCGGTCGTCAACCAACAAAACACCTCGAAATTCCATGATTCCTAATCATCCATTAATAATTACCCAAACTCACAAAATGTCTCCTAACCTCAATCCTCAAGATCATTCATTGTCACCAATATATCCACCTCCAATGACAAATCCAAATCTCTTACATCCTAAAATACCCAACAAAACTAGAATGCTTGTATACCCTTGAATTCCTTCCTCACTCATTGTATGTGCAAGCGTTCCTCTCATTATCTCCCTACACACATCTTCAACATAAACCTAAATTGAACCACCAACTTCACACCATCCTTACCAAACTTTGGCTCATAACATCCTATCCCACTTCTCCACTATTATAGAGTCATCTTCATCCCTATCTAGGAGCATATCATCATCATCCGATATCACCTAGACACTAGACACATATCTTGGAAGAAGTTAGAAAATGGTGTGTTAATCAACTATTATATGTTTAGTTTCAATTTTTTTATGTCATGCTTTAGACTAATCATATTTGAGTCATGCATGTTTTGCTATATATATATATATATATATATATATATATATATATATATATATATATATATATATATATATATATATATATATATATATATATATATATATATATATCATCATTATTATGTGTACTTGTCTACTAACTTTGTTTTGTAGCATTACTTCATTGCTCGACTCTTTGGTAGCCAAAACTAGTTTTGAGCATATACCAAGGGGGAACATTTGTTGTTTTAAACTAACCCTTGATGTAGGTTAAGAAGGATGCAATAAGCTAGGGGGAGCTTATGGATATGCTAAAGTCAATAAGGATGCAATGAGCTAGGGGGAGCTCGAAAGTAGTTGGGTACTTAGTTCGGAGTTAGTTAAACAATGGCGTTAGGAGCAAGGCTTCACTAGGATGACGCACGCTTAATTCTTTTCATGATGGGGTTCGGGATTTTCTAATACATTAGGGGATCATCTTTCATTCTATATACTCAAGTCTTCCTCAAGCCATCTACATTAGGGGACACCTTTTTGCTTTGACATAAGGGGGAGAGACGAGTGTAAACTAGTAACTTATACACTTTACTATGAGTTACGGTTTACATATTTGTCATCATCAAAAAGGGGGAGATTGTTAGTGCAAACGTTACGACGTTTAATCTATACAATGTCTTTATGTTTTAATGATGACAAACACATATCTTGTAATACATAATGTAAAGTGCACAAGTTACTTGTTCACACATAGATCGGGCCAAGCATACAAGAATTATACTTATGGACTTACTTAATTGGATCGGGCTAAGCATGCATATGAACTTAGCTAAATGGATCGGGCCAAGCAAACAAACAAGCCCATTCGGAGCCCAATAATAACCGGCCCAACAATACCCATCAAGACCTCCTGAAAGCTTCTAGAACATGGAAGGAAAAGGAAAAATTCAAAATTCAAATTTTGAATTTAGGAGGGAAATGGATGGAATATTCTTTGGGATATTCCTTATGCCATGGAATATTCTTTGGCATATTCCTTATGCTTTGGAATATTCTTTGGCATATGCCTTATGCTATGAAATATTTTTTGGCATATTCCTTATACTTTGGAATATTCTTTGGCATATTTCAATATGCTTTACTTGGTCTCCAAGGGTGAAGCCTATAAATACCATGCACATGTTCATCATTCAAGGTTGATCATCCAAGAAAGAAAAACACACACAAGTAGTTTCATCTTGTAACTAGACTAGGAAAATGTAAGTCTAGAGTCTGTCTCATTGTAATAGGGAAGATTCGGACGATGTATAAGTCCGTAGGTGGTTGTGTAGATTCGGACGATCTATAAGTCCGTAGGTGATTGTGTGTAGATTAGGTCAATTCGTATGTCTAGTATGTGAAGGCTTGGTTCGGGTGAAGAACTAAGTGTGTCAAAGAGTGAAGGCTTGGTTTGGGTGAAGAACCAAGTATGTTACCATTTTGTTCGTGTCAAGGCTTGGTTTGGGTGAAGAACCAAGTATGTTATTCGTGTGAAGGCTTGGATTGGGTGAAGATCCAAGTGTGTCTTAGTGTGAAGGCTTGAGTCGGGTGAAGATTCAAGTGAACAGGAGTGCTCGTTCGTGTGAAGGCTTAGATCGTGTGTCGATCTAAGTGGGACAAGAGTGCTTGTTCGTGTGGCCACGTGGGCCTTGGTAGATTGGTTCTAGCTAGGATTAGGACTCGACATTCCGCTTAGTGTCGCTAAACTTGGTGTAAGCTTGTGTACGGTTTGTTCCGCCATAAAGGAGCATGTTGATTAGTGAAGTAACTCTCGAGTGTGGTACTCGGGGAGTGGAGTAGGACGAAGAGGTGCTTCGTGCCGAACCACTATAAATCACCGTGTCCTGTTTGCGTTTTCTTTTCCTTACTCTTTACTTTTATTCTTGCATTTATCGCTTTATATCTATGCTTGCAAATATGTGTTGATTGTAGCTTATATTGTCATGATGATTGATTGTGTTATAGTTACAAGTTAATAATGTAATTGTGTATATAACTATATGATATAGTCTAATAGATTATTATTCACCCTTTTCATATTGAGTTTAACTTAATAGATAATTTGATACAAAACATTTTAAGATTTTGAGAAGGAAAACTTTAATTGAAGATTTTGAAACAAACCTTTTATAAATGAAGAAGAGGGAAAACTATTCAACCCCCCTTCTAGTTTTCCATAGGAACGATCCATCCTTCTTCTTCACGAATAAAACTGGGGCTCTTCAAGGTGAAGAACTTGGTCGTATAAATCCCTTTTCTGCTAACTCCGCCAATTGTTTCGACAACTCTTCCAGTTCTGTAGGTGCAAGTCGATAAAGTGCCCGTGCCACGGGTGCAACACCAGGTATCAACTCAATCTGAAACTCCACTTGTCTAATAGGCGGGATTCTAGGAAAATCATCGGGAAATACATCTGGAAAATCGCGAACTATAGACACATCTCCAATGCATCTTTCTTTCTTCTCCTTCCCTCATTTCTCAGAGATTTGAGCTAAGAAAAGGCAACATCCTTTTTCCATTAGCTTCGGTAGCTTAGTGCAAGAAATGACCGATAATCTGGATGGGCTCCTCGAACCTTTTCGATCTCCTTGTATATTTAAAATCTCCTTGCCATAAGGCACACGTACGATTTTTTCATCGCAAAGAATGTGTTGGGAACATACTTTCGTATTTTGTCAAGTCTCGGTCATTACCTTTTGTAATAGGTTGCTTAGTTATTTATTTCATTATGTTTAAGTTACAAGGCTTATGTATTAAAGTCCAATGGGCTTGAAACCCACGTTTTCTAGATGAATGAGGGAGGAAGGGAGTGTTGCCCTACTCCTCCCCTATATATACTAAGCTTATGTAAACTTTAATATTGTTGGTTATTTGAATATCTTAATGAAACTCTTGTTCTTTCACTCTTCATAATCTTATAATCAACCATCTCTTATTCTCATCTTATTTCTTATACTTGTGTTTACAAAATGGTGACCTAACAAGTGGTATCATTCGCCTAATAGAGATTGAAGTGCTTTTCTTGGTTTTAACGTGGGATTAAGGGTGTTTTTCTTCACATTTTTGCTTTTTTCTTTGTTTCTTACACTCAAATCTTGAAGCTTGGACAAGTTTTAAGGTTGATATAGTGTTTAGAAGCTTAGATTTTGCATAAAGTATTGATCTTTTATAGTTTTTTAGTACTTTTGCACCTAGTTTATTGAGTTTGGTAGCTTCTTTGTTATTGGAAAACTAGTTTTTGGTAGCAAAATCTTTCATATTTAGTGTTTTCTAAGTATTGGTGAAGTTATTTGATCAAAAGTTCCTTATTTCTAAGCATTTTTCTTCAAAAATTTGAATTTTTTCAACTTTCTGGTCATCCTACGCGTAAGATTTTTGAATAGTACAAAAACTTAGCTGTCAACAGTACTTTTTGTCCTTTCTACGCATAACTTTAGCCAAAACCCCTTTCCTACGCATAACTTTGGTCAAAACCCTCTTTCTACGCATAAGTTGTAATTCTATGCTTAAATCCTACGCGAAAGCTTAATTCCTACGCCTAAGTTCTACGCTGAAGTTTCATCCTACGCAGTAGTTGACTTTCTACGCAGAAGTTTGATCTTACGCGTAAGTTACTGATATCTACACTTAAGTTTCATCTAAGGTCTTCTCCTCGTGTTACGGTGACTCAGTACTTCCCTAGCTTGGATAAGTTAGTGGAATACTTCGACTACGGATATCTTTCAAGCTTGGATAAATTTGAAAGATTTGTTTGGTCTTTGAACCTTACGCATAAGAATCTTACGCATAAGCTTTAAACTTACGCATAAGGAAAATCTTACGCATAACTCTCAAGTTTACGCATAAGATCAACAAGTCTACACATAAGTTAAGTTTTACGCGTAAGATTTCAACTTACCCCAAGGATTGTTGATCTTAACCAAAGGAACGTGCATTTCAATCTTCTACAAAGATCCATTATTACACAAGTGTTCTAAGATGTCTCAACTACCACATTACTACTTCTCTAATCCTCAGCAACAACAACATCAGCAGTATCAGCAACAACAATACCATCAGCAACAATCATATCAACAACCTTCACAATCACACTTTCATCAACAACCGTTTAATCCACAACCACAATATCTCATGATGCAACAACATCAAATCATTCCTCAACAACAACCATATCAAATGTCACAACAAAACATGCAGTTTGCCAACAAACAGCCTCACTGGTTTGATAGAATGTGTGAAGTTATTACAACTCAACAATCCAGACATGAGGCAGGATCACTTGAAACACCTCCAATGCTAACACCTGGGAACTATGTTCAATGGTCAAGTCGATTCTTACGATTTCTTGAACTAAAGAAACCTCATGGGAAATTCTTGAAACAAGTGATACTTGAAGGACCATTTGAGTGGCCAACAAGACTTGAAATTGGTGATCCAACTACTGATCCTCCACGTTCTCCTACAGAGAAACCTGTTCCAGAATCTCAACTCACAGAGGAACATAAATTACATCGTGAAGCTGATGAGTATGCAATGGTGATGAGTGCTCAAACACTCATCATTTTTGGTCAAATCTGAACTCCAAAACATACAAAAACACTCAGTAATGCATCAAAATACTAAAAATATTTCAAAATTGTGTTTTATATGTTTTAGATGCAAAATGAGCAAAAACAAATGAAAAACGTACAAAGTTTGCAATATTGGCAGTTTCAGTCCCCCAAGTTTCAAAACTTGTCAAAATTAGTCCCTATGCATTTATTTTGAAAGAAAAAGTCAACCCAAGGTTTTGAAAGTCAAAAATCACAAAATATTATGCTTGGGTCAAAAATTACAAAATTTACATGTTAGGTCCATGTACTTTCAAAAATGGCAAAATAGGTCCCTGGGAAATTTTGAAATGTGGAAAAATGCAAAATTGGTTCTTGGTATATTGGTGATTGGCAATTTTGGTCCTTGGTAGCAATTTTTGAAATCTACATTTTCAGTCCCTAAGGTTTGTAAAATGACAAAATTGGTCCTTGTATTTAACACTAAACCAAATGGACCCTTGATATTAAAAATAAACAAACAAACCAAACCCAATTCCAAAACCTGATCCACAGTCCACCCCAGCCCAAAGCCATGGCCTAATCCACCTTCCCTTTTAATATACACACCCGGTCAACACTCCCTAGTCAAACCACCCTTGACCACTGTTCACCCATCCTCCTCACCCCATTTCCCGCTCCATGTCTCATCCCCCCTCCTCACCTTTCCCCCAAATCCTCACCAACACACCCTCTCTTGTCTCCCACTCAAACCCCCACCAATTTCAAAATCTTTGTTTCCCGCCAAAAAACAATTTTAATGGCTAGGATTTATTTGAGCCATCCAATGGCTGTGAGAAGAAGTGGGAAAGTGAGAGATTATCTCCTCAGTGCATATAAATGAAGAAAAAGTGAGAAAGAAGTGGTGTGTAGTGTAGAGTAGTTAACTTAGTTTAGTTTATGTCGACTTAGCTTAATTTTCCTATCTTATTGTAATGTATTGACTTAAAAGCTTTGTAATAATCATTCTTAGTATATTAAAGACTCAGTTCAACCATTAATTTCAAGTTTGTCAGCTGTTAATTTCAAATTTATAATTTCAAGTAAAAGTTTCAAGTTATTGTTAAGGTGCTAAAAATTTGTTGTTTATTGTTTGTCTAAGCTTGCTTTAGCTTATTTATAAGCTTTCTTAAGTATTCTAAGCAATAAAACAGTTTCAATGTAAAAATTTAAAAATAAAAAAAATTAGAATTAATTAGTAAAAGAAATGAAAAATCCAGGCCTGAAGGTCAAAGATGCATGGATCATGGCAAATTCTGGATTACAGTGGTATTAGAATCCCAAGGGGGTGTAGGTTGTGGTTTGGTTACCTTGGTTACTTGATTCTTAGTGGAATACCATTGTAAGGCTTATTACTGTAGCCCTGTATGTTATCTGATCATTCATGTTCTTTTGAGCTTATTGGTTGTTGTTTAGACATTTTGTTGCTTTATATTTGGTCCCTGCTCATCAGATTCATTTATGTTAAAAATTTAATAGTGAACTGCCATCTTAGCTTTATATTGATTCATGGTTTCTTGATGCTATCAGTGATGGATTTATGTTAGAATAAGTTTGTTATGATGTATTATAACCTTATGTGTCAATTGCTTGGTCTAAATTATTGATTTGCTTTCAAATCCATCAAACAGCTTCACTTAAGGGGTGTTTGGCACAGTGGTTTTGACCACTGTGCTTTGGTTTATTTGTTAAAAGTTTGGTTTAGTTAACTCTTTCTAGGTACTAATAACTCAGTCAAAGGGTAAAACCCAGGCCTTATTTGCAAAAAAGTCAAGATCACTCATAAACCTCACTTAGGAGTTAACTATCAACAGTATTGATCCATAAATCATTTACATCAGCTCATAATTGGTAGATTTAGGTTAAATTAACTTTGTTTTAGCTTAGTAACATGTTTTAAGTCCATTAGAATTAGCACAAGTTCAAAAAGGTCAACTTTCCAAGTTTTTCACTAAAGTCAAATTTGCATCTCTCTAATTTTCCCAAAAGTTCACAGAATTTTATTGATTTTTGTATTTGCTTCCAGAGCTTGAAACTTGTTTATAATTGTTGTCTAATAGCTCAACTTTCATGTCCCATGGTCCTTTCATTTTTGTAAAATTTTCTCTGGGCCCCACTTAGCCCCAAAGTAGGCTGCAGGCACAACCCTTCCCCTGCATCAGCAGGTCTCAGTCCAACACCACCACTTGGTGGTGGTTTTCTGGCCACCACAGTGGTCCCACTTGCCAAATGTTGGTTCTTTTCAACCCCCTCCTATCCCTCTTCGTGAGTTGACCAAAGGTTTGACCTCAAACCCTGTGGACCCCACTTGAATTAAGCCCAAATCTCTGTCCCATTTTCTGAGTTAATCAAAGAATCCAAGTGCTTATTTGTGGCTTATTTGCTTATTCAGTGGACCACCATTGCTTTTTATTGCTTAACCATGTCCATATAACTTATTTAGATCAGAATAATCCATAGTGGGTCCCACTTAAGCTCATTTGAGCTTATTTCTTGTTGTGGTCAACAAAAGTCAACTGTAGAGCTAATAAGCTTCCACAGTGCTTATATTTAAGTTCCAAAAAAGTTGTTTTTACAAAAGTTAGTTGTTTTTAGTTGTAAAATAGATTTCTAAAAGAAAAATCAAGAAAAGTCAAATTAATTTTAAGTGATAGTTTCTATTTAATGTAATTTAAATTTAAATTTTCATTTTTAAATTTTTGTTAAGTACTTGGTGTTTTATATTTTTATTAAATTCCTCTTATATTAAAGTATTTATAGTAATTTTCTCAGATTTTTATTTTGTCATTTAGTATTTTTTTAGAATTAATTTTAGTTTAATTAATAATTAAGTTTAAATAGCAAAATTAGTTTTTATTAAGTAAGACCTAGTTTTTATATTTTTCCTAGATTTTATATGTTATAAAACATTTTTAGGAATTTTTCTAGAATTTTTACTGTTCATTTTCTATTTTTTATAATTTAAAATAATTTAATTAGGTAATTAATGTTTAATTAGTAATTAATTAATAGAAAAACCATAAAATGACAAAAATATTTCTTTTTAATTTTTATACTTTCTTCAAGTTCAATTAGAGGTTTAGAAAATATTTTTGTAAGTTTTTAGTTTATTTTGTAACTTTTATCATTTTTAGTTTATTATTAAATTAGATTTAAAATAGTTTTAATTAATTAAATAGTATTTAAATATTAAAATAATCATTTTAATAATTTCATTTTCATTTAAAATTTTCTTTTTATTTTAAGTTTGTAAAAAAGTCATTTTCACCCCCTGTGGGTTTTCAGATTTAAGTTTTCATTTTTTATTTCGTACGTTCGCGTAAATTTAAATAGAACGTACACGTTTTTAGGTTTAAATCGTTTCTGGTTTTTCTGATTTCACAGTCTTTTTCATATAGCTTGTTTAAGCTATTTCTTCGTATATTCCTTAGTGTAATCACTCACAAACCCCTTTCCATCCAAATTCACCCGATCACAAACCCGTTTTATAACCATCACACCTCGTCGGGACATAACGACCCGGGGAAACCCCTATACTTCCACGGAGCATTGACTCTAGGCTATTTGACTTTGTTGACCATCACCTGGTCAATTTAGGTTGACCGTTTGGAGCCAATCAAATGGCCTATATACTTCAAGGAATACCTAATCCAATTTATCGAAGTGTCGATGCTCAAAAAACAGCCAAAGCTATGTGGGAACATGTTCATCTCCTTTTGGAAGGCACTCATTTGAACAAAGATGATATGGAATCCAAACTCTACATGGAATACACTGACATCACAATTGAACCAGGAGAGTCACTTGAATCCTACTATCATCGTTTCACTAATGTGGTTAATGATTTGGAACGACACAAAATTACAGTACCAAGGATCGCAGTGAACTCCAAATTCGTTGGTAGTCTTGGTCCGGATTGACATAAATATGTGACATTCGTTAGACAAACCAAAAATCTTCATGATGCACCATATGGATTGTTGTATGATTTTCTGAAACATCATGAACCTGAAGTGGAAAAAGATTGAGCTCTTCGAGGAGGATACTTACCATCACCAACACCAAATTCTTTGGCACTCGTAGCTCAATCTAACTATGCTCCACCACCAATGTCAAATCATGCATATGTTCAAGAGCAAAACTACTTCAGTTATCCACAATCTTCTACCTCAAACCAAATGGTTCCTTATGATTCATCTCAACAGAATACTTCTACTCAACTTGTTCCATACAACACCAATGATGCAGTGTACTACTCGAACTCCAATGAAGATGATGATGAGGAGTTTAACACGTTGAATCAGGGACTTGCTCTTATTGCTCGTGCTTTTAGCAAATTCTCCAACAAAACAAACAACCGTCAACGTTCATCTTCTAACACAAGGAATCAAGCTGTTGTAAATGATCGAAGGGTAGAAATTCAGAATCGTAACTCGGGACGATCTGGTTCAGGAAGTTCTTCAGGAAATTTTGGGAATGGTCAGAGGTTTAACAACAATGGAGGGTTCAGGAACAACTCAGGTCCTTCTCAGCAAAGGTCTGAACCAGTTGAAACTAGACACTCAAACTTTGGGAATGCAGTGTGGTGTTATAACTGTAATGAAAAAGGTCATATAGCGACTGCATGTCCTAAACCGAGAACTCGGGGTAGTAAGTTTCACAAGCAGGCATTACTTATGGCTCTCCAAGATGAAAAAGATGGACATTTTACAGAGCAGGAGAACAATTTCATGGCAAATGTGAACAATGATGATGACATGGAAGATCTCGAAGCTAATGCAGCTGTGATGCTTATGGCCAATATGCAGGAACTTCAGTTTAATGATTCAGGTCCAGTGTATGACACTGACGGCTTGTCTCAGGTACATGACCTTAATGCATGCCTAATACATGACATAGCCTCACCTTCTACTTCTGAATCAGATATGGCGCAAGTTGTTCCATCTGCCTCATCTTCATCTTCTCAAGCAGATGAACAAATAAGCACAGTTGTCATATTTGATGATGACACAGTTGTTTCATTTGATGATCCTATTGAGAATGATAAACATGATCATATAGAACAACATGAACCATCGTTTGATCCAGACCCTGACCTCATATTGTTGTCCAAACAACTGAACGCTCAACAATTGCAAATCTTAAAATGCAACGAGAAAAACAAAGCCTTAAAAGAAACAAATGCGTCACTTGTAAGAGATATTGAGTGTTATAAAATACAACTTTCAAATCAGGAAGACAAGGTCAAACACGCAAAAAGTTTTGAAAAAGCTTTTCAAGAATCTTACAACAAAGAGCAAGATCTTCAACGTAAAATGCAAGATTTAATTGAGTCAAATGGAAAGTTGGTTTCAACTTGAAAGTGAAAAGTGTGAACTAAAAGTAAAAGTTGAACAACTTCAAAAAGTACTTTAAAAAACAGAAACAAAATTGTCAATTTGCAAAAAGGATTTTTGTGAACATAAAATACGGAAAAGGAAGTATATAGATAACTTAATCGGTGAGATTGTTGATCTTGAAAAACAACTCAAAGAATTTCGTAATATTGTTTACAAAACCGGGGGCTCTGTCACAACAATTCAGAAATTTACTTTAAAACCGAGACCCGATAAAGGATTTGCACTTGGCGATTTCAGATCAATGTTTCTTCACACAATATTCAAAGAAATTCCTAAAATTTACAGTATGGACCATTTGCTTGATAATACGATTGTGCGTACTGTTGTTTATGATACTGAGGAAGAGGAAGAACTTGAAGACGAGAGTCGATAAAAAATGAGTCAAGTTGAATATTGGACACCATATGATTATTCAAAATCTCCTCATATTTCTAAATCTTTTGTTACTCAAAAGGACTTACCTGAGAAATCATGGTATGTCACTGAGTCATATGTTTCATCCTCTAATGCGGCCCCTGTCCAAACTGTAGTACAAATAAATGGTCCTTTACCATCCTCTGGTGAAGTTACACCTTTACCAAAAAGTTGTCGTGTCTTAAATTATTATAAAACTTTTATGGAAGACATCGAAATTTTGGAGGAAACAATTGAACGTAATTCTGAAATAAAAATTGAAACTTTTCAATCTGTACGAGCGAGAAAAGAGAGATATTTTTCAAAAACAAATGTTGCCAATTGTCAAACACCTCCGTCTCTGTGCTACACGGTGGGAACAGGAACTTCAAAATGAGGTTAAAACAATGATAAACGTTTTCAACTCAACTGAAAATGCGATTTTGGTTCAAAAGCAAAGAAATAGAATTTTAAAAGATGATGCTGATCGACTCTTGGAACAAGTTCTCAATGCTGATATTTTGTCTGTTATCATGAATGATCTCTATAAATCTGGTACTTCTATGCTTATGGATGATCTTTGTGTTGATAATAACTTGTTGAATGTGGAAATAGAGACACTTAAACATGAAAATGACATGCTGAAAATAAAGAATGATGATGTGACAAAACAATCTTCAAAAGAAATTTGTCTACTCAAACAAAGGCTTGAATGGTGTTAAGCTCAAAGTATTGAAACTTCAAAGTCAAAATAATTCAAACTCTTGTCAGCTTTGCAAAAACAATGAGTCTTTAAAAAGTCTGTCTCTCAAATACGAGAAAGAAATTGCGGATTTAAAAATTGAAAATGTCGAATGGCAACAAAACCGCGATGACATCAAATATTGCAATGGTTTACTTGAGTCTGATATTCAGGATAAGAATCACATCATCATTGATTTGAAAGAGAAAATTAAGCTTCTTCTAAAAGGAAAGTTTGTTGACACCACGGTGATCGCACCAGGATTGTATCAATTAGAAAAAACTGCTAAAGGAAATTTTGTTCAAAATACTAATGTTGATAACTCCACTTCCACAGGACTAGTCTTCGCTAATAGCGTTAGCAGACCCAAGCGAAAAAGTAACAAGAAGAATAGGATCTTGCAACGTAAAAGAGGACCACTAGAAGCTCAAGAAGTAGAAGATCAACTTAGGACTTTGAATAAAACTCATGTTGCATCAGATTTAGATTCTAATCTGGCAAATTGTAATCAAAATCTAAATGTAACGAATGATGAACCTTTGAATGTTTTGAATATTAATGCATCTTGTGTGTTTTGTCGTAAAAGCATATCATCTGGTGATCATACAAAATGTATAGCTAATTCTCTTCTTAATCGTCATAAGAAATGTAGGACAAGCATTCCTTCTAGGCCCACTACTGCCTCTAAGTCTATATTAGGAAAACCGCCTTCTACGGTTTCTAATGAAGTTGAAGTTACCCCCATAAGTGAAGAGAACAAATCTAGGAACAAGCCCATTACTAGTGAATTCACCAAAAAGAAAGCAAGAACTAGTTGGAATTGGCAACGTTGGTTACAATATAAACCAGACTTTAAATGGATTCCTAAATTGTTGAATACATGTGCTTCTAACCAACAGGACCCTGCACTTTCTTTGGGTTCCACCCTTACTTCTGTTTCATCCTTGTCGTCTTCTTGTGATGCAGGTGGTACAGATTGTTCTCTGGATTGTTGATAGCGGATGCACCCGACATATGACAGGCAATCTCAAACTATTAAACAACTTTGTTTCAAAGTTCATTGGTACTGTCAGATTCGGGAATGATCATTACGCTTTAATCATGGGATATGGTGAGTATGTCAGTGGGAACATTGAAATCAGTCGTGTTTATTATGTGGACGGCCTTGGACACAACCTCTTCTCTGTTGGTCAATTTTGTGATGGGGATCTAGAAGTTGCATTTCTTGAGAAAACTTGTTTCGTTCGTGACTTACAAGGAAACGATCTAATGTCTGGCTCACGTGGTTCTAATCTTTATACAATATCAATGTCAGATATGATTGCTACATCTCCGATATGTCTTCTCTCCAAAGCGGAATCGACTAAATCTTGGTTATGGCATAAACGTCTTTCGCACCTGAATTTCAAAACTATGACTGAACTTGCTCGTCACAAACTTGTTGATGGATTTCCAAGATTCCGGTTTACCAAAGATCACTTATGTTCAGCATGTGAACAAGGAAAAAGTACTCGGGCTCATTTTCCTTCTAAAACTGAGCACAGTACGAATCATGTTTTACAATTGCTTCATATGGATTTGTGTGGACCGATGCGTGTTCAATGTATCAACGGTAAACGCTACATACTTGTAATTGTGGATGATTACTCCAGATGGACTTGGGTTTATTTTCTACAAAGTAAAGATCAGGCTCCTTCAATGATCAACACCTTTCTCACTAAAATTCAATTTCAGTTACGCAACACGGTACGAATGGTCAGAACTGAAAATGGAACAGAATTTAAAAATCAGACACTTCGGTCTTATTATGAGAAAGTAGGAATTGAACATCAAACATCTATTCCTAGAAGCCCAGAACAGAATGAAGTTGTTGAAAGATGCAACAGGACGTTAGTGGAAGCTGCTAGAACCATGTTGATAAATGCTCAATTACCAGATTACTTATGGGCGGAAGCTGTTTCAACCGCATGTTATACCCAAAACCGTTGCATGATCACAAAACGCCATCGCCAAACACCTTATCAAATTGTTCACAAAAGAAAACCAAACATCGATTACTTTCATGTATTTGGAGAACTTTGTTATCCGAAAAATGATCGTGATGATTTAGGTGAACTTAAAGCAAAGGCTGACATCAGAGTGTTCGTTGGATACTGTGAAATTTCTAAAGGTTTTCGGATATGGAATCGTCGAACAAGAGAAATTCAAGAAACCATTCACGCTAATTTTGATGAACTCACACAAATGGCTTCTGAGCAACACAGCTTAGGACCCGAATTCAACCGTCTTAACTCTCCGGACTCTTCGGCTGAACCATTGCCCCTCAACCGCAAAGAATTGGAAACATTGTTTGCTCCACTGTTTGATGATACAATTGAATACCGTTCTACTGAGATCTCACCCAATTTCGCTGCTCAACCTGAAAATTTTCAAGTACCTGATTCACCTCAACAAACTACAACAACTGTTGAGAAAGACGGTCCTCCAATTGTATCACCATTTACAGCAGAACAAACTGCTTCCAACTCACGACAATCAGCTGAAGCTCCTACACCACAATCAGTTCCACAACCCGCAGAGCATGATCCTAATGCGTTCTTTAACCCGTTTGCACCGGCTCCAACATTTTCTGAAGTATCTGAGTCGTCCACACGCAATTTGGATCCTGCTAACGTGCGAGATAATTATCAACTACACCCTTCGACACACAAATGGACTCGAGATCATCCCCTAGTTCATATTATTGGCCATCCAGATGCACCTGTAATGACAAGACAACGACTTCACACTGATGGAGAAACTTGTATCTATGCATTCACAGTTTGTCAAGAAGAACCTAAGAACATTAAAGAAGCAATGACTTATGACAACTGGATTGAATCTATGCAAGAGGAATTTCAGCAATTCATACGATTAGAAGTCTGGGAATTAGTTGAAAGACCTGACGGAGTCTATGTCATCGGGTTAAAATGGATTTGGAAAAATAAGCTAGATGCAGAAGGTACAGTCATACGTAACAAATCATGCCTGGTAGCAAAAGGATACTCCCAACTAGAAGGAATTGATTTTGCCGAATCCTTTGCTCCAGTGGCTAGACATGAAGCTGTTCGGATCTTTCTGGCTTATGCAGCACATCGGAACATGGTTGTTTATCAAATGGATGTGAAAACATCATTTCTTAATGGAGAACTCCGTGAAGAAGTTTATGTAAGCCAACTAGCCGGCTTCGTTGATCCTGAGCGTCCCAATCACGTTTACCGACTGAAAAAGGCACTCTACGGACTTAAGCAAGCCCCAAGGGCGTGGTATGACAAACTATCTATTTTCTTGCTGGCCAATAAATTTTCTAAAGGTTCAGTGGACCCAACACTATTTACAAAAACATACGGGGAGGACTTACTTGTTGTTCAAATCTATGTCGATGATATTATTTTTGCTTCAACAAAAAGAAGTTACTCTAATGATTTTGCAAAATTAATGAAAGATAATTTTGAAATGTCCATGATGGGTGAACTTTCGTTCTTTCTAGGACTACAAGTTCATCAATCACCCCGTGGAATTTTTATAAATCAGTCTAAATATGCTCTAGAAATTTTAAAGAAACATGGAATGATGAGTTGTGATACTTTCAATACACCAATGGGCTATACCACAAAACTAGATGCTGACTTACATGGGACACCTGTTGACCCTACCAAATACCGTAGTATGATTGGGTCACTCATGTATCTCACAGCTAGTAGACCTGATATAGTATTTGCTGTCTATATGTGCTCTCGCTATCAGTCCAAACCAACTGAAAAACACCTCAGTGAGGTTAAAAGAATCCTTCGATACATAAAGGGAACCATTAACTTGGGAATCTGGTATCCGAAGGATTCTGGTTTTGAACTAATTGCTTTTTCAGATGCTGATCATGCAGGATGTTTAGACACACGCAAAAGTACATCTGGTGGATTACAGTTTCTCGGAGATAAACTTGTGTCATGGCAATCAAAGAAGCAGGACTGCACATCACTGTCATCAACAGAATCTGAATATGTAGCTATGTCTGCTTGTTGTGCTCAAGTCATCTGGATGAGATCACAACTTAAGGATTATGGCTACCTGTTCAACAAGATTCCGATCTACTGTGATTCCAAAAGTGCCATTGCTATTTCCTGCAACACAGTTCATCACTGCAAATCCAAACACATTGATCTCCGATATCATTTCATCAAAGAGCATGTTGAAAAGGGTACCGTTGAATTATATTTTGTTGGAACTGAGTACCAATTGGCGGACTTACTTACCAAATCCTTAGCACCATCAAGCTTTGCTAGTCTAGTTCACCAAATTGGTATGCGATGTTTGACTCCAGATGATCTGGAAAAGTTTTTAAAACACAATTGATCGTCAAACATCAAAACTATCTTTGTAAATATTTTTCCAAAAACAAAATACAAAAATATAAAACCAAAAAAAAAAATAAAAAATGCAAGTACAACCACTCTTTTTAACACTATTTTTGTATATAAAAACGTCGTCAAATATGATCAAAAACAAGTGTTGAGGGGGAGGTAAAGTATTTTTCAATTTTCTTAATATTTACTATGTACTTGCATTTTACCAAAAAATATTTGTTGTTTTATCAAATGTGATGCTTTAAAGATTTTTCGGGATACTCTCCTTGACCATTATAATAAAAATTTTTCTATTTTTTGTAAGACATTGGTCTAAGGTCGAGGGGGAGTAAAATTCCACAAGTTGTTCTTGTCTTAGACTTGGTGTAGTTAACGAAAGTTAATGTGTGAGTTAATGGGGCACTAGGTATGATAGTTATATAAGGTTAAGGGGCCAAAGTTGTCAATATATGAAACTCATTTTAACCCTAGTCAAAACATGTTGACTCACCATCATTTACTGCTAACACTTTCTCACATTTAATTACTTCACCAAACTAATCCACGGCCCTCAATCATTCTGTAAATCCAATCATAATTCCTCAAATCTGTAAGTTCCAAAACCTTTTAATCATGATTACAAACATTGGTTTTTAATTTCATCAAAATCCAACGGTTAAATCTTTCTAAATCTATCATTTTCGATATAAGGTTTTGCGTAATATTAGAATTTGAGATTAAGAGTGTTAGGAGGTGTTTTGGTTAATGGGTTTTGATCCTATGATGATATATTGTATGTTTATAAACTCCAATCTTACCTAGAAACCTCAATTGATTGATTTGTTTTATTAGGGTTCATGCGTTGATTTAGGGGTTTCTGATTTTGGGTGTTATGATTCTAATTGTTGATGGGGATAGTGTTTATATATGCTTAGGAACTCAATTTTGTGGTTTAATTGCCTTAAAAACAACTCATGGATCTTGAATATGAATTTTTGATTCTATGGTCTATTGTTGTTATAACTTGGTCCACATATTCCTTTGGTTGTATGTAACACTCGCCCTATTTCAATTCCTACCCAGAAACATGTTTGAATCCGATTGTGATTGGTTGTTCATACAATCCTACGCATAAGTTTGAGTATTGACATGATTACGCGTTAAGTTGTGTGTTTTAAGTGTGTTGGAATGAGTTTGAATGAAATATTGATCAGTGGTTGTGTTTAACACTTTCAGGAATCAAAAGATACAATTTTTCAAAGGTGAATTTTCGTTAAAGACGATTCTACGCATAAGTTACTCATCCTACGCGTAAGATAAAATCTTACGCGTAAGATTCGACGAAATTGAAAAACTTGTCTTGGATAAGACAATGTTTACGCATGAGATCATTTCTTACGCATAAGTTATTTCTAACGCATAAGTTATAAACTTACGCATAAGTTATATCCTACGCATAAGATTCAATTCTTGGCATAAGTTCCAATCTTACGCATAAGATTTAATCTTACGCATAAGATTGAGCCTATGCAAAAGATTAATCTTACGCGTAAAATATAAGTTATGCGTAGGTTTTGTATCTCACGCGTAAACTTATGACTTACGCATAAAAAATGTTATGCGTAGGATTTCCTAACTTACGCGTAACATTGTCTGATTTCATGAAAATTTGTCTATGTGTTGTAATTTTTCAAATGTGACTTGATTGTTATGAGTTTCCACCAAGTTTTAACTTCTAACATACAAATTCATAATAATACAACATTTATTAAACACAAAAACACCCACTGATCAATCAAGTTATGCATTGTCATATAAGTGAATGTCTGAGCTAACAAAGTATATCATTGCAATGTTTGTGTTTGTTTATGATCAATTCAGATGGCACAACATAATGACATTCCATATGGACCAGAACCTGAACCAAAACTCTCCTGGGAAGAAACCTTTCCCGAGAACTACTCCAGAAAGATAGGCAAGAACAACTTAAGGATCAACTTCAACAAATTCACGTGCAATGAATCTTCATGCATTGTAGCTGTGGATGCTCTCCTCTATCACCCGAAAAAAATCTTGTTCACCAAGTCAGCATCCGTGGCTTGCTTCTACATACACCAATTTTGGCACACACTTTAGCTAGACATTGGGGAAGAGTCCTTCACTTGCATGCTTCATAAGAGACAAGTTACTGTGGACATAGACACTCTTTGTAATGTTCTTGGTTTACCCAAACTTGGCCCAGAAGATGAATACGATCCAGTACCTAATGAGGAAGAGCTGATAGAATGGTTACGGGATATTGGCTACGATGAATCAGAAGAAGTAGTGACTAGACACTCAAAGGTCAACATCAGATTTCTTCCACAACCATGGAGAACATTGTACATCCTGATTGCTAAGTCTTTATCTGGCAGAGACACTGGTCACAAACACCCCAAGCTCCAACACCTCAAACTTTTCTGGGCTCTGGCAAACGTCAAAAAGGTGGATTATGCTAGCATTATTTGGGAAGATTTTGTGTGGCACATACAACACAAAACAACTAATATTCCATTTGTTCGTTTCACCAAACTACTCATTGAAAGCTTCCTTCGTGAGTATGACGACATTCCTCAAAGACTGGATGATGAAGCTAAGAACACTTTCAGAAATGAGGACACTCTCAGACAAATCAAGAGACTTGACACCAGCACACGTAAGCAAGGAAAGAAATTTCCCGATTGTCTCTTGAATGATAAAGTGAAACTTTGTAAGAATTACAAGTACTACGTTCAAGCTCTCAAGGAAGAAAAAGTTGGGTTCTTAGACGAAGTCATTCTATCTTCATTCATGTAGAAAAAGGGGAAGAAAGGTAGCAAGTCTGGGAGTTCTGGAAGTTCTACCAAGTCTACACGAAAGAAGGGAACACTTAAGTTCAAAATTCCAGTCAAGAAACCTGAATCTATTCCTGAACCCATACAACCACCTTCTCCAAAACCGTCTGACTCAGAAACTGAATCCGATGAAGGTCCAATTTATAGGGAAGCCTATGCAAACATCAACAAGAAGGTTAATCTTGATGATCTTGATGATATGGACATGTATTTCGAAGATTGGGACAAAAACATTGATGAATTTGCTGATAATGCTGAATACCCAACAACGCTCAATCAAAGACCGTTAATTAAAGCAGACACGAAATTGGAAGAAGAAAGGTTAAGGAAAGAGAAGCTGAAGGAACCAATGACTGCTGAACAAGAAGCTGCTCACTCAAACATAGGCCTCTCAGTGGAAGAAGAAAATGAAAGAGCTCTTAATTTGGGTCTCCTCCACAGCAAAATAGACGCCTTCTAAGCTGATCAACCTCCACCTCCTTTGTTTTCTAAAACAAACGAAGCAGGCGGATCTAGCAGAATTCCTGAGTCCACTACAGGAACCAATGCTACTATGATTGTCTACGAAACCCCCACAGTATCACCTACAGATGTAGAAATGCTTAATGCTTCAGCAACAGGAGAAGAGGAAGAGGAAGACCATATGGATACTGATGTTCCATATCTTTTGACCATGGAAGAGATGGAAATCAAAGAAAGGGCTCAAGAAGAAGAGTTAAACATAAAACAAGAAGCTGAAGAGGCTAGGCTTGAGGAGTTAGAACAAGCCAAATTGGAAGAAGCTATTCGTTTGGAAGAAAGCAGAAAAGCTGAAGAGGCAGCCAAACTGGCAGAAGATAAGATAAGAAAAGAAGAAGAAGCCAAGCTTGCTGAAGATCTTAGGCTTAAGGCAGAAGCAGCCAAATTAGCAGAAGAACTAAAGCTTAAAGCAGAGGCTGACAGACTGGCTGAAGAACAAAGATTACAGGAGGAGGCAGCCAAAGATAAGAATGTTGATAAACCTGAATCACAAAGAGGAGATGATAAGGACATAACCACCCATATTGAATCTTCACAATCATCACCTCCAGCATCTGAATCTACACATGACGAATCAATCAAGAAACCGACAAGTACAAAAGCCTCTGCTGCATCTAAGTTTATTAAGAAGGCTTTTAGGAGAGTTCATGAAAAGAAGAAAAGCAAATTAGAAGATCAAGTTGAATCACTAGCAAGTAAAGTTGCTGAATTGACAAAGCTAAATACGAATGTCCAAGAGCTGCAAGAAAAGGTTGACACCTTCTTAGCTAAGGATGTACAAGAAAACTTGGAAGCTACATTAGCTGCTCAAGCACATCAGTATATGGAACAACACTTAGTTGCCGAATTGAAAGATTTGCTGGCGCCAATGAGAGATGAACTCACCAAGTTTGCAGAACAAGCTGTCAAGAAAGTGATCAGATCTACTTCATTTACTCTTCGAGCAGACAAATCAACTCTACCACAACCAGGGTTATCTATGGACGAATTAGAAACCCAGCTCTTAGATAAATTGGCAAGTAAATTCACCTTGTCACCTGATGAAGCTAAAGTCCTAGAAGCATTAAAAGCCAAGATGTCTAAAGAGTCCTGCAGCACTGAGGCCGACAAACTGAAACGTCAAAGAGATGATGAAGACAAGGATCCTAACTCACAGGCTAAGAAACAAAAACAAGCCGAAGGACCCTCATCTCAACCCAAAGAACCTGTCATTCCTTCATCTACCACAACATCTACTCAACAACCCAAGGCATCGGGTTCCGGTCCTAAAGCCCATGACCACTTTGAATATACAGGCGGAGACGAGATTCCTCAGACCGATGACGTTCCAGAACCGTCATCTACAAAGAAGAAAGAAAGGAAACGAAAACATCATCAGCACAAACCAGACACCTCTTCAAAAGACACAGAACCTAAGAAACCGAAAAACATTCTCAAATGGCTTGACGAGGACAAAACTGCCGATTACTCCTGGTTTGACAAGATGATTAATTCGCAACCACCACTTGTAGAAGATCAAGAACCTCTCGATGGTCGAACAGTGGAATACGCTCAGTTGATTCAACATAAATTTCACATGAAAAAGATGAACAAGAAAGAGTTACGAAGAATCAAGAATGATGCGTTCAATCTTCTGAAAGATCGGTCTGTTAACTCCATCGAGCTTGAATATCATCTAGAAAATATTGCTCGAGCTATGTCATATAACACCCCCAAAATCGATCAATACAGTGGAAGACTTAAAATGTCAGCGGAAGACTTTTGGGGTATTATATCGTGGATCTTTGTCACAATTATAGAAAACGATTCAAGTGATCGTTTTAAGTTTTATTTAAAATACCAAATATTCATAATTTCAAGAGAATTCATTATTCAACAACAAGTTTTTATTCAAAGAGAAATAAACGTTTCTTTATTTGCCCACTTCGTGCCTTTGCCATCCATTCCATTTAGTTACCTGAGATAAACATGCTAAAAGTCAACAAAAGTTGAGTGAAATTCATAGGTTTATAATTAAGAGTTTGAACACAAGAGATAGGTGCTTATTGTATATAAATACAAATAAACAAGTTAGAAAAATCGCATTCATTATTGACTTAAGCTCATGACACTCAACGATTCAACAGACATCAATATTTTCCGTAATAATGATGTAAAGTATATAGCCCCCAAGATAGGTATTTGCCAGTAACCTATGATATTTAAATAAAGTGCATTTGGTAACTTTCCTCTAGCAACCAAATGGGGATTGTCAATCCCTAATAGATCTATTCACAATTATTTACGTTCACCCTTCAAGTGATTAAGATTCATGATCGAGGGACTTTTGGCAATAGCTACTTAAGCAATAATAAGATCAAGAAAAGACTTGTGTTCGGTTTTTGAGCATGTATCCCCCCCACAAAAATAAGTTAAATGTGGGCTATGAACTCACCTTAGTAGGATAGTAGAACAAATGTAATCTCAACGATGCAAGGCAACGGCTTCACACACAACCTATAAGATATGGCACGTTTTAGTTCTTAAGTCTCGTTTTATTGCGAACGTTTATTATTAATTACGAGTAATTGATAAAGTGCATACGTGATGTGTTACGTCGTATAAAAATAGATAATGGTTACGTATCGATTTATTCGTCCAAATTTAGTTTATCGTTATATAAGTTTTATCCGTATTTTATATATATATATATATATATATATATATATATATATATATATATATATATATATATATATATAATAAGTTACGTTTATTATTTATCGTTTTAATATATATTCAATATATATATATATATATATATATATATATATATATATATATATATATATATATATATATATATATATATATATATATATATATATTATTAAAAATCAATATTACTATTCGATCCTTTATGTTTCTCAATTTTACACTTTTTACCCTTAACGGAAAACATTTACGTCGTTAGTCCAAAAATTATATATATTTACGATTTTAGTCCAAATATCAAATATTTACATTCATTATCCCTAAGTTTCAATATTTACAGTTTATACCATTAGAAAAACAGTTTTTATACTTTTCACCCAAAGTTTACAAACTTGACAATTTTAGTCCCTAACTCTCGAATATTTGCAAAAATGGTCCAAACATTACCAAATTTAAAACTTAGCATTTTTATTATTTTAATAAGCTCATAAGGTCTTAAACAGCTTATACCAACAGCTTATTAGCTTAATCTCAACTTATTTCACAAACTGGGCTTATCGATCCAATATTAAGGGCCCGTTAAGGATTTATGATCCAAGGGGTTTGGGGGTACATTTGTTTTTATCAAAATCCATATTTTTAAGTTACAAAATCATTTCAAAAGAGCTTATTTGCTTAGCTTATCGTAATAAGCTAGAATGAGCTTTTTGGGCTTTTCGGCCCACTTAAGGTTTTTAAGTTTCTAAAAACTGGTTTCAATAGCGATTAGATTTAGGTCTCGTTAAGTGATCAAACTAAGTTATTAAGTCGACTTATTTATCATTTTCGTTAGTGTTCCAAGTAAACAAATAGGTCGTACAATAATAATGATGGGTCGTGTGTTGAAATCAGAAATGTCAAGGCCAAAGTGTGGCCACAAACTCATGCGTAAAAACTTTATAAATCTTGAAAATAAACTAAGTGTTTTAGCATATGTCGTATAGGTCCAAGTGACTTAGAAACGTGTGATTTTTAGTATGTATTCGTTAATATAAGTTCAATATTATTATAGGTACTCGTTAATGTCATAACCAATAAATAGTATAACACATAAAATGTATACATTGTTTTTAAGATTTACGAGTTATAGGTTCCAAGTGATTGTGCATAATATAACTATACGTATATATATAATTAGAAAGAAAAGTTTGTGTCTCACCTCACCTATAAAAGGTGGAGTAAAACAAGGCGTATGGTTCGTGGGATGGTTCAAAAGCTCTGTGGTTCACTTCACGTCCTTCCAAAGGTTCAAAAGGCTCCAATCCTTGCTTCCTAGGTTCTCTTCAAAGCGTGGTATACTTGGTGATTTGTTCGTCCCTCACAACTGCCTCCCGTTACTATATTTTTGTGTAAGTGGTGCGTTTATGTGCATGTAACATCTATGGTTGCATGTAATGGTTTATATAGGCTGTTTTTGGGTATGTAAGAACAAGATAAGTTCACAAGGAGGAGGGTAGCATGTTAGGCGAATAGTAATGCCACAAACTTTAACCAATCGAAAGTTTACATGGCCAAGATCTTGTGTGATTGTTCCTGTTCATTCCTGACACTTCTTACATGCACATTGTTAGTTTTGATGGGATTGGAGAGCAAGGGTGGCAATAAGGAATGTATTGCCACGTTTTTGGCTTATCTTTCAAGGTGAGTTTGGTGATTTACTTAGGGTGTTTCTGGGGTAGTTAACGAGCAAGAGTATGTAATGTTTTGGTCTCGTGTGATTCTTGGGTACTAGGTAAATCAAGATGTGCAACAACATTTAGTCGTTATGTGTAAAAATCGTTTAGTAATAGGGTGCGTTTGGGAGTGTCGCGGCTGGGAACAAAGAAAAAGAAAACAAAAAAATACAAAGGGTGCATTTTGGGCTTGGCCTGGTGGGCTGCTGGTTGTGGCGGCCCAAAGAAAAAGAAAAAATAAAAAGGAGTCCGTTTGGTTTGTATTGTGGATTTAGTGGCCCAAAGGGTGTTAGGGGCCCACCTAGTGTGTCTCGATTATCGTGTCGAAGTTCAAAAATATTAGTGAGCGCTCTCGGGAAGTTTCATAGGTTCGGGAATATATAATTAGTATACGTTATTTAGACGAAATGTATTGTTTTAAATATAAACGCGTTATATAAATATTTATCGTTCGCAATAATTATAGGCTATCTAGGTCGTGTGTAAGCATCGTTCCTGGGTAAACGGTCAATCACAGTTATCGTAGTGGTTCAATATCAAGCCATATCATAAAAAAAAAAAAAAATTGTTACCCGTAAAATGGTGTTAATTTATCGTAACATCGTTTTATTTATTCGTATGCATTTACTAATCGTAAGGGAAATTTACGAGAGGTTACATTACCTACCTCTTACAGGGAATTCCGTCCCGGAATTCTAGTCTAAGATAGTTGCCAAGGGTGTCTTAGGTGAAAAGATGTGGGTACTTGGAGCGAATCTGATCCTCGCGCTCCCAAGTATATTCCGGTCCTCGCTTGGAGTCCCAACGAACTTTGACAATAGGGATGCGGTTTTGTTTGAGTTGTTTGACTTCTCTATCCATGATTTCAATGGGTTCCTCGGTAAAGACAAGGTTATCATCTAGTCGAATCTCTTTCAATGGAATCACAAGAGATTCATCGGATAAACATTTCTTAAGGTTTGACACATGAAAGGTGTCGTGGATCCGACTAAGTTCTTCGGGTAGTTCTAGTTTATAAGCCATGGGTCCTATCCTCTCTAGGATTTTGAATGGACCGATGTATCTGGGGTTCAACTTTCCATGCTTTCCAAATCGTACTATTCCCTTCCAGGGAGATACTTTTAATAAGACTCTGTCTCCTATTTGAAATTTCATGGGTTTTCTTTTTAGGTCTGCGTAGCTTTTCTGTCGGTCTCGGGCTGCTTATAAGCGTTGCTTAATCTTAACGATTTTCTCGGTTGTTTCCCGAACGAGGCCAGGTCCTATAAGTTGTCTTTCTCCGACTTCTGCCCAACAAACGGGCGATCTGCACTTTCTACCATACAGTGCTTCGAATGGTGCTGCTTTTATGCTGGTGTGGTAACTATTGTTGTATGAAAACTCTGCTAATGGTAAGTGCTTATCCCAACCTTTTCCAAAATCAATAACGCATGCTCGGAGCATATCTTCCAAGGTTTGGATAGTTCTTTCACTTTGACCGTCAATTTAAGGGTGGTATGCTGTGCTCATATCTAGTTTAGTTCCTAAGGCTTTCTGTAACGATTTCCAAAAGTGAGAGGTGAAACGACTATCTCGATCCGAGATAATTGAAATTGGTACTCCATGTTGAGTGACAATTTCCTTCACATATAGCTGAGCTAGTGTATTCATCTCATCGGTTTCTTTGATGGGTAGAAAATGAGCGGATTTTGTGAGACGATCCACAATAACCCATATTGTGTCGTATCCGGATGAGGTTCTTGGGAGTTTGGTGATGAAGTCCATAGTGATTCGTTCCCATTTCCACATAGGAAGTTCTGGTTGTATAGGTAAGCCTGAAGGTTTCTGATGTTTTGCCTTTACCCTTAAACATGTCAAACATTTACCGACATATTCTACGATGTCAGCTTTCATGTTTGGCCACCAATATAGTCTCTTTAAATCCTGATACATCTTGTCGGAACCTGGATGAATGGAGCATTTTGACTTGTGGGACTCGTACATGATGAGCTCACGAATACCTCCAACCATAGGGATCCAACTTCTGTCCTTGAAACACAGTGTTCCATCGGATTTCTTCACGAAACCATTCTTATTCTCGGGCATACCGTAAATCTTTTCCTTGGGTCAGTTTTCTTCTTTAAGTGCTTCGTTCTGTGCGGTAAGGATTTGGGATGGAAGGGGTGAGTGCATAGTCATTCCTAGTGATCTAACTCGAAGGGGTTTCAATCGTTCCTTTCGGCTTAATGCATCTGCTACTACATTAGCCTTTCCTGGGTGGTAACGGATCTCACAATCATAATCGCTGAGCAACTCTAGCCAGCGACGTTGCCTCATATTCAAATCTTTCTGATCCAAAATATGTTGAAGACTCTTGTGGTCGGTGTACATGGTACATTTGGTGCCATATAAGTAGTGTCTCCATAACTTGAGTGCAAACACTACCGCTCCTAACTCCAAGTCAGGAGTCGTGTAGTTTTCCTCATGTTTCTTCAGTTGCCGGGATGCATAAGCTATCACTTTGCTTCTTTGCATCAAGACTGCTCCTAGTCCATGATAAGATGCGTCGCAATATACTATAAAGTCCTCATTTCCTTCTGGGAGGGCTAATATTGGGGCTTCACAAAGCTTTTGTTTTAACAACTGGAAGGCTGCTTCTTCCTTTTCTTCCCAGATATACTTCTCATTCTTTTGGGTTAGCTTAGTCAAAGGTTTTGCAATCTTGGAGAATCCTTCTATAAATATTCGGTAGTAACCTGCGAGACCTAAAAATTAACGTATCTCCGTGGGGTTTGTAGGAGATGACCAACCTTTAACAGCCTCAATCTTTGCAGGGTCTACGTGAATGCCTTGACTATCGATGATGTGTCCTAAAAATTGTACGGTGCGAATCCAAAAGTCGCATTTGGAGAACTTAGCATACAATTCTTCTTTCTTGAGCAGTTCTAGAATGATTCGTAAATGTTCTGCGTTTTCTTCTTCGTTGCGAGAGTAGATCAAAATATCGTCGATGAATACTATTACAAACTTATCCAAGTAAGGTTTGCATACTCGATTCATTAAATCCATGAAAACTGCTGGTGCTTGGTCAGACCGAACGACATTACTTGAAATTCGTAGTAACCATAGCACGTTCTGAATGCAGTTTTCGGGATATCCTCTTCTCGAACTCTTAGTTGATGATATCCTGATCTCAGATCAATTTTTGAGTACACACTCGATCCTTGCAATTGATCAAACATATCATCAATTCGAGGCAATGGGTATCGATTCTTTACCGTAAGTTTATTCAACTCCCGGTAATCGATGCACATTCGAAAGGATCCATCCTTCTTCTTAACAAATAAAATTGGAGCTCCCCAAGGTGATGAGCTTGGTCAAATAAATCCTTTGTCCAACAATTCCTTTAGTTGTTCTGACAACTCTTCCATTTCAGATGGTGCTAGCCTATAAGGTGCTTTAGCCACTGGTGCCGCTCCAGGCACTAGTTTAATCTAAAATTCTACTTGACGTGCGGGTGGAATACCAGGTAATTCTTCAGGGAATACTTCAGGAAAATCCCTAACGATAGGAACGTCATCGAGCTGCTTCTCGGATGACTTATTTTCCGTAACTTGAGCCATGAATACTTGACATCCTTCCTTCATGTATTTTATCACTCGCATACATGAGATAATTCCATATCGAGGTTTGCTTTTGTCGCCCTGGACAATGAGTGTTTCATCCTTGAGTGGTATATGGACGGCCTTTTCATCACAGTGAATCCTAGCACGATGGTGGGATAGCCAATCCATGCCGACAATAGCATCGAAACTACCAAGTTGAACCGGCATAAGATCAATGGCAAAAGGTTTTTCGGATAAGGTTAGGGTGCAATCTTTCATGATAGTATTGGTATCTATTAAATTCCCGTAAGCCATTTCGACTTCATAGGTGGTGTTTAGCTTAGAGGGGGTAACATTAAGTAAAGGGGCAAACGTATCTAATATAAAACTCTTATCGGCGCCCGAATCAAACAATACCCTAGCATTATGATGGTTTAGTAGAAACGTACCGGTGACTACATCGGGTCCGTTTCCATCTCCGAGTAGGTAAACCCTAGCTTGGGCGTTGACTGGTTCACTTCCTTTTGGGTAGTTCCTCCGGATGTGTCCTACTTCTCCACATCCGTAACGAGTGGGTGATACAACCTGTGTGTTGCTTCCTGTAGCCGGAATCCTACAGTTTTTGGTTTGATGACCGATCTTATGACATTTGTCACATCGGACGGTACAACGACCCTCGTGATGAAGTTTGCATCGCTGGCATAGGGGTTTCTGCCCGTTGTATCCTACACCTTCCGTGGCGGCATAGACTCGGGGTTTTTCTTGTCTTTGATTCTTCTGTTGAGTGCTTCGAGTGTTGTGATATGGTTGGTGGTTCCGATTATTGTTGCGTTGGTTGTTGTTGCGGTGATGACTGTTGTAGCTTTGTTGGTTGTTGTTGTGATGGTGGGTGGTTCTTTTATCGTCCAATTTCCTTTTAAGTTCATTGCATTTCACTTCTCGATCTAGAAGTTTCTGAGCAAGTTCCATTGCTGCTTCCAAGGTTGGCGGGTTTGCTGAGGTGACATTTCCTTCAATACTCCTAGGGAGTCCTTCGACATATTTCTCTAATGTCTTCTCATGATCGGGTACCATGGTAGGGCATAGTATCCTGAGTTCTTGGAATCTCCGGTTGTAACTTCTCAAATCAACTCCTTTCACTATTAAGGCATGGAACTCATCCTCGAGTTTTCGTAGTTCGGAACGGGGACAATACTTCTTTAGTATTTTAGCCTTGAATTCAATCCAAGTAAGCTGATGTGCTGCTTCTGCTCCTAGTGTTTGAACGGTAGAGTTCCACCAGGATAGAGCGTCTTGCATTAGTGTTCCCGTTGCGAAGCTTACCTTGTTGTTTTCCGAGCATCCACTTCTTTGGAAAACAGTTTCACTTCTTTCAAACCATTGAGCTAATTCCGACACTCCTTCAGTTCCTTTGAAATACGTTGGTTGACATGCTATGAAGTCCTTGTACGTGCAGTAGCGGGGTGCCGGTGCATTTCCATCTTTATTACGGGTTTGTCCAGCTAAAACGGCATTAACGCCATCAGCGATTGCTTGCTGGATTGCTGCCGGGGTCATAACTTCGGGGTTTGCTGGTGTGGCGTTCGTGGTTGTTCTCCTAGTTCTAGCGATGTTGCTATAAAATAAGGTATATTATTAGAACATTTATAATAATCCTATCACGTTGAAAATATATATCGAGTAATAAATAGCTAAATATAGGTCATAGTTACAATGATTCGATCATTGAAAAGGTTTAAATCGTAAATTATCGTATGTTAGGATGACACACATTACGAATAAGTTTGACCTGTATGAACCAATATATTACGATATGATGTATAAAGTTTGCAACATAAATAAAGATACAATAAACTTCCATAAATCAATGTCAAGGTGTTACAACACTTATTGATACTTGTGTAAATGTTTACAAAACATGACAAGATATTCTTATTTGTAGGACATTGATTTTTCTTAACAAGGTGATGGTCTCATGGTTTTCCTAATGCTTTGTCTAGGCGGTTTTGGAGTTCTTGAATGGCAGTGGACATGGTTTCCATGGTTTGATCTCGAGTCCTTTCCCTTTCTCGAGCTTCTAGCAGGGCTTGCCTAAGGCGTAGGTTTTCAGTGTTGATCCTCTCAATTTCTCGGTCTAAAGTTCCCAATGCTATTTTGGTCGAAGTGTTAGCCCTACATAGTGCTCCTATGAATTTCATTGATTCCCAAAATAGAGAATCCAACTTTTCAACCTTATCTTCTATTGCAAGATGACCAATTATGAGATTGTTCATATCATCTTCAAACGTTTCTAGAAGTTCACGTGGAATCTTGTTGAGTATACTAGCGATGGAATCAAGTCGGTCTTCGTGGCAAACCATTCTTGCAGCTAACAATGGTATGGTATGGTGTATGGGTTCCCCAGTGACTGGCAGAATTCGGGAGGTAGAGTAAGAACTTTCCCCAAGTTCCCTTGTTGTTGGTGTTCCTTCTTGAGATCTCCAATATCGCATAATGGGCAACAAGAAAGACCATTTACGAGCATCTACTCGCTTGTGGGTCCTTCGACGTCTGCGTTGAACACAAGATTCTGAGGTGGTTGGGCGGATCGGGTAAGTCCTTCGGTGAGGTGATAGTGGGACACTTCGGTAAGGTACAGGTGGTGATGCTAGTGGAGGTGATGCTATGGGTGATGGTGTTAGTGGCATAGTAGTAGTTTGGCTGTAGAAGATAGTTGGTAGTGGTGGTATCACTGGTGGTGCAGGTGGTGATGGCACAACTGATTCAGGTGGTATGACAAGAGCTAGTGCTGGTACAGCAGTACTTGCTTCATACGGCTGAAGTTGTCTAATTTGCCTAGATCGGCGAATCGGACCAGATGTTGCCAGAGGAGAAGCCTCTGTGTCAGATGCTGGCAGAAATTGCTGGCTTTGCATGTATCTGTCGGTAGCAGGAGACATAGGCATAGGTGAGGTAGCATAGGCTGAAGTAACATCTTCAGTTCCTGAGTTTGAGGACAAGCTGATAGGGTGGGTGTTCGAAGACATGACATTGTAATAAATTTCCCGATTAGTAAATGTAAGCATAATTATAACCAATTTAAAAATGCTATAAGGTAAATAATACTTTTTACCAATTATTGGAATGCGTAGGCACGAAGGGCGTAGGATGGTATTTTATGAAAATTTTGTCCCGTTTAAAGTGTAGTTATAGTCCAATGTTCCAAAAACACTTGGTTCACTATAACCGTAGCTCTGATGCCAATCTATAACACCCCCAAAATCGATCAATACAGCGAAAGACTTAAAATGTCAGCGGAAGACTTTTGGGGTATTATATCGTGGATCTTTGTCACAATTATATAAAACGATTCAAGTGATCGTTTTAAGTTTTATTTAAAATACCAAATATTCATAATTTCAAGAGAATTCATTATTCAACAACAAGTTTTTATTCAAAGAGAAATAAACGTTTCTTTATTTGCCCACTTCGTGCCTTTGCCATTCATTCCATTTAGTTACCTGAGATAAACATGCTAAAAGTCAACAAAAGTTGAGTGAAATTCATAAGTTTATAATTAAGAGTTTGAACACAAGAGATAGGTGCTTATTGTATATAAATACAAATAAACAAGTTAGAAAAATCGCATTCATTATTGACTTAAGCTCATGACGCTCAACGATTCAACAGACATCAATATTTTCCGTAATAATGATGTAAAGTATATAGCCCCCAAGATAGGTATTTGCCAGTAACCTATGATATTTAAATAAAGTGCATTTGGTAACTTTCCTCTAGCAACCAAATGGGGATTGTCAATCCCTAATAGATCTATTCACAATTATTTACGTTCACCCTTCAAGTGATTAAGGTTCATGATCGAGGGACTTTTGGCAATAGCTACTTAAGCAATAATAAGATCAGGAAAAGACTTGTGTTCGGTTTTTGAGCATGTATCCCCCCCACAAAAATAAGTTAAATGTGGGCTATGAACTCACCTTAGTAGGATAGTAGAACAAATGTAATCTCAACGATGCAAGGCAACGACTTCACACACAACCTATAAGATATGACACGTTTTAGTTCTTAAGTCTCGTTTTATTGCGAACGTTTATTACTAATTACGAGTAATTGATAAAGTGCATACGTGATGTGTTACGTCGTATAAAAAGAGATAATGGTTACGTATTGTTTTATTCGTCTAAATTTAGTTTATCGTTATATAAGTTTTATCCGTATTATACATATATATATATATATATATGTGTATATATATATATATATATATATATATATATATATATATATATATATATATATATATATATATATATATATATAAATATATATAAATATAAAATTATTATTAAAAATCAATATTACTATTCGATCCTTTATGTTTCTCAATTTTACACTTTTTACCCTAAACGGAAAATATTTACGTCGTTAGTCCAAAAATTATATATATTTACGTTTTTAGTCCAAATATCAAATATTTACATTCATTATCCCTAAGTTTCAATATTTACAGTTTATACCCTTAGAAAAACAGTTTTTATACTTTTCACCCAAAGTTTACAAACTTGACAATTTTAGTCCCTAACTCTCGAATATTTGCAAAAATAGTCCAAACATTACCAAATTTAAAACTTAGCATTTTTATTATTTCAATAAGCTCATAAGGTCTTAAACAGCTTATACCAACAGCTTATTAGCTTAATCCTAACTTATTTCACAAACTGGGCTTATCGATCCAATATTAAGGGCCCGTTAAGGATTTATGATCCAAGGGGTTTGGGGGTACATTTGTTTTATCAAAATCCATATTTTTAAGTTACAAAATCATTTCAAAAGAGCTTATTTGCTTAGCTTATCGTAATAAGCTAGAATGAGCTTTTCGGGCTTTTCGGCCCACTTAAGGTTTTTAAGTTTCTGAAAACTGGTTTCAATAGCGATTAGATTTAGGTCTCGTTAAGTGATCAAACTAAGTTATTAAGTCGACTTATTTATCATTTTCGTTAGTGTTCCAAGTAAACAAATAGGTCGTACAATAATAATGATGGGTCGTGTGTTGAAATCAGAAATGTCGGGGCCAAAGTGTGGCCACAAACTCATGTGTAAAAACTTTATAAATCTTGAAAATAAACTAAGTGTTTTAGCATATGTCGTATAGGTCCAAGTGACTTAGAAACGTGTGATTTTTAGTATGTATTCGTTAATATAAGTTCAATATTATTATAGGTACTCATTAATGTCATAACCAACAAATAGTCTAACACATAAAATGTATACGTTGTTTTTAAGATTTACGAGTTATAAGTTCCAAGTGATTGTGCATAATATAACTATACGTATATATATAATTAGAAAGAAAAGTTTGTGTCTCACCTCACCTATAAAAGGTGGAGTAAAACAAGGCGTATGGTTCGTGGGATGGTTCAAAAGCTCCGTGGTTTACTTCACGTCCTTCCAAAGGTTCAAAAGGCTCCAATCCTTGCTTCCTAGGTTCTCTTCAAGGCGTGGTATACTTGGTGATTTGTTCTTCCCTCACAACTGCCTCCCGTTACTATATTTTTGTGTAAGTGGTGCGTTTAAGTGCATGTAACATCTATGGTTGCATGTAATGGTTTATATAGGCTGTTTTTGGGTATGTAAGAACAAGATAAGTTCACAAGGAGGATGGTAGCATGTTAGGCGAATAGTAATGCCACAAACTTTAACCAATCGAAAGTTTACATGGCCAAGATCTTGTGTGATTGTTCCTGTTCATTCCTGATACTTCTTACATGCACATTGTTAGTTTTGATGGGATTGGAGAGCAAGGGTGGCAATAAGGAATGTATTGCCACGTTTTTGGCTTCTCTTTCAAGGTGAGTTTGGTGATTTACTTAGGGTGTTTCTGGGGTAGTTAACGAGCAAGAGTATGTAATGTTTTGGTCTCGTGTGATTCTTGGGTACTAGGTAAATCAAGATGTGCAATAACATTGAGTCGTTATGTGTAAAAATCGTTTAGTAATAGGGTGCGTTTGGGAGTGTCGCGGCTGGGAACAAAGAAAAAGAAAACAAAAAAAATACAAAGGGTGCATTTTGGGCTTGGCCTGGTGGGCTGCTGGTTGTGTCGGCCCAAAGAAAAAGAAAAATAAAAAGGAGTCCGTTTGGTTTGTATTGTGGATTTCGTGGCCCAAAGGGTGTTGGGGGCCCACCTAGTGTGTCTCGATTATCGTGTCGAAGTTCAAAAATATTAGTGAGCGCTCTCGGGAAGTTTCGTAGGTTCGGGGAATATATAATTAGTATACATTATTTAGACGAAATGTATTGTTTTAAATATAAACGTGTTATATAAATATTTATCGTTCGCAATAATTATAGGCTATCTAGGTCGTGTGTAAGCATCGTTCCTGGGTAAACGGTCAATCACAGTTATCGTAGTGGTTCAATATCAAGCCATATCATAAAAAAAAAAAAAAAAAAATCTTACCCGTAAAATGGTGTTAATTTATCGTAACATCGTTTTATTTATTCGTATGCATTTACTAATCGTAAGGGAAATTTACGAGAGGTTACATGTCAAGCAATATTGACTGGATCAATCCTGAATCTCACATCGATCCGGTCACAAGGAAGACAGCACCATACATAACTGACTGGTCCAAACCACTGCCTATGAATGGAAAGCCTAAGGAACCCAAGATCCCTTACAAGTTCTTCTTCAACAACGACTTGGAATTTCTACAACATGGCAGCAAGATTGAAAAGAAGTACGCCACATCACTTACCTTCTCCATCCCTGCAGCGAGATACCTCAACAATGCCATCGAAGAAGAAGCCTCTAACTTATTCATCGATAAAGTTGTTGACTATGACCGGAACGCACTCTATGGTATACATCATTGGCCAGATAACCGGGCACAGTATTATCGAAGCAGCAGACTCAATCAGACTATGGGTAATGTGACAAGTGAGTTGAAGATAGTCTCGATTCAGTTCATTTCGACAGTCACTCACTCTGGGTACCCCTTCCTCAGCAAAATAGTACTCAAAAGACTTGATGAAAAAGAGTACGAGATTTCCGAGTCGGACTTTCCACGATTACTCCTCAACGACATAGAAGATATGTATCTGCTCAAAGTTCAAGGAAAGCTTTGCAACTTACCCAAACCTATGCAGCTTGCCTTTATCACAGCTCTCCTTATCTTCATGAGACACATTGTCATCAAAGAACGAGTAGAAGATCTTCAACTTGGAGTAGAAAGTTATCAGAATAAGCTAAATCTCACCAAACCTAACCTTTTCAACATCCCCAACCTTCAACACCTACCTCAACACACCTTGATCAGGCATCCAGCATTTGGGTTCACATACCGCAGTGTCAACGGTCGAAACTGCTTCATGGCCTATGACGAGATCCATAAGTTCTGTGATGAAACCCTGAAGTTCGTCAGAGATGGAATCAAAAGCAAATTAGATGACATAACACTGAACAAATCCAAAAGGTGGAATACCGATGAGGCCAGACAAGCTCGCAGATTCATTACAAGGATTGAGAACCGGTTGAAGCGTAGGGATCAGTTTAGGAGATTGGAAAGCTATGTTGGAGGCAGACCAGGATTTCCGGTGTTGACGTTTCAGCGACCAGAATGGTAGAAATTTGTAAGAACTTGATTTGATTTGTCAAATACTATTCTTCATAATGGCTTGTGCACGCATTACAGTACACAACCCGAACTTGTAAAGAAAGGACCCTGAGGTACGCATCAGTGCCTCAATCCTAATATAAGGAGCGAAGGCTTCTTACTTTTGAGTAGAATTAATCAAATACTTTATGATTTTCATAATTTTGCTCAAAAGGACAAGTATTTCACCTCAATAAGACCGAATCACTTGTTGAGGGGGAGCACTTGTCAAAACAAAAATACCTTGTTCTAAAATCAAAAGTTCTTGGTAAATCTCCCCATAAGACTCAAAAAGGCATATTTTAATCTAAAAGATTGTCAAAAACATCATTTTTATATGCTATTTTTGAGGGGGAGAAAATGCATAAGTGATTAAAATATAAGTAGTCAAAAGGGCTAAAAGTTGTATCATGTGCGAGCTAGACTCAGAATTGACCCAGGAATTGACGAGACAATAAAAGTTAGTAATCTCGAAAAGACTTATCCTCGAAGGGTAATAACATCAAGTTAGTTACTAGAGCTAGTTGTCATCTAAAAGCTGACAATGGAACTCTTTAACTAGCCACGTAAGCGTGCCTTGAAAAGGATTTGTCCTAGTAGAAAAGTACCGTCTTGAGAAACTTTCTGTGGACTTGACCAGGCCGGGTAATAACTTCAAGCTAGTCTAACTAGTGATGTAAGCATGTCTCGAATCGGTCTTGTTCACTGAAAGTGGATCAATTCAAAATGCTTGCTCCTCCCGCATGTGCAAATTTATTATATACTTATGAGCACATGTTGTAACACCCCCAAAATACCGCAGCGGAAGACTGTGTCACTGGGGTGCTACTTCATAATACAAAGTACAAGTTATAGAAAACGAACTCTAAATGAGACGTTTTGAAAAGTTACCATTCGATTAATGAATTCAAAGTTACAAACATGAGATTCCAAAGTATGATACATAAATGTATACAAATGTTTTGAATGGTAAATGATAAAAAGCGTAAGTCTTCAGAATATGCAGCTTGACTCTAAGTTCCACGCACTAGCTATCGCCTTACTAACCTGAGATAAACATGCTAAAGTGTCAACACAATGGTTGGTGAGTTCATAGAGTTTGTCTTAAAACAGTTGAAAAGCCTTAAAAGAATATTCGCACAGCAAAGGCATCGTGAATCCACTCAGTTGCAACTCCCGCCATAAGAGACTTGCAACCTGTGTGTTCACAACCCACTGCTAATATATAGTTTCTCAGTGCACCGGATTATATTCACCCAAGGTCAAGAATAGACACAAGAGCGGGGGCCTCTTCCCAAATAGTACTACGACATCCAAGGTCAAGTATAGACACAAGGGTAGGGGGCATCTTCCCATGAGTACTACCAATACCTCTCCGACAGAATAGAGTATTATGTATGCACGTAAATACGAATCTTGTATTTAAATTAAGCAAGTATAGTGTAACAAGTATGTATAACGCAATCAAGTATAATGCCAATCAAGTATAACACAATCAAGTATAAATGTTTAACAGTATTTGTACAAGTAAGAAAGTAGTTGAGCATGTATCTCCCCCAAAGAGTTAAAACAAATATGAAAAAGTAGGGGCTATGACTCACCTTAAGCTTAAGTGATGTGAAATGAAAGTGGTAGTCGAATCGCGAAAGTCTCTAAGAGCAGCCTATAATAGAACGTTGCGACTTAGGTTTGGAGTAACGTCTAAGAATACGACAAATTGCCTATATATGTCTTGCATAATGTTCATGATGTAGTACTTAGTATAATGTGTAAGTCCTTGAATATAAGTGGTTTATGAAACATGTATAAGTTGTATATCTCTTACTACCGTTCGGGCCGTGTAACACCCCAACCCGATAAGGGTAGAAGTATTACATTACAGTGACATATCAGAACAAACACAAGCATATGATTCATACATACAAAGAGATTCAGGGTTACAAATGAAAATCTGAAACTACAAGGTTACAAAACAATAAATACTATGTCTAATAAAGTGAAACTTCATCTAATCGTGTCTAGTCCAAAGCATAGTCTTCTAAGTCCAGTCACACTCTCTTCCCATAACCCAGCTTCCTACTAAAACCTGCCGCAGGAAAAGGAAATGCGGCTGAGCTTAAAAAGCCCAGTGAACAGATACATATACAAAGCAATGATAATGAAACAGAACTGAAATATAGTGCATTGGGGAAATAGAATAAGGAATAGATAAAAGAGTAATAGAATAGAAAGAAGAAAGGATAGTCATCTACCACGAGCCCAGAAACATATCATATCATATAAGCCGTCAATACCATAATTCTTCATAATCATATAGAGGGGAGTCCTCTCAGATAATCAGATAATATGAGGGGTGTCCTCATTCTTCAAATGGGTGGAGTAGCGAACTCCCAGAAATTGTGAAAGGCATGTATAGCACACAGTACCAGTCACCAGACATATATCATAATCATAATCATAGTTAAATCCACTAAACAGAACAGATCTAGGATGCATCCATACGCCCCCGCAGAAATCATAGTGGCCATAACAAATCATATCATAAAGCGCGCATATCATATAACAGAAAGGGGACGGTGTAGCCAAATCACTAGGGCCACACACTAGTCATGCCAGTGGTGCATCACAGACACGCCTATGGTACCTCCATAGGTAGGGAAACAGAAATGGCTCGGGTATCAAACTAAGAGTCAGGTCTCATATCATACAAAAGGTCATATAGCAAAGGTGTATCTCAGAATCATATCAAAGGTTCATAATAGCAGTTCATAACAAAGGGTTCATATCAGAAATAATATTCAAGGTCCAATCAGAGTTTATCAGGTCAAGGTTCATATTCAAAAATCAATTCATGGTTCAGTTCAAAAGTCCGTTTCAAAAGTTTCTATTAAAAGTCCAATTTAAATAATCTTTAAAAACAGTTTTCATAAAAATGGTCTTTCAAAATATAGTGTTCATGAAAGTTAAATAACCTTTCTTTTAAAAAGAAATTTAGCATCATTTATAAACATCTTTTCAAATCGGTTCTTCTCAAAACATTTCCATGGTATCATTAAGAAGGTTTTCATAGCATAGGTTCATAACGGAGGTCATATCAAGTGGGATCAACAGAGAAGGTTCAAGTAAAGGGGATCATAGCAATGGCATCAATTCGGGAACTAACGGATCAGAATATGAAAGAGATCATGAGAAACCTTTTGAGAAAGGTCAGAATATCTGTACCTCAATCGCCATCGAAATCATAACATACGTAAGCATATGGAAACACTCCTTCTTCAACGAATCTACACGAATTAATGATCGGCTTATTATTAATAACTTATTCAATTCAGATTTCTCGTTTTAGTCGGCTTTCCAGTTTTAGTAACTTTCCATTTAAAGTGACTTTCCACTTTTAGCAGGTTTCCATAAATAATAAGTTTCCACTTTTAGAAAGTTTCCATAATTAGAAAGTTGAGTCATTATTAATGGAATCAAAGTATCTTTTAACATATTTACACATTTGGTCCTTAGGGTTTCATAACTTTACCTTTTACACCCTTATATTTCCAAAATTACACTTTAAACCTTTTAGTATTCAAAGTTACACTTTAAACCCTTAACTTATCCATTTTACATAATGATCCCTTATTTTATCATGTTATACGAATATACCTTCAAGTATTCACAATTTACACTTTAAGTCCTTCAAGTTATCAAAGTTACATATTTAACCCTTTAATTTACAATTACAACTTTTAATTCTTAATAATTACATATTAAGCCATTAATTTACCAAATTAGCACATAATCCCTTGAATACTTTTAAATACTCAAAACAGTTCCAAGTTTCTGAAAATTACACTTTTAGTCCCTCTCTTCTAATTAATTACAAATCGCACCAATTAAATACAATTAATTCATTTTCTTGTAATATTTACACTTAGAACCCTCAAGTTATATTTTTCCCATATTCCTACTGATTTATATGACATTACAAAAATATCCCAGAAGTTTCAAAGTTGGCAAAACACACCCTTATACTATTAATTTTCCAATTGGTTTATATTAAAAATTAACCAAAACTATAACAAACCCTAAAATCAAATGCTAATCACTACCCCATGATTCTAACAACCTTAAACCATCATTAATTACCAGATCTCATGCCTCAAACCCTAACCCTAATCGATTTAGGGTTTTCTTTTATTTTTCCTTTTATTTTCTAATTAGCCGATTTATAAATTAATTAATAATACAATATTTAGGCCTCCATAATTCTAACCAATATTTTTCTGAGATTATACATATTATATAGAGTTCATAAAAATTAGTGTTCACGCCCAGAAAATTCATGTATAATTATTTAGAGTTTTGTGGCGTTTTTGGGGTTTAAATTCGTAAATCATTCATAGAACATGCATGGATCGAACCAAACATTTTATTTCGTGTTCATAAGGTGTAAGGGACCTGAGAAAAATACCAAACCAAGACTTGAACGTGTGGAGAGGGCTGTACGAATTATAGCATACGCGTATAGGCCAAATGATCCAAAAATCACCACGACTTCACCAATGATCTTCCAACCTTGAAACCAATTTTCGTGGGTCTTATTACATGTAAGGAACTTCAGAAAAATAAGAAACGAATTTTGTGGAGGTCGGATAAGGTATTAACGAATTTACCTTGCCTTTAGGCTCGATAAGAAGAAAACCAAAACCATGATCGTATCAAGCTTCAATAATTCGAGAGGGATTTTTCTAGGACTCCTTGGATCGTGTATGAACTCAGAAAATTGCTTAGGAATATTAGGGTTGTCGAATGGAGGCTAAGGATTTGTTTGTGTGTTTATTTTCTTGATCGGCACTTTAGGGTTTAGCATAAAAGGTATGGATTTGATCTAATTGGAGTAGGGCCGTGTAAATGGGGAGTCTTGGGCCAGAATTTTCGTGATCTTTGGTGGACAAAATATTTGGTGATGAATATCTTCTAAATTTACCAAATATACACCATTTTAATTCAAATTAGAACTCTTTCAAGTAACTTTTATCTCAATCGGCCAAACTAGGGGCATTTTGGTAATTTCACCACTTTTATGAATGTTAAATAAAGTTGTTAAAATTATTTTGGATCATAACTTATGCATTGTCAGGAGTTTGGGATTTATTTGGAGACTTTATAAACTTTTAATTAAATTTTAAACTTGTAGGGGTATTTTGGTCTTTTCACATGTTCTCAGATTTTAGGTGTTACAACTTCTTCCCCTCTAAAAAGAAAAATTTCGTCCTCGAAATTTGAAGTCGCAAAGTTAGACAAAGTCGTAGCAAACCGCAAAAGTCGTCACAACATTCTCACGCCCGGGGAGGTTCTTCCAAAAGATCTTCAGACCAAATAGTTTCTCATGACTCGTAATTATTGTCAAAATAGTTTCAGATTTCTCAGAAAGGCATATCATACTGAATTTGAATCAAAAGGATAATTCACCGAACATAACGGATGATAATCGAATTCTCCAGGAGGAGGTATAAAAATACATAGGATTTTCATTGAATTGATTAGGCGAATCAGATGAGAATACATTGAATTGTAGAAAACATGGGGTGATATAAGGTTTAACTCTTCAGCTTCTCAAGTAGTTACGGCTTTCAGATAGCCTTCCGAAGGTATTCTCATAAACAAACAGGTCTCATTTCTTCAAAGTCCACAATCACATATTTTACTCATAGCAGATCATAATGAACAACTTCGCGAATGCGAATCGTATACGGACAGAAAGCATATCGTTAGATATCGTCAATGGCAGAAGTTTCATAATGGAACCTAAGATCAGCAAAACACGTGTCGAGAGTCCAAACGTATCGAATCGTATAACAAGGACAGCATATCAAACGTATAGGTAGAATGAACCTAAAGTCTCACTAAACTCAAATGATCTTGATCAGATGCCAGAATTCTAAAGCTTCTAAGGCACTTCTTAAAATATCATATGCCCACCATAAGTGCACGTTATATGATGTAAGTATTATCACGCTGGCCAGACGTCATAATACTGGCATCATATACATATGCCCTCATGCTGGTCATACTTTATCTCAAGTCGTGAGTCAAAACCACCTATCTTAATCCACCTAATACTTCTACAGTCTCAAAGATCATCAGAAACAAACAACATAACTAAGAGAACGAAATTACTCGAAGAGTAACGGAGATCCGAGAATGTCATTCAAAATTAAGGTACGTCATCAGTAACGTCAATTCTCTACAGCATCATCTCGTCTAAACACAATGTCCGCTTCAAAATCCGTCCACTCAAATACAAATTTCAAAATTTCTTCCAAGTTGGGGTAGTCTGTTTACTCTTGTCCATCTTGCCTCATGATTAAAAGAATTTAAAACTCGAGTCTGGTTCCTCCGGTCTTCAGCAGCTCCTCTTGGTAGTGTGGCATCGTAACGGCAGTCTCTGACGCAATCACTGTGGATTCCTCCATCCGCAGGTCTGCTTCTGCTCTCAATTCATCTTAGTACAACTAAAATGAATAGAGGAACAAGACTGCGTGTCTTTGACAGGTCTTCTAACATAGCTCCAGGTCTTAAGGTACATGCTGTTGTTGTCGACTCCAGGTTATGTGTTGAATGGTTCGTCTTCTTTGGTCTGGTTGTCTTGATGCCCAAACTGAAATCTTCACGTGCTGCATGATGTATGATTGAGCACTATCCCAGTTCCTCTCTTCTTCTTGTATGCTTCTTCCATGATAATGCTTGTCGCAACCATCTTCTACTACTCTTCCACCAGGTTTCAAACTCTGATAACGGTCTTCGATCTTGGTCCCTCTTGTGAAAGCTCTATCTTCACATTATACAGGGTAGTGTTGTCTACTATGATTTCTGAACGTCAATCAAATTCTCTTCCAGAACAAAGGGTCATCTCACCAATTAATCTCTATGTTCTTCTTTCGTTTTAGAACACAACACAATGTCATACTATGACAATTTGTCCAAAACACGCGAAAAACATGATTATTCTAGCCAACACCATTGGCATCATTCAAGTTCATAAATGTTATAACGAGTGCAAAGGCAACTTCAGAAATCATCTCAGGGAATTTTCACATCGCCTTCTTTCTTCTTCAGGAACTGAAATACTTCCCAAAGGTTACTCTCGGTTAGTTAACCCCCTTCTTAGAAGTTTTTGTGGTTGCTTCTTCAGTCCTTCAAATCTAAAATGATGCAATCAGACGCGGAGTTTCAAAGGAAGACCAAATTAATTATTGATACGCGGAAACAGATAATGATTAGTGATAGTGGTACGTTTAAGTTCACGATAGTCGATACGTCATCGCATACTTCTCTCGTTCTTCTTCATAAACAAACAAGAGCATCTAAAGAGGATCACCAAGGTTAAAAATCATATTCCATCAGCGCCTTCAATCTCTCAACCTCTATGGCACCATGGTTTCTTCACTGATATCAGTTCAATGTCCACTCTACTTCTTAAGCAGTAAGGAGTACCAAAAGGTTCATCAGAGAATACCGGAAAATCTTCGTATGACAAAATATTTCCCAATAGTAGAACTTTCCAAGGGTTGATAATAATGGTTTTCAGGACAACTTGGTAATCACATGAGTTTGGGGTAGGTGTTTCCATAGTGACAGAAATTTTAGCAGATGTAGAGAGTCATCATAATGGAATAGGGTGAAGCAGATTTTTAAGGTCACATTTCAGATATGGTAGTCTATGGTATCTTCACGAATAGCCATTCAGTCCAAAAGACCGTACAATCAGACATCTCAAAGTCAAAGGATTCATAGAGTGAATACAGTCGTCAAATCATACAGATAGTTCATATATCAGAGTCAAGTACATGGTTCAACAAAAATGTTGGGATGGATAAACGAACAGTTCAATGTGTGGGAATTTCGTTTAGCTTCTTAGCATAAGTAGTAGGTAGGATGTGTATCATTGGTAATACGAATATCGTATAATCGTCAATTGTGAGAGGTACAGAATCTCAGTTATCAGCATCATCATGCTTAGTTAACAAATCCTTATAGAGATAGTATTTACATCATACCCTTCCAAAGGAAACGGTTGGCAGAACAAGGTTCATCATTCAAAGAGAGGAAACAAAACTTCTCATATTCGTGGTTCATAATTACCAAAATTCTCATAGGAGTAATAATGGATCATATAGAGTTAAGTGGTATCGGATGATACATTCATACCCAGCATAAGTAATGAATTTACAGAATGTGTCGAACACATTGTGGTTGAATGACCTACGATGTGGTCGAAAAGGTGTCAAACAGCTTATCAAACAAATCGGAGGCGGAGATCAAAATCTGAAGGTGAAACTTAAATGTGTAAGGTATCCAGGTAGCCTTCCGAGGTATTCCAAACTTACTTGGTTACTAAGCTTAAGTTGCAAAACTTCTAACTTCTGAAACAAAGGTCCTTATAAGGCTTAACTAAGAGCAAAGGCACGATCAGAGTGATACGGAAGCAAATGATACTTACATAAATGTCTTAGTCTACCCATTCCTCACTGGTAATAACTTAGGTTCCTATGGGGAATCCTAATGTAAAGTTTCAAAGGTTGTCTTATGAGCGCCTACAGTGGAAACTTAGGGGTCCAAACTTCACAGGTCAAGGGTAAATGTATTACGAATCGCAGCCTGGTCTCTGATACCATAATTGTAACACCCCAACCCGATAAGGGTAGAAGTATTACATTACAGTGACATATCAGAACAAACACAAGCATATGATTCATACATACAAAGAGATTCAGGGTTACAAATGAAAATCTGAAACTACAAGGTTACAAAACAATAAATACTATGTCTAATAAAGTGAAACTTCATCTAATCGTCTCTAGTCCAAAGCATAGTCTTCTAAGTCCAGTCACACTCTCTTCCCATAACCCAGCTTCCTACTAAAACCTGCCGCAGGAAAAGGAAATGCGGCTGAGCTTAAAAAGCCCAGTGAACAGATACATATACAAAGCAATGATAATGAAACAGAACTGAAATATAGTGCATTGGGGAAATAGAATAAGGAATAGATAAAAGAGTAATAGAATAGAAAGAAGAAAGGATAGTCATCTACCACGAGCCCAGAAACATATCATATCATATAAGCCGTCAATACCATAATTCTTCATAATCATATAGAGGGGAGTCCTCTCAGATAATCAGATAATATGAGGGGTGTCCTCATTCTTCAAATGGGTGGAGTAGCGAACTCCCAGAAATTGTGAAAGGCATGTATAGCACACAGTACCAGTAACCAGACATATATCATAATCATAATCATAGTTAAATCCACTAAACAGAACAGATCTAGGATGCATCCATACGCCCCCGCAGAAATCATAGTGGCCATAACAAATCATATCATAAAGCGCGCATATCATATAACAGAAAGGGGACGGTGTAGCCAAATCACTAGGGCCACACACTAGTCATGCCAGTGGTGCATCACAGACACACCTATGGTACCTCCATAGGTAGGGAAACAGAAATGGCTCGGGTATCAAACTAAGAGTCAGGTCTCATATCATACAAAAGGTCATATAGCAAAGGTGTATCTCAGAATCATATCAAAGGTTCATAATAGCAGTTCATAACAAAGGGTTCATATCAGAAATAATATTCAAGGTCCAATCAGAGTTTATCAGGTCAAGGTTCATATTCAAAAATCAATTCATGGTTCAGTTCAAAAGTCCGTTTCAAAAGTTTCTATTAAAAGTCCAATTTAAATAATCTTTAAAAACAGTTTTCATAAAAATGGTCTTTCAAAATATAGTGTTCATGAAAGTTAAATAACCTTTCTTTTAAAAAGAAATTTAGCATCATTTATAAACATCTTTTCAAATCGGTTCTTCTCAAAACATTTCCATGGTATCATTAAGAAGGTTTTTATAGCATAGGTTCATAACGGAGGTCATATCAAGTGGGATCAACAGAGAAGGTTCAAGTAAAGGGGATCATAGCAATGGCATCAATTCGGGAACTAACGGATCAGAATATGAAAGAGATCATGAGAAACCTTTTGAGAAAGGTCAGAATATCTGTACCTCAATCGCCATCGAAATCATAACATACGTAAGCATATGGAAACACTCCTTCTTCAACGAATCTACACGAATTAATGATCGGCTTATTATTAATAACTTATTCAATTCAGATTTCTCGTTTTAGTCGGCTTTCCAGTTTTAGTAACTTTCCATTTAAAGTGACTTTCCACTTTTAGCAGGTTTCCATAAATAATAAGTTTCCACTTTTAGAAAGTTTCCATAATTAGAAAGTTGAGTCATTATTAATGGAATCAAAGTATCTTTTAACATATTTACACATTTGGTCCTTAGGGTTTCATAACTTTACCTTTTACACCCTTATATTTCCAAAATTACACTTTAAACCTTTTAGTATTCAAAGTTACACTTTAAACCCTTAACTTATCCATTTTACATAATGATCCCTTATTTTATCATGTTATACGAATATACCTTCAAGTATTCACAATTTACACTTTAAGTCCTTCAAGTTATCAAAGTTACATATTTAACCCTTTAATTTACAATTACAACTTTTAATTCTTAATAATTACATATTAAGCCATTAATTTACCAAATTAGCACATAATCCCTTGAATACTTTTAAATACTCAAAACAGTTCCAAGTTTCTGAAAATTACACTTTTAGTCCCTCTCTTCTAATTAATTACAAATCGCACCAATTAAATACAATTAATTCATTTTCTTGTAATATTTACACTTAGAACCCTCAAGTTATATTTTTCCCATATTCCTACTGATTTATATGACATTACAAAAATATCCCAGAAGTTTCAAAGTTGGCAAAACACACCCTTATACTATTAATTTTCCAATCGGTTTATATTAAAAATTAACCAAAACTATAACAAACCCTAAAATCAAATGCTAATCACTACCCCATGATTCTAACAACCTTAAACCATCATTAATTACCAGATCTCATGCCTCAAACCCTAACCCTAATCGATTTAGGGTTTTCTTTTATTTTTCCTTTTATTTTCTAATTAGCCGATTTATAAATTAATTAATAATACAATATTTAGGCCTCCATAATTCTAACCAATATATTTATGAGATTATACATATTATATAGAGTTCATAAAAATTAGTGTTCACGCCCAGAAAATTCATGTATAATTATTTAGAGTTTTGTGGCGTTTTTGGGGTTTAAATTCGTAAATCATTCATAGAACATGCATGGATCGAACCAAACATTTTATTTCGTGTTCATAAGGTGTAAGGGACCTGAGAAAAATACCAAACCAAGACTTGAACGTGTGGAGAGGGCTGTACGAATTATAGCATACGCGTATAGGCCAAATGATCCAAAAATCACCACGACTTCACCAATGATCTTCCAACCTTGAAACCAATTTTCGTGGGTCTTATTACATGTAAGGAACTTCAGAAAAATAAGAAACGAATTTTGTGGAGGTCGGATAAGGTATTAACGAATTTACCTTGCCTTTAGGCTCGATAAGAAGAAAACCAAAATTATGATCGTATCAAGCTTCAATAATTCGAGAGGGATTTTTCTAGGACTCCTTGGATCGTGTATGAACTCAGAAAATTGCTTAGGAATATTAGGGTTGTCGAATGGAGGCTAAGGATTTGTTTGTGTGTTTATTTTCTTGATCGGCACTTTAGGGTTTAGCATAAAAGGTATGGATTTGATCTAATTGGAGTAGGGCCGTGTAAATGGGGAGTCTTGGGCCAGAATTTTCGTGATCTTTGGTGGACAAAATATTTGGTGATGAATATCTTCTAAATTTACCAAATATACACCATTTTAATTCAAATTAGAACTCTTTCAAGTAACTTTTATCTCAATCGGCCAAACTAGGGGCATTTTGGTAATTTCACCACTTTTATGAATGTTAAATAAAGTTGTTAAAATTATTTTGGATCATAACTTATGCATTGTCAGGAGTTTGGGATTTATTTGGAGACTTTATAAACTTTTAATTAAATTTTAAACTTGTAGGGGTATTTTGGTCTTTTCACATGTTCTCAGATTTTAGGTGTTACAGGCCGACATAATTCAGAAGTCATGGAGTAAACGTTCGAGGAGCCAGGACACTTTAACTCGTAAATCCACAACTCGTCTCGACGGCTTACTCAATGAACTCCTCACATGAGGCTCCCTACTATTGTAGTATTTGATAACATATATATATATATATATATATATATATATATATATATATATATATATATATATATATATATATATGTATATATATATGTATATATATATATATATTTATATATATATATATATATATATATATATATATATATATATATAAGCTTTTTGATCTTTAATAGTTATATGGTCTTTAGCCGTGGCTTTGCCGTGACCTTGGTCATTGTTACCATGGTCTTGAGACTCAACCTTGGCTTTAGCCATGGTTGTGGTCTTGGCTTTAGGTCATTAGACCTCTTGGTCTTAGTAATTCATAACTATAATATAGTGACTTTGGTCTAAAAATGGGCTGTTAAGAATTTGAAGAAATTATCACTCGGAAAGCGTTTTCAGGGCTCGAGCTTCTTTGTTCCTGAACGAAAACATCGTTCCGGACAACTTTCGTGTTTTAACTTTTTGATGAATCGGACCAGAAGTGGGACTTTCAAAATCATAATTTGATCAGAATGCTATTTAGGCAGATTTGCCGTTTTGGTTTCGCTAACTTCAAATGGTCATAACTTTTGACTCGTGTACTCGTTTTGGGTGATTCAAATTGCTATGTTTTCCTTGTTAAGTCCTATTTAACAGTAAGTAAGTGTCAAATATCAAAGTTATACTATTGGGGTCGTGGTTCTCCATAAAAATCACTAGTTTGCTTGTTTACTTGTCATAAGTTAACATATGTATACCAATACTTGTTTTATCCATTTTTAAACATCATGAACACAATACAAAGACCATATATAGCATGAAAGAAACATAATAAGCATGAAATGATATTGAGCAAGAAAGTGTATAAGGGTTTGCTTACAACTTTTGGCTTTCTAAAGAAAGGAAGTCAAATATAGAACTAGGACACTAAACCTAAGCTTGTAAACCCTTCACCATAACTCTTGTAACCCTTGCTAGCCTTGATCTAACCCTTGTGAAAACCATTTAACTTCAGCCCTAGTAACCTTGTGTAGCTCCTAATTCAACCATGGAATCACCAAACAAACTTAAGAACTAGGTAGAGAATACTAAGACCTTGAACTTTGTAGTGTAACTTGTATATTGAAGATCAAAGGATCATGGTGCTATGATATAAGGGTGTGGCGTTTTTGTGGTGAAGAAAGGAAGCAAATGAGCTCTCTATTTATAGCAAGATTGAGGAGGTTAGGAAGCTTGCTAGGAAAGTGCTATAACTTGGTGACAAAGTTGTAATTAAGTAAGATCTAATGGCTAAAGTCAAGATTTAACCACACATGGTGACTCCCCCCCCCCTCCTAAGTCGTTTTTCCAAGGATAAGGGTGACTAGATGAGTAGTCATGGTCTTTGCATGATAATATCCTAAGTATGTAGCTAGTTTTGACTCCGTAAATCGCTAACCGTAAGTTTTTAAGTCACGAAACGTAAAACCGGGTATCCTAAAAATATGAAACTTGAAAGTATGGTCAAACATGTCAATATACTCCATAATAAAATATAAAATGAGTGGTAGGTTCTATCGGGTGCTAAAACCCTGCTAAAAACTGGAAACACGGGTCTAAAACGCGTAATTCGCGTAAAACACTGAACTGAAAAACGTAAAATTCTGAAACTTTTGGAATTGTCCTAAAATGAGAGAAAATCATATTTCTATTGTTTATAATGTTTTATGGACATATCGGGATGCTAGAATGACGTTTAAACCTAAAAGTAAATCTCGGACACGGCTTTGTGATTTTTGCAAAAATGATCAGACGAGCGTCAAACTCTCGGATTATCGTTAAAATAGTTTAACTTACGAGAATATGAAATAAAAATTTCTGAGATGAATAGTAAAAGTGAATAGTAAAAAGTGAATAGTAAAATTTTCGGGAATAAAAGTTAACCTGAAATTGCGAATTGTTACAGTCTCTACCCCTTACGGAGAACTTCGCCCCGAAGTTCAGTTGATGTTAACTACTTACGATGTGTCTAAGAGAATTCGGGATCTCTAATATAGTGGTGTTCACTCTGATTTGTCTAAGGTTCTGGTTAAGGAGTTGTATCGGCTACAATTAAGCCCACTTATTTATAACACATTACTTACATAAAGAAGCGTCCAAATTTATGTAAGTAAGGTCTCATAAACTTATGGTTCGGTGATTTACAATTTCTTTATTTAACTGAAGAGGCGTCCCAATCCATTTAAATAAGGAGATTCTAAATCATCCTACTTAAGAATTTCCGACACAAAATCCGCCTTCTGAGGCCGATAGTAAGATAATCAAGTCATCAAATCCCTAAAGCTAAGCAATAATATTATTTAACTCAAATCTTGTGTCTCATCAAACAAGAACTGTCACAAGATCAAGTTAACTAATTAGTTATTACTGAGCTCCATGTTTTTAATGACTCGACGAATCTCTGGGGCTCCTTATAATACTAAAGTCACATCATCTAACAGTGTGGAACTAAGCAAACCTCTAACCAAAAAGCATATGTGTATGTATTGTGTGTAAGGCAAATAAAGAGGAAGGTCCCAACGTATATAGCAGTTATAGTCTAGGCACTAAATGCAACCTAGTTCTCTATAACCAAGGCTCTGGTACCAATCTGTAACACCCCCAAAATACCGCAGCGGAAGACTGTGTCACTGGGGTGCTACTTCATAATACAAAGTACAAGTTATAGAAAACGAACTCTAAATGAGACGTTTTGAAAAGTTACCATTCGATTAATGAATTCAAAGTTACAAACATGAGATTCCAAAGTATGATACATAAATGTATACAAATGTTTTGAATAGTAAATGATAAAAAGCGTAAGTCTTCAGAATATGCAGCTTGACTCTAAGTTCCACGCACTAGCTATCGCCTTACTAACCTGAGATAAACATGCTAAAGTGTCAACACAATGGTTGGTGAGTTCATAGAGTTTGTCTTAAAACAGTTGAAAAGCCTTAAAAGAATATTCGCACAGCAAAGGCATCGTGAATCCACTCAGTTGCAACTCCCGCCATAAGAGACTTGCAACCTGTGTGTTCACAACCCACTGCTAATATATAGTTTCTCAGTGCACCGGATTATATTCACCCAAGGTCAAGAATAGACACAAGGGCGGCGGCCTCTTCCCAAATAGTACTACGACATCCAAGGTCAAGTATAGACACAAGGGTAGGGGGCATCTTCCCATGAGTACTACCAATACCTCTCCGACAGAATAGAGTATTATGTATGCACGTAAATACGAATCTTGTATTTAAATTAAGCAAGTATAGTGTAACAAGTATGTATAACGCAATCAAGTATAATGCCAATCAAGTATAACACAATCAAGTATAAATGTTTAAGAGTATTTGTACAAGTAAGAAAGTAGTTGAGCATGTATCTCCCCCAAAGAGTTAAAACAAATATGAAAAAGTAGGGGCTATGACTCACCTTAAGCTTAAGTGATGTGAAATGAAAGTGGTAGTCGAATCGCGAAAGTCTCTAAGAGCAGCCTATAATAGAACGTTGCGACTTAGGTTTGGAGTAACGTCTAAGAATATGACGAATTGCCTATATATGTCTTGCATAATGTTCATGATGTAGTACTTAGTATAATGTGTAAGTCCTTGAATATAAGTGGTTTATGAAACATGTATAAGTTGTATATCTCTTACTACCGTTCGGGCCGACATAATTCAGAAGTCATGAAGTAAACGTTCGAGGAGCCAGGACACTTTAACTCGTAAATCCACAACTCGTCTCGACGGCTTACTCAATGAACTCCTCACATGAGGCTCCCTACTATTGTAGTATTTGATAACATATATATATATATATATATATATATATATATATATATATATATATATATATATATATATATATATATATATATATATATATATATATATATATATATATAAGTTTTTTGATCTTTAATAGTTATATGGTCTTTAGCCGTGGCTTTGCCGTGACCTTGGTCATTGTTACCATGGTCTTGAGACTCAACCTTGGCTTTAGCCATGGTTGTGGTCTTGGCTTTAGGTCATTAGACCTCTTGGTCTTAGTAATTCATAACTATAATATAGTGACTTGGGTCTAAAAATGGGCTGTTAAGAATTTGAAGAAATTATCACTCGGAAAGCGTTTTCAGGGCTCGAGCTTCTTTGTTCCTGAACGAAAACGTCGTTCCGGACAACTTTTGTGTTTTAACTTTTTGATGAATCGGACCAGAAGTGGGACTTTCAAAATCATAATTTGATCAGAATGCTATTTAGGCAGATTTGCCGTTTTGGTTTCGCTAACTTCAAATGGTCATAACTTTTGACTCGTGTACTCGTTTTGGGTGATTCAAATTGCTATGTTTTCCTTGTTAAGTCCTATTTAACAGTAAGTAAGTGTCAAATATCAAAGTTATACTATTGGGGTCGTGTTTCTCCATAAAAATCACTAGTTTGCTTGTTTACTTGTCATAAGTTAACATATGTATACCAATACTTGTTTTATCCATTTTTAAACATCATGAACACAATACAAAGACCATATATAGCATGAAAGAAACATAATAAGCATGAAATGATATTGAGCAAGAAAGTGTATAAGGGTTTGCTTACAACTTTTGGCTTTCTAAAGAAAGGAAGTCAAATATAGAACTAGGACACTAAACCTAAGCTTGTAAACCCTTCACCATAACTCTTGTAACCCTTGCTAGCCTTGATCTAACCCTTGTGAAAACCATTTAACTTCAGCCCTAGTAACCTTGTGTAGCTCCTAATTCAACCATGGAATCACCAAACAAACTTAAGAACTAGGTAGAGAATACTAAGACCTTGAACTTTGTAGTGTAACTTGTATATTGAAGATCAAAGGATCATGGTGCTATGATATAAGGGTGTGGCGTTTTTGTGGTGAAGAAAGGAAGCAAATGAGCTCTCTATTTATAGCAAGAATGAGGAGGTTAGGAAGCTTGCTAGGAAAGTGCTATAACTTGGTGACAAAGTTGTAATTAAGTAAGATCTAATGGCTAAAGTCAAGATTTAACCACACATGGTGACTCCCCCCCCCTCCTAAGTCGTTTTTCCAAGGATAAGGGTGACTAGATGAGTAGTCATGGTCTTTGGATGATAATATCCTAAGTATGTAGCTAGTTTTGACTCCATAAATCGCTAACCGTAAGTTTTTAAGTCACGAAACGTAAAACCGGGTATCCTAAAAATATGAAACTTGAAAGTATGGTCAAACATGTCAATATACTCCATAATAAAATATAAAATGAGTGGTAGGTTCTATCGGGTGCTAAAACCCTGCTAAAAACTGGAAACACGGGTCTAAAACGCGTAATTCGCGTAAAACGCTGAACTGAAAAACGTAAAATTCTGAAACTTTTGGAATTGTCCTAAAATGAGAGAAAATCATATTTCTATTGTTTATAATGTTTTATGGACATATCGGGATGCTAGAATGACGTTTAAACCTAAAAGTAAATCTCGGACACGGCTTTGTGATTTTTGCAGAAATGATCCGACGAGCGTCAAACTCTCGGATTATCGTTAAAATAGTTTAACTTACGAGAATATGAAATAAAAATTTCTGAGATGAATAGTAAAAGTGAATAGTAAAAAGTGAATAGTAAAATTTTCGGGAATAAAAGTTAACCTGAAATTGCGAATTGTTACACATGTGAAGGGGGAGCCCTTCAAAAGTGTACACAAAACTCTCAAAGTGTTAACCAAAATATTTGATTATCACAAACACTTTGAGAGATTTTCTATCAAAGGTTTCTTGACTACTATCGGTTAATCAAGGAGTTATAAGGTGATTAAGATAGGAAAAACCGTCCTATGATCCGCCAGAGCCGGAGGGATCTACCCAAGGACTTCTCCCATAGTTAGAATTAGAAGTCCTTAGGAATGATACGAATAAAATGAGAAAAGAATGAAAGGAAAAGAAGGAGTTGAAGAATTAAAAAGAAATGTAAAAGAAAAGGGTGAAAAGAAATAGCCCTCCATATGTTCAACCTTAGGGCAGACACCGGGTTCAACTCGTATGCTACTGGTTGTTGCTAAGGCAACACCGGTATTGAAGACAAAGTCGTCATGGACCCAGTGACGCAATGCACTAAACCTTCTTAACCACTCAAGTTCTCTTAAAAGAGCTTGTTTCATTCTCACAGGGAACCAGTGTAATCTATCTACCTATCTCTTAGAGATGGTTGATATTGAAGCAGGAGACCCCTCCCTAGTCTCTGCATAGGAAACCTAAGTGTGCACTTATAGAGTCTAGAGCCTTGAGATACATCAAAGATCTCTTAGGAACACTTAGTATTTCTACAACTGGTGTTCTACATCAATGGACACCAGCTGTAAATTATCGAGTCCTTCGCAGATCTTAGCAATCTGCCGAGAACGTTTATGAGAGAATTACATATGTATTTCTCAATGATTGAACGGAAATTCATGCCAACGTCAACATCATACAACCCTGACAGCAGGTCACTTCGGTAACCCCACAAGGGTTACGCTTAGTGTTCGCGGTAGTTCCATAGCGATCTACAGTCGTGGAGTGATCCCCAGCAACTCACCCAGTCATTGAGCTACTCAGTAGGTCTCGTAAGCTCCTTCGGGAGTATCTGATATGGGAACGGCCTTGATAAGGATTAGAAAGAGTCCTCACACTATGCTGTTGATGAACTCTAATTCCTTATCTGTAAGTACCCGTTGTTTATTGCTAACTGTTTACTTGAAGGTACGTCACCTCCATGATGGTAGATTCCAACATGCTCATACATACATCTTGAAGCAAATGATAGCTCCCTCAAAGATCTTAAGCACCACAAAGTTCAAAGAAAGATTCTACGCCAATAAGAAGAATCTACAAAGTATAAAGACTAAAGATCTTAGAGTATGAAAAGGAACTTCGTGCACGTGAAAGTCTAAGTCCAAAGATGTATGAGTATGTTAGAATGGCGGACAACCACCACAGACGCAGGAGTGACGAACGGCAGACTACTTCATAACACAATCACTACATCATCACCAATGAACAAAGACATAGAGCAAAGTACATTCATTACACAACATTTTTTTGAAGACATCAAAAGATTTACATGTCACAAGTCAACAACAAAGATGAAGACGTCAAGCAACCGTGATGACCGAACCTTAGGGGGAGATTGTTGGGAACATACTTTCGTATTTTGTCAAGTCTCGGTCATTACCTTTTGTAATAGGTTACTTAGTTATTTATTTCATTATGTGTAAGTTACAAGGCTTATGTATTAAAGTCCAATGGGCTTGAAGCCCACGTTTTCTAGATGAATGAGGGAGGAAGGGAGTGTTGCCCTACTCCTCCCCTATATACTAAGCTTATGTAAACTTTAATATTGTTGGTTATTTGAATATCTTAATGAAACTCTTGTTCTTTCACTCTTCATAATCTTATAATCAACCATCTCTTATTCTCATCTTATTTCTTATACTTGTGTTTACAAAATGGTGACCTAACAGTATGTGAGCACGATACTTCGACAACCAATCCATACCAATGAGGCAATGATGACAACGAAACTTCCTAACGTGACGGGTAGAAGATCTATGTTGAAAGGGTGATTCAAGAAGTTCAACGTGCAACCGCGAATGATAGTTTTAATCCTTTCTATGTTTCCATTAGCTAACTCTACATCATATCCAATTCCTAAGGCCATCGAGGGTTTTTCTAGTAAGGGTGCAAATGTAGTGGACACAAAACTTCTATCAGCACTAGTATCAAATAGTATGGAAGCATAACGATTTTTGAGAAGGAACTTACTAGTAACGACGTTCGGGTCTTCTCCTTTCTTGTTCCCAAGTGTGTACACTCTCCCATGAGCAGATCCTGCTTCCACACGTTGGTCCTCATTGTCATGACGTCCACGGTTTCCTCCAGCTCCTTGATTTCCTCGGTTCCACGATCCTCTACACTCATTCCTATAGTGTACTTTCTTTCCACATCCAAAACAAGTAACATCCGCCTTACTTCTCACTTCGGGAGTAGCTTGAACCATAGCAAGGGGTCGAGCTCTACAATCCCTAGCTACATGTCTTCTCCTTCAGCAATTCTAACACATCACAGTACATTGTCCAGAATGATTCTTGTAGCAACGACCACACTTGGGTGCATCACCATTATGGTTCTTCTTATATCCATCCCCAATAGCATAAGCTTTAGCAACAGCTTGTCGCTTGTTTCGGTGATCATTACCCTTAGAGTGATGGTCCCTCTTCCTCTTTCCATTCTTATCCTTCTCAGCTCCTTCCAATACCAACGAGTCCATCAATTGTTGAGCGATCATGATAGCCTCATGAATATTTGCAGGCCTAGCAGCAATCACATCATTCCTTGTAGCCACAGGCAACCCATCGGTATACCGCTTAATCTTTTGAGTCTCAGTCTTAACCATATCTGGGCAAAGCAAGGCTAACTCCTGCTAACGATGATTGTAAGTCACTATATTGGTACCCTTCACTTTGTGATTCCAGAACTCAATCTCCAGCTTCTTAACCTCATTCCTTGGGTAGTAAGTCTGAATCAGCAAGGACTTAAATTGCTCCCAAGTCATGGCGTAGGCCACATCACTCCCAACCGAATTTTGGTAATTGTTCCACCAAGTTAATGCTTCATCCTTGAAAGTAAAAGAAGCAAACTTTACCTTAGCATTCTCCACACAATTGCTGACATTGAACACTGACTCAGTTTTCTCTATCCACCTGACCAAGTAGACCACTCCTTCGGTTCCCCCAAACTCAATGGGTCCACAGTTTCGGAACTCCTTGTAGTTACATCCATTAGTACGAACAGGTGGAAAAGTTCCAGCAGAGTTATTGGAGTGATTCGACTCAGCTAGTAGCTCAGCAACTCGTTGCTCCATAAGTTGGTTGATCATAGCTTGATTCATAGTAAGTGCATTCGGTGGAACATGATCATTGTCTCCTTGAACATCAACATTTTGATTCCTTTTGTTGCGGTTGGAGGTGTCCAGGTTGTCAGGAGCAGGGGTTTCAACATTTCGAGTAGGACGGCGTCCTCGGTGACCAGGGGTAGTCGCTGCAGTACCAGTTCGGGTAGCTCTGACAGGGTTTCGTCGTACAGCCATTAATCTAAAACATAATACAAGGTTCATAAGTCTCCGATAGCACTTATCATACGCTCAACAAGAATTGAATAAATGAAGCCAAGACATGGGAAGAATATCAACAATACACCACAAGACAACAATAAGGCGAATAGGAACTCAATTTCCATGACATCCAAAACCACATAACATCATATATAATAACCATCATCCATACAAATAGCGATCAAGACATCGTTCCAACTACAAAAGACATAAGAGATACCAATCGTTCCAAATGAGACGAATAACCAACGGGAATACATCAAAATAAGATAACTAGCTTTTCTAACCGAACACTCCTCGGTGTAGAAAGAAACATGACAACATAATCCAACTATCTAGCCACTATGCTGGCGTAGGCTCCTCAACTCCTGCCTCAAACCATCCAGCTCTCTCCACAATGATCCCAACTCCACACTATGAGTATCGCTATCTCTCTTGAGGTCTGCTACCTCCTTCTCCAACTCGGTGTTTCTCTGCCACAGCTTGCGATCTGCCTCGCGAGCCGTGATGAAACCTCTCTGTAACCCTCCTCTCAGCAGTAACCAAATCAATCCTCAACTGTCCAATAAACTCAACAGTCACTCTATCAATCCGATGAGACATATGCGTTATCCTCTCACCTAGAGCAGTAATCTGAATCCACATCCTACCAATCTCACCCAACTCTGCATGCTCAGCAGATATCTCAGATGGCGCGTCCGACGCCACGGGACTACCAGGTGGTGAATCAAACAAGAATGGGTGATCAGGTGAAACCGGCTCTAACGGATGTATCAGAGAATCGGGCTCCTCAACATGAGCTGGCTGTGCTGGCAAACCCTCATCATCAGGCATCTCCTCCTCCTGAGGATCATCGTCCTCCCCACCCTCCTGTGGGTCATCATCTCCCTGCTCAGCCTCCTGAGGGTCATCAGCCTCCTCCTCACCCTGGTACTCCTCCTCCTCCTCATCTGAGGAGTACATCATCAATCGTCGTCTCCGAACAGGTGAATCGTGTGGTGATGGGGTAAGTGATCTAGGATGACGATGCAATGATGCGGGTGGTGCATCTGACAGAAGAGCGTAAGCATCAAAGTGCATGGGTGGTGACGAAGGGCGCACAGACATGCGTGTCGTAGCTCAGTGGGCAAAACGTGGAGCCACACGAGCCAAAGCCTGATGAAGAGTTGTCTCGAAGTACCAGGGAGCCCAAGAGAAGATGAGGGTCCCTGAGAAGTAGATGCAGTAGGTGGTGCAGAAGTAGATGTTGTCGGTGATGAAGTAGCTGAATTCATGGCAATCCTGTAGGGATCACATGAGCCATGGTGATCTGTGCTGGGCGGAAAGGGTCAGCAAGAATATCCTCAGTAACATCGAACGATAGGAGGTCATGGTTTGTAACAACGGCGTAGGGTAGGTGTAAGTGTTTCAAAACAACTAAACCGCAAACTCAAAATACCGTATCAAAATCATCGTAAAATCCCAATCATATATTTTCAAGAAAGATTTTCAAATACCGCATTACTAAAACATTTATAAACCAATTAAGCCATATAATTCCTCAAACGCCATCATATCACATAATCAATATATCCAAGATTCTCATATCATCTCAAAAATCTCATATCAATTAATTATTTCATAATACCTCAATATAATCGAAGATGCTTCGGCTTGGCGGGCTGGCGGCCATTGGTCGAGGATCCTTTGCTATAAAAATCGGTTATAGTTTAGGTGTTTATTACCTAGTTCTCTATAACCTTTGCTCTGATACCAATCTGTAACACCCCCAAAATTTGGTACAGCGGAAGACTCAACAAGCTTTCGGGGTGTTACGGGGATTGGTATCCAACACAAGTCATAAAAGAACGAGATAAAGTAAACATAAGTAAAACACAACCAAAACGGGGTTTTAAAGTTTACATTCATCCCAAATTTATCCGAAGTAAGGCCCAAAAGAAATAAAAGTAGGTCCACAATACATATCAGAGTTTAATAAAAATAGATCCATGAACCATTTTGCCAAGCCAAGGCTCCAATCCAAGCATCCAAGGTCATTACTTAATTACCTTAGAAAACGCGCTAAAAGTCAGCTTTCGCTGGTGAGATCATAGGTTTAAATTCATAATTCAATCAAGTGGACATATACGCAAAACTCTTGCTAGCTAGACTAGGCCTCAAAGCTCAATAACCATCCCTATAGGTGCACACTATAGTCCAATAACCAAATCAAATCAAATAAATCAGTATGCGTAAGGATACGACATACCCAACATGCGTAAGGATACGACATGTTCAACTTACCTAATTCTAGACTAGGCCTCGTTGTATAGCTTACCTAGTTATTGACTAGGCCTCGCTCCATAGCTTACCTAGTTCTCGACTAGGCCTCACTCTCTATCCTACCTAGTTCTATAAGCATAGCAAGTTTTGAAATCAAAAGCGATAATAGTCCACATAAAACAATTTGCACGTTTATCACCCCAAGTATTAAAAACAAAGTTCTAAAGTAAAAGTGGGGCTATGACTCACCTCAAGTCCAGAAATCAGCAGAAAGAAATCAGTAGAAGTAAGATGTATCACAACTCAAAGACAACAACTACGGACTCGGCACTTCCTAACAATATAAACTCTTTTCAGAATTATTTCCTCAAAATCAAATATTCCCAATCCCGAACGTATTCCTTTTTACTTTCCAAAAATCCATTTCTCATATTATTCTCGTATTAGTTTGGAGTTTGGCGTTTGGTATCCATGTGGGTGGAGGGTCGACACAACTCAAAATCAAGAAGTCACAAACAAAAGAAATAATAATAACAACCTACGGGTCTAATATTAGTCCAATATATCATTTAAATAAAACATCGAAGTTTACCAATTCCGTCGACTTGGTATCCTTCCATACTTTATTTACATAATATATTATTCCAAACTTATACCCAAAACCTAGATCACATTGCACGTAGAATGCTATATGTTATATTTCTAAATTTGATAAGTTCTCTAAATACATCGTCAAACTTACCAAATTCGTCAATTTGATAAACCTCACGTAATATTTAGTAACTCATAAATTCCGTACAAATACCACAACCTATGGGCGTCGTAGGATACAATACCCATTAAAACATCGAAGTTTACCAAATCCGTCGACTTGGTATCCTTCCATACTTTATTTACATAATATATTATTCCAAACTTATACCCAAAACCTAGATCACATTGCACGTAGAATGCTATATGGTATATTTCTAAATTTGATAAGTTCTCTAAATACATCGTCAAACTTACCAAATTTATCAATTTGATAAACCTCACGTAATATTTAGTAAATCATAAATTCCGTACAAATACCACAACCTATGGGCGTCGTAGGATACAATACCCATTAATATACTCATTTTATATAACTAAATAGGTCTTATTTAATCCGTCGATCAAATAAGTTACGTAGTTATAGAAAATGGATGTATTAACGTCACATATCCGTGACAAGCACGAAAGTCACTCAATGAATAATATGGCCCACTTGGAATCAAGTGACCACAATCCCGTATAACTCGTAAGTTTCCCGTTTTATTTTCCAAAAACATTTCATTTCGTAATAATTATCCAACTGATGCGTGGGAATCGCAACAGGCTTTACCTCTCGAGGGATCTCGAGAAGCTTACAACCCCCACCAGGCAGTGTACCTGATCGTTGTAGTATAGTATAGTGACAAGTACCGGGGGATTGATCGTTCAGCTAGGAATAGTGTCGTTAGGATTGAAATTAATCTAACTAGGTCTAAAGGTGAATGATGATTCTTTTTGTATTTTTATATTTTATGAAAAGCAAGTAAAAATCTCGGGTTTTGGGAGAGTGGGCGGAATTAGTTGCTAATCAACTAACCCAAAAGCTACTATTTAAACTAATTAACAAGAAAAGTAAACTAGGGTTCTACAAGATAAATGAAGCATGTCTACCTATGATATGTTACTCCTTGCTAGCTATCCAATCCTACCTATTGAATTGTAACTTTGTTTTAATTGACGGGTTGTATTCCTTAATACCATTCATGGGGTATCGCACATAACTCCCCAATTCTATGAGCTCTTATCTCCTCCTACACCATGCCCAACACAACTATAGGGATTGTAAACAGTGGCTCATGCATTAAATACAACCAATAAAGACCTTAGTGCAATAGGTTCATGTTTCCTAAGACGTTCAAGCATGTTCCCATTTGGAGATCTGCCAGTTTTCTTAAGCCTAACATATAAATCATTCAATCAAAACAAGAATCAATAAGAAACAATGATTATAAACTAAACCAACTAGATCTATTGAAGTTGTCACGCCTTAATTGATGGAGATAGACACACACATCAACAAGAAATCAATGAGATCTAACCAATTATATACAAGTTTCACATAATCATAAGTAGACACAAGGTGAATTAACAAAACACAATCAAAGAAGGACAATCAACAAGAATAATGAAAGACATAGTTGAGATATAATCATCAAACCAATACATGATATTTATGGAGTGATTGAAACCCTCTAAGTTGCTGTAAAAACACCCACCTAAACCCAGGAATCGACTTTAGGGTTTAGGGCTTACAAAAAGTGAAGTTATGATGTTATATTTATAGGCATGTTTTCTGTCGGCAAGGCTTGACGGCGTCAGCCCGTTACTCTTGACGCCGTCACCACCATTTTTTCACCAAATTGTAGATCTCTTAGTCCTCTTCGCGTGGGCTTTTGAATCACCTCAATCCGAGTTCGTATGCAAAAGTTATGACCAAAACAATATCAGCTACTTCGCGCGCAAGTTTTGACCAGTTAACACGTGACGGCCTACGTGACGCCTTCAGGTACACGTGACGGCCTATCTTGACGCCGTCATGAACTCTCGGATTTTAATTCTTCACATCTGACGCCGTCAGACAATTACTCTTGATGCCGTCAGGTACTGTTCTTCGGCATGGAAAATTGAGACTTTGCCGTTTTCTTCACTTTTATGCTCCAAAAACGTCCAAAATGCTTCCTTTTCCAGAATTCACTCCCAAAGTACCTAAAATCATAAAAGGAACGATTTAGGGTAATATTTGATCAAATAAATTCGAATTCGAGCTTAAATGACCCCCTAAAAACGGTTCATTTTTCGCCTTATCATATATCCCTACACTTGGGATTTGCTTGTCCTCAAGCAAATGAGCTTTTCCACCAATCAAAATACAAGTTAGGGGTCATTTAACACTAATATAAAAGTAATTACAACAAATGATCGTTCCACCTTAGGCAAAACAAGCACGGAAATTATACACTAGCACCTCACATTAAGTATTTGGATACTCTCATCTCTCGGGTGTTGTAAATTTATATGTCATAATTGGAAATGGAGAAATATCACTCTCTACCTGTCATAGCAAATAGATTACCATAGTATTGGGAAATGATCAAACCTCCACCACTTGGCGTAAACACCTAGGATAAACTATCAAAGAGGTCTTTTAAAGGGTTATAACGTTAGGTGTAGGGGATATGGAAAACACGGTTTTGTTGGATAAACGGATATTTTACTGGTGGCAAGTCAATTGTCTTAGTTAACTACATGTAGAATGAGGCGTTGCTAAGCCAAGACTCGACTCAATTTAAACTAACTACGACTCTTTTTGGATTTTTTTTTCAAGACACTATTTGACTTAAACATAAATAAAAGAAACGGATGGTAGCCCGTATGTTTTTCTCTTTTCTTTTTCTATTTTTTTTTTCTTTCTTTTTTTTTCTTTTTTTTTTCGATTTATTTTTTTTTTATTTTTTTATTATTTTTTTTTTAATTTTTTTTTGCATACACTCTTACTCTACCATCCAAAACAATACATCAAAGGGAGCTCGTTTCCTCCCTACACTTGAGCTTTTACATACTTTACAATCAACTATTCTAATGACTCGAATCAAGATAATCAAAACACTTGGAGTACTTTTAAATATTAACGCACATATGGGGGTAATAATTGACATCATCCCCATTACTCCATAACACAAGTAATTTACCCATCAGTCCCAATCGTCCCAAAACAATATGTACAAGATATGACTCGACTTAGCAACCATGTAATCAATTAGACAACTAACAAAGGGTTTAAACAATTAACAATAATGCACTAAAGATGAGCGCATACAAGGAAGGCTAAGGCGATTTGGGTGTACATTTAAGTGGGGTGTAACAAATTCTTCCTTTAAGTAAGATGCTTAAAGTTAGAAACGAAAAGATAGGCTCGGAGGGGTGTACTAGGGGTTTCGTGTACTAAAAATGAGTACAACGCAAAGGTGTGGGAGAATTACTTGACCTATGAAGTCAATGTAATTATATTACAGGTGTAGAACAAGGGTTATCCTAATGCCTCTTATCATGTAGAAAATCCTAACTACACGAATGTAGTCTCACTAGCGGTCTCGGGATGCATCGCTATCACAAGTTCTAGAATCTAAATACTACCGGTACACTCATAAGCACCAACAATGAATGCTTTTTCCTAAAGATCTAAGGGCGAACCTCACATATTTGGGGTGGAAATTTTTGAGTGGTATGGTTTTTGTGCTAGTCATACAACTCCTATCCATGAGACGCTTATTAAGACTAAAGTTTCACTCCTACATGTTGCAAAAAATTTTAAATTTGGTGCTAAAATTGCCCTAACAAATATTTCTCTCAGTTTTATTACACATTCACTATTAAACAAAACAAAAACCAAGTGGAGTAATAGTTTCTAATATACCCTCCCTACACTTAAACCGAACATTGTCCCCAATATTCTAGATAAAAGATGTAAAAGTAAATAAATAAGAATGAAAGAAACTAATACTCCCCTGATTCGTTCACCGTGGATAATGTGACAACATGGTTAAATCTACCTCCAAGAAGACGAACGTTGAAAGCTTCCCTCCAGAAATATAAATCATCTTCTTGTCCTGTAATCAACAAACACAAAAACCAAAGCATCAAACCGAACAAAAATCACAACTAGATGTAATTCCAGACTTAGAAATAGAAACAAGACAAAGCAACAAAAGGATAGGATACTTGTGGAATGAATTACAAATAGGAACTCATAAAACATATCTACAATTATTGACACACAAACAAGATAAAATATATGCTAATCATGAATTGTGAAGTTTTCATGTTCGAATTTAGTTCTTTTTAACAAGATATAAATTTCCCTACACTTATCTTTTTGTAAAATACCTTTATATGCAATTAAGACGAGGTTAAAAACAAAATAAAGCATTTTCACAAATTATTCGAAACATGAAAATTAAACAACTATGATTAAGCATATATGACACAAACAAACAATTAAAATAAAAACATCAAACAATTAAAAACATGGGTTGGGTTGCCTCCCAACAAGCGCTTGTTTTTGTTCGAGTCACGAGCCTGACTCTACCCTTATTTAATGGAAATAGGGGAGGTTTTCCCTACACTTAGGATTAAGTGTGGGTGGAAGTAGTGATACACACCCTTAGGGTGGAAATATGCCACGTGAGGTGAAGGGGGTGAGTGAATGGCTTCCTTCATCCTAAAACTAACCGGATAATATAGGTTGATGGGTGGGTCGGTTCCTCTTTTGTTTCCTAGAAATAAATCTAAGGATGGGAAGTTGTGTAAAGGTTGAGGTTCCGGTTCATCAACATCAGGAAATTCCCTAGAACTAGGAGTAAGGTTATCACTACAAGTATTCAAACCTATATCCTCTAGTGGTGCTTGGTCCAAGGGTTCTACCTCAATTGGGGTTCCTATAGTCTCTTCTACTTCTTCCGGGTAAGTCACGGGCGGTGTATGTGCCTCAAATGATGGTAGGACTTGTGGGGTACTTTGTGGGCTTGGATTGTCCACCTCATCCTCCATTGTACCTAGATTACCTATGTGTTTGTTTTGTACTATGATTTTCGGTGACATCCACGCAGGTATCCCTAAGTAATCATCCCCAGACAAACTTCCTGTTTGCTCCTTCAAACTTGTTATTGATTGAGTTGTGATGTTGTTTGTCGGGTTGTCTACTCTATAATAATATTGGGCACAATCTTCTATGGCATCCCATGCTTCTTCAGCATTTAATTCCCTAAGGTCCCCATTGGTAAAATCGTCAATGTACCTTTGGTCATACGGGTGGACACTATAGTAAAAGATTTGATTTAGGTACCATAGATTGAAACCATGATGAGGGACTATTCGTAGTAAAATTTTAAAACGAGTCCATGCATCATAAATAGGTTCATCTCGATATTGTTTGAACATCAAGATGTCATTAGGAGTGAATGGGTTTCGTGGTCGGTAGTATGGTGGATTCGCGTTCTCCATAGTGGTGAATGGAAGAGTCAATCGAAAGGTTTCTACGAACAAATACACAAAGAAAAGATAGACTACGAGAAAGCTAATAAAAAGAAAATAAAAATCTCACTAAAACGAAATCTAATGAGTAGACCTAATCAAAATAAATTTCAACCTAAACAATAACTATTCCCCGGGCAGCGGCGCCAAAAACTTGATGAGTGGGAATCGCAACAGGCTTTACCTCTCGAGGGATCTCGAGAAGCTTACAACCCCCACCAGGCAGTGTACCTGATCGTTGTAGTATAGTATAGTGACAAGTACCGGGGGATTGATCGTTCAGCTAGGAATAGTGTCGTTAGGATTGAAATTAATCTAACTAGGTATAAAGGTGAAGGATGATTCTTTTTGTATTTTTATATTTTATGAAAAGCAAGTAAAAATCTCGGGTTTTGGGAGAGTGGGCGGAATTAGTTGCTAATCAACTAACCCAAAAGCTACTATTTAAACTAATTAACAAGAAAAGTAAACTAGGGTTCTACAAGATAAGTGAAGCATGTCTACCTATGATATGTTACTCCTTGCTACCTATCCAATCCTACCTATTGAATTGTGACCTTGTTTTAATTGACGGGTTGTATTCCTTAATACCATTCATGGGGTATCGCACATAACTCCCCAATTCTATGAGCTCTTATCTCCTCCTACACCATGCCCAGCACAACTATAGGGATTGTAAACAGTGGCTCATGCATTAAATACAACCAATAAAGACCTTAGTGCAATAGGTTCATGTTTCCTAAGACGTTCAAGCATGTTACCATTTGGAGATCTGCCAGTTTTCTTAAGCCTAACATATAAATCATTCAATCAAAACAAGAATCAATAAGAAACAAGGATTATAAACTAAACCAACTAGATCTATTGAAGTTGTCACGCCTTAATTGATGGAGATAGACACACACATCAACAAGAAATCAATGAGATCTAACCAATTATATACAAGTTTCACATAATCATAAGTAGACACAAGGTGAATTAACAAAACACAATCAAAGAAGGACAATCAACAAGAATAATGAAAGACATAGTTGAGATAGAATCATCAAACCAATACATGATGTTTATGGAGTGATTGAAACCCTCTAAGTTGTTGGAAAAACACCCACCTAAACCCAGGAATCGACTTTAGGGTTTAGGGCTTACAAAAAGTGAAGTTATGATGTTATATTTATAGGCATGTTTTCTGTCGGCAAGGCTTGACGGCGTCAGCCCGTTACTCTTGACGCCGTCACCACCATTTTTTCACCAAATTGTAGATCTCTTCGTCCTCTTCGCGTGCTTTTGAATCACATCAATCCGAGTTCGTATGCAAAAGTTATGACCAAAACAATATCAGCTACTTTGCGCGCAAGTTTTAACCAGTTAACACGTGACGGCCTACGTGACGCCTTCAGGTACACGTGACGGCCTAGCTTGACGCCGTCATGAACTCTCGGATTTTAATTCTTCACGTCTGACGCCGTCAGACAATTACTCTTGACGCCGTCAGGTACTGTTCTTCGGCATGGAAAATTGAGACTTTGCCGTTTTCTTCACTTTTATGCTCCAAAAACGTCCAAAATGCTTCCTTTTCCAGAATTCACTCCCAAAGTACCTAAAATCATAAAAGGAACGATTTAGGGCAATATTTGATCAAATAAATTCGAATTCGAGCTTAAATGACCCCCTAAAAACGGTTCATTTTTCGCCTTATCACCAACGTTATAAATTTCATCGGCATTTATAGTTGTTTTACTCATAATAACATTCCTGACATTTATTACACTATTTTTATAGTATAATATACATCGTCACATTATTATAATATTACTCGTGATCGTTTTATTTTTAATATACGGACTTGTATAAATATATATACGTTGTCACGTATATATATATTTATATAAACGTTTATATTATTAATAATTTTATTACGAGTTTTATTATTAATTTTGATTAATTAATATCGAGTTATATAAGATGGTCACATGTCCGAGTCATCACTCTCGGCTCATTGTCCAAGTCCAAGTGTTACGGTGTTTTGCCGAAATCAACCGTTGACTAGAAAGTCAACGTGACTTCGACACGCACAACCAAAGTCCAAGTAATAATAACCAATCATAACCGAGTAATCCATCTCCGTCAAATAAGTCCCATATCACGTGCTACAACAATAGGGTCCGACTACGGCACCCGACTTACCTATCTTCGTCATTCTAGTTTGACCGTCTCACAATCGGTCCCCATATCATTTTCGTCAACATAACTCCACAACAATAACCATTATATCATTCGCTCTCGGCTCCCAAGCAACTACAACAATATCAACAACGCCAAAAGTAGTATACCTCAACAACAAAAACAATAATAACAACAAGAAAATATAACAAGAAGCCATATAATATCACCAAATAATTCATGTCATCCGGGTCGACTAGCAAGTCCAACCCTGAGGCGAGGGAGTCATTGGAGTCTCGGCTCAAACATGAACCACAAAAGGTCGCACCCGAGACCATCATGGTCTCGGCTAGCTCTCCTGAGCTCGACACCAATTCAAACCGACCCCAAGGGTCATGGTAACATCTCAACAACATCAACATCAAAAAAAACCTTGGCCAAGAATCAACCATAACCAAGAAATGCATCATCACTACCCTCGATATCATCCATAACCAAGACCAAAAATCAAAAACTCTCCTAAGCTCAAAAAAAAGATTAAGCCGAGAGGATGGAGCTCTCGGTTTCACTTCGACCTCCTCTAAAACATGAAACCCGGATACCAAACCATCAAAACATTACATATTATCCAAAAACCCACTAGTATTTCGTGTTTTAACCCATAAACCAAAAGAATATCTTTAAATTCTTGACCCTTAGGTCACGTTTTCACCAAAAATACGAGTGAAACTCGTCTCAACTTTGACTCTCAAGCCCTAAAACGTGTCAAAACTTCAAAAACAAGAAGATGGTGATGATTCTTGGTGTTTAAACGAGGTGAAATAGGGGTGTAAAGGGCGTGTGTGATGGTAGATCAAGAATATGGGATGATGGGGGTTCGAATGGTGGTGGTGGTGTGTTATAGGGGGCGGCGGTGTGGCGGTTGTGGTGGCCGGAGATGAGGGCGGCTAGGGTTTGTGGTGAGGGTGAAGTGATATTAAGAGAGAGAGATGAGGGTGATGTTGTGTTTATGTGTGTTGTGTTTTTCCAGGAAACCACAAGGGACTATTTTTGTAGTTACTCTTTTTATTTTATTTTTATTTTCTTTCTTTTTAAATAACAATAATAAAAATAATAATAGTGTAGGGAATAGATGGCCAGTTAAATAAACGCAATGACCAAACCCGAAAAGCTTTTAAAATATCTCGTCATTCTCAAACCGAGCCGTTCTCAAAATTTTGAAATACCACGATACGTTCCAAAAATATATAAACCGAACCAATCATTCAAAATATTTAAAATTTCGTTAGGTTATCCTAGTGCCGGAGTCAACGTAGTGCCAAATGAAAATCTCAAAATAAATCACCACATATATAATCCATATCGAATCAGTAAATTAAATCTCAAATTCCATAGATACCGCGAAATTTAAAATCACGATTTAAGTTTACAAATTCATCGCGAATAAACTTTCAAATATTCCAAAAATCATTAAATTTATAGTAATGCGTGTTTTTAAATAGCTCCCTAATTTCCAGTTGTCACACTCTTGAATAACTTCCTTCTTGGACACATATAAAACTTTTAATTGTTACTCACATAACACACTTCATTCCAAGTTTTGTCATTTGACCCTTCAACCATGTAATTTGCTATTACATGCACCTTTTCTGGATAATTGGCTTCTTCTGCTTCAATTTGGTTTTCTGTTTCTTGTTGCACTTCAATCACAGTAATTCTTTTTCTATTTTGACATGCCCAAAAAGCATGTCCCCTTTCTCTGCAAATATAACATCTGGCCCTTCTTTCTTTCATGGTACTTACAGCAATCTCCTTCCCATGATCTTTGGATTTCTCAACCATCTTATAAGCATTAAAGGCTTCATTCTCCAATACTTTCTTCACCAGCATCTCTTTCCCTTTTGGTGAGATGCTTTTCTTCATGTTATTCCACTAAAATAACCTTTTTGGTGTTTCTCTTAGCAAGTACCTTCCAGTGAAAAATCCTTGATCAATTTTGGATGTTGGCCTCTCCCATGGTTTTGAGCCGTAGCTCTGATACCACTTTTGCACAGGTCTTTGGCCAACATGGTTGTGTTTGAGAATGGTTTTATAATGAACCATGATTGTGGTTTTGTGTGTGACAACTTTAAGCAATCAATGAAACAGTAAAATGGGACTAGATTTAAGCAACAAAAATTTTGTTTCAGTGGAATAACAGGAAGAAAAGCATCTCACCAAAAGGGAAAGAGATGCTGGTAAAAAAGTATTCGAGAATGAAGCCTTTAATGCTTCTAAGATGGTTGAGAAATCCAAAGATCATGGGAAGGAGATTGCTATAAGTACCAGGAAAGAAAGAAGGGCCAGATGTTATATTTGCAGAGAAAGGGGACATGCTTTTTGGGCATGTCAAAATAGAAAAAGGATTGCTATGATTGAAGTGCAACAAGAAACAGAAAACCAAATTGAAGCAGAAGAAGCCAATTATCCAGAAAACACTGGTACAAAAAGTTCTATTGGTCACGCCGAAAATGTGTGACGATATGCATATAGTCACACACGTTTTTTTCGGTGTGTGTCACAAAAGGTCCCGCCACCGTAGGTGGCATATGGTGACCTTGTTGAGTTCGTGGCCTTTTCCATCAAAAAAGAGTGACCAAAACCCCGAATATGTGTGACAAATTAGGCACAAGTTTTGTTGGATTAGTCATTATGAGTGACCGTGTTAGGTCACCATTTTGTAAACACAAGTATAATGATAAGAGAAATGAGATGAGAATGAGAGTGGGATGATTATGAGAAAATTGAGAAAATGAAATGCAAGAGTTTCCTTAATGTTTTCAAATAACCAACCAAGTTTACAAGAGGACTAAGACTAGTATTTATAGGAAAGGAGCTAGGGCAACATCCTACTCCTTCCCTTCTTGCAATTCGTATGGGCTTTGAGGCCCATGGATCACATTCTTAAGCCTAGTAAACTTAATACAAATTATAAATAATAACTAAGCAACCTAGCATTATTACAAATGACCGAGACTTGATAAAATAGTAAAACTATGGTTCCAACAATCTCCCCCTAAGGGTCGGTCAACATGGTTACTTGACGTCTTTGTCTTAATCTTTGACTTTCATAGCTTTAGACGTCTTTAGAAATGATAATAATGATGGATATACTCTGCTCTTTGTCTTTGTTCTTTGATGATGTTGTAGTGATTATGTTATGAAGTAATCTGCCGTTCGTCACTCCTGCGTCTGTGGTGGTTGTCCGCCATTCCAACATGCTCATACATCTTTTGAATTCTGACTTATTCATGCACGTAGTCCCTTTCTTTCACTTAAGATCTTTGGTCTTTATACTTTGTAGATTCTTTTTTTTTTTTTTTTTTTTTTTTTTTTTTTTTTTTTTTTTTTTGGCGTAGAATCTTACTTTGAACTTTGTGTTGCTTTGATCTTTGAGGGAGCTTTTGATGATAGCAAGATGCATGTATGAGCATGTGGAATCCGTCATCATGGAAGTGAGGTACCTGCGAGTAGATAGTTAGCAATAAATCACCGGTACTTACGGATAAGGAATTAGAGCTCATCAACAGCATATTGTGAAGACTCCTTCTAATCCTTATCCAGGCCGTTCCCATATCAGATAATCCCGAAGGAGCTTACGAGACCTACTAGGTAGCTCAATGACTGGGTGAGTCGCTGGGGATCACTCCACGACTGTAGACCGTAATGGAACCACCGCAAACACTAAGCGTAACCCTTGTGGGGTTACCGAAGTGACCTGCTGTCAGGGCTGTTTGATGTTGACCCTGGCAGGATTTCCGTTCAATCATTGAGAAATACCTAAGTAATCCTCTCATAAACGTTCTCGGCAGATTGCTAAGATCTGCGAAGGACTCGATAGTTTACAACTGATGCTCATTGATGTAGAACACCAGTTGCAGAAATACTAAGTGTTCCTAAGAGATCTTTGATGTATCTCATGGCTCTAGACTCTATAAGTGCACACCTAGGTTTCCTATGCGAAGACTGGGGAGGTGTCTCCTGCTTCAATATCAACCGTCTCTAAGAGATAGGTTGATAGGTTACGCGGGTTCCCCGTGAGAATGAAACAAGTCCTTTTAAGAGAACTTGAGTGGTTAAGAAGGTTTAGTGCATTGCGTCACTGGGTCCATGACGGCTTAATCTTCAATACCGGTGTTGTCTTTTGCAACAACCAGTAGCATACGTATTGAACCCGGTGTCTGCCCTAAGGTTGAACATATGGAGGGCTATTTCTTTTCACCCTTTTCTTTACTTTTCTTTTTAATTCTTCAACTCCTTCTTTCCCTTTCATTCATTTCTCCTTCTTTCGTATCATACCTAAGGACTTCTAATTCTAACTATGGGAGATGTCCTTGGGTAGATCCCTCCGGCTCTGGCGGATCATAGGACGGATATTCCTATCTTAAACACCTTATAACTCCGACAGTAGCCAAGAAACCTTTGATTGAAAATCTCTCAAAGTGTTTATGTTAATCAAATATTTTGTTTAACACTTTGAGAGTTTTGTGTACACTTTTGAAGGGCTCCCCCTGCACATGAGCTCATAAGTATTTAATAAATTTGCACATGTGGGAGGAGCAAGCACTTTTGAATTGATCCACTTTCCGTGAACAAGACCGATTCGAGACACGCTTACATCACTAGTTAAACTAGCTTGAAGTTATTACCCGGCCTGATCTAGTTCACAGAAAGTTTCTCGAGACGGTACATTTCTACTAGGACATATCCTTTTCGAGACACGCTTACGTGGCTAGTTAAAGAGATACATTGTCAGCTTTTAGGTGACAACTAGCTCTAATAACTAACTTGATGTTATTACCCGTCGAGGATAAGTCCTTTCGATATTACTAACTTTTATTGTCTCGTCAATTCCTGGGTCAATACTGAGTCTAGCTCGCACATGATACAACTTTTAAGCTTTGACTTCGTATATTTTAATCACTTTTTCATTTTCTCACCCTCAAAAATAGCATATAAAATGATGTTTTTGACAAAATTTTAGATTAAAATATGCCTTTTGAGTCTTACGGGGAGATTCACAAAGAACTTTTGATTTTGAGCAAAGTATTTTGTTTTGACAAGTGCTCCCCCTCAACAAGTGATTAGGTCTTTATTGAGGTGAAATACTTGTCCTTTTGAGCAGAATTATGAAAAATCATAAATGTTTGATTAATTCTACTCAAAAGTAAGAAGCCTTCGCTCCTTATGTTTAGGATTGAGGCACTGAAGCGTACCTCAGGGTCCTTTCTTTACAAGTTCGGGTTGTACACTGTTATGTGTGCACAAGCCATAATGGAAAAATGATTCAATCAATGAAACAATTGATAATGAAAAAAATTATGACCAAATGTACCAAGTTATTCTTCATCAGGAAGTGGAGCATCGAAGTTAGTGAACTTAGGTTCTGGTCTTTCGAAGTTTCTGACAGGAAACGATGGTCTGGCACCGATGTAGCTTTCCAGTCGTCTGATCTGTTCCCGTCGAAATAACCGTTCTTCAATCTTTAAGACAAAGTTACGAACTTGTCTTCTGGAGCTGGATTTCCATCTAGGTTGTTCCCCCTTAGCTATCTTACGGCGATCATCATTCAACCTTTTGACAAGCCCATCACGAACTGATTTGAGTGTAACATCACAGAATTTGTGTACTTCATCGAACCTCATGAAGCTTTGTAGCTTTTTGCTGTTGATGTAGGTGAAACCAAATGGTTCTTGGATGAGAGTAAACTGTGGTGTGTCATAGAGACCATCAAAGTAGAATTGTGGCATTGTCAAATTGATATTTTGTTGGTAACTTTCCACTCCAAGCTGAAGATCTTCCACTCTTTCTTGAACAATCAGTCGTCGGATGTAAAGAAGTAGTGATGCCATGAAGTTGTACTGTACGTCTCTATCGAATCCGCGCATTCTACTTTGAACCTTTTCAAGATACATATCTTCGATGTCATTGAGATTAAGGTTGGGAAAGTCGGCTTCGGAGAACTTGTACTTCTTTTCATCTTGTCGTTTAACAACAATTTCACGCATGAAAATGTAGTTAAACCGTTTTGACTGCTGAATCTCCAAGATAGCGATGATCTTAGATTTCTGCTTCACATTTTCCAATGATGTTTCTCCTAATCTGCTGGTATAACCGAGACGACGACGATCAGGCCAATGTTGAATTCCGTGTAGAGCATCTCTGTCGTAAGCTACGATGGAGATGCTAAAAATACGGGTGGTTTCTTCAATGGCTGGAATTTCGTATCTAGCGGCTGGTACTGAGATTGTGAGTGAGGAAGCATATTTCTTCTTGGATATCTCTTGAGTGAGCTGGATGTTACGAAGATCTTTGTTGAAGAAGAAGCTGTAAGGTATCTTGGGTTTGTCTGGAAATCCTTTCAATGGTAATGGTTTGGTCCAGTCGGTGAAGTAAGGTTTTTCATGATTCTTGGAACTTAGATCGATATTCACTTCAGGATTTAACCAGTCAAAGTCGGCAGACATTGCACTAGCTATATTCTGCATGTGATATTCGTATTCGACTTTGTTTCCAGATCTTTTCTTGAGGAATTCTTGTGCATCCCTATTGATTCTTCTAAGCTCCGCCTTTGTGAGTTTGTTGATTTGAAGATGTCCTTGGGTAGATCCCTCCGGCTCTGGCGGATCATAGGACGGATATTCCTATCTTAATCACCTTATAACTCCGACAGTAGCCAAGAAACCGTTGATTGAAAATCTCTCAAAGTGTTTGTGATAATCAAATATTTTGGTTAACACTTTGAGAGTTTTGTGTACACTTTTGAAGGGCTCCCCCTGCACATGTGCTCATAAGTATTTAATAAATTTGCAGATGCGGGAGGAGCAATCACTTTTGAATTGATCCACTTTCAGTGAACAAGACCGATTCGAGACACGCTTACGTCACTAGTTAAACTAGCTTGAAGTTATTACCCGGCCTGGTCAATTCCACAGAAAGTTTCTCGAGACGGTACATTTCTACTAAGACTAATCCTTTTCGAGACACGCTTACGTGGTTAGTTAAAGAGATACATTGTCAGCTTTTTAGGTGACAACTAGCTCTAGGAACTAACTTGATGTTATTACCCGTCGAGGATAAGTCTTTTCGATATTACTAACATTTATTGTCTCGTCAATTCCTGGGTGAATCTGAGTCTAGCTCGTACAAGATACAACTTTTCAGCTTTAACTTCATATATTTTAATCACTTTTACATTTTCTCCCCCTCAAAAATAGCATATAAAATGGTGTTTTTGACAAACTTTTAGATTAAAATATGCCTTTTGAGTCTTACGGGGAGATTCACAAAGAACTTTTGATATTGAGCAAAGTATTTGGTTTTGACAAGTGCTTCCCCTCAACAAGTGATTAAGTCTTATTGAGGTGAAATACTTGTCCTTTTGAGCAGAATTATGAAAAATCATAATTGTTTGATTAATTCTACTCAAAAGTAAGAAGCCTTCGCTCCTTATATTAGGATTGAGGCACTGAAGCGTACCTCAGGGTCCTTTCTTTACAAGTTCGGGTTGTACACTGTAAAGCGTGCACAAGCCATAATGGAAAAATGATTCAATCAATGAAACAATTGATAATGAAAAATATAACCAAATGTACCAAGTTACTCTTCGGCCGGTAGTGGAGCATCGAAGTTAGTGAACTGAGGTTCTGGTCTTTCGAAGAGTCGGATAGGAAATGAAGGTCTGACACCAATGTAGCTTTCCAGACGTCTGATTTGTTCCCGTCGAAATAACCTTTCTTCAATCTTTAAGACAAAGTTACGAACTTGTCTTCTGGAGCTGGATTTCCATCTAGGTTGTTCCCCCTTAGCTATCTTACGTCTATCATCATTCAACCTTTTGACAAGCCCATCACGAACAAACTTGAGTGTAACATCACAGAATTTGTGTACCTCATCAAACCTCATGAAGCTTTGTAGCTTTTTGCTGTTGATGTAGGTGAAACCAAACGGTTCTTAGATGAGAGTAAACTGTGGTGTTTGATAGAGACCATCAAAGTAGAATTGTGGCTTTGTCAAATTTATCTTCTGTTGGTAACTTTCCACTCCAAGCTGAAGATCTTCCACTCTTTCTTGAACAATCAGTCGTCGGATGTAAAGAAGTAGTGATGCCATGAAGTTGTACTGAACGTCTCTATCGAATCCGCGCATTCTACTCTGAACCTTTTCAAGATACATATCTTCTATGTCATTGAGATAAAGGTTGGGAAAGTCTGCTTCGGAGAACTTGTACTTCTTTTCATCTTGTCGTTTAACAACAATTTCACGCATGAATAAGTAGTTAAACCGTTTTGACTGTTGAATCTCCAAGATAGCGATGATCTTAGATTTCTGCTTCACATTTTCCAATGATGTTTCTCCTAATATGCTGGTATAACCGAGATGACGATGATCTGGCCAATGTTGAATTCCATGTAGAGCATCTCTGTCGTAAGCTACGATGGAGTTGCTGAAAATACGAGTGGTTTCTTCAATGGCTGGAATTTCGTATCTAGCGGCTGGTACTGAGATTGTGAGTGAGGAAGCATATTTCTTCTTGGATGTTTCCTGAGTGAGCTGGATGTTACGAAGATCTTTGTTGAAGAAGAAGCTGTAAGGTATCTTCGGTTTGTCTGGAAATCCTTTCAATGGTAATGGTTTGGTCCAGTCGGTGAAGTAAGGTTTTTCATGATTCTTGGAACTTAGATCGATATTCACTTCTGGATTTAGCCAGTCAAAGTCAGCAGACATTGCACTAGCTATATTCTGCATATGGTACTCGTATTCGACTTTGTTTCCAGATCTTTTCTTGAGGAATTCTTGTGCATCCCTATTGATTCTTCTGAGCTCTTCCTTTGTGAGTTTGTCGATGTGAAGATCCTTCATAATGACTTGGGTAAACTGTAGAGTGTTACCAGGAAGGGGTTCTTCTTCTTCTTCCAGAGGAGGTTGAGCTTGAACCATGTTCGTCAGCCAATCATTCTGAGGAGTGTCATCATTGTCGAGCCATGAATGACGTGTTTTCTTCTTGGATTTCTTAGTAGCATCTTTGTCTTTAACTTTGGATGGTGACGATGGCCCAGCATGAGAATCAGGAATAGGTGGAGCACGGTAATCAGTGTCAGGTTGACCTTGGAAGTCATCAGTGTGTTCCATGAAAATTTCTTCATCTTCAGTTTGACCTTTACTAGTAGTTGAGGGTTGTTGTTGAGTTCTAGGAGGAGTGGAGTCCTTTTGTGGTTGTAGAGAGGATGAGGGACCTGTTCCAGACTTAGGTTTCTTGCCTTTGGAGTTTGGGTCAGGATCGTCATCTTTTCTTGTTCGTTTTCGGGTTCCAGCAGCATCTTTGCATGACTCCTTTGACATGTAAGCCACCATAGCATCATACAGGGCTTTTTCTTCAGCTGTCTGTGTGGTTTTGGTGGCAAGGTTGTCGAAGAGTTTGACAAGCATGTCATTGAAGGACAATTCTTGGACGGTTGGAGCCACAGTAGAAGATTTTGCGGTGTGAAGCGTGAATGGTGTAGTAGACAACATTTTCCTCGTAACACTTCTAATTCTGTGATCCAAGTTGTCATTGATTGGTTTGAGAAGGTTTGCTACCTCAGGAATGATCATCTCAACCAGATTTTCAGTGAGAAAATCATGTGTTGCAGTTCTGATAAATCCTTCGTAATCAGATTTCAAGAACTTGTCGATCAGCTGCGTTGACTCCTGGAATTCCTCAACTTGTTTGGTAAGATTGGTAACCATGTTGGTGAGTTTGTTCACTTGCTCCTGAAGATCAACTGGTTGTTTTGGTTCATAGATCGAATGTTGTTTAGATGCGGTTTCAGAAGGTGTGGGAGATGAGTGCTCGGGTGATGATTCGGACGATGACTCGTTGTGAGAGTCTGAAGAAGAAGCAGGAGGAGTCGGATCCTTTGGTGGAGAGTCTTGAGGAGGTGGAGGTTGTGCTGAGGAAGTCTGCTGAGAGGATGACTTAAGAAATATGTTGGTGTCGAACGCATTCTTCTCTTCGTTTTCCTTTCTGCGACATTCCTCTGCTTCCTCTGCTTCTCGTGCAAGAAACTCTGGAGTAATAAGATATTCATGTTCCTGATCCGTAGCTAAGTTTTCTTGACCGCCAACATTCTCCTCTAAAGTAGCAGTCTCAGTCATGTGAACATCTTCAGTCTTGTCTGTATCCTTAACGTTGTCATCAGGTTGTGGAGCTGATTCTGACGTTGTTGGAGGAACCATACTCCTTGTAGCCCCTACATGTTCTGACTGATCGATAGGTGGTGGTGTTGGAGGGTGTGATAGAAGTCGGCTTTCAAGACTTGCTTTCCTCTGTTCTTTCCTAAGCTGCTTTTCTTCAGCTCTAGTGTCGACAACTATACTCTTCAGTTTGCGTTTATCGACTAATGGTTCAACGATTGGTTCATCTTCATCATCATTCGGCTCATTGATAGTGACTCCTTTTCTTTTCCTTGTCTCTTCTTCATAAGTTACAAGACTTTGTTGAACGGCAATTTCTGTTGCAGGAAATGCTTCATCAGGTGCTCGGTATCTCAGTTCATAGTCTGGTTCTTCTTCTTCAGATTCTGTATCAAACTCAGACTCGGTGTCAGAAGGTGGAGGAGTAGGTTCATCCCGAATAAAGTACTCAGGAGTTGCCTTCTTCTTTGGCTTGGTAGCAGGTTTAGGTTTGGATGTAGGTATAGGTTTGGTGGAAGTCTTGGGTTTAGACTTAGGAGCACCCTTAGATCTAGTATGTGGTGAGGCAGTGGTGCTTGTGGTACTCCCAGACTTTACACCTCCTTTGCTACGAGTCTTTATTGTGGCTTCTTCCTGTTCCCCTTTGTAAGCCAGATCATACAACTTGAAGTTCGCCCTTTTCTTGATATTGTCATTCAGAAGGTATTCGGGAATCCTCATTCCTTTGATCTTGGTTGAGGAAGTGGTCGATTTGATGAATGAGGTGGTGAAGTCGTCCTCGAAGAGGTGCTTCGGCTCATTAGGATCAGCCATTCTCTTGATGAATTCTGGAGAACTTTTGCAGAGATGTTCTATGAGAAGCTTGGTGAATCTTGTGAATGGTATCATAGTCTTCACACGTTCTGTCTGAATACTGTGGACGATATCATTCATGATAGGAACTGCAAAGTCAATCGGTGTCAGAGTCACCATTCCCCAGAATGTTTGCAGGTGTTCGAGCCTTGGATGTTCATGACCACTTTTCCTTCCAGATATAGATCTCACCACCAACAGACAGAATGTTCTCCAAGGCTGAGGGATATACTTGGCATTAAATTGGGAAAGCTTGACTAGAGGTACATCATCATCAACCTCATATCCTAATTCAATGAAGAAGTCAAGAAGTTCCAGGTCAGGTAGTATTGGAGCAAATTCGTTGTCAGTTTGTGGCATGAGAAGGGCTGTACGAAGAATGTCATGATCTACAGAGTAATCTTGGCTATCTAAGGTAACAGTGAAAGACACATCATCCAAGTTGGCCCGAGCAGTAAGCCAGAACTGATGAAGGTAGAACAGTGGAACTGAAGTAGAGCATGTGAGCAGTGGTTTGCAAGGATGTGCCAGTAGGATATCTTTCACAATCTTGCATGATTTCTCTGTGATGTTCAACTTGTTGAAATCGACTCTGGGATTGTTGTTGCCAATTGTGACATTGTAGTTCTCGGGAGTGATGTCATCCAAGGTGAGTAATGGAAGAGTTTGTTCAGCAACGTTCTCATTGTGTTCAGCCATGTTTATCTGAAAAGTATCACCATAAACCAAACATCCAAATTTGTTATGTGTTAGCACAGTTTAGAGTTTGGATACAGATATCTACTTGAGACAGTTAAGCACAAATGTGACATTTTGTTATGAGCCAAATAATGCATATTGCAAATAAGCACAACATGACAATCACAATTCACAATTACATCGCATTATACAACAATAATGAATCACAACAAAGATACATAGATATAACATGACAATGCCAAACAATATTACGAAAAATGTATCATGGACCTTTTATCGCAAACTTGAGTAAAGAAATAGATTTCGAAAAAAATGTTATAAAGAAACTTTATCGAGAAAGTGACTTCTCGAAAGAATTCCTCATAATTGACTTTTATCGAGATTTCTTACTATTTCGAAAAATTGATGTTTATCGAGAAAAACATCTTTTTCAACTTATCGAGAAAACTGATGATTTCGAAAAAATGTAGTTCACAAAAGATTTCGAAAAAAATGATTGTTTTGAACAATGAGTGATTTCGATAAAACTCAAGTTCTCGAAAAAATTAATGATTTCGAAAAAATAATAGTTTCTCGATAACTTTGAGAAGATTTCGATAAACTCAAATTCTCGAAAAAATTAATGATTTCGAAAATGATAGTTTCTCGATAACTTTGAAAAGATTTCGATAAACTCAAGTTCTTGAATGATTTCGAAAAATGATAATTTCTCGATAACTTTGAAAAGATTTCGATAAACTCAGGTTCTCGAAAATAATTCTTATACAAGAATTAATTCGAATAGTGTTGAATTCACACGTACATTTCTTTCACCAAGTATTTTTCCAATGATTTTGGCCTGTCACCAAGGTAGATTAAACATTTTAAGGCAGAAATCACAAAGATTTCGATAATATTCAAGAATCATGTTTTCGATAACTTAACAAATTTGAGACAAATGAGTAACACGGATTCTATCATATCACAACTACATGTATAATGCTTATCAAGACACATAGCACAGTAGACAATACATGAGACACATTTATCTTGACAATTATAGCAAACGAAGCATACAAGTTATTTTCGAGAATCATGTTCAAGTGATGTGAATCCACATAGCTAGCTTACATATGCACGTATGAGACCTAAGAATCAAATCCCACCAATAAAATCAAACAAACACGCATTGAAACTTATAAACCCAATTCGACCCATTCTTATGAATTCGAAAACAAAGTAAACATGATGGAATGAAAAAATAAATGATGAGAAAGTGTTATAAACAAGCTAAGTAACTAAACCCCATCAAGAATTAAACACCACAACACGTTAATAGTAATTTTCAAAATCCTAACCCTAGTTCTCGACATCAAGAAATCAAGAGATCAAACCGTTGAAAAGCCAATTAACCAAGATCCTATGTTTGTTATGCCCTAGTGATTACATAGGAACTTACAATTTAATGATCAAGGTCGTGGATTACCGGATCGAATTTGAACCGTAGGTTTGGAAAAGGGTTTAAGAGAGGTTTTGAAGTTTTGTGTTATACGGTTTGTTGGTTTGTTTGTTTTATTCATATACTTTTGAATCTTTGAGTTTTGGTCACTTTAGGTCCTTAGACTTTTAGATAAACAAATTAGTGTCCAAAGTTTCTTGCAAAACATAAGTACCATAGAGATATGCATAAGTTATCCTAACTTATGAAGATTTAAAAACAAATGAGACAAAGAAATGTAAACGAAATCGACCACACATTCTGAAGAACCGTAAAATACGGGAAATATGCAAGTATACCAATTAAAATTGGTAAAAGATTTAAGCGTGACTCCCCCTCAACACTTGTAAAGTATGAACAAGGTGTTGAATGGAAGCGATATACTTGCATTTTTTTTTTTTTTTTTTGGAAAAATAAAATGTGAAAAATCTTTTTGTGTTTATATTAGTTTATAGAAAAGAAAGAAAAAAGAAACTATTATACAAAGATAGTTGTGATGTTTGACGATCAGTGGTGTTTTAAAAACTTTTCCAGATCCTCTGATGTCAAACATCTCATACCAATTTGGTGGACTAGACTAGCAAACCTGGATGGTGCCAGAGATTTGGTAAGTAAGTCTGCCAATTGGTACTCAGTTCCAACAAAATAAAGTTCAACTGTACCCCTTTCCACATGCTCTTTGATGAAATGATATCGGAGATCGATGTGTTTGGATTTGCAATGATGCACAGTGTTGCAGGAGATAGCAATTGCACTCTTAGAATCACAGTAGATTGGAATCTTGTTGAATAGGTAGCCATAATCTTTAAGTTGTGATCTCATCCAAATGACTTGAGCGCAACAAGCAGACATGGCTACGTATTCAGATTCTGTAGACGACAGTGAAGTGCAGTCCTGCTTCTTAGATTGCCATGACACAAGTTTGTCTCCGAGAAATTGTAATCCACCAGATGTACTTTTGCGTGTGTCTAAACATCCTGCATGATCAGCATCTGAAAAAGCAATTAGTTCAAAACCAGAATCCTTCAGATACCAGATCCCCAAGTTAATGGTTCCCTTTATGTATCGAAGGATTCTCTTGACCTCACTGAGGTGTTTTTCAGTTGGTCTGGACTGATAGCGAGAGCACATGTAGACAGCAAATACTATATCAGGTCTACTAGATGTGAGATACATGAGGGACCCAATCATACTTCGCTATTTGGTAGGGTCAACAGGAGTCCCATGTAAATCAGCATCTAGTTTTGTGGTATAGCCCATTGGTGTATTAAAAGTATCACAAGACATCATTCCATGTTTCTTAAGAATTTCGAGAGCATATTTGGACTGATTTATAAAAATACCACGGGGTGATTGATGAACTTGTAATCCTAGAAAGAACGTAAGTTCACCCATCATGGACATTTCAAAATTATCTTTCATTAATTTTGCAAAATCATTAGAGTAACTTCGTTTTGTTGAGGCAAAAATGATGTCATCGACATATATTTGAACAACAAGCAAGTCCTCCCCATAGGTTTTTGTAAATAGTGTTGGATCCACCGATCCTTTAGAAAATTTATTGGCCAGCAAGAAAGTGGATAGTTTGTCATACCACGCCCATGGGGCTTGCTTGAGTCCGTAGAGTGCCTTTTTGAGACGGTAAACGTGATTAGGACGCTCAGGATCAACGAAGCCTTCAGGTTGACTAACATAAACTTCTTCACGGAGTTCTCCATTAAGAAATGTTGTTTTCACATCCATTTGGTAAACCACCATATTCCTATGAGCAGCATAAGCCAAAAAGATCCGAACAGCTTCATGTCGTGCCACTGGAGCAAAGGATTCAGCAAAGTCTAGACCTTCAAGTTGAGAGTATCCTTTCGCTACCAGACGTGATTTGTTGCGGATGACTGTACCTTCTGCATCAAGCTTATTCTTCCAGATCCATTTTAACCCGATGACAAAGACTCCGTCAGGTCTTTCAACTAATTCCCAGACTTCTAATCTTATGAATTGCTGAAATTCCTCTTGCATAGATTCAATCCAGTTGTCATAAGTCATTGCATCTTTAATGTTCTTCGGTTCTTCGTGACAAACTGTGAGTGCATAGATACAAGTTTCTCCATCTGTGTGAAGTCGTTGTCTTGTCATAACAGGTGCATCTGGATGGCCAATAATATGAACTAGTGGATGGTCACGAGTCCATTTGTGTGTTGACGGGTGTAGTTGATAAGTATCTCGCATGTTAGCAGGATCCAAATTACGTGTTGACGACTCAGCTATATCAGGAACTGTAGTAGCTGGTGCAAACGGATTAACGAACGCATCAGGATCATGCTCTGCGGGTTGTGGAACTGATTGTGGTGTTGGATCTTCAGCTGGATGGCAGGGAGTAGAACCAGTTTGTTCTGCTGTAGATGGTGATACAATTGAAGGACCGTCTCTCTCAACACTTGTTGAAGTTTGTTGAGGTGAGTATGGTACTGGAATGTGAGCAGGTTGAGCAGCGGAATTTGGTGAGACCTCAGTAGGACGGTATTCAATCGTGTCATCAAATAGTGGAGCAAACAAGGTTTCTAATTCTTTGCGGTTAAGTGGTAAAGGTTCAGCTGAAGATGCCGGAGAGTTAAGACGGTTAAATTCGGGTCCTAAGCTGTGTTGCTCAGAAGCCATCTGGGTGAGTTCATCGAAATTAGCGTGAATGGTTTCTTGAATTTCTCTTGTACGACGATTCCATATCCGAAAACCTTTGGAATTTTCACAATATCCAACGAACACTCCGATGTCAGCCTTAGCTTTGAGTTTACCTAAATCATCACGATCATTTTTCGGATAGCAAAGTGCTCCAAATACATGAAAGTAGTCGATGTTCGGTTTTCGTTTGTGAACAATTTGATATGGTGTTTTGCGATGGCGTTTTGTGATCATGCAATGGTTTTGAGTATAACATGCGGTTGAAACAGCTTCTGCCCACAAGTAATCTGGTAGTTGAGCATTAATCAACATAGTTCTAGCAGCTTCCACTAACGTCCTGTTGCGTCTTTCAACCACACCATTCTGTTCTGGGCTTCTAGGAATAGATGTTTGATGTTCAATTCCCACTTTCTCATAATAAGACCTAAGTGTCTGATTTTTGAATTCGGTTCCATTGTCAGTTCTGACGATTCGTACCGTGTTGCATAGCTGAACTTGAATTTTAGTGAGAAAGGTGATGATCATTGAAGGAGCCTGATCTTTACTTCGTAAGAAATAAACCCAAGTCCATCTGGAGAAGTCATCTACAATTACGAGTATGTAGCGTTTACCGTTGATACTTAGAACACGCATCGGTCCACATAAATCCATATGAAGCAGTTGTAAAACATGATTCGTACTTTGTTCAGGTTTAGATGGAAAATGAGCACGAGTACTTTTTCCTTGTTCACAGGCTGGACATAAGTGATCTTTGGTGAAACGGAATCTAGGAAATCCATCGACAAGTTTATAACGAGCAAGGTCAGTCATGGTTCTGAAATTCAAGTGCGAAAGACGTTTGTGCCATAACCAAGATTTAGTTGACTCTGCTTTGGAGAGAAGACATATCGGAGATGTTGCAATCATATCTGACATTGAGATTGTATAAAGATTGGAGCCGCGTGAGCCAGACATTAGATCGTTTCCTTGTAAGTCACGAACAAAGCAAGTTTCTCACGAAATGCAACTTCTAGATCCCCATCACAGAATTGACCAACAGAGAAAAGGTTGTGTCCAAGGCCTTCCACATAATAAACACGACTGATTTCAATGTTCCCGCTGATAAAGTCACCATATCCCATGATAAGTGCGTAATGATCATTCCCGAATCTGACAGTGCCAATGAACTTTGAGACAAAGTTTTTCAACAGTTTAAGATTGCCTGTCATATGTCGGGTGCATCCGCTATCAACAATCCAGAGAACGATCTGTACCACCTGCATCACCAGAAGAAGACACGGGTGGAACAGAAGTAAGGGTGGAACCCAAAGACAATGCGGGTTCCTGTTGGTTAGTAACACATATATTCAACAATTTAGGAATCCATTTAAAGTCTGGTTTGTGTTGTAACCAACGTTGCCAATTCCAACTAGTATTTGCTTTCTTAATGTAAAATGCACTAGTCGTTGGCTCATTCCTAGATTTGTTCTCGGTACCTATGGGGGTAACTTCAGCTTCATAAGAAACCGTTGAAGACGGCTTTCCTAAGTTAGACTTAGAGGCATTAGGGGGCCTAGAAGGAATGCGTGTCCTACGTTTCTTATGACGATTTAGAAGAGAATTAGCTAAACATTTTGTATGATTACCAGATGATACGCTTTTACGACAAAACACACAAGATGCATTAATATTCAAAACATTCAAAGGTTCATCATTCATTACATTTAGATTTTGATTACAATTTGCCAGATTAGAATCTAAATCTGATGCAACATGAGTTTTATTCAAAGTCCTAAGTTGGTCTTCTACTTCCTGAGCTTCTAGGTGTCCTCTCTTACGTTGCAAGATCCTATTCTTCTTTTTACTTTTTCGCTTGGGTCTGCTAACGCTAGTAGTGGAGACTAGTCATGTAGAAGTGGAATTATCAACATTAGAATTTTGAACAACCTTTCCTTTATCAGTTTTGTTTAATTGATACATCCCTGATGCTATCACCGTGGTGTCAACCATTTTTCCTTTTTGAAGTAGCTTAACTTTCTTTTTCAAATCAATGATGATGTGATTTTTGTCCTGAATTTCAGACTCAAGTAAACCATTGCAATATTTGATGTCGTCGCGGTTTTGTTGCCATTCGGCGTTTTCAATTTTTAAATCCGCAATTTCTTTCTCGTATTGGAAACATCGACCTTTTAAAGACTCGTTGTTTTTGCAAATCTGACAAGAGTTTGAAACATTTTGACTTTGAAATTTCAATTCCCTTTCAAGACTTTTAGCTTGACACCATTCAAGCCTTTGATTGAGTTGACAAATTTCTTTTGAGAATTGTTTTGTCACATCATCATTTTTAATTCTCAACTTTTCATTTTCCAGTTTAAGTGTCTCAATTTCCTCATTCAACAAATTATTATCAACACAATGATCATGCTTAAGCATAGAAGTACCAGAATTATAAAGATCATTCATGATAACAGACAAAATATCAGCATTGAGAACTTGTTCCAAGAGTCGATCAGCATCATTTTTTAAAACTCTATTTCTTTGCTTTTGAACCAAAATGTCATTTTCAGTTGCATTGAAAACGTTTATCATATTTTTGACCTCCTTTTGAAGTTCCTGATCCCAACGTGTAGCACATAGACGGAGGTGTTGAACAATTGGCTTCATTTGTTTTTGAAAAATATCTCTCTTTTCTCGCTCGTAAGCGGATTGAAAAGTTTCAATTTTAATTTCAGAATTACGTTCAATTGTTTCCTCCAAAATTTCGATGTCTTCCATAAAAGTTTTAAAATAATTTAAGACACGACACGTTTTCGGTAAAGGTGTAAGTTCACCGGATGATGGTAAAGGACCATTTATTTGTGCTACAGTTTGGACAGGGGCTGCATTGTGAGATGAAACATATGACTCTTCGATAAACCATGATTTCTCAGGTAAATCCTTTTGAGTAACAAAAGATTTAGAAAGAGGTGGAGCTTTTGAATAGTCATATGGTGTCCAGTGTTGAACATAACTCATTTTTGATCGACTCTCGTCTTCCAGTTCTTCTTCTTCCTCAGTATCAAAAACAACAGCACGCACAATTGTATTATCAAACATGTGATCAATACTGTAAACCTTAGGATTTTCTTTGAAAGCTTTATGAAGAAACATTGATTTAAAATCGCAAAGTGCAAATCCTTTATCGGGTCTCGGTTTTAAAGCAAACTTTTGAATTGTTGTGACAGAGTTCCCGTGTTTGTAAACAATGTGACGAAATTCTTTGAGTTGTTTTTCAAGATCAACAATATCACCAAGTAAATCATCTATATACTTCCTTTTTCGTGTTTTATGTTCACAAAACTCCTTTTTGCAATTTGACAATTCTGTTTCAGTTTTTGAAAGGTCTCTTTGAAGACGTTCAACTTGCATTTTCAATTCACACTTGCCACTTTCAAGTTTCGAAATCAACTTACCATTTGACTCAATTAAATCTTGCATTTTACGTTGAAGATCTTGTTCTTTGTTGTAAGAATCTTGAAAAGCTTTTTCAAAACTTTTTGCGTGTTTAATCTTTTCTTCTTGATTTGAAAGCTGAATTTTATAACACTCAATATCTCTTGCAAATGACGCATTTTGTGCTTTTAAAACTTTGTTTTTCTCGTTGCATTTTATTATTTGCAATTGTTGAGCATCCAGTTGTTTAGATAACAATATGAGGTCAGGGTCTGGATCAAATGATGGTTCATGTTGTTCTAAAGTATCATGTTTATCATTCTCAATTGGATCATCAAATGAAACAACTGTGTCATCATCAAATATGACAACTGTGCTTATTTGCGCCATATCTGATTCATAAACAGAAGGTGAGACTATTTCATTAATAAAGCATGCATTGAGATCATGTACCTGAGACAAGCCGTCAGTGTCATACACTGGACCTGAATCATTGAGCTTAAGTTCCTGCATGTTGGCCATAAGCATCACAGCAGCATTGGCTTCCAGATCTTCCATGTCATCATCGTTGTTCACATTTGCCATGAAGTTGTTGTCCTGTTCAGGGAAATGTCCATCTTTTTCATCTTGAAGAGCCATGAGTAATGCCTGCTTGTGAAACTTACTACCCCGAGTTCTCGGTTTGGGACATGCTGTAGCTATATGACCTTGTTCATTGCAATTGTAGCACCAAACTGCATTCCCTGAGCTGGAGTTCCTTGTAGCAACTGAGTCAGACCTTTGTTGAGGAGATGCTGAGTTGTTTCTGAACCCGGTATTGTTACTAAGCCTCTGACCATTCCCATAATTTCCTGAAGAGCTTCCTGAACCAAATCGACCATAGCTACGATTCTGAATTTCCATTCTTCCATCATTAACAACAGCTTGATTTCTTGTGTTTGAAGATGAACGTTGACGGTTGTTTGTTTTGTTGGAGAATTTGCTGAAAGCACGAGCAATAAGAGCAAGTCCCTGATTCAACGTATTAAAGTCATCATCGTCATCATCATTGGAGTTGGAGTAGTACACAGCATCATTGTTGTTTGACGGAACAAGTTGAGTAGAAGAATCTTGTAGAGATGAATCATAAGGGATCATTTGGTTCGAGGTGGAAGATTGTGGATAACTCAAGTAGTTCTGCTCTTGAACATATGCATGATTTGACATTGGTGGTGGAGCATAGGGAGATTGAGCTACGAGAGCCAAAGAATTTGGTGTTGTAGTTGGTGTGTATCCTCCTCGTAGAGCTCGATCTTTTTCCACTTCAGGTTCATGGTGTTTCAGAAAATCATACAACAAACCATATGGAGCATCATGAAGATTCTTCGTTTGACGAACAAATGTCACATATTTATGCCAATCAGGGCCAAGACTACCAACAAATTTGGAGTTCACAGCGATCCTTGGTACTGTGATTTTGTGACGTTCCAGATCATTGACCACATTAGTGAAACGATGATAGTAGGATTCAAGTGACTCTCCAGGTTGATGTCAGTGTATTCCATGTAAAGCTTGGATTCCATGTCATCTTTGTTCAATTGAGTACCTTCCATAAGGAGATGAACGTGTTCCCACATAGCTTTGGCTGTTTTCTGAGCATCGACACTTCGATAGATCGGATTAGGTATACCTTGAAGTATATAAGCCATTGCATACTGATCAGCTTCACGATGTAGTTTCTGTTCTTCAGTGAGTGCAGTTTCTGGAAGGGGTCTATCACCAGGAGGACGTGGAGGATCAACATTTGGATCACCAGCTTCAAATCTTGTTGGCCACTCAAATGGTCCTTCAAGTATCACTTGCTTTAAGAACTGCCCATGAGGTTTCTTTAGTTCAAGAAAGCGTAGGAATCGACTTGACCATTGCACATAGTTACCAGGTGTTAGCATTGGAGGTGTCTCAAGTGATCCTGCCTCATGTCGGGATTGTTGAGTTGTAATAACTTCACACATTCTGTCAAACCAGTGAGGTTGTTTGGAGGAAAACTGAGTGTTTTGTAATGGCACTTGATATGGTTGTTGTTGAGGAATGAGCTGTTGTTGCATCATTAGGTAATGTTGTTGTGGATTGTATTTAGGAGGTTGTTGATTCATTATGTGCGGAAGGTATTGTTGTTGCTGATACTGCTGAGGTTGTTGTTGCTGAGGTGTTTGTTGTTGAACATGAGGAAAGTAGTGATTCGGTGGCTGAGACATCTTAGAACACTTGTGTAGAAATGGATCTTGTGGAAAGTGTAGAATTAACCAATTATCGAGAAACTTAGCACAACTAGAGTTTGCGAAACTGTGTCAGATTATCGAGAAACTTTATCAAAGTATCGAGAACTTTGAAGATTTTATCGAGAAACAAGGATTTCGAAACTTTGCAGGTTTATCGAAAAAAAATAAGATTTCGATATTTTGCTGGTTATCGAAAAAATATTTCGAAACTTTTAAATCAGTTTCTCGATAACTTTTGTGATTTCGAAAAAATATAAGTTTTTCTCGAAAATTCACAAAATTTGCGAAACTCAGTTTTCGAAATTATACAATTTCGAAAACTTTCCCAAAAGTCGAAGTACTTAACTTTCTTATACAAGAAAGAAAATACCGAGTCCACACAAACGAAGTCGAGGTAGTGCACTTTGAGAAGATCGCGAAAATGGGAACTTGCAGGTTCTCGATATTTTGTAATGTTTGTTTTTCAAAGAAAGCAATCCTTAAATTCGTTTTTGTTTCAAGATACTTGTACTTTTGTGTATAAAATGAGTAGATCTTAAAGAAAGTAGAAAACTTTAAGAAGAATTTCAAACTTGATAAGATTTCGATAAAAGTACAAGGAAGCTAAATCGAATATTTATGTAAAAGTTTGGAACTTTATGGTTTGTTTTGATTTTAAACACAAGTTTGTAAGCAAAGATGTGAGAAAAACCAAGAAACAAAGCAAAAGTTTAAAATTTCACAAAAAATTCGATAAGTAAAAACGAATTCTTAAGATAGAAATCAATGAAAAACAAGAACTACACCTTCCTCTAGCGAATGATACCACTTGTTAGGTCACCATTTTGTAAACACAAGTATAATGATAAGAGAAATGAGATGAGAATGAGAGTGGGATGATTATGAGAAAATTGAGAAAATGAAATGCAAGAGTTTCCTTAATGTTTTCAAATAACCAACCAAGTTTACAAGAGGACTAAGACTAGTATTTATAGGAAAGGAGCTAGGGCAACATCCTACTCCTTCCCTTCTTACAATTCGTATGGGCTTTGAGGCCCATGGATCACATTCTTAAGCCTAGTAAACTTAATACAAATTATAAATAATAACTAAGCAACCTAGCATTATTACAAATGACCGAGACTTGATAAAATAGTAAAACTATGGTTCCAACAGACCGTAAACACTTTATAGTCACACGAATGATTTTTGAGAGTAACTATTGTTCGTCCTTTGGCCACATAAATATATAATATATGTGACATTTGAGATGATTTATTCGAGTAAATGTGTATTATGTGTGACTATTTCCCGTCCTGTGGCCACAAGAATATATAATAAATGTGACGTTTGTGATGATTTAGTCACACAATAGGTATTGTTTTTTTTATTTAGTCACATACAATTTTTTTTTTAAAAAGTGGCCAAAAGTGTGAATAAGTGTGACCATATGCTGTTTAAAGTGAAGAAACGTGTATTTTGTGTGACTATTGTTCATCCAATGGCCACATGAATTTTATGTTTGTGTGCCCTTTTGTAATATTTAGTCACACAAAACATGTTTCTTTTAGGTATTTAGTCACATACAATTAAGAATAAAATGGCCACTGTTGAGAAATAGAAATGGAGAGAGTGAATGAAAATTATGAAAGATTTCATTACTAAAATAAGAGATGTACAAGACTATTTATAGACACTACTGTTACATTGCTGCACTATATCTAACCAAGCTACACAAATAAGCTTATATAAGCTAAAGCTAATGACTACATTCTATTACACTGTACAAGGCTTCTATCAACTAATAGCTTCATCTTTGGTGGAGTTGCAAGTCTTTGGATGCTTTGTACTTGGGCTATGCTTGGACATTCTTCATGTGCAAAAATTTTTCTAGCAGCAGTAACATATCCAGCAACAGTAACATTTGTTCCAGCAGTCATCAGTCTAAGCACTAGTTGATATCCAAATCCACAGCGTGCGGCAGAAATATATTTGTTAACTTCAAAAGCCAATATATAGATTGTTTCTACTGGTGCTTTTGATGATTCCGTAAGACATAAACTATCCACTATTATAAATCAATTACTATCATTAAGAAAAAGAACAAGACTCACAAACCTCACTGTAAACATCAAATATTCCACTAAGGTCATTATTATAAATGCAAAATAAGTAATAGTGTATTACCTCACCTGCGGCTCTGTTAGAGACCGTATCTCCAGATGCAGAGCTCTTAAGAACTTGTTTCACAATACCAAATGCTAAAAGATGTAAACAAACCTCTGGTGCAAAAATAGGAGCGTTTTCAAATGGTACTGGTGAATAAAGTAAAGGAACATCCAAAGTATTTAGAGACGTTAAAAGCAACCTGAAAACAGAAAATCAATATTAAGAAATACTTGTTGTACAAAGTTTTAGATAATTAAAATGAGAACATGTGCTCACCGATAGTTATGCAGAAAATCGTATAACCCATGTACGTTATTTTTGCCACTGAACACCAGTAAAGATTCAGGGGTATTATCCACATCAGATAGTGAAACTGTGCATCTAGTCTGCATAAATTTAAAGGGTTTAGTATCATATAAATTTAACTAAAGCCACAAATATAGAATCATGATAGCTACATACATTTTTCAGGTTGTATTTTTCGATCTCTATGAGCTCAAAGAGGTCTTCTGCTGTTACTTGCTCCACTTTCGAATGGCACAGAAGCATCGTAAAAGAGATGTCCTTGAATTCAAAGAAACAAGTTAACGCAAGTCAAGAAAAGCAAAGTGAAATGACTAGAAATCTGAAGTGCCTGCATAAATTTATATTAAGATTGGTAATTTTCATTTTTTTATTATTATTTTTTTTATTTCAAGTAATCTGGCACGGTTATGAGTCAGAAAGTTTTTTCTGCCACCAGTGTAGCATCTAAAACCCAGTTTTATTAAGTTACCAAATAGAATATTTTGACACCTTGATAGATTTTCCTGGCCTAAAAAAGTTGGTTATCCAAAACATCAATTAGACAAAAGTAAGTCAATTTTTTTTCTTATGAATCTAGCCCCTGTTAATAGAATGATTTAAGAAACTTTAGGCATTAAAAATACATTTTGGGTGACTTTTAACCTCAGCACTAAATAATGCTAAACTGAGAACATTCTCTGATTGTGAAAGCACCACAACCACCTTGGGCTTGACCTTGATAAATAACTACAAAACTATAATGCTAAACTTTTAAGGAGATTAGATAAAACAAGAGCTGATAGACAGCATGTAACCAGATAATAAAATTTGTTCAACAATCTCACAGATACATGGTCATCAAGCCCATTTCAAGTTGCATCATTAAAAGGTCTATAAACCACTATAATCACAGAACACTACTACTCATAGACGTAGGTATGCAGTAACAGGAATCACATAACTAGTATTATACACATATGCAGCACATAGAATGCACGACGTTAAAGACATGAGAAAAGCATCAAACTTACATTGTCAGTCTTATTACTACGCCTTTGGTCCTCATGTTTTGCTCTGGTCTCAAGCACATCAGTAGAATCAGGCTACTTGACAAACAGAAAACAATAAGAACAACCAACAAACAAATACATTACGGATGACAAACAATGATCTGGCTAATCACACAAACACACACGTCTGCAAGACGAAAAGTAATCAAAGATTACCTTACTAGTGACAAACGATTGAATAATGTCAACAGCAACTTCAGAGCTGCTCACAGTCTCCACGTGTTGCACAAAGAACTTTTTGCTCTTCAATTCTTCAACTGTATTATAACAAACAGTCACATATCATAATCACAACCCACTAATGACACTAACCTTTTTAAGTTTAATCTTAATTGTCTTATCATCTAAAAGAGTGTTTAGGATTGCTTAGTTTTCATACTTGGCAGATAAGCAATTTAGAGTGTTCGGATAAAGCAAAATGCTTTTGCTTATTTTGGGGTAAAATAAGCAATTTCAATAACCAGATTCGTCGTTAAAAAAACCAGGTTGGGACCTATATTTGTAGGTGCTTAGGGGGTGTTTGTTTAAGCTTATATGAGGGCTTATGAGCTTATTTGTTTTTCAGCTTATATTTCATAAGCCTCTTTTCCAGCTTATTTTGAGACTTGTGGGCTTATGCAAGTTTATCATGATGATATGATAAACTTACATAAGCCCTTAACTCTCAAAATAAGCCGAAAAATTAAGGCTTATAAATATAAGCCGAAATCAAATAAGCTAATAGGCCCACATATAAGCTTAAACAAACAACCTCTTATTTAAGACAAAACTAGAATTCCCTCATATCTAACCTAAAACCAGCAATTAAAAGAATACTCTCTCGGCTAGTCTATCGAGTCCAACCAAAACCAAATAAGTTAACAAGATAAGCCACAAGTCTTAAAAATAGTCACAGATAATCTAAAATAAGCAATCCCAAGTATCACGCCGAGACCTTATGGTCTCGGCCTAACCAAACATGGCCAAAAATAAAAAAGACGAATCCAAATCCACGCATACCAAGGGATAACCGAGGAGCCCGGAAGCAACTTGAAATCCATTTGATGGAATCTGAAAAAATCAAGACATTAGGTAGGATCAATTATAGATTGCTAGATAGCCTTTAGCAAAACCAATGTTTAAAAAGTAATTTGTTTTACCTTTTTGAGTGGATTATTGTCAAGGTTTAAACACACGAGTTTATGAAGCGACTCCAAGACTGCACTTGGCCATTCTTTAATCTTGTTCCTTGATAAGATCAATGTCTGACACAACAACCATCATCAAATTAGTACAAACACCGTTTCTTTCAGATGGATAAGAAAAAACTAATAAAGAAAATTACCTCAAGGGAAGTACATGAAGATAGCTCATGGGGTTTGTGGTTGGCGGAAGAGGAGAGAGAAAGAACTCAATTAGATAACTAGCTCACCGGTAGAGATCGACTTTTTAAGTTATTTGGTTTGTGGTTGGCAGCTGAGAAGAGAAGAGAGAAAGATGATGAGATAAGTGGGGGTTATGTGACCTAGATAAGTAATAGATCACTATTGGAGGGACAATGAAAATGTAAATTTGATTTTGGGGAAAAAAGTGGGCGGGAGTAGTGAAAATATGTGAGGGAGATATCAAAATTTGAGAAATATTGTAAAGTGGGTTTATAAAACATTTGAACTATAAAAGCAAAAGTGTGACCATATATAACATTTGGTCACACTGTTCAAGTGTGTGACATAGATTTGTCACTTTTAAATGCATATCGTGACTAATGCTTCAAACTTACTTTTTACTTCTCACATATTTCAAATTCATATGTGGCTAAATTTTCAACAAAAACTAGCAGTCACATTTAAATAATGTGTGACAAACTTGAGTATATGATTTAGCCACATACACAATTACTTCATGTGACCATATATGGATTTTGGTCACACTGTTCAATTGTGTGACATATATCTGTCACATATGTATATATATATATAGTGTGACTAATGTTTCAAACTTATTTGTATCTGTCACACATCCAAAATTATAAGCAACTAAATAATCAAAACAAGTTTTACCAAATACCTCTAGTCATGAAAATATTCAAATGTGTGGATGTAGCCTTAGAGGTAATTCGGAAATGGTCACACAAATCATATCAAGCGTGGATGTTTATTTTATTCTGGTACATTTAGTCACATAAAAAAGTTACTGTGTGGCCGTTCGAAAAAACAGCATGTGTGACGAAATCCCATTTTTGTACTAGTGAAAGGTGCATGTAATAGCAGATTACATGGTTGAAGGGTCAAATAACAAAACTAGGAATGAAGTGTGGTATTTGAGTAACAATTACAAGTTTCATATGTGTCCAAGAAGGAAGTTATTCAAGAAAGTGCTGTATAAGTTCAAAATGATTGGTAGAGAAGAAAATGAAAAGAAGTTCATATTTTCTTATGGAATTGGTGATGATGTTATGAACACAAAAGATGGAGATGTGGTGATTTCAGATGTTCAGTATACTCCTAAAGTATCGTTGAACATTCTAAGTTATGACTTATTAGAAGAACAAGGTTATGCAGTAAGGATTGACAACAACATGTGCACTTAAAAGTACATGTTTGATGAGAAGAAATTTGGGACAGAGAAATTACAAAGAAAAGAGGCAAGTAAAGAAGGATATGGACGAAAGGATGCAGTTTCAGAATACAACAAGTTTTTGGAAGAATATTTTGAGTCCATTGATCCTAAGGATGATTGTTCATTGGTAAAAGGTTTGGAAGATTTAAGTTGGGATAGAAATGATACTCAAGATTATGTAGATGAAGAGTATATAAGATGGAATGGCTCACTTTATTCTTTAAAGGTAAATTCATTTGCAAGATTTCTGTCATTTGTGAATTTACTAAAGAAAGACAGTTTAGTTTATAAGCATTGGGAGATGTTTAGTAAGAAGTATGTTGAGATGGTGAAGTGATTGAATTGAACTTGCTCAGTTTACATAAGATTGTGGATAGCCTTGGAGGCTATGAATTTGTCACATTGGGTGACAAATGGAAAACCATTGCAAAATTACAAGGTTTAACAGATGAAAAAGGTGAAGCAGTAAAAGAATGGTATAGGAAGTTCACAGACTTTATACAAGTGTACCATGACACTGTAAGAGTACCCTGGTTTGAGAAGCCAAGAGAAGAAGTGGGAGAATGCAGTAGGGCTGCAGAAGAAAGAGACCCATAAGGCAGGCAGGATGAAGCAGTTAGGGATGAATCACAAAAAGGAGGAATGAACAACATGAACAAATTTGGTGTTAGGCTGGATAGCAATGAAGAACATGAAGCACAAGAAGCAAGCAGTCAAGATAGCAATGATTTTGACATCATTGTTTGAAGATAAAGAAGCAGATCACTCAAGAAATTTGATTATAAAGAATTATGGGGGAGATGTTGACTCCTTAATGTCTTTAGAGATCAAAGATTAGTATTCAGTATTTATTTATGATAAAGACAATGTTTTAGATGTACTTAAGTTATGTATGGGTCGAATTCTAGTATAATGTTTGGGTCAAATACTTTACCCAAACAGGCAATTATGTAGAAATAGTTATGTTAGTTGACAGTTATGATCCAAAAGTCACAATGCTTTGATATAACTGTCATAGTGTCGATTAGGGATGTATAAATATGTTATCTGTAGTTAGAAAACATATACAATTCACAATCTGTAATATATTAGTGTTGCTTAAATCTTGTCCCATTTCATTGTTTCATTGATTGCTTAAAGTTGTCACACACAGAACCACAATCATGGTTCATTATAAAACCATTCTCAAACACAACCATGTTGGCCAAAGACCTACGCAAAACAACTGGAATATCAGAATATGTGGTTTTGTGTATTTCTAAAGTAGTAGTTGTAAAATTTATTTTATAAAATTGTCATTGCAATGTCATTAACTTGTTTTTAGAACAAAAGGAGATTCTTTATTATTTGTTTATCAGTATATATCACTTAATAAACTAGTAAGTAAAAAAATTTGTTTGGAATAAATAAGTTACAGAATAGAAGAATAAAAATAATAAGACATTAGTGTTGTTGAGAGATAGATATGTGAAATTACCAATTTTAAAGTGATACTTTGGTATGATTGAACCAAATGTGAGTGTTCATATGTGAAATCTTAAGTGACGTAAATTTAATATTGAGATTTATGGCGGAGGTTCATGAAGAGACGAGTTAAACCTTATGGCTTAATTTATTGAAGGAGTTTTGTGTATGGCGTTTCATGTGTACGTGATTAATGAAGAAAGGGCGACCTGGTAAGCAACGTAATGTTGAAACCGTCACCCTATGTCCCTTATATTGGATAAAATTGTGATTATAACTGATCACTATGATCATGATTCTTTCCTTTTCATCCCTCAAGTAGCCTAATCGAGATATTGAAAATTAGAAATACACATGAAAGTCATACAAAATTTAACAAGTTGGTGAATCACTAAACTCACACACGATGAATTGATTCTTGAATGTGCAAGAAACTTATGTGTATTTACACTTCAAGAAGGAAGTTGTGCTATTTATCTAGTCATGGATAGAGAAACGGCTAAGTGGATTAGAGATCCAGTTTGTCCAAATTCCAATGTGATGGAATGTATTATAAATATATGAGAATGGCCATTAATGAGATGTTTGTCAAGTGATCTAGAAACTTGAGTGTTTGTGATGTGACCGACTAGTTGTGTATAAACATGTTGGGTATAGCTTGTTAAGTCTCTGACGAGAGACTTAGTGAGTGCTACTACAAGAGACATGGGTCTGAAACCATAAGTGAATCGGTTAGTGATGGTAACCCGACTTGAATTTAGTGCCCCTATCTCCAAGTTTAATGGGTAATAACAAGTCACTAGTCGGTAGAAGGTACTATCGAATAATTGACCTATGTAGTAGAGATAGTACGGCATTGCCGAGAATGAGGATGAGAGTATTCTCTTAACAAAACTTTAGAGACGTCTTAGCAACGGAGACGTTGTAGAAGTTTTGCCTATATGGCTTAAAGGTGGTGCCGCCTTGAATAGAAAGTTGTGGTTTCTTTCTTAGAGGTTCATGAATCAGGATTAAGCGCATGGCCATATTCGCGCTCAGTGAGAACACTTTGGTTATGATAGGAAGTGTGTATAAGTATGAACATAAGAGTATAAAGGTTTGTGGTTTACTCTTCAGACACCATTGAATCATTTGTATTTGCATACTTAAAGTAAACGGGGTTTAATCTTCATGACACCACCGTGACACAACTTATCAGAGTACCAGAAAACTTTCCAACATGGCGGAGGATGGTTGGGATTAATGTAATGTTGGCAAGTTTGGCCACTTATGAAGCACAAAGTACAAACTCGTGAAGCTGCAACTTATTGTATTTATCACAAAGCTATTTGTACAAGTTGGAGTAGCACTTGTATATTGTGTGTTTGATCTGATCTTATGGTTAGTGGTGGATTTGGTTTGATATTAAACTAATAACCTCCCACTATCTTCTTTGCAACATCCGGTTTCCCACATTAATTTACGTGTACCATCGATGTAGATATACACCAGAATATCTAGAGACATGTTTTTTCTCATCTTAAGGAACAAAGAGAGTGCCTCTTCGAGTTGATCGTTGTTGCAAAGACCCTCCAGCATTATACCATAAGTCCGTTCATCTAGAGCAATTATCGAGCTTGCATCTCCAAGAATAATTTGTGTGCATCTTCACAACGTTTAACCCGAAACAATCCTAGCTAGTAACATTGTGGTGTAAGTAACGGCGTTCAGCTCCAGACCTAGTTTGATTATTTCTTGAAACGTATGCGCATTGCCTCGTCTATCTTCGATTCCTTGTAATACCCTTTCAACTGTTGGATTATATGAAAATCATAACTAATATATAAACATATAAACACATCAAGCACGCAGCGGAAATAGATCAAATACATATAATTGAAATTAACCGAATATAAAAGGATGCGTACCACTTTTGTGATTTCTAGCAAGAACAAGAAATCGATGAACAAGAACTATAAACCCTAATTGGGTTTAATTGGGGATCGACTATAAGATAGTCGAGTGGGCAATCACCTTGTTAGCAAAAGCTCTGTTGTAAAAATCGGCCTGGGCGGCCGATTAATCCCCGCATAATCGTTGATCGCTCACTAAGCGCCTTGATTTATCATAATCAGCCTATTTAATCGCTTTGGTCAAAGATTGTTTAAAAATCGATCAACAAACCCTCGGAGAAAATCGGTCTAATTGGACAAAATCACTTAAAAATTGTCAACAAAATCGCTTAAAAATCAGTCAAAATAGCTTAAAAATCGATCAACAAACCGATTAATCGGAAAAAGTCAGTCAAAGATCATTTTAAAATAGTCAACAAACCGACTAATATCTATATTTGACTTTGTACTTTGAAGAATTATGTATTATGTTTATATTTGAACACTTGAAATATATGAACTTTAATGCGTTAAGCTTATCTCATACATATAATATAATATAATATAATATCTAAAATTACAATTTTGTGCATAAAAATTGCAATCCGATTAATCCCCGATTAATCCCCGCCTAACCGATTAATCGCTAGGCCCTACCCAACCGCCTCACTAGCGCCTAGCGATTTATACAACCTTGAGCAAAAGTATAATAACACTTCGTTCTCGAACACACGTACTATTAGCGTTTCAATTAGAAAAGCTAGGTTCTTGATTGATTCAAGAGAATCGCCTATAGCTCATAGAATAAGAGATGAGAAAGTGAATTGGCTTGTTAATGAACCAAGGGATGAGAAGAATGAATACATGAGGCCATGTATTTATACTATCCCAACCTTGAAGCATTCCCTATCTCATGGCGATGTGGGATCAGCCGAATACTAGTCCAAGTAGGAGTTCTAAATCCTTCTTAGCTTCTTTTTCACTCTTATTCCTTAATCTTTAGTCTAACGGTCATTAGGTACCGTTAAGTGCTTATTTCGTGAATTTAATAATTATTCGTTACTAAAACAATAATTATTAATTAATTGAAACTCATACGTAAAGTGTGCAATCCCGAAGTCTCGAGTTCGAGTCCAGACATATTCATTAATTTTTATCCGTTAAAACTAACAGCTCCCACTCAGATATACATTAATGTAATAATGACAATGGTTAGTCTAGCATAACACGCCAATGTCCCCAGAACGATCACGAGTATGGTTTCCTGGAAAAAACCACATTTGATGATTCATCATCATACTTATCCTTTTGTTTCTAATACCACGTTAATATGGATATGGATCTAAGTCATTCCATAATTAACTATTCTGTTTCTCGTTATTTATGATTGAGCAAGATTACCAATTCATATGAACGTATTCCAGATAGACCTTGGGCATGGCCATCCAAACATCTTGTCAACCCTACGAGGGGCCTAACAGTATTAAACTTAAAAACAAATTTGAAGGAAACAAATCCTGTGTTGACTACAAGCATAACCTATGAACTTCGCATCACCTCTGAAAATAATCCTTATAACTGCCAGTTACGGATAGCGTTAGATTATCTCACAGAAAATGAGCTACATCCACAGTAGTTACCTGGTATCTCAAGTCTGAGGATAAATATTCATGATTTACTATAATGACAACATCCATAAGTATAATCATGTAATTAGGATTTTGTCTTATATCCAATTTATTCAATTATTGAATATCATGTGAATTTGGCATGTCCTACGCATCAATATACTTAAAGTATATTATACCAAAACTCAGATTTGTCTTAGTTCAATGATACTCCCATATCATTAATTGACAACGGACTATTTAGAATAACATAACATAAGTTATTCATGGATTAAACATGCAAATATGTGATACAATCTATTATTAATGAAAACAAACGTACTCAGTACTTTAATTCATTATTAAATAATAATTTCTTAACATCCCTTTATCCAAATACTAAATAGATCAATGCATGAAAATTCTCGTTAATGAATTTTGTCTCAAGTAATACCTATCATACTTGTTGACAATTATGCCTCAAGTAATCATACTTGTTGACAAGGCATTATTCAACTAACTTTGATCTATTGGAATTTTGAGAATACTTATTTCAAGAATTCAATTAGTGAAGTTCTTGTATATGTGCATTCAAATAATTTGATATAACCACATAATACATCATAAAGTGTGTGACATCCTCAACACTTAATTTATGATAATTAAACTTTCAAATATTTTAAAGTTTAAAGTATTCTTATTCTTTAATGTATAATGCAACTATGCTTTTAGTTAAGCATAACTAGTATACATGGCTATTAACAAGGATAATATCCTTCCATGACTAGTATTGAGTGTCATCTCAATTTAATTAGCATCATTGTATGCAAACAACAATATGCTCTTTTCCGTAAACTTTAATGTGTAATGTTTTATGCCTTCCAAACTTCCAAGTTTGTTGGCTATGACAATTTTACAAATTGTTCATCTATAGAATCCAGAAATTGTTCCAGGCTGAGGATGTGATTCTATATCCAAATATATTCCTTTTGGAATATTCATTACACAACTTATCTAATATCTTTCAATTAGATATCAATGTTGTCAAATCATCTTTTATCAAAGCATAATATAACAACAACATGATGTACATGAAAATTTTTTGTGTCCAACTTAAATTTCATTCATGTACTACATATCCATTTAAACTTTCTAAATGATATATCATGTTCTATTAGATTCATTTACCGCACATGTTTACATCAATAAACATATATTCAAGGTTGTATGTTTTACTTATTAAACCTTTCAAGTAAAGTTTCATTCCAAGTTATGACTTAACACGTAACTTATATAGAATGTTACTTCCTATATGTTTATACAACATATATGATTTAAGTAAGTAAACATAATATTCCCACTAGCTTTCAGAATTACTTAGAAGTTATCTTATTTTAAATTATAAATCAAACACGGATTTAATATTTAAACATAAGATTTATCTCCTTGATGCATGCATTTATCCATACTTGGATTCTTGCATTTTGTATACTTTCAAAGATTACATGTGTTGGAACCAAAGTTTTACTATTTTATCAAGTCTCGGTCATTTTTAATAATAGGTTGCTTTAGTTATTATTTTACTTACAATATAGTTTATGTTACAAAGTTTACTAGACTTAAGCTAGGTGATCCATGGGCTTTAAGGCCCATACGATTTCATGAATGGGAGGAGAGGGAGTGTTGCCCTAGCTCCTTCCCTATAAATAGATGGCTTAGGTCTTTGTAATACTTGGTTGGTTATTTGATTTCTTAAGGAAACTATTGTTCTTACATTTCTCTTTATCATATAATCATCCCATTCTCATTCTCATCTCATTTCTACCATTCTTATACTTGTGTTTACTAAATGGTGACCTAACAAGTGGTATCATTCGCCGGAAGAAGGTGTAGTTATAGTTTTTTCATTGAAGTTTTCATCTTATACGTTTTTTTTTTCTTTCTCCAATCGAATTTTTTGTCAAATTTTTGCACTTTCTTGCTTGTTCCTTGGTTTTTTAGCACATCTTTGCTTACAAACTTGTTCTACAAATCAAAACAATCAAAAAGTTCAAAACTTTTATCACAAAATTCGAATTGGGTTTCTTGTACTTGTTATCGAAAACATTTTTGTTTTTTATAAAGGTTATCAAGTTTTCAACTTTCTTCAAGTAATATTCATTTTATACCTAAAAGTACAAGAATCTTTAAGAAAAAACGCATTTTAGGATTGCTTTCTTTGAAATACAAAGACTACCAAGTTATCGAGAACTTACTAGTCCCCAGTTTCGAGATCCTCTCAAAGTGCACTACCTCGACTTCGTTTGTGTGGACTCGGTATTTTCTTTCTTGTATAAGAAAGTTAAGTACTTCGACGTTTGGGAAAGTTTTCGAAACTGTATAATTTCGAAAACTGCTTTTATCGTAACTTGTTGATTTTATTGAAAACTTACAATTTTTCGAAATCACACAAGTTATCGCAAACTTTTCTAAGTTTCGAAATCCTATTTTTCGCAAACATAAGAAGTTTCGCAAACTACTTATTTGTTGTCGAAATCTCAAGTTTTTCGAAAACCAGCTAAGTTTCGCAATCATTGAATTTTCGAAAACCTGCTAAGTATCGCAATCATTGATTTTTTCGAAAACCTGACAAGTTTCGCAATCTGAAGTTGTGCTAAGGTTTTCGATACTTGGTTAATTCTACACTTTCTACAAGATCCATTTCTACACAAGTGTTCTAAGATGTCTCAACCACCTAATCACTACTTCCCTCATACTCAGCAACATCAACATCAGCAGTATCAGCAACATCAACATCAGCAGTATCAGCAACAACAATACCTTCCGCACCAAATGAATCAACAACCTTCTCAAAGACAAACATACAATCCACTACATCATTACCTAATGATGCAACAACATCAGATCATTCCTCAACAACAACCATATCAAGTGCCGCAACAAAACACTCAGTTTTCCTCCAAACAACCTCACTGTTTTGACAGAATGTGTGAAGTTATTACAACTCAACAATCCCGACATGAGGCAGGATTACTTGAAACACCTCCAATGCTAACACCTGGGAACTATGTTCAATGGTCAAGTAGATTCTTAAGATTTCTTGAACTTAAGCAACCTCATGGGAAATTCTTGAAGCAAGTGATACTTGAAGGACCATTTGAGTGGCCAACAAGATTTGAAGCTGGTGATCCAACTGCTGATCCTCCAAGTCCTCCTGGTGATAGACCTCTTCCAGAAACTTCACTCACTAAAGAACAGAAACTACATCGTGATGCTGATCAATATGCAATGGCTTATATACTTCAAGGTATACCAAATCCAATCTATCGAAGTGTCGATGTACAGAAAACAGCCAAAGCTATGTGGGAACACGTTCATCTCCTTATGGAAGGCACTCAATTGAACAAAGATGATATGGAATCCAAACTCTACATGGAATACACTGACATCACAATTGAACCAGGAGAGTCCCTTGAATCGTACTATCATCGTTTCACAAATGTGGTGAATGATCTGGAACGTCACAAAATCACAGTACCAAGGATCGCGGTGAACTCCAAATTTGTTGGTAGTCTTGGCCCTGATTGGCATAAATATGTGACATTTGTTCGTCAAACGAAGAATCTTCATGATGCTCCATATGGCTTGTTGTATGATTTTCTGAAACACCATGAACCTGAAGTGGAAAAAGATAGAGCTCTACGAGGAGGATACACACCAACACCAACACCAAATTCTTTGGCTCTCGTAGCTCAATCTCCCTATGCTCCACCACCAATGTCAAATCATGCATATGTTCAAGAGCAGAACTACTTCAGTTATCCACAATCTTCCACCTCGAACCAAATGGTCCCTTATGATTCATCACTACAAGATTCTTCTACTCAACTTGTTCCGTCAAACAACAATGATCCTGTGTACTACTCCAACTCCAATGATGATGACGATGATGACTTTAATACGTTGAATCAGGGACTTGCTCTTATTGCTCGTGCTTTCAGCAAATTCTCCAACAAAATAAACAACCGTCAACGTTCATCTTCTAACACAAGGAATCAAGCTGTTGTTAATGATGGAAGAGTGGAAATTCAGAATCGTAGCTATGGTCGATCTGGTTCAGGAAGCTCTTCAGGAAATTATGGGAATGGTCAGAGGTTTAGTAACAATGGAGGGTTCAGGAACAACTCAGGATCTTCTCAGCAAAGGTCTGAACCAGTTGCAACTAGAAACTCCAACTCAGGGAATGCAGTATGGTGCTACAATTGCAATGAACAAGGTCATATTGCTACAGCATGTCCTAAACCGAGAACTCGGGGTAGTAAGTTTCACAAGCAGGCATTACTCATGGCTCTTCAAGATGAAAAAGATGGACATTTCCCTAAACAGGATAACAACTTCATGGCAAATGTGAACAACGATGATGACATGGAAGATCTGGAAGCCAATGCTGCTGTGATGCTTATGGCCAACATGCAGGAACTTAAGCTCAATGATTCAGGTCCAGTGTATGACACTGACGGCTTGTCTCAGGTACATGACCTCAATGCATGCTTTATTAATGAAATAGTCTCACCTTCTGCTTATGAATCAGATATGGCGCAAGTTGTTCCATGTGAATCATCTTCATCATCTCAAACAGATGAACAAATAAGCACAGTTGTCATATTTGATGATGACACAGTTGTTTCATTTGATGATCCTATTGAGTATGATAAACATGGTCATTTAGAACAACATGAACCATCATTTGATCCAGACCCTGAACTAATATTGTTATCTAAACAACTGGATGATCAACAATTGCAAATCATTAAATGCAACGAGACAAATAAAGTTTTGAAAGAAAAAAATGCGTCACTTGCAAGAGATATTGAGTGTTATAAAATTCAGCTTTCAAATCAGGAAGACAAGATTAAACATGCAAAAAGTTTTGAAAAAGCTTTTCAAGATTCTTACAACAAAGAACAAGATCTTCAACGTAAAATGCAAGATTTAATTGAGTCAAACGGAAAGTTGATTTCGAAACTTGAAAGTGAGAAGTGTGAATTGAAAATGCAAGTTGAACGTCTTCAAAGAGACCTTTCAAAAACTGAAACAGAATTGTCAAATTGCAAAAAGGAGTTTTGTGAACATAAAACACGAAAAAGGAAGTATATAGATGACTTACTTGGTGATATTGTTGATCTAGAAAAACAACTCAAAGAATTTCGTCACATTGTTTACAAACACGGGAACTCTGTCACAACAATTCAAAAGTTTGCTTTAAAACCGAGACCCGATAAAGGATTTGCACTTTGCGATTTTAAATCAATGTTTCTTCACAAAGCTTTCAAAGAAAATCCTAAGGTTTACAGTATTGATCACATGTTTGATAATACAATTGTGCGTGCTGTTGTTTTCGATACTGAGGAAGAAGAAGAACTTGAAGACGAGAGTCGATCAAAAATGAGTTATGTTCAATATTGGACACCATATGACTATTCAAAAGCTCCACCTCTTTCTAAATCTTTTGTTACTCAAAAGGATTTACCTGAGAAATCATGGTTTATCGAAGAGTCATATGTTTCATCTCATAATGAGGCCCCTGTCCAAACTGTAGCACAAATAAATGGTCCTTTACCATCATCCGGTGAACTTACACCTTTACCAAAAACGTGTCGTGTCTTAAATTATTTCAAAACCTTTATGGAAGACATCGAAATTTTGGAGGAAACAATTGAACGCAATTCTGAAATAAAAATTGAAACTTTTCAATCCGCTTACGAGTGAGAAAAGAGAGATATTTTTCAAAAACAAATGAAGCCAATTGTTCAACACCTCCGTCTATGTGCTACACGTTGGGATCAGGAACTTCAAAAGGAGGTCAAAAATATGATACACGTTTTCAATGCAACTGAAAATGACATTTTGATTCAAAAGCAAAGAAATAGAGTTTTAATAAATGATGCTGATCGACTCTTGGAACAAGTTCTCAATGCTGATATTTTGTCTGTTATCATGAATGATCTCTATAAATCTGGTACTTCTATGCTTATGGATGATCTTTGTGTTGATAATAACTTGTTGAATGAGGAAATTGAGACACTTAAACAGGAAAATGATAAGTTGAGAATTAAAAATGATGATGTGACAAAACAATTTTCAAAAGAAATTTGTCAACTCAATCAAAGGCTTGAATGGTGTCAAGCTAAAAGTCTTGAAAGGGAATTGAAGTTTCAAAGTCAAAATGTTTCAAACTCTTGTCAGATTTGCGAAAACAACGAGTCTTTTAAAGGTCGGTGTCTCCGATACGAGAAAGAAATTGCGGATTTAAAAATTGAAAACGCCGAATGGCAACAAAATCGCAATGACATCAAATATTGCAATGGTTTACTTGAGTCTGAAATTCAGGACAAAAATCACATCATCATTGATTTGAAAGAGAAAGTTAAGCTACTTCAAAAAGGAAAAATGGTTGACACCACGGTGATAGCACCAGGAATGTATCAATTAAACAAAACTGATAAAGGAAAGGTTGTTCAAAACACTAATGTTGATAACTCCACTTCTACAGGACTAGTCTCCACTTCTAACGTTAGCAGACCAAGCGAAAAAGTAAAAAGAAGAATAGGATCTTGCAACGTAAGAGAGGACACCTAGAAGCTCAAGAAGTAGAAGACCAACTTAGGAATTTGAATAAAACTCATGTTGCATCAGATTTAGATTCTAATCTGGCAAATTGTAATCCAAATCTAAATGTAACGAATGATGAACCTTTGAATGTTTTGCATATTAATGCATCTTGTGTGTTTTGTCGTAAAAGCGTATCATCTGGTGATCATACAAAATGTGTAGCTAATTCTCTTCTCAATCGTCATAAGAAACGTAGGACACGCATTCCTTTTAGGCCCACTAATGCCTCTAAGTCTAACTTAGGAAAGCCGTCTTCTACGGTTTCTAATGATATCCCAGTTACCCCCATAGGTGCCGAGAACAAATCTAGGACTGAGCCAACTACTAGTGCATTTAACATTAAGAAAGCAAAAACTAGTTGGAACTGGCAACGTTGGTTACAATACAAACCAGATTTTAAATGGATTCCTAAATTGTTGAATACATGTGTTACTAACCAACAGGAACCCGCATTGTCTTTGGGTTCCACCCTTACTTCTGTTCCATCCGTGTCTTCTTCTTGTGATACAGGTGGTACAGATTGTTCTCTGGATTGTTGATAGCGGATGCACCCGACATATGACAGGCAATCTCATATTGTTACACAACTTTGTCTCAAAGTTCATTGGTACTGTCAGATTCGGGAATGATCATTACGCTCTAATCATGGGATATGGTGACTATATCAGCGGGAACATCGAAATCAGTCGTGTTTACTATGTGGAAGGCCTTGGACACAACCTTTTCTCTGTTGGTCAATTCTGTGATGGGGATCTAGAAGTTGCATTTCGTGAGAAAACTTGCTTTGTTCGTGACTTACAAGGAAACGATCTTATGTCTGGCTCACATGGCTCCAATCTTTATACAATATCAATGTCAGATATGATTGCAACATCTCCAATCTGTCTTCTCTCCAAAGCTGAGTCAACTAAATCTTGGTTATGGCACAAACGTCTTTCACACTTGAATTTCAGAACTATGGCTGACCTTGCTCATTATAAACTTGTCGATGGATTTCCAAGATTCCGTTTTACCAAAGATCACTTATGTTCAGCCTGTGAACAAGGAAAAAGTACTCGTGCTCATTTTCCGTCTAAACCTGAGCAAAGTACGAATCATGTTTTACAACTGCTTCATATGGATCTATGTGGACCGATGCGTGTTCAAAGTATCAACGGTAAACGCTACATACTAGTAATTGTAGATGACTTCTCCAGATGGACTTGGGTTTATTTCTTACGAAGTAAAGATCAGGCTCCTTCAATGATCATCACCTTTCTCACTAAAATTCAAGTTCAGTTACGCAACACGGTACGAATAGTCAGAACTGATAATGGAACTGAATTCAAGAATCAGACACTTCGATCTTATTATGAGAAAGTGGGAATTGAACATCAAAGATCTATTCCTAGAAGCCCAGAACAGAATGGAGTTGTTGAAAGACGCAACAGGACGTTAGTGGAAGCTGCTAGAACTATGTTGATTAATGCTCAATTACCAGATTACTTGTGGGCAGAAGCTGTTTCAACCGCATGTTACACTCAAAACCGTTGCATGATCACAAAACGCCATCGCAAAACACCATATCAAATTGTTCACAAAAGAAAACCGAACATCGATTACTTTCATGTATTTGGAGCACTTTGTTATCCGAAAAATGATCGTGATGATTTGGGTAAACTTAAAGCAAAAGCTGACATTGGAGTGTTCGTTGGATACTGTGAAAACTCCAAAGGTTTTCGAATATGGAATCGTCGTACAAGAGAAATTCAAGAAACCATTCACGCTAATTTTGATGAACTCACACAAATGGCTTCTGAGCAACACAGCTTAGGACCCGAATTCAACCGTCTTAACTCTCCGGAATCTTCGGCTGAACCATTGCCACTTAACCGCAAAGAATTAGAAACCTTGTTTGCTCCACTATTTGATGACACAATTGTATACCGTCCTACTGAGGTCTCACCTAATTCCGCTGCTCAACCTGATAACATTCCAGTACCAGACTCACCTCAACAAACTTCTACAAGTGTTGAGAGAGACGGTCCTCCAATTGTATCACCATCTACATCCGAACAAACTAGTTCTAACTCCCGCCATCCAGTTGAAGATCCCACACCACAATCAGTTCCACAATCCGCAGAGCAAGATCCTGATGCGTTCTTTAATCCGTTTGCACCGGCTCCTATTGTTCCTGATATAGCTGAGTCGTCAACACGCAATTTGGATCCTGCTAACATGCGAGATACCTATCAACTACACCCTTCCACACACAAATGGACTCGAGACCATCCACTAGTTCATATTATTGGCCATCCAGATGCACCTGTTATGACAAGACAACGACTTCACACAGATGGAGAAACTTGTATCTATGCACTCACAGTTTGTCACGAAGAACCGAAGAACATTAAAGATGCAATGACTTATGACAACTGGATTGAATCTATGCAAGAGGAATTTCAGCAATTCATAAGACTTGAAGTCTGGGAATTAGTTGAAAGACCTGACGGAGTCTTTGTCATTGGGTTAAAATGGATTTGGAAGAATAAGCTTGATGCTGAAGGAACTGTCATACGCAACAAATCACGTCTGGTAGCGAAAGGATACTCCCAACTGGAAGGACTTGATTTTGCTGAATCCTTTGCACCAGTGGCTCGACATGAAGCTGTTCGGATCTTTTTGGCTTATGCTGCACACAGGAATATGGTGGTTTACCAAATGGATGTGAAAACAGCATTTCTTAATTGAGAACTCCGTGAAGAAGTTTATGTCAGTCAACCTGAAGGCTTCGTTGATCCTGAGCGTCCTAATCACGTTTATCGACTCAAAAAAGCACTCTACGGACTCAAGCAAGCCCCACGGGCGTGGTATGACAAACTGTCCACTTTCTTGCTGGCCAATAAATTTTCTAAAGGATCGGTGGATCCAACACTATTTACAAAAACCTACGGGGAGGACTTACTTATTGTTCAAATATATGTCGATGACATCATTTTTGCCTCAACAAAAAGAAGTTACTCTAATGATTTTGCAAAATTAATGAAAGATAATTTTGAAATGTCCATGATGGGTGAACTTTCGTTCTTTCTAGGACTACAAGTTCATCAATCACCCCGTGGAATTTTTATAAATCAGTCCAAATATGCTCTTGAAATTTTAAAGAAACATGGAATGATGACCAGTGATACTTATAATACACTGATGGGCTATACCACAAAACTAGATGCTGACTTACATGGGACTCCTGTTGACCCTACCAAATACCGAAGTATGATTGGGTCCCTCATGTATCTCACAGCTAGTAGACCTGATATAGTATTTACTGTCTACATGTGCTCTCGCTATCAGTCTAAACCAACTGAAAAACACCTCAGTGAGGTCAAAAGAATCCTTCGATACATAAAGGGAACCATTAACTTGGGAATCTGGTATCCGAAGGATTCTGGTTTTGAACTAATTGCTTTTTCAGATGCTGATCATGCAGGATGTTTAGACACACGCAAAAGTACATCTGGTGGATTACAATTTCTCGGAGACAAACTCGTGTCATGGCAATCTAAGAAGCAGGACTGCACTTCACTGTCGTCTACAGAATCTGAATACGTAGCCATGTCTGCTTGTTGTGCTCAAGTCATTTGGATGAGATCACAACTTAAAGATTATGGCTACCTATTCAACAAGATTCCTATCTATTGTGATTCTAAGAGTGCTATTGCTATCTCCTGCAACACTGTGCATCATTGCAAATCCAAACACATTGATCTCCGATATCATTTCATCAAAGAGCATGTGGAAAAGGGTACCGTTGAACTTTATTTTGTTGGAACAGAGTACCAATTGGCGGACTTACTTACCAAATCTTTAGCACCATCAAGGTTTGCGAGTCTAGTTCACCAAATTGGTATGAGATGTTTGACTCCAGAGGATCTGGAAAAGTTTTTAAAATACAACTGATCGTCAAACATCATAACTATCTTTGTATAATATTTTTTTCTTAACTATAAATTAATCAAAACACAAAAAGATTTTTCACATTTTATTTCTTAAAAAATAAAAAAATAAATAAAAAATAAATAAATAAATAAATAAATGCAAGTATATCGCTTCACTTCAACACTTTGTTCAGTGTTGAGGGGGAGTCACGCTTAAATCTTTTACCAATTTTTTAAATTGGTATACTTGCATGTTTCTCGTATTTTACGGTACTTCGGAGTGTGTGGACGTTCTTTAAACATTCCTTTGTCTCATCTCTTAGTAAGGACTTCATAAGTTAGGATTAACGGATGTATGTCTCGATGTTACACAAGTTTGTCATAACTTTAGGACTCAAGTAGGTATATCAAATTAAGTTAAGGGACCTAAAGTGAGAAAACTTAAAATTTCAAAAATAATAAAACAAACAAACCGTATAACACACACACCACAATAGTCAAAACCCCTTAAACCCTTTTATCAAACCTACGGCCCTTATTCATTCAAGATATCCACGAGTTTGATCATCTAATTGTAAGTTCCTAAGTAATCTTTAGGGCATTACAAACATAGGTTTTCGTTTAATTGCAAATCCAACGACTAAATTTCTTGCAAAATCGATTTCGATATCTAGGGTTTAGCGATTTCGAAATCTGCAAAATCATAGTTTGGTAACTGATTTCTTGATAGGGTTTTGTTACATTTAGTGTCACTAAACTAACTATATCATTTTATCTCAATTCCATTCAAGTTTGCTTGATTCTCGAAATCTTGATATTGGGTCGATTAGGGTTTATAAGTTTCTGTGTTTGTTTGCTTTGTTTTATTGGTGGGATATGCTTCTGTGACTACTTGGATACATGTTTGATATATCTTTGATGATTTACACCATTGAAACTTGGTTCTCGATAAGCTAGTATGCCTCGTTCTTTGATAATGTGGATCTAACTGAGTCTTATGTGATGAATACTGTCATTATGTGCTTACTACATGTACTTGTGATATGCTTGATTCAATGATACTCATTTGACTCAAAGTTGTGTCATTATCGAGAACTTGTTCTTAGCATTTATCGAAATCTTTGTTATCGAGGCTAGTGATTATATCTAAGTGGTGTTTATCTATCTTAATGACAGGCCTGAATCATTGGAAAAGTTCTTTGCTAAAGAAACGTACGTGTAACTTCAAAAATCGATTTGATTCTTGTATAAGAATTTTTTTCGAGAAAATCAAGAATTATCGCAATCTTTGAAAAACTTATCGAGAAACTTATGTTTTCGATAAAAGTTTTTCAACCTCAGTTTTTTCGAAATTATCTTTTCGAAATCACTTTTTGAACTCTTTTTGTCGAAATCACCAGGTTCTCGATAAGTTTTATCGAAAATGATGTTTTTCGAAAACTTAAACTTTTCGCAAATTCTTGACAAAGGAAAGATCTCGATAAACTTTACTCATAAGGATTTTTTTTCGAGAAGTTACTTTCTCGATAAAATTTCTTTGTAACATTTTTCAAAATCTTTTCTCAACTAAAGTTTGCGATAAAAGGTTTATGATATTTTTTTCGAAATCTTGTTTTGGCCTTGTCATGTAATATCCGTGTAACCTTGTTGTGATTCATTGTTGTTGTGTAATGTGAAATAACTACGAATTGTGTATATCAATTGTGCTTATTTGCGAGTCATTGAATTGTATAGTTGATTTCGTGATTCTAAATGTATTATGACTCTTCAAGTATGCATTATGTGACTCTTCACTCATAACAAAATGACACATCTGTGCTTAACTGTCTCAAGTAGATATCTGTATCCAAACTCAAAACTGTGCTAACACGTAACAAATTTGGATGTTTGGTTTATGATAATGCTTTTCAGATAAACATGGCTGAACACAATGAGAACGTCACTGAACAAAGTCTTCCACTGCTCACCTTGGATGACATCACTCCCGAAAACTACAATGTCACGATTGGCAATAACAATCCCCGAGTGGACTTCAACAAATTGAAAATCACAGAGAAATCGTGCATGATTGTGAAAGATATCCTACTTGCACATCCATGCAAACCTTTACTCACCTGTTCTACTTCAGTTCCGCTGTTCTACCTTCATCAATGCTGGCTTACTGCTCAGGCTAACTTGGATGATGAGTCTTTCACTGTCACATTGGATAGCCAAGAATACACTGTAGATCATGATGTTCTTCGAACCGCCCTTCTCATGCCACAAACTGACAACGAATTTGCTCCTATACTACCTGACCTGGATATTCTTGACTTCTTCCTTGAATTAGGATATGAGGTTGATGATGATGTACCGCTAGTCAAGCTTTCCCAATTTAATGCCAAGTATATCCCTCAGCCTTGGAGAACATTCTGTCTGTTGATGGTAAGATCTATATCTGGAAGGAAAAGTGGTCATGAACATCCAAGGCTCGAACACCTGCAAACATTCTGGGGAATGGTGACTCTGACACCGATTGACTTTGCAATTCTTATCATGAATGATATCGTCTACAGTATTCAGACCGAACGTGTGAAGACTATGATACCATTCACAAGATTCACCAAGCTTCTCATAGAACATCTCTGCAAAAGCTCTCCAGAATTCATCAAGAGGATGGCTGATCCTAATGAGCCGAAGCACCTCTTCGAGGACGACTTCACCACCTCATTCATCAAGACGACCACTTCCTCAACCAAGATCAAAGGAATGAGGCTTCCCGAATATCTTCTTGATGATAAAATCAAGAAAAGTCTGAACTACAAACTGTATGATAACGCTTACAAAGGGGTACAGGAAGAAGCCACCATAAAGACTCGAAGCAAAGGAGGTGTAAAGTCTGGAAGTACTACAAGCACCACAGGCTCACATCAGACTAGATCTAAGGCTGCTCCCAAGACTAAACCATCTGTTATACCCAAGTCTTCTGCCAAGCCTAAACCTACACCCAAACCTAAACCTGCAACCAAGCCAAAGAAGAAGGCAACTCCTGAGTACTTTATTCGGGATGAACCTACTCCTCCACCTTCTGACACCGAATCCGAGTTCGATACAGAATCTGACGAAGAAGAACCAGACTATGAACTGAGATACAGAGCACCTGATGAAGCATTTCCTGCAACAGAGATTGCCGTACAACAAAGTCTTGAAACTTATGAAGAAGAGACAAGGAAAAGAAAAGGGATCACTATTAATGAGCCTAATGATGATGAAGACGAACCAATCGTTGAACCTTTGGTCGATAAACGCAAACTGAAGAGTATAGTTGTCGACACTAGAGCTGAAGAAAAACAGCTTAGGAAAGAACAAAGGAAAGCAACTCTCGAAAGCTGACTCATGTCTCAACCTTTAACTCCACCACCTATTGATCAGTCTGAACATGTAGGAGCTACAAGCAGCATGATTCCTCCCGTTGTATCCACCACGATAGAATCAGCTCCACAGCCTGATGACACCGTTAAAGATACAGACAAAACAGGAGATGTCATTATGACAGAGACTGCAACTATAGAGGAGAATGTTGGCGGTCAAGAGAACATAGCTACGGATCAGGAACATGAATACCTAATTACTCCAGAGTTTCTTGCACGAGAAGCAGAGGAAGCAGAGGAACGTCGTAGAAAGGAAAACGAAGAGAAGAACGCGTTCGACACCAACATATTTCTTAAGTCATCTTCTCAGCAGACTTCCTCAGCACAACCTCCACCTCCTCAAGACTCTCCACCAAAGGATCCGACTCCTCCTGCTTCTTCTTCAGACTCTCACAACAAGTCATCGTCCGAATCATCACCTGAGCATTCATCTCCCACACCTTCAGAAACCGCATCTAAACAACATTCAATCAATGAACCGAAACCACCAGTTGATCTTCAGGAGCAAGTCAACAAACTCACCGACATGGTTACAAGTCTCACCAGACAAGTTGAGGACTTCCAGGAGTCAAAGCAGCTGATCGACAAGTTCTTGAACTCTGATTACGAAGGATTTATCAGAACTGCAACACATGATTTTCTCACTGATAATCTGGTTGATATGATCACTCCTGAAGTAGCAAACCTTCTTGAACCTATCAATGACAACTTGGATCACAGAATCAGAAGTGTTAGAAGGAAAATGTTGTCTACTATACCATTCACGCTTCACACCGCAAAACCTTCTACTGTGACTCCAACAGTCCCTGAATTGTCCTTCAATGACATGCTGGCCAAACTCTTTGACAACATTGCCACCAAACCCACACAGACTGCAGAAGAAAAAGCACTGTATGATTCTATGGTGGCTTACATATCAAAGGAGTCATGCGAAGATGCTGCTGGAACCCGAAAACGGACAAGAAAAGATGACGATCCTGACCCAAACTCCAAAGGAAAGAAACTCAAGTCTGGAACAGGTCCCTCATCCTCTCTACAACCACAAAAGGACTCCACCACTCCTGGAAATCAACAACACACCTCAGCTACAGGTCAAGGTCAAACTGACGAAGAGGAAACATTCATGGAACCTACAGATGACTACCAGGGTCAACCTGACACCGATTATCGTGCTCCACCTATTCCTGATTCTCATGCTGGACCATCGTCACCATTCAAGGCTAAAGACAAAGATGCTACATCTAAATCAAAGAAGAAAAGTCGTCATTCATGGCTAGACAATGATGACACTCCTCAGAATGATTGGCTGACAGAAATGGTTCAAGCTCAACCTCCTCTCGAAGAAGAAGAACCACTTCCTGGTAACACTCTACAGTTTACCCAAGTCATTATGAAGGATCTTCATATCGACAGACTCACAAAGGCAGAGCTCAGAAGAATCAATAGGGATGCACAAGAATTCCTCAAGAAAAGATCTGGAAACAAAGTCGAATACGAATATCATATGCAGAATATAGCTAGTGCAATGTCTGCCGACTTTGACTGGCTAAACCCAGAAGTGAATATCGATCTCAGTTCCAAGAATCATGAAAAACCTTACTTCACTGACTGGACCAAACCATTACATTTGAAAGGATTTCCAGACAAACCCAAGATACCTTACAGCTTCTTCTTCAACAAAGATCTTCGTAACATCCAGCTCACTCAGGAAACATCCAAGAAGAAATATGCTTCCTCACTCACAATCTCAGTACCAGCCGCTAGATACGAAATTCCAGCCATTGAAGAAACCACTCGTATTTTCAGCAACTCCATCGTAGCTTACGACAGAGATGCTCTACACGGAATTCAACATTGGCCTGACCGTCGTCGTCTCGGTTATACAAGCAGATTAGGAGAGACATCATTGGAAAATGTGAAGCAGAAATCAAAGATCATCGCTATCTTGGAGATTCAACAGTCGAAACGTTTTAACTACTTATTCATGCGTGAAATTGTTGTTAAACGACAAGATGAAAAGAAGTACAAGTTCTCTGAAGCAGACTTTCCCAACCTTAATCTCAATGACATCGAAGACATGTATCTCGAAAAGGTTCAAAACAGAATGCGTGGATTTGATAGAGATGTACAGTACAACTTCATGGCATCACTACTTCTTTACATCCGACGTTTGATTGTTCAAGAAAGAGTGGAAGATCTTCAGCTTGGAGTGGAAAGTTACCAACAGAAGATCAATTTGACAAAGCCACAATTCTACTTTGATGGTATCTATCAAACACCACAGTTTACTCTCAACCAAGAACCTTTTGGCTTCACCTACATCAACAGCAAAAAGCTACAAAGTTTCATGAGGTTCGATGAGGTACACAAATTCTGTGATGTTACACTCAAGTCTGTTCGTGATGGGCTTGTCAAAAGGTTGAATGATGATCGCCATAAGATAGCTAAGGGGGAACAACCTAGATGGAAATCCAGCATAAGAAGACAAGTTCGTAACTTTGTCTTAAAGATTGAAGAAAGGTTATTTCGACGTGAACAGATCAAACGACTGGAAAGCTATATCGGTGCCAGACCATCGTTTCCTGTCAGAAACTTCGAAAGACCAGAACCCAAGTTCACTGACTTTGACGCTCCACTTCCTGACGAAGATTAACTTGGTACATTTGGTTAACTTTTCATTATCAATTGTTTCATTTGATTGAATTTCACAATGGCTTGTGCACGCATTACAGTGCACAACCCGAACTTGTAAAGAAAGGACCCTGAGGTACGCTTCAGTGCCTCAATCCTAATTTAAGGAGCGAAGGCTTCTTACTTTTGAGTAGAATTAATCAAACATTTATGATTTTTTCATAATTCTGCTCAAAAGGACAAGTATTTCACCTCAATAAGACCTAATCACTTGTTGAGGGGGAGCACTTGTCAAAACAAAATACTTTGTTCAAAATCAAAAGTTCTTGGTGGATCTCCCCATAAGACTCAAAAAGCATATTTTAATCAAAAGTTTAACAAAACAACATCTCATATGCTATTTTTGAGCGGGAGAAAATGAAAAAGTGATTAAAATATATGAAGTTAAAGCTGAAAGTTGTATCTTGTGCGAGCTAGACTCAGATTCACCCAGGAATTGACGAGACAATTAAAGTCTGTAATATCGAAAGGACTTATCCTCGACGGGTAATAACATCAAGTTAGTTACTAGAGCTAGTTGTCACCTAAAAGCTGACAATGTATCTCTTTAACTAACCACGTAAGCGTGTCTCGAAAAGGATTAGTCTTAGTAGAAATGTACCGTCTCGAGAAACTTTCTGTGGACTTGACCAGGCCGGGTAATAACTTCAAGCTAGTTTAACTAGTGATGTAAGCGTGTCTCAAATCGGTCTTGTTCACTGAAAGTGGATCAATTCAAAAGTACTTGCTCCTCCCGCATGTGCAAATTTATTAAACACTTATGAGCACATGTGCAGGGGGAGCCCTTCAAAAGTGTACACAAAACTCTCAAAGTGTTAAAAATATTTGATTAACACAAACACTTTGAGAGATTTTCAATCAAAGGTTTCTTGGTTACTGTCGGAGTTATAAGGTGATTAAGATAGGAATATCAGTCCTATGATCCGCCAGAGCCGGAGGGATCTACCCAAGGACATCTCCCATAGTTAGAATTAGAAGTCCTTAGGTACGATACGAAAAAAGGAGAAACGAATGAAAGGGAAAGAAGGAGTTGAAGAATTAAAAAAAAAATAAAGTAAAGGGTGAAAAGAAATAGCCCTCCATATGTTCAACCTTAGGGCAGACACCGGGTTCAATACGTATGCTACTGGCTGTTGCAAAAGACAACATCGGTATTGAAGACAAAGTCGTCATGGACCCAGTGACACAATGCACTAAACCTTCTTAACCACTCAAGTTCTCTTAAAAGGACTTGTTTCATTCTCACGGGGAACCCGCGTAACCTATCGACCTATCTCTTAGAGAAGGTTGATATTGAAGCAAGAGACACCTCCCCAGTCTCCGCATAGGAAACCTAGGTGTGCACTTATAGAGTCTAGAGCCTCGAGATACATCAAAGATCTCTTAGGAACACTTAGTATTTCTGCAACTGGTGTTCTACATCAATGGGCATCAGTTGTAAACTATCGAGTCCTTCGCAGATCTTAGCAATCTGCCAAGAACGTTTATGAGAGGATTACGTAAGTATTTCTCAATGATTGAACGGAAATCTTGCCAGGGTTAACATCAAACAGCCCTGACAGCAGGTCACTTAGGTAACCCCACAAGGGTTACGCTTAGTGTTTGCGGTGGTTCCATTACGGTCTACAGTCGTGGAGTGATCCCCAGCGACTCACCCAGTCATTGAGCTACTCAGTAGGTCTCGTAAGCTCCTTCGGGAGTATCTGATATGGGAACGGCCTGGATAAGGATTAGAAGGAATCTTCACAATATGCTGTTGATGAGCACTAATTCCTTATCCGTAAGTACCGGTTGTTTTATTGCTAACTGTTTACTCGCAGGTATCTCACTTCCATGATCGTAGATTCCAACATGCTCATACATACATCTTGAAGTCAAAGAAAGCTTCCCCAAAGATCTTAGCAACACAAGGTTCAAAGAAAGATTCAACGCCAATAAGATGAATCTACAAAGTATAAAGACAAAGATCTCAATGCATGTAAAGGAACTTCTTGTACGTGAAAGTCTAAGTCCAAAGATGTATGAGTATGTTGGAATGGCGTACAACCACCACAGACGCAGGAGTGACGAACGGCAGATTACTTCATAACATAATCACTACAACTTCATCAAAGAACAAAGACAAAGAGCAAAGTATATCCATTATTATTCTAATCATTTCTGAAGACGTCTAAAGCTATGAAAGTCAAAGATTAAGACGAAGACGTCAAGCAACCATGATGACCGACCCTTAGGGGGAGATTGTTGGAACCAAAGTTTTACTATTTTATCAAGTCTCGGTCATTTGTAATAATAGGTTGCTTTAGTTATTATTTTACTTACAATATAGTTTATGTTACAAAGTTTACTAGACTTAAGCTAGGTGATCCATGGGCTTTAAGGCCCATACGATTTCATGAATGGGAGGAGAGGGAGTGTTGCCCTAGCTCCTCCCCTATAAATAGATGGCTTAGGTCTTTGTAATACTTGGTTGGTTATTTGATTTCTTAAGGAAACTATTGTTCTTACATTTCTCTTTATCATATAATCATCCCATTCTCATTCTCATCTCATTTCTACCATTCTTATACTTGTGTTTACTAAATGGTGACCTAACAACATGAATTCATAAACTCTTAATTACTTATCATCCTCGCTTAAGTAATTATACAAGAAAGAGCTTTATAATCCATTGTCAAATTCCATATTCATAAAAATGAATATGACAATTACCATCTTTGTATCTTTAATGTGCTTAGGAAAGAATATTCAATCATAGTTAATTACTTAAGTATGACTAATAATCTTATCATAAGACATACACTAAAATATGTATACAATTTTGTCCATATGATTCATTACATGAAGATTTAAACCTCTAGGCTTTTCCTTCTCTTGAAGAAACTCATCTTCATTAAGATAAACCAAGTTTTCAAAGTTGACTTATCTTTATGGACAACATCTTATCATTCATAGTATAAGCAATTTACCATAATTAGTAAATGCATAATTATGATTAACAGTCTTACTTTGATCCTGTAATTCATATTTCTCAGCATATCAATCAAATATCTGAAACATCCCTGCGGATCTATGAATGAAAATTTCATCATGTTGAGGTTTAACCTTTACATTTCAAGCCTCATCATGATTTTCACTAGTGTAGTTTAAGAAGATTATGTATTTTGTAATTTTGATCTTTCAAGATCTGAACAAAACTCCCACTTGCCTTTTGTAATCTATCAATAAATACTTTAGCAAGTTGAGCAACACCTAATCGTTCTCATTTGGGATATTTTAAAACATTTTACAGTTCCTGACTCTTGTTTGTTAAAACTACTTATTAACAAAATCAGGACATCATATTAAGACTTTAATGTGATTCATCACATTCCATAATGTCTTATTTAATCTTCTAGGTTAGAGTCTTATTGAGTATATACAATCCATACTCAATTTTCTAACCTTGATAACTTTTGGAAGAAAAGAAGTCATGTTTATTGATTTGTTAAAAATCAAGTTATAGTATAGATATAAGCTCAAGAGATCCGCAAAGAAATACGGATAACCCGAGGTCGTAGTCCGTGTGAAGGTGTGAATGGAATTTCGAATTCCCGATTCGTGAAACGTGTCGTGAAAGTGGTAAAAAGTGATTTGAATGAGATTACACTAATGAAATAGTAAATGAAGCACAAATAATCAACTTAACACGTAATTCAAGTAAGGCAACTAGAAACATAACGTAGAAACGAAAAACGTAAGCTAAAACGTAAAATAAACGTTAATGTACGAAATAAAACGCGACTTTTAAGCTACGCTACTCCTACGGACTTGGAAATAATTTTCAAAAGTTAAAAATGATAAAAGAAAATTTTGAGAAAAAGAAAAATATTTTTTTGACTTTTTGTTTATTTTTTATGAATTAAAAACTAATTTAACTAATAAAAAATTAAAAGTAAATGCAAATAAATTGAGAAATATGCAAAATAAATTTCTAAAATTCTAAAATAACTAAAAATAATTTTCTAATATTTTTTTGGATTTTTCTGGGGTTTATCAGATTTTTTTGTATTTTTAAATAATTAAAAAGTAATTAAAAATGATTAAAAAGGACAATTAAATAAGAAAAATAGCAAAACAACTCAGAAAAATATGAAAATTTCAGGGAAAATCAAAAATAATATTTTTAATCTAGGAAAAATATAAAAATTTGAAAATAAGCACTGGAAGTGCTGATTAGACCCAAACTGCTTATTGAAAAGTGCTTATTTATAAGCAAAACTTGACAAAACTGACCAAAACTTATACCAAGTGATTATAAAACTAAAATAAGCTCAGATAAGCAAAGATGAACCAACATGAAGCTCAGAAACACAGGCAGTGATCAAAATAGGATGCAAAAAGCACTTAGATAAAGCAATAAGCCAAGGAGAATAAGCACAGGCCAAAAATCCACTTGAAACAGATATAATAAGTACTATAAGGCTTAGATCAATCCACAAACTCAACTTAGAATCAGAATTAAACAATTTCAGCCCTGATTAGTTAAGACAGAACCTATGCTAAACCACCAAATAGACAAGGCCAATAAGCAGTTCTAATAAGCTATGAAGATGAAACTAATGGGTGCAAATTACTTACTAGTTACCAGAGAACACTAATCAATCTTGAAAATAGATCCTAGGTCTAACCTACTAGCCTAAAAGCACCCTAGAAGAGAGGGCCACTACTGTGGTGCAGGGTACTATTAGTCTCAATCAGGCCACTTCAAATGGCTTATTTAATAAGCAAATGAAATCCAAAACCAGATTTTCTTTTTAAAAGTTGTAAACTTACTACCAAACTCCACAAAAATGCTTTTCAAAAGTATTTTGAATCACAGATGAGGTCTGTGCTTCTCTTTGAAAATCTGACCAAAACAGACAACCAAATACTCTTTGACTTTTTGATGAAACACAAATTTTGACCAAATTGAATTTTGATTCTACTTATATGACTGGTATTGGTATATTAAACTAATTGATGATTGAAATGAGCTTTAACTTATAGTTATGCAACTATTCAACTGAAGATGCAACCTAAATCCTAACTGTATGAGTATTTATAAGCGAATTTGACTATCTATGAATTGAACTACTAATTATTATGTTATAACTCACCTATATGCAACTAATATGAGCTATCTAAACTATAATGAACCTCTGAGATACCAATGATACTAGCAAACAGTTATGAACCAAACACCCCTTCAATGACAGTCACTACTTAGAAACTACAACAGAACCAACAACAAGCAATCCAAACCTTAACCTATGAACTCACAATGATTCAAAACCTCTAAACCAATTTAGAAAATAGATCTCAGATGCAATATTACTCAAGTACTAAGATCCACAGATATGAGAAATGAAATAATGAGTCTCAAACAACTATCCAATTAACAAACAGCCAAACAGATGAATCAAACAACTATAAACCAATTAAAATCAGACTAATGCAAGTAGTAACAATCAATAAGAAGCAACTAAACACAGATCTATACTACTAAAAGCTTATGAGATAAAACAGTAAACTAAAATGAAACTTACAACTTCCAATTCCCCCTCAGCTCAAATAGAGGGGGATTCACTTTGCTTGCCTGTCTTTTGATAGGCCTTTGGACACCTTAAGGCTGCCTTATTCAAATAAGCAATATAGTTGACCAGAGTTGACTTTTTGAGCTTATGAGAGATTTGAGTGTTTGGTGCCAAACAAAGTATCACAGAAGCTATTATAAGCTAGAATGAAACTGATTCAAAAACAATACAAGCTTATTGAAGCTTATTGAATTAAGTACTTTGTATTTTTTTATTTTTTTTAGTATTTTCTGATTTTTTTGATTTTTTTTCTTTTTATGTAAACTTCAAACAACAATTAGTAAATAAACTGAAAAGTAATACTGAATTTAAAAAGCAATAATAGAAGAGAAACAATAAGCTGAAAACAGATGATAAACAATAAGCAGTAAATAATGGAAATAAGAATTGAGACAAGTAATATAAAAACTGAAATAAGCTTTTTATTAATAAAAGAAATTCATTACAAAATTTAAAATAGCAGCATAACAATACATAAAAAAAGCACACCACTACACTAATGGAAGGGGGTATATATAGGAGCTGAGAGGGCTTGGCCTTGGATCCTTCTAGTCTGCCAGGTCACTGATCCACACCTCTTTGTGTTTCTTTGAGAAGATAATAGCCCTTGATCAAAACGTGGTGCCCAATCTTTGAATAACAGCCCTTGGATCAAATTCCACCCAATCATTGGCACGCACATTCATGTGGATTGCCAGCGTGTCAGATATCTGCACATGTCAGGGCTTCTAGATACTCAAGTAATTAGACAATCCTACCCTTAATCATGGTCAATTTGGGATTTTACTCGTGTGAATAGTAACTAGGGCTTAAAGTTCTGGGTAAATAAATTTTGGGGGGGGGGGGGGGAATAGGTTTGGGGGTGTTTTATTGTTTTGTTGACCGGGTTTGGGTATTGGGTTTGACCTGGGTAAATAAAACAGACCGGGTATAATAAAACAATTGGTGGGCTGGGCTTGATAATATTGGGTGGACTTGGTTTTGGTGGATTATAGTTAAGTGTGATCCGGTTAGGTTTAGTATTCAGATTTAGTGAATTTAACAAGGACTATTGTTGTACAATTCTAAAACTTAGGGGCTGAATCTGTTATTTAGCAAACTTTCTTCCAAGGGCCAAAGTTGTCAATCCTTTGATTTATGAAGGACCAATTTTTGTCTTTTCTTCAATAATTCTTCAAGGGACCATTTGTGTAATCTTCTGAAACTGCGGGGACTAAATTTTCCAAATTCTCAAACTTTGACCAGGGACCAAATATGTAACTTTGACGAATCTCTGAGGTTGAATTTTGACTTTTTGAGCTTGGACTTTGACCATTTGACTTCCCCGGCTCCGGCTTTTGACACTTTCCATTCTCGTGCTCGTTTTTTGTCGGTTTTGATGTCGATTTTGTTCATTTTTCACATATCCGTACCTGCAAATACACAAATACAAAAACATGCATTCCCTTGGCATTTTTGGTTAGTATTTTGTGTTTTTGGTCTGAAATAAGGCCTGAAAAGGATGAGTGAATAAGCACTCATCAAAATCCCCCAGACTAAGGTATTGCCGTGCCCTCACGCAATGTCATCACCTCACGCTTAAGAGATAAATAATTTCAAAACCTCTCCTTACTGACGTTGTAAAGTAGCAATGATGTTCAAAAGAGATAGTAAAATCATTTATTCTCAAAAACGCTCCGTTTTCCGATTTTCATGAATAATAACTACAACTACTATTTTTGTACTTTTCATTTTTATATATGTGACGGTTTGCTTTGACTTTCATTATCAATTCTTATCTGTTGATAACTTTTAGGGTCAACGAGTAGAAACACTTCTCACAGAGAAGAGACCGTACGGATAAAAATCGTCATCCTTGATTTTTCACAAGCTCCCAAACTAAGCGTAAAATCGAAATCATTGTTTATCCAGAAGTTAGATGCTAACACTGCCCACAAAAGTTACTTGTGTATTACCTCTTGTCCCCAGGTCCTAAGTTGTATCTAAAGATTTTAATTTGTGAGAAATGAATTGCTTCATATTTTCTCGTTTTGATATTTGTTAGTCCGATAAGAGCACAAAATTTGAACGCTAAGTAGTTTCCAAACTTTCCCTCGAAAACCCCTGCATACAGAAATCGGGTCCACATGAAGGTCTCTGATTTAACACGATTTGTGGAGGCTCCCTTTTTATTTACGACCGAGACATACCATGTTTGATACCCGAAACGGAAGCTTTTTATTAGGGAAACCCCCGGAGTCGAAGCTTGGCATTTGTGCATAATCATAAGCACTTTAATAATACTTTGGTCCTTAGTCCTTTATTCTTTTACAGTCAATGGTTTATGAGCCGCCAAGATGTAAGAGCTTTATTATGACTTTGGATTTCTATCCGCTGCTTTTTTATAGCTTTGGATTCCTCTGCCTTTTTATTTGGCTTTGGACTATTATTATTGATATTCATAACTATAAGCCAAACCCCAAGTCCTACGGCCTTTACTAAGATCACAACATCGGCTGCGAACCGGCAAGATGCAATAGTCTATTTCACCGTAACACTGGCAGTACCCCTATGTGTACCAAACCCCCATATGCATAGATTTTGTTGGGAACGAGAAAAAACTAAGTATTGCCCAAACCGTATACCCTTAATTAATCCTAGACATCTATTATATATTGGTGACGTTGCTGATGGGAACAAGGAGGCCACAAGTACCTCTCGTGGGTTTTTTAAATCCCAGTAATGCGATCCGTGTATAGAACGAAACTTCTAAATAAACTCTATCATTCCTCGATCTCCGCAAAATTTAAAATCCCAAATAATGAGATCCGCGGATGCTTAGCCATAATCTTATGATTATTTTGGTTAAGGGAGACGAGCTAGGGCTCAACACGCCCGGTCAAGTCGAAACATTTATTTCTACTCTCGCCGGTAGGAAAGTCAAAACAAGGTGTCAAAACTTATTATTCATATCATATATTTTTTCATTTTTGCATTTTTTTTTTCTTTTCTTTTTTTTTTCATATTATAAAGTGGTGACAAAAATTAAAATTTTTGGTGGAAAACGGAGTTGCGTAAGTTAACAGCTCAGACGATGGTACAGGTCAAATCGAATCGAAGATTCACCCCCCCAGACTAAAGTGAAACATTGCCCTCAATGTTTTAAGGGCAAAGGTAATCCTACGTAAAATCTAAGGCCGTTTATTAAGTATGCCAAGAGATAAACGTTAGTCGATAAGATTTTGGATATGGTGAATTTCCGAAAGAGCAGCGAAGGATGAGACTCGAGTGGAGAGAACGACAAACCACGAGCACGAGAGTCCTCAAACTTCGGGGAAATTCCTGAACATTCATAAACAACCACGAAAACACAAGTTTGGAAAGGGTCGCCCCCCTCACGTCACGTTATTAAAGAAAATAGAAATAAAGAAAATGAAAATGGATAAGCATGGGGTGCCTCCCACGAAGCGCTTGTTTTTGTTCACCGAGTCACATGAGCTTGACTCGATCCCCGAATTAATTCGTCCTTGGGGAGAGCAGATGGAAAAATTAATCTCTCTCGGGCTTTCATTTTAAAAAAAATTTGAAAAACATTGTTAGTTGAAAGTTCCATTCCGAAGAGATGACCACTGGTATTTTAATTTTGAAACTTTTGAAAAATGATACCAGGATCAAAAACAACATCCTCACTCCTCACGGAGTGAAGGATAAGAGAAATCACACCAAACGTTATAAATGGCAAGAACGTTATGATAACAATCTTAAAAAACTCATCATTATCAAAAGACAACTTCATAATTGTGAAATTATGAATTTTATCATGTAAACTCCTTTTAAAATCCATTCCGGGTGGGAGGGTTGGGAAAAACTTTTCATTCAAATTCTCATTTTTAAGCACACCACCCGGATCATGATCAATTTCAAGATCAAAACTGAAACTTTCATATTCAGGTTTAGAAAACTTTTCCATTTCAAATTTATCAAAACGAAATGATTCAAACTCCGGAAGAGAGATAAAAGCATGAGAAGTGGTACTGCCACGACTCGTCTCTTCCGAGTGATCGAAATGAAAAACTTCTTACGTCGGATCAGAAAAATCAGGACGATAAGTGGGATTGCCACTCATCTCCTCAGTCGTATCGAAGGTAAAAATCTCAAAGTCTGGTAAAAATTCCTCGAGCTCGGCCTCAAGAGGATCGCCAATTATGAACTCAATCTTCGTCTTAACTTTATCCGGAGGGATTGACGGTTCATCGTTTAACAAATTGTTAAGAAAAATAGTATCTCCCTCCGAATCAAAGTAAGAATCGTCAATCTCAGAAAACGAAATCGTATCAATAGCAAGAAATTCATCGACCTCTTCGCAAAAAGAATCATATTCCTTAGTCGGAGGAAATGATGGGGAAGAGTCGGAGACGAACGTTTTCACAAAATCATCAAATGAATAATCACAAACATCAACGCTTTTAACAGAATACTTATTTGATTTCGAAGCATCGGCTTTAAAAATCATTATATCATCATCATGTCGTAAAGTTAAAGTATCCTCAAAATGATCGACTAGGGCTTTTGCGGTTAGTAAAAATGGTCGCCCTAGTATAAGAGGAACTCTCGGATCGGGTTCAAAATTAACAACGACAAAGTCGGCCGGAAAAGTACACGAGTTCACTTGAACAAAAACATCTTCCGCTATTCCAACCGGATGAGTAATCGAACGATTTGCAAGCTCTAACGTCATTCGGGTCGGTTTAAGTTCCCCCATCCCAAGTTGTTTATAGATTGACAAAGGCATAAGGTTAATGCTCTCACCTGAATCAGCCTGGGCTTTGCAAACCTCTTGATCTTTCAACGAACAAGGAATGAGAAACTTTCCCGAATCTCCAAGCTTCTCGGGAAGCTTCTTGAGAAGAATCGCTGAGCATTGAACATTTATCGGTGTTTCGGCTAATTCGAGCAATTTCTCTTTATTACTTATTAGATTCTTAAACGTTGAGGCAAATTTCGGCATGTAAACAAGAGCATCCATGAAACTTATATCAAAGTGCAATTTTTGAAAAATATCGAGAAATTTTTCCATTTGTTTTTTAGATTTTGCACGGAGCTCTTCATCATTAAATCGTGATGGATATGGCAATTTTGACGTGTATTTTTTAGAAACAACTTTTTCCTTTTCTTTAGACGTTTGAACAACCACAGGTTGGATGTTTTCAGTATCTCCGTTATTAGTAGGAGGTACCGGGTCCTTTGTCACCTCGGTCTCACGGTCCACTACCTTTGGTGGAAGAGAAGAAGAGGTAGTCGGAACCGTGGGTTCATATAAAGCACCACTGCGAGTCGTGATCGCCTTAATCTCGCCCCTCGGGTTTGGAATAGTATTGCTTGGAAGAGTGCCAGACGTCGACGCTTGATTCATCTGCATAAAACTGCTCATCATTTGCTTAAGCTCATTCGTTTGTCGAGTCATGGTTGTGTCGATCTCTTTCTTAAGTTCAACCCTCATGTTGTTGATTTGATTTTGCATAGCTCGTATGTTAACATCGTTCGTTTTCATATAATTAGCAAGCTCAGGAGAAGGTTGTACTTGTTGTGGTGGTTGATAAACTTGTTGGGGTGAAGGGACTTGATAATTTTGAGCTTGATTGAAATTGGTTCCACAGTTTTGATTGTAACCTTGGTTTTGATTACCTTGGTTATTTTGAGGATAACGGTTTTGATGATTTTGCACGGGTGGAAACCCAGGTGGACTTGTTTGGTTAGCATGAAAATCTTGGTTTTGATTGTAGTTTACGGCTGCTACGTTAGCATTATAAACTTGGCCATCGGTGGCTTGACAATCATAATACGGATGCGGTCCACCACAAATCACACATTTTTCATTAAAGGCTTTAACGGGCTCGGGTTTTTGGTTCTGCGACTTAAACTCTTTCATCATACAACGGATAGCGTCGGTAAGTTCGGCCAATTCTGATGATTGGACCGACGAAGGTGAAGGAGGAGTAAAAGAAGTCACTTTCGAAACATTCGGTTTATTACGAGAAGTCGGAACCTTAGATTTGTTCTCAATGATTGTCAAAATATCCCTAGGCGTACGATTCAAGATATTGCCACCGGCGGCTGCGTTTAAAGAATCTTGATCGTTTTGCGTCAAAGCGTTATAAAATGTGTCGATTTGGTGTTACTCGGAGAAACCATGGTGAGGACATTTTCGAAGAAGATCCTTAAAGCGTTCCCAAGCCTCACCAAAGTTCTCATCAAAACGTTGTTGAAAATTAGTTATATCATTCTTAAGATTAGTCGTTTTGGACGGTGGAAAGAAATGATTAACAAATTTCGAGACGAGTTCTTCCCATGTGTGAATTGATCGAGGGGGTTCTTTTTCGAGCCAAATCCGGGCTGAACCCTCGAGTGAAAATGGGAACAACATCAATTTGATAGCATCGTGAGGGACATCCTTAAATTTCAAAGTCGAAGTTAACTTATTAAACCATCGGATGTGCGTGAGGATCGTCCCTCTCAAAACCGTGAAATTGTTTTGACGTAACAAGTTGAATCAATCCAGTTTTAAGTTCAAAATTATCAGAAAGGATTGGTGGTAAAACAATTGCATCCCCGTATCCCTCGGTGGGACACTAGAGCAATTCTTGCATAGTACGTTGATCGTAAACCGGTTGTGGTCCCATCTGCGGGATCACATTGTTTTGGATACCACCCATCGGCGGGGGTCCCAAGTGTTGTTCGTTCGGGTTCATTTCCTCCGTATTAGGAAATAGAACTCGGTGTCTGTGACGAAACAAACTTTCCGGATTTGAAAGTGGTGAAACAAGTCGTTTAGACGTAGAACGTGTGTTCATACACCACAAAAATCAAAGTTCTGAAAAATAAATTTGAAAAGGAAAATCTTTTTGTATTTTTATTTTTATAAAGCAAAATTCAAAAACTTATACTTTTGTTTTTTTTCTTTTTCTAACGTTACGTTAATTGTAAATCGTTTCCCTTAATCTACTCGCGACGGAACGGGAGAGAAGAATGGATCTCTCTTCAGCTTGCAATTTAATGTCAAAGCTTCCGTATTTTCCGCTTATTCGGTTGTAGAATTAAAGTAATCCGTTTAGCAACTAATTTCACACGTAGTTATATTGAGAAACTTATTTGGTTTACAACGCCCTTCCTTTCGGTCGAGTCGAGGCTGTAACTTTATTATTTTTTTGGTGTTTTTGAAAACACTTTAGGAAAAGTGTTTTTGATTTTTCAATTTTTATAGTTTTTATAGAAAATATATACAAAGAAGGTTTTTGATTATGTATTTTGTAATTTTGATCTTTCAAGATCTGAACAAAACTCCCACTTGCCTTTTGTAATCTATCAATAAATACTTTAGCAAGTTGAGCAACATCTAATCGTTCTCATTTGGGATATTTTAAAACATTTTACAGTTCCTGACTCTTGTTTGTTAAAACTACTTATTAACAAAATCAGGACATCATATTAAGACTTTAATGTGATTCATCACATTCCATAATGTCTTATTTAATCTTCTAGGTTAAAGTCTTATTGAGTATATACAATCCATACTCAATTTTCTAACCTTGATAACTTTTGGAAGAAAAGAAGTCATGTTTATTGATTTGTTAAAAATCAAGTTATAGTATAGATATAAGCTCAAGAGATCCGCAAAGAAATACGGATAACCCGAGGTCGTAGTCCGTGTGAAGGTGTGAATGGAATTTCGAATTCCCGATTCGTGAAACGTGTCGTGAAAGTGGTAAAAAGTAATTTGAATGAGATTACACTAATGAAATAGTAAATGAAGCACAAATAATCAACTAAACACGTAATTCAAGTAAGGCAACTAGAAACGTAACGTAGAAACGAAAAACGTAAACTAAAACGTAAAATAAACGTTAACGTACGAAATAAAACGCGACTTTTAAGCTACGCTACTCCTACGGACTTGGAAATAATTTTCAAAAGTTAAAAATGATAAAAGAAAATTTTGAGAAAAAGAAAAATATTTTTTTGACTTTTTGTTTATTTTTTATGAATTAAAAACTAATTTAACTAATAAAAAATTAAAAGTAAATGCAAATAAATTGAGAAATATGCAAAATAAATTTCTAAAATTCTAAAATAACTAAAAATAATTTTCTAATATTTTTTTGGATTTTTCTGGGGTTTATCAGATTTTTTTTGTATTTTTAAATAATTAAAAAGTAATTAAAAATGATTAAAAAGGACAATTAAATAAGAAAAATAGCAAAACAACTCAGAAAAATATGAAAATTTCAGGGAAAATCAAAAATAATATTTTTAATCTAGGAAAAATATAAAAATTTGAAAATAAGCACTGGAAGTGTTCATTAGACCCAAACTGCTTATTGAAAAGTGCTTATTTATAAGCAAAACTTGACAAAACTGACCAAAACTTATACCAAGTGATTATAAAATTAAAATAAGCTCAGATAAGCAAAGATGAACCAACATGAAGCTCAGAAACACAGGCAGTGATCAAAATAGGATGCAAAAAGCACTTAGATAAAGCAATAAGCCAAGGAGAATAAGCACAGGCCAAAAATCCACTTGAAACAGATATAATAAGTACTATAAGGCTTAGATCAATCCACAAACTCAACTTAGAATCAGAATTAAACAATTTCAGCCCTGATTAGTTAAGACAGAACCTATGCTAAACCACCAAATAGACAAGGCCAATAAGCAGTTCTAATAAGCTATGAAGATGAAACTAATGGGTGCAAATTACTTACTAGTTACCAGAGAACACTAATCAATCTTGAAAATAGATCCTAGGTCTAACCTACTAGCCTAAAAGCACCCTAGAAGAGAGGGCCACTACTGTGGTGCAGGGTACTATTAGTCTCAATCAGGCCACTTCAAATGGCTTATTTAATAAGCAAATGAAATCCAAAACCAGATTTTCTTTTTAAAAGTTGTAAACTTACTACCAAACTCCACAAAAATGCTTTTCAAAAGTATTTTGAATCACAGATGAGGTCTGTGCTTCTCTTTGAAAATCTGACCAAAACAGACAACCAAATACTCTTTGACTTTTTGATGAAACACAAATTTTGACCAAATTGAATTTTGATTCTACTTATATGACTGGTATTGGTATATTAAACTAATTGATGATTGAAATGAGCTTTAACTTATAGTTATGCAACTATTCAACTGAAGATGCAACCTAAATCCTAACTGTATGAGTATTTATAAGCGAATTTGACTATCTATGAATTGAACTACTAATTATTATGTTATAACTCACCTATATGCAACTAATATGAGCTATCTAAACTATAATGAACCTCTGAGATACCAATGATACTAGCAAACAGTTATGAACCAAACACCCCTTCAATGACAGTCACTACTTAGAAACTACAACAGAACCAACAACAAGCAATCCAAACCTTAACCTATGAACTCACAATGATTCAAAACCTCTAAACCAATTCAAAAAATAGATCTCAGATGCAATATTACTCAAGTACTAAGATCCACAGATATGAGAAATGAAATAATGAGTCTCAAACAACTATCCAATTAACAAACAGCCAAACAGATGAATCAAACAACTATAAACCAATTAAAATCAGACTAATGCAAGTAGTAACAATCAATAAGAAGCAACTAAACACAGATCTATACTACTAAAAGCTTATGAGATAAAACAGTAAACTAAAATGAAACTTACAACTTCCAATTCCCCCTCAGCTCAAATAGAGGGGGATTCACTTTGCTTGCCTGTCTTTTGACAGGCCTTTGGACACCTTAAGGCTGCCTTGTTCACCAAATAAGTTGTGCTTATTCAAATAAGCAATACAGTTGACCAGAGTTGACTTTTTGAGCTTATGAGAGATTTGAGTGTTTGGTGCCAAACAAAGTATCACAGAAGCTATTATAAGCTAGAATGAAACTGATTCAAAAACAATACAAGCTTATTGAAGCTTATTGAATTAAGTACTTAGTATTTTTTTTATTTTTTTTAGTATTTTCTGATTTTTTTGATTTTTTTTCTTTTTATGTAAACTTCAAACAACAATTAGTAAATAAACTGAAAAGTAATACTGAATTTAAAAAGCAATAATAGAAGAGAAACAATAAGCTGAAAACAGATGATAAACAATAAGCAGTAAATAATGGAAATAAGAATTGAGACAAGTAATATAAAAACTGAAATAAGCTTTTTATTAATAAAAGAAATTCATTACAAAATTTAAAATATCAGTATAACAATACATAAAAAAAGCACACCACTACACTAATGGACGGGGGTATATATAGCAGCTGAGAGGGCTTGGCCTTGGATCCTTCTAGTCTGACAGGTCACTGATCCACACCTCTTTGTGTTTCTTTGAGAAGATAATAGCCCTTGATCAAAACGTGGTGCCCAATCTTTGAATAACAGCCCTTGGATCAAATTCCACCCAATCATTGGCACGCACATTCATGTGGATTGCCAGCGTGTCAAATATCTGCACATGTCAGGGCTTCTAGATACTCAAGTAATTAGACAATCCTACCCTTAATCATGGTCAATTTGGGATTTTACTCGTGTGAATAGTAACTAGGGCTTAAAGTTCTGGGTAAATAAATTTTGGGGGGCGGGAACAGGTTTGGGGGTGTTTTATTGTTTTGTTGACCGGGTTTGGGTATTGGGTTTGACCTGGGTAAATAAAACAGACCGGGTATAATAAAACAATTGGTGGGCTGGGCTTGATAATATTGGGTGGACTTGGTTTTGGTGGATTATAGTTAAGTGTGATCCGGTTAGGTTTAGTATTAAGATTTAGTGAATTTAACAAGGACTATTGTTGTACAATTCTAAAACTTAGGGGTTGAATCTGTTATTTAGCAAACTTTCTTCCAAGGGCCAAAGTTGTCAATCCTTTGATTTATGAAGGACCAATTTTTGTCTTTTCTTCAATAATTCTTCAAGGGACCATTTGTGTAATCTTCTGAAACTGCAGGGACTAAATTTGCCAAATTTTCAAACTTTGACCAGGGACCAAATATGTAACTTTGACGAATCTCTGAGGTTGAATTTTGACTTTTTGAGCTTGGACTTTGACCATTTGACTTCCCCGGCTCCGGCTTTTGACACTTTCCATTCTCGTGCTCGTTTTTTGTCGGTTTTGATGTCGATTTTGTTCATTTTTCACATATCCGTACCTGCACATACACAAATACAAAAACATGCATTCCCTTGGCATTTTTGGTTAGTATTTTGTGTTTTTGGTCTGAAATAAGGCCTGAAAAGGATGAGTGAATAAGCACTCATCATTTATCTTTTAATCAAATAATTTAACAAAAGTTTGATTTTCCTAACTGAACACACCACCAACTTGTGATGTTTCATTAGAACTTAATATTGTGTGACAAACTTACAATATGTAAGATAACTTTATACTCCTTTTGGCTTATCTATTTACCAACTAAATCAACTTAATGGTACAATAGAATTTCCAAGCCAATTGCATGCTATATAACATAAGTACTTTTTGAACAAGTCGCTTTATGTTCATGTCTTAAGAAGACATCAACTGTTATATTCCCACTATACGTTGTACATCATTGATCAACTCAATGATTTCTTGTTTAAAACATAACAAGTTTAACGTCTTACTTTATTATAAGTCTTGTAATAGTTAAAAGACTTCATGTTTATAAGAAAATATAAACATATATAACTAAAGTATTTGTGAACACCACCATTTGGTTTCAATAGTAATTTCAAGTTAATTTACTACTCCATTTGCTTATGTCATTTTATGAATGATCCAATTTAAGAAACTGCAAACTCACATAATTTCATCACATCCGTTGATCTGCTAGTAATGAAATCATGTAGTTTACCTTTCCATTGCAATCTAGCCATGTTACACCCTGACGTAAATTGTAATTTCAAGTGTTTCCTTTAGTTTGAATATCATAAGATATAAAAGTAGTCTTTGTTATAATCATGACACATGTTCTACATAAGATAATCTTACACATTAAATTGTCCTATTAGAACATAGATCTCTTACCTTGCAATTAAGAAAATCCTATAATCATATTTCTATGTACTGTTCCTTTGCACACAATAAACAATTCTCCCACTTGTGCATTGAACAATATCATGTAGTATATAATCAACACAACATACATTTGTTTATGTGATTCAATATGATTTGTGTCATAAGTAGATGTAGGACTACTTTTTCTTATCAAAAAACGCATATGGCTATCCTAAGAACATGAGTGTCTACAATTGGAAAGTAATTATCTTGAAGATAATCTGGGCTACTACACAGAAATTTAATCTTGTAGCTCCCACTGAATTAGAGAACATAACAATAACTCCATATTCAGTAACACAACACAACGCTCCCACTGGATTTGACAACATTGTACGTGTTTCATAACCAGTGAAAACAATTTGCTTGTTTTTACTTTCCTACACATCTAAAATGTGTATTCTACTATGTTTATGATAGACTATCCATCAATGATATTAACTTGAAGAATTTGGGCATGCAGCTTCTTCCTTAATAGTCCTACTATCCCCATAATGGTATGTAGCACCTTTAAAGCACAACAACTAGATAAAAAAAAATTCTAGCTTGCCTTTTACCAATTTTGCGGTAATCTGTCTAGCTTCTAATAACTCATATTTTCCATTTAACCAAATGCCTTGTTTGTTATAGAAGAATTCATTCACCAAATTAGGGTAATGAAATTTTTTATGGAAAATAGGATGTGCAATACTCTTAAGTATGAAAGATTGCTATGAGTTATATATTAGAATGTAGACAATTCTAATGTTCCTATCATACCTTTCTCAATCATGAAAAAGAATAGGATTGAGTCTTATTCTTCTCTCATGGAAAATAGACTTAGGATTGAGTCTTATTCTAATGTTCCTATCATACCTTTCTCAATCATGAAAAGGAATAGGATTGAGTCTTATTCTTCTCTCATGGAAAACAGACTTTCTGTCATTTCGGTAAAATTTTCTCAATCAAACATTATGTTTGAAAGCAGAATTAGATCAATTTACCAATTTAAGACCAAACCACGTTTACGGCTTTAATTTTGCATTAATACATTAAAAAGAATTACAAAATTCAATTTTAGTATTTTCAATAATTAAATTTTCAAGAAAATTAAATACCCATGGTTCATAATCATATAACCATCTAATTTTCACTGAAAAACTAGGATCCAAATTGACATAGGTTCATCACATCAGTTGATTTGCTAGTGATGACGGTATTCAATAAGGTACGAGTCAAGCCTCAATTGCCAATATTCAATTGCAATTCCTAGAAAGGATGGGATTTACATATTTGCCAACCGCAGTTGCAATGTAAGCATGTTTTATCCAAATCTTATGCCTTGAGTGATCAGATCTCACTAACTCAATTAAGTTAACCAACTTCTGAAACTGCAAACTTACATAATTCCATCACACCAGTTGATCTGTTAGTAATGAAATCATGTAATTTGCCCTTCCATTAATCTAGCCAGGTTACGCCCTGACGTAAACTACAACTTTAGGTGCTTCCGTTTCATTGGATGGCATATAACTTAAATTTTAAGGGTATAGATTTTGATGTGTGTAATCAAAAATATGTACAAAGATGTCATGCATTCATCTTGTATCATATGTTTTCATGTAAAAAACTTTTACTCATTAGTTTCTTTACGAGCAAAATCATCAAAGTTTTAATTGAGGCGTTGAGCAATTTACAACATTGCCTTAAGATGCTTCGTATATAATGGTTGTTGGGTAAGACTAATTTTTACGCACAGGCGAGCGTAGAGACAGAATGGAGTCTCTCTAAGGCCACAATTTAATACAAAGCCACATTATACCCACTTTATAGTTTGTCAAAATTAGCTTTACCGTACGACCATTATGTACAATCACATCAATTAATCAAAAGTTCATGATTTTTAAAGCTCAAAACATGATTTCACCATTATTTAGTCCAATTTATAGTTTCTATTCGAAAATTACCCTTTTACTTATTATCATGTTGTTAGGAATACAAATATTCCTGTAAAAGTCTCGGGCACCTAATGATTGTAATAGCATTAAGTTAGCTCGTAGTTATTACCAATTTAAGACCAAACCACGTTTACGGCTTTAATTTTGCATTAATACATTAAAAAGAATTACAAAATTCAATTTTAGTATTTTCAATAATTAATTTTTCAAGAAAATTAAATACCCATGGTTCATAATCATATAACCATCTAATTTTCACTGAAAAACTAGGATCCAAATTGACATAGGTTCATCACATCAGTTGATCTGCTAGTGATGACGATATTCAATAAGGTACGAGTCGAGCCTCAATTGCCAATATTCAATTGCAATTCCTAGAATTGATGGGATTTACATATTTGCCAACCGCAGTTGCAATGTAAGCATGTTTTATCCCCATCTTCTTATGCCTTGAGTGATCAGTCCCACTATCAACTCAATTAAGTTATCCAATTTAAGAAACATCAAACTTACATAATTTCATCACACCAGTTGATCTGCTAGTGATGAAATCATTGTAATTTGCCCTCCATTGCAATCTAGCTAGGTTACGCCCTGACGTAGACCCAGTTTTAGGTGTTTCCTTTTCATTGGATGGCATATAACTTAAATTTTAAGGGCAGTAAATTTGATGTGTGTAATCAAAATATATATACAAAGATGTCATGCATTCATCTTGTAGCATATGTTTCATGTAAAAAACTTTTACACATTAGTTTCTTTACGAGCTTAAATCTCCAAAGTTTTGATTGAGGCGATGAGAAACTTACAACTTTGCCTTAAGTGCTTCGTAGTTATCATGGTTGTTGGGTAAAACTAAATTTTGACTCACAGGCGAGCGTTAAGCCAGAATGGAGGCTATCTAAGGCCGCAATTTAATGAGAAGCCAACCTTATACCCACTTTAATAGCTTGTCAAAATAGTCTCACCTTCCAACCACTTAATACAGTCGCGATCAATCAATCAAAAGTTCAAGATTTGTGTAAGCTCAAAACAAGATTTCACCATTATTAAGTCCGTTTAATATTTTATTTATGAAATTACCATTTGCTTATTATCATGTCACACAACATATAAAAACAAAAGTAATTTAAATAAAATAAACGAACAACAACAATAATGGACATGCAAATTAAATCAATTTAAAAACACACAATTGATTTACACGATTTGTAATAGGGTCTTCCCTAATATTATAATTAATTAAATTTTAGTAATCTTTATGGTCATAATATGTACTAAAAAACGTATCAATTATAATTAAATCGCATAATTAAGCATGAAATCTATAAAACCAAATCACCATAATCCAAGACAACACATGCATGGTTTGTCATGGATGCCCACATTGCACATATTATAACAAATAATCATGTCAATTAAGGAACGCAACCAAAACGGTGTAACACCCCCAATTCATGGATGCAACGGAATTCAAACTGGGTGTTACTCGACGGCACAACAGTCACAATAATAGAAAACGAACTCTAATTGAGTCGTTTTAAAAGGTTTATCATTCAAATTATATAAATATAAGAGATTACAAAATGAGGTCCCAGATGGTTCCATGTTTACAAATTACATTAGATGAGTTTTTGAATGATAATAAAAGTTATAGCCCTCTTGAATATCTGTGTACTTCCGTGCCATCCTTGATCATCATGAACCTGAAAGACATGCTTAAGAGGTCAACACAAAGGTTGAGTGATATTCATAGAGTTTGTTTAATGTTTGAACACAATATGTTAGTAGTGTGAGTTATAGGCTCACACCAATGGTTGGAAAACAAAGATGGGCTACGTTGTTATACGCCCGGAACAGTTATTATCAATTACTAAGCTTATGACACCAAAACGTTAACGGGTACCAATATCAATCGGCAGAGTTATCCCGGTAGGTACTTTGCCGTCATACCTAATGTCTCAAATATTAATGCATTTCTTTGAACTTAGTCAATACAAATGGGATTCGTCAATCCCAATAGGCCTATTCACAATATTCGCGCTCACTATTTCTAGTGATTAAATGGTTCATAATAAGGGATCTCGGTTTGGCAAGGATGATACTTAGTGATAATAAAACAATCGAATAGCATATAATTTCAAAGCATTGTGTTCAGCTTAAAATAGCATGTATTCCCCCCCAAGGGTTTGTAAAACAATTAAGTAATGTAAAGTGGGGCTATGAACTCACCTTGAGTTGGATGATGTATAATGAGAATGATGGATATGCCGTAAGTACTTCTACGAGCAACCTAGATTAATTGTTGCAACTTAGGTTTGGAATAATGTCTAAGAATATGAAGAATTGCCTATATATATGTCTTGCATTTAGTCCATGATGTGGTACAAAGTGTAGTGTAAGTCTTTGAAAAGAAATGGTTCATCAAACATGTATAGTTTATATATCGTTTACTACCGTTCGGGCCGACGTAATTCAGAAGTCATGTAGTAAACGTTCGAGGAGCCAGGACACTTTAATTCGTAAATCCACAACTTATCTCGACGGCTTACTTAATGAACTCCTCACATGAGGCTCCCTACTATTGTAGTAGTTGATAAAATATATATATATAAGTTTTGATCCGAAAAGTTACATGTCCAATATTTGAATAAACTTAAGAAAGTTTATTTTTACATGAAGATTGTTATTAGGGTAAGTTTCTTAAGTCTTGTATGACAATTACTTGTAATATCTCATGGTTCTTTAGATGAAGTAGATCCAAATTGTATGTTCAAGTTATCGCCAACTTTTAGTTCATGTTTTCGCCTAAGTAAGTTTATATGGTCATTTAGTCATGGCCTTGCCATGACCTTTGGTCATTGTTCCATGGTCTTGAGACTCAACCTTGGCTTTAGCCATGGTTGTGGTCTTGATTCTAGGTCATAAGACCCCTTTGGTCTTTTTAAACCATAACCATTATATAGTGACATATATATGTAAAATAGCTGTTAATAAACTGAGAAAAATCTCATTCGTTATTGGTTTTCTGGAGACGTGCTCCTGAGTTTTTGAAGAAAACGTGATTCCGAACAACTTTCGTGCTTTAACTTTTTCATGAAACGGACCTGAAAGGCCTCCTTTTGCGTGTTTTATGTTCTGTCACAGAAACTATTTTGGCAGTTTTGCCGTAAAGTTTTGGTAACTTCAAATGGTCATAACTTTTGACTCGTGTACTCGCTTTAGGTGGTTCAAATTGCTATGGTTTCCTTGTTAGGTCCTCTTTAATAGTAAGTAAGTGTCCAATATCATAGTTGTACTATTTTGGTCATGATTCTTCCAAGAAAGTCACTAGTTTAATTGTTTAAATAACTTAACTTAACAATCATTTACAATAACTTGTTTTACTCATTTTTATACATCATGGGCATGATCACAAGACATAATATAGCATGAATGATATGTAAATAACATGATTATGATATTTAGCAAGAAGTATGTTAGGGTTTTGCTTACAACTCTTGGCTTTCAATTAAGAAAGGAAGTTAACATGTAAGGTAAGGACTTTGATAGACTTAAGCTTCACCCTACTTCACTTCATTCAATCTTTCTACCCTTGTATTCTTGAAAGAGAGATGATGAAAGTTGAGGTGACTTAAGTAGATTCAAACTCAAGAGAAATCACCAAAGTTTTTAGGGTTTGGAAGTAGTTTTGATTACCTAAAACCAAGCTATGGTTTCTATGTTGATGAGGAACTTGAATCTTGCATGAAACTTGGAGTGAATTAGCAAAGGAGATGGTGTTTGTGGGTGTTATGGTGGACGGCAACAAGAGGGGAGGGGGGCTTTATATGGTCTTGAGGAGGTTACTTACCTTGACTTGTCAACCCTTGGAGAGCAAGGGTAACACTTGTATGCATCCTAGAGCACAAGGAAGGAGATCAAGCCACACAAGGGGCGACTCCCCCCCCCCCCCTAAGTCGGTTCACAAAAGATATGATAGGATGAGTTGGTATTGGATGATATTATCCTACTTATGGAGTTAGTTTTGACTCCGTAAAATGTCAACCGTAAACGATTAAGCCATAATACGTAAAACCGGGTATCGTAAAAATACGAAACTTGGAAGAATGATTAAACTTGTCAAAATACTCCACAATAAAATATGAAATGATTGGTAGGTTCCATTGGGGTGCTAAAACCATGCTAAAACTGGAAACACGGGTCTAAAACGCGTAATACGTAAAACATACGAATATTGTGTAAAATTGAGAAAAGTAAAATGTTACTTTTCTAATAGGATAAAAATAATTTAAAATGACTTATAATATCTAGACTGAGCTCAGTCTAGTGTCGGTTGGTATTAAATATCTTTTAGACATAAAACCGTAAGCCTAAAAATCGAGGAATGACTTATAAAATCAAGGAATGATTTTTGGTCAAAGGAGGAGGGAAAAAATATGTTGACTTTTTCCAAAAATGTGAAAACTCAAATCGTCTTAGAAACGCGGTGCAGGTATAGGCTAAGGTTACGGCTGAGTAAAAGCGCTTAAAAATGAAAATTCCTGTTTTTCACGGCCGAGGTTTATTTGTTCACGTTTTTCTCAGTCATGATTTATTCTCAAATAAATCATGAGTGTATCAAACATTTTTCTGATATGGAGAAAATTAACGCGGTCGAGTTTCGTTGTGCGTAGAATTTTTGAATGACGTTTTACCCTAAAATGTGTAATTCCTTAATAACTTTCGCGAAAATGATCTGATGAGTGTCAAACTTTTAATTTGCTATGGAAATGATTTATCACTCGAGGCCATGAAACAAAAATCAAATTTTGGGAAACTGAATAGTAAAAATGAATAGTGAAATTTTCCGGGAATAGTAATTAACCTGAAAATACGAATTATTACAGTCTCTACCCCTTACGGGGAACTTCGTCCCGAAGTTCTATGTGTGTTATACGTTGGAGTGGTGTCGATGAAGAGGTGTGGTTACTTATGAGGACTAAAGTCTGGGATTACCGGTGATGTAGTTTGATTTGTCGTTTCAGTGTATGGTGTAGGATGAGGCTTACTTTTATGTAGGTATGGTAAGAGTGATTAATAGAGATTCATATAATAGTCGAATATCAAAGGAAATTGATATAGAAGCCGAATATTAATAGAAATTGATATAGTAGTTGTACAGAAATTGATATAGTTGTTGAATATCAAACAGAAATTGGGATAGTAGTTGTAATCATAGCCTAGTACGTAATCTGTTGTTGTACCTAGTGTTTATTGACTTCATACTTATGTTATTTTGGATACAAATAAGCCCACTTGTTTATAATTCTTTATTTACATAGAGAGGCATCCCAAACAATGTAAATAGGGAAATATAAACTTATGGTTCGGTGATTTACAATTTCTTTATTTAAACGAAAAGGCATCCCAATCCATTCAAATAATTATAAATCATCCTACTTAAGGATTCCCAACACAACATTCATAATTAGCCAATGAGTTACAAGGTAGTGTATTACGAGATGATACTGGTGTTCCAAAAGTACAAGATGAATATTCAATCTTGTAAAGCTGATGAGGGTGCTTGTGGTGTAACTATGGATAATTTGAGCTTTAAAAGTGCATCAAGATCTGTTAATGAGCTTGTGGTTGCAACGGTTGTGAAGATAATGATGTGATATGTTGATGAACAAAAGTGTATGCTTAACATTAATATTGGTAGAGATGTCAAGTTTGCTTTAAAATCTTAAGAGATTTTAAAGGTTTATGACGGAATGGTATCTTTAAGACCTAAACAGGATAGTACTTCTACGGGATGAAGAGAAGAATTGATAACTATCCCAAGATAGTAGTTCGGATTATCTCATAAATGAAAACTTTCAAGAATGAAATTAGGTAGTACAAATAAGGTGTTTAAGATCTTGCTGAGTGGTAAGACACTATCGTGTCTCTAGATCGTTTTAAAGTATTCTGGTGGTTTGTTGAGTTCATGTAGGAAATTAACCTGAACATAACCCTAGTACAACTATTCTCAGTATTTGAAAATTTTAAGTCAAACATAGTTAGTCAGACTATGTTCCACTGTCCCTAGGTTAAATATAGGTGACTAGTCTATATTTAGCCAAGGTTCGATAAAATTTTCAAATACCTAAATTAGGCATACTTGTGATATGTCCGTTGCTTTTGGGAAACTGTCCACTAAACAAAGGCGATGTCAAACCATTCAGTTGCAAGTCCCGCCCATACAAGACTTGTAACCTATGTTTTCACATTCCATTGCATAGAAGATAGTACGGGTAGATACGTGTGGAAAGGAAGTTTTAAGTAGTTCTAAAACAGTCCATACTTGGCTAGGATCACGAACTTTTAACAATGAAGGTTTCATAAGAAAACTTTGATGAATGTAGAGCTGAACTTCAGCTTTTGTAGGTGATGGATTAGTATGTCCTTTAGAAATCTCATATTTCTATTTGGAAATCGATAGATTGTGATGGATTTTTGATATCATATGAAATGATATTGGTGAGGTGATGGAATAATTCCAGAGACCGTTGCGCAAATCACAATGTCTCGGAAGTAGATTAGACCATTGTGTGACTCAAAACATTTGAGAAATGATTAAGACCATTGTATCATACAATGTCTGAGAAATAGGAAAGACCATTGTAAATAGTTACAATATCTTGGACATAAAATGTTGGAGTAGGAACATGATTGGGAGGATGTGGTTGTGTCGAAATGCCCTAGAATAGGCATACGCAGATATGTTTAGTCCATTGTTTAGATAAATGATTGAAAATAAATCAAGTTTATATATCAATATACTAATATGTTCATGTAGTATAAAATGCTTACGGGAAAATGCTAAATTATGTTAAGGGTACATATATCCATGTGCTAACATGTTTGGGTAGTATAAAATGCTTAGTAAGTCCATAATCGTCTGGAGGATGGAAGACACGGAGAACGGAAGGCTATAAAAATGTTTTTGCTTGTAATTGTAGTTATAGTTTAGGTCTCAATTAGACCCGTTTCTCTATAACCATGGCTCTGATACCAATCTGTAACACCCCCAATTCATGGATGCAGCGGAATTCAAACTGGGTGTTACTCGATGGCACAACAGTCACAATAATAGAAAACGAACTCTAATTGAGTCGTTTTAAAAGGTTTATCATTCAAATTATATAAATATCAGAGATTACAAAATGAGGTCCCAGATGGTTCCATGTTTACAAATTACATTAGATGAGTTTTTGAATGATAATAAAAGTTATAGCCCTCTTGAATATTTGTGTACTTCCGTGCCATCCTTGATCATCATGAACCTGAAAGACATGCTTAAGAGGTCAACACAAAGGTTGAGTGATATTCATAGAGTTTGTTTAATGTTTGAACACAATATGTTAGTAGTGTGAGTTATAGGCTCACACCAATAGTTAGAAAACAAAGATGGGCTACGTTGTTATACGCTCGGAACAGTTATTATCAATTACTAAGCTTATAACACCAAAACGTTAACGGGTACCAATATCAATCGGCGGAGTTATCCAGGTAGGTACTTTGCCGTCATACCTAATGTCTCAAATATTAATGCATTTCTTTGAACTTAGTCAATACAAATGGGATTCGTCAATCCCAATAGGCCTATTCACAATATTCGCGCTCACTATTTCTAGTGATTAAATGGTTCATAATAAGGGATCTCGGTTTGGCAAGGATGATACTTAGTGATAATAAAACAATCGAATAGCATATAATTTCAAAGCATTGTGTTCGATTTAAAATAGCATGTATTCCCCCCAAGGGTTTGTAAAACAATTAAGTAATGGAAAGTGGGGCTATGAACTCACCTTGAGTTGGATGATGTATACTGAGAATGATGGATATGCCGTAAGTACTTCTACGAACAACCTAGAATAATTGTTGCAACTTAGGTTTGGAATAATGTCTAAGAATATGAAGAATTTCCTATATATATGTCTTGCATTTAGTCCATGATGTGGTACAAAGTGTAGTGTTAGTCTTTGAAAAGAAATGGTTCATGAAACATGTATAGTTTATATATCGTTTACTGCCGTTCGGGCCGACGTAATTCAGAAGTCATGTAGTAAACGTTCGAGGAGCCAGGACACTTTAATTCGTAAATCCACAACTCATCTCGACGGCTTACTTAATGAACTCCTCACATGAGGCTCCCTACTATTGTAGTAGTTGATAAAATATATATATATATATATATATATATATATATATATATATATATATATATATATATATATATATATATATATAAGTTTTGATCCGAAAAGTTACATGTCCAATATTTGAATAAACTTAGGAAAGTTTATTTTTACATGAAGATTGTTTTTAGGGTCAGTTTCTTAAGTTTTGTATGACAATTACTTGTGATATCTCATGGTTCTTTAGACGAAGTAGATCCAAATTGTATGTTCAAGTTATCGCCAACTTTTAGTTCATGTTTTCGCCTAAGTAAGTTTATATGGTCATTTAGTCATGGCCTTGCCATGACCTTTGGTCATTGTTCCATGGTCTTGAGACTCAACCTTGGCTCTAGCCATGGTTGTGGTCTTGATTCTAGGTCATAAGACCTCTTTGGTCTTTTTAAACCATAACCATTATATAGTGACATATATATGTAAAATAGCTGTTAATAAACTGAGAAAAATCTCATTCGTTATTGGTTTTCTGGAGACGTGCCCCTGAGTTTTTGAAGAAAACGTGATTCCGGACAACTTTCGTGCGTTAACTTTTTCATGAAACGGAGCAGAAAGGCCTCTTTTTGCGTGTTTTATGTTCTGTCACAGAAACTATTTTGGCAGTTTTGCCGTAAAGTTTTGGTAACTTCAAATGGTCATAACTTTTGACTCGTGTACTCGTTTTAGGTGGTTCAAATTGCTATGGTTTCCTTGTTAGGTCCTCTTTAACAGTAAGTAAGTGTCCAATATCATAGTTGTACTATTTTGGTCGTGGTTCTTCCAAGAAAGTCACTAGTTTACTTGTTTAAATAACTTAACTTAACAATCATTTACAATAACTTGTTTTACTCATTTTTATACATCATGGGCATGATCACAAGACATAATATAGCATGAATGATATGTAAATAACATGATTATGATATTTAGCAAGAAGTATGTTAGGGTTTTGCTTACAACTCTTGGCTTTCAATTAAGAAAGGAAGTTAACATGTAAGGTAAGGACTTTGATAGACTTAAGCTTCACCCTACTTCACTTCATGCAATCTTTCTACCCTTGTATTCTTGAAAGAGAGATGATGAAAGTTGAGGTGACTTGAGTAGATTCAAACTCAAGAGAAATCACCAAAGTTTCTAGGGTTTGGAAGTAGTTTTGATTACCTAAAACCAAGCTATGGTTTCTATGTTGATGACGTACTTGAATCTTGCATGAAACTTGGAGTGAATTAGCAAAGGAGATGGTGTTTGTGGGTGTTATGGTGGACAGCAACAAGAGGGGAGGGGGCTTTATATGGTCTTGAGGAGGTTACTTACCTTGACTTGTCAACCCTTGGAGAGCAAGGGTAACACTTGTATGCATCCTAGAGCACAAGGAAGGAGATCAAGCCACACAAGGGGTGACTCCCCCCCCCCCCTAAGTCGGTTCACAAAAGATAGGATAGGATGAGTTGGTCTTGGATGATATTATCCTACTTATGGAGTTAGTTTTGACTCCGTAAAATGCCAACCGTAAACGATTAAGTCATAATACGTAAAACCGGGTATCGTAAAAATACGAAACTTGGAAGAATGATTAACCTTGTCAAAATACTCCATAATAAAATATAAAATGATTGGTAGGTTCCATTGGGGTGCTAAAACCATGCTAAAACTGGAAACACGGGTCTAAAACGCGTAATACGTAAAACGTACGAATATTGTGTAAAATTGAGAAAAGTAAAATGTTACTTTTCTAATAGGATAAAAATGATTTAAAATGAATTATAATGTCTAGACTGGGCTCAGTCTAGTGTCGGTTGGTATTAAATATCTTTTAGACATAAAACCGTAAGCCTAAAAATCAAGGAATGACTTATAAAATCAAGGAATGATTTTTTGTCAAAGGATGGGGGAAAAAATATGTTGACTTTTTCCAAAAATGTGAAAACTCAAATCGTCTTAGAAACGCGGTGCAGGTATAGACTAAGGTTACGGCTGAGTAAAAGCGCTTAAAAATGAAAATTCCTGTTTTAACGGCCGAGGTTTATTTGGTCACGTTTTTCTCAGTCATGATTTATTCTCAAATAAGTCATGAGTGTATCAAACATTTTTCTGATACGGAGAAAATTAACGCGGTCGAGTTTCGTTGTGCGTAGAATTTTTGAATGACATTTTACCCTAAAATGTGTAATTCCTTAATAACTTTCGCGAAAATGATCTGATGAGTGTCAAACTTTTAATTTGCTATGGAAATGATTTATCACTCGAGGCCATGAAACAAAAATCAAATTTCGGGAAAATTTCGGGAAAATGAATAGTAAAAGTGAATAGTGAAATTTCCCGGGAATAGTAATTAACATGAAAATGCGAATTGTTACAAACGGCATATCAAAATATCCATTTAAATACACATAAATATTACATGCAACCTAGGGTTTCTACAAGTTTTATAACAAAATTGAAAAACCCTAATTTTCTTTTCAAAAAAAAATAATTCGACATATATATAAATATATAAAAGTCGACATTTAAAAAAAATAAAATTCTAGGGTTTATGAAAAATTTAAAAAAAAAACATAAAAACACCAAGCATGTAATAATCATAATGATTCAATTTTATGTGTTTCGGTAATTAATTACAATGTATTAACAGCTCTTGATGCCACTGTTGGAATATATGAAAATCATAACTAATATATCAACATATAAACACATCAAGCACATAGCGGAAATAGATCCAATACATGTAATTGAAGTTAACCGAATATAAAAGGATGCGTACCTCTTTTGTGATTTCTAGCAAGAACAAGAAATCAATGAACAAGAACTATAAACCCTAATTGGGTTTAATTGGGGATCGACTATAAGATAGTCGAGTGGGCAATCACCTTGTTAGCAAAAGTATGCTAACACTTCGTTCTCGAACACACGTATTATTAGTGTTTCAATTAGAAAAGCTAGGTTCTTGATTCACGAGCAAGCACTACTAGTTGAGCCTTAGTTGATTCAAGAGAATCGCCTATAACTCAAAGAATAAGAGATGAGAAAGTGAATTGGCTTGCTAATGAACCAAGGGATGAGAAGAATGAATACATGAGGCCATGTATTTATACTATCCCAACCTTGAAGCATTCCCTATCTCATGGCGATGTGGGATCGGCCGAATACTAGTCCAAGTAGGAGTTCTAGATCCTTCTTAGCTTCTTTTTTACTCTTATTCCTTAATCTTTAGTCTAACGGTCATTAGGTACCGTTAAGTGCTTATTTCGTGAATTTAATAATTATTCGTTACTAAAACAATAATTATTAATTAATTGAAACTCATACGTAAAGTGTGCAATCCCGAAGTCTCGAGTTCGAGTCCAGACATATTCATTAATTTTTATCCGTTAAAACTAACATCAACAACGTCGTATATATATAGACACCATGAAATCGAATAGTGTCCTTACTTTGGGCAAAATGTTGATAGCATCCTCGGCTTCTTGTATCTTACCGTCTTTGCAAAATGCATCAACTAAAGGTTTGCACATTTTAGAGACATCTTTTCATCCTCTAACATTTCTTTTAGCAACTTACAAGCTTCCTCCCAATGACATACATTACATAGACCCGAAATCAAAGAGTTATAGGTGAGGGCATTTGCTGGATTGCCTTTCATTTGTTTTAAGAGCTTGAAAGCGTCATCAACCATTTTGTGCTTGCACATAGTATCAATGACAGTGTTATATGCAACAACATCAGCTTACAACCACTTTCATTGGCTGCTGTGTAATCATGAGTCTTGCAATGCCCTTTTATCATTGTATTAAAGTTAAGAAAATTGTGTTTTGCCTCGACAGGAAAATGGAAGAAATTGTTAGGCGTAAGATTTGTATATCATTTCAGTATATGTAATCCATTGCATGTGTATAAGATGGAGGCGGCCTTAAAATTTATTGACCTGTGCAATAGGCGACAGAACCAGGGTGGGTCTCTGGGTGTCCCGGGACACCACGGATTTTTGTAGCGTGATGTTAATTTAGTGTAAAAAATCTCGATTTTTCTTGAATGCACCCGGTCCTTAAAAATAGTGTTTGGAGTATTGTTTAGTTTATTTTAGTGAACATGGTCAATTAATTATGTCCGGTTCCGCCTCTATTAAGCCCCATCCCCGTCTGCAATTTGTGTCTTTGTATTTCAAAGTGTTTGATTCAAGTTGCCATATTCAAGAATGTAAGCCATTTGTTCATGGGTTAGTCAATTAAGGCCCTCCAAACGCTAAGTTTATCATGATAAGGTTTGTTTCTGCCATGGAGTATATTATTATTATTATTTTTTTTGGTTGAATGGCAATTGGATTAAGAGTAGACCTAGCAAGGAGCTAGGAGCAAGAAAAGAGGAAAAGAGTTACGTACAAATGAGGAAAAAAACTTAATGAAATTTAAAATAAGGGTGTTTAGGAGCAAAATTATCGTATAATTTCTAAAACTTCATAGAACTCATATAGTAGTTTGGACTACGGACCACTGCGTCGAAGAAAGGACAAAAATATCGTTAACTCCGCCAAGAAAATAACCTAATTTGAGTTGGCAGGTTAACTCACTCCGCCAAGAAAATTACCTAATTTCATTTCACACGTACTGTAACAGAAAGTTTCTTATTTCATATATGTCAAGTTTTCAATCTCTTTAGAGAAGCAAATAAGTTCAAGTATCCGTATATAATACTAGACGATTACTCTCGCATAACACTGACGATGTATAATAACGTCAATTTGTATGTGCAACTTGTTTTTAAGTTGTAATTAAGTATCTTTTATATAATAAAACAAAACCCCAAGTGGGGACTTTCGTATAAAAAAAAAAAAAAAAAAAAAAAAAAAAAAAAAAAAAAAAATCCTTATTAGGTAATATTATTATTATTAATTTTTAATTTACAAATTTATAAATTCGTTTTGTTAATATACTACACAAGTAAAAGATAAATACGAAAAATATAAATAAGAAGCAACTAATAATAATAAGATTAATTAAACTTTTTAAATGATTATATTTAATAACAAAAAACTATAATTAAAAATCATAAATCAAACAAAACAAAATAAAGATTAAATTATCTGTTTTTTAATAAATAAAAATATATCATTAAAAAAAATTAAAAAAAAAAAAAAAACCATACATGCGCGGGCATTATAACTAGTTTAATTATTTATTACTTGAATGTTTTTTTTTTATAAGTAATAGAACATTACTTATTTGTAAAAAAAATGTAGTTTCAACAAATGAGTTTTCTCTTTATATATGTATATTTATGGAAAAAAAAAAAAAAAAAAGACAATCAAACAAACAAAAAACAAAGTTTTATTACACATTATAATACATACTCTCTCCGTCCCAAAATATAAGTCCATTTTAACATTTTCAAAGTCTTTCTATTCCAACTTTGACCTTAATTATTTTTTGTCGTGTTATATAATACTTGATGCAAAATATATAAATGGAATTGTGTTTTAAATGCATTTGCATTGGTATACTTTTCATCAAGTATTATAAAACATGAAAAAAAATAATTAAGGTCAAAGTTGAAATAAATAGACTTTGAAAAATCAGAAATGGACTTATATTTTGGGACGGAGGTAGTACAATATTACATTTCAAGTAGAAGTATAGAACCAAGTACATTTCAAATAGAAGTATAGAACCAGGTACTTCACAAGAATCTCAACCATCACACACACATACACAATTCATCTTTTAGACATTATTACCAAGTATAGCCTAGGCAATAATAATCAATTATCAATCATTTTTCCTCTATTTTTGAATGCATGCACACCGAAATAGTTGTATAAATAGAACAATTACCCATTGTATTTCTGTATGTAGAACAAATTAACTACCATATAGAGCCCTGATCCCTCGAATGTCATCTGAATTTAAACCTTTTGTTACTCCTGAGCTAAGCCCTGAAAACATTATTGCATTTTGGACACTGCTATGATTAAGCCCAAGAAGGTGTCCTATTTCGTGTAAAGCCACAGACTCAATATCAAAAGCATTTGGTACTGCTCCAACAGCCCATGTTTTCTCTGCATTAAAATGGAGTCTTCCGTCTGTAGGTGGAAAAGCATGTCCCAAACCTCCACTGGTAAATGGCGTCCCATCTCCATGGTCTCGACTTTGAAAACTAATCTTTAGGTCAGCACGTGAGTAAGTTGTAGCTCTTGAAAATGAAAAATAACCAGAAGCATTGGTCCATTTTCTAAAAGCTCTATCTACCGGAGGCATGGCTTGGGTATTGAAACCTGGTCCAAAACCATAGGTTAGACCCCTTTTTTCCCTGGGCCAGTTTGCTCTACCTCGAAAAAATGAATAATGAGAGACTATATGCAACGGGCCATTGCTATGGTGGTGGCCTTCCTTATCAGGAATCCCACAACGAGGCATGAGCATCATGGATAATGTTGACGCATCCAGCATCCCAGTGGCATTGAGATGGTAAAAGACTTGGTACGACTCGAGGGCTACCTCAAGCTCCTCATCAAATTGATCTTTCTTAGGGTCGGGGATATTAGGGTTAGTTTGGTAGTTTAGTTATCCGAAATGACTAAGATAGAGTTTAAGGTTATGAATGCCTTCTACTTCCTCGCCCTTTCGACACCCTTGCAGGTCTTTTAGGAACCCATAAGGCGATGAATATGTGCTATTAACTAACCCGTTTGGGTTAATTAAGTGAGGGTGCGGTAAATGTGAAAAGGCAGGCAGAACTAAGAAAACAAGAAAGAAAATTGAAGATAAAGCAAAAGAGAGTTTAAATGCCATTTGAAAGATTTTGTTAAATCTTGATCGAAGTACATTTACATGCTTGCTAAGCTGTATTTATACTGAAATTATAGAACATTTTTATTCATTTATTGTAATTAAATCCTTGTAAAAGGGAATTGAAATTTCTTGTATATAGGGAAGGCAACAGAGCGGGGAATGTCGGGGATTGTACTTCCCATCCCCATCCCCGTTTTCCACTCTCCATTCTCATCCCCTTCCCCATCCCCATCGGGGAATTGCTTTACATCCCCATCCCCGTCCCCAATTGAGATCGGGGATCCCCGTGGGGATTCGGAGATTCTCCACCCTTATGAAATAACATAAAAATTCCACCAACTCGTCGAAAATATAAAGAATTTTGACTCATAAAGTACCTCAACAAACGTACATCGCACATAGTTAGATTAATTACAATTTTAATTCAACTTTAAAGCATCATAAACATTGTAACATCACATATAATATAAAAATAATATGTATCATATGTGTGTAGTCGGAGTAAATAGTTAAGTAATATGTAATTGGTACTTATACATCTAATTCTAAATGTGTTTGATCCTATAGATATCACATATAAATATAAACATGCATGTCGATACTCATAAACATATGTACATTTACATATACAAGTTAAACGAGTATGGATAAAATATATAAATTTTAAATAATTAAACACTAGAAAGATCGAGGTCAGGGCAGGGTTCGGGGATTTATGATATCCCCATCCCCGCCCCATCCCCGGTTTAATATTTCAAGGGATTCCCTATCCCCAGTCAACTCGGGGATTCCCCAGTCAAATCGGGTTTGAGGATCAGATCTCTATCATATACAAATTTTTTTGTCATCCCTACGTTGTATAGTGACAAGGCTGGTTTTCTTTTCCTTTTTTTTAAAACGGAGTATAACTAATCAAACAATTGAGGTGAAGTCCATAAGCTGATCACTTCCATAAGGACCATAACCCAAAATAGTCAACTTACATGTCCGCATCAATAGAAAGTGTCACTGAGAAGTTGTTTAAACCTAGATAATTCTATTGTTACTTGAGACAAACAAGTTAACTCAATACCTTCAAGATATAGCGTTTTCCGCATAAATTTGAACTTTTAGTGTTTTGTCCCGTTTTTATAATTATGTCATGGTAATCGATGACATCCTAGAAGGGCCCGTTTGGAATGTCGATGGTTTACAATTTGGATTTGAATTTGAATTACCCGTTTGGTTTGGCGGAATCCTAAGGATTATGGTGGAATTGGAATCCAATTCCATTCCATAACGTGTTTGGTTGACAAATTCAAAGAATTTTGAATCTGAATTCTATTTCTTACTGTGTTTAGTTGGCAAACGGAATGAAATGAAATTCCTTCAAAATCACATATATATGGAATTCAACATTCCATGGCAAATATGAGAGGATTGTTTACAATTCTATGAAATTCATATTATCTTTATCATTGTCATTATTATTATTATTATTATTATTATTATTATTATTATTATTATTATTATTAAATCTTTATTATTATTATTATTATTATTATTATTATTATTATTATTATTATTATTATTATTATTATAAAGGATAATTTAATTATTATTGTTATTATTATTGTTTTTTTATAAACAACCACTTTATTAAGATTTAAAATTATGATTTATTTAAAATTAAATATAAATTATTATTTAATTAAAAATTATTTTTATTATTATATTTAAAAATTATTATTTATTTAAAATTAAATATAATTTATTTATAGCTTACTTTTTTACTTTATACCTTAAAAAATGCAATTGTATTTTATATAAAAACACAATTTATTTAATATACTAGTTTATACAATATTATTTAAAAAATTATTATTATTATTATTATTATTATTATTATTATTATTATTATTATTATTATTATTATTATTATTATTATTATTATTATTTGATAAGTAATTTATTTATTAATAATATTTAGTTTATTAATCTTAAACTAACATTAAATTTAAAATATTTTAGTATAATTTTTTTCTCATTTCATTCTTCCAACCAAACGTGCGCTAGAATTTGCAAATTCCAATTCCGCCAGATTTTAAATCCTAAGGATTTCAATTTTTAACATTCCATTCCTTCACATTCAAATTCTTTAAACAGATTCCAATTCCGCTAAAAACATTCTGCGAACCAAACAAGCCCTAGGATTTGGATTTGGATTTGAATTCTTGTATAAATTAAAAAAAAATATATGAGTGAAAAAATATATTACTAAATACAAATATAATTTTTTATAAATAAAAATTGTTACTTTTAGAGAGAGATAGAGACACTAAATAGTGCAAATCCTACCTATTTAGTATTCATTTGGAATAGTGCATTTCGGTGGGGATGAAACCCACTTTTTAATCCCAACCCGCTAAACAAACAATGTTTATTAGTCACATCATGTTTCAAACCCACCAATGCCCTTAAACTAAACATGCCCTAAAATGTTGATCGTGAAAATGTTGCAAAAAGTAAGAAAATGCTAATGGAGGGTGACGAGAACACTACAACAAAAGATGGCTTTTTGAGACCACTATTTGAGCGCGTTTTAATGACATCCTAAAAAATAGCCTTTTTACATGACGAGTTAACTCTTAGGCTATGCAGAGTGGTGGTGAGTTTGCTCCATGATGAGTGACTCACTCACCTTCCAACCAAAACACATAACACAACTCACGGCCAATTTGTGTTAATTTGATGAGTTACTCACCAAGGTTACTCAATAACAAATTTGGGGCCCACTATTGTTTTAATATCTTTTGTATTTGGTTTGTAAGAGCATGGGGTACCTTAACCTCAAGTTAAGGTTTCACCCACGACCACATAAGCGCTTTAACCTTTTCACTTAAAAAAAAAAAAAAAAAAAAAAAAAAAAAAAAAAAAAAAAAAAAAAAACTTATCATAACTAAACTTTAACCAAACTTTAACTTTAAACTATTTTCAAATTTAACCCCGTTTTAGGGGTAAAATGATTTATTTTTTTATTTTTTTATTCTGCAATCAACCTTAACGCCTCGTTAAGGGCATAACTGATACGTGGGAATCGCACCAGGCTTTACCTCTCAAGGGATCTTAAGAAGCTTACAACCCCCACCAGGCAGTGTACCTGATGTTGTAGTATAGTATAGTGACAAGTATCGGGGGATTGATCGTTCAGCTAGGAATAGTGTCGCTAGGATTAGAAAACCTAAATACTAGTTTTAAAGATGAGGGATGATTATTTTTGTATTTTTATATTTTTTAGAAAGCAAGTAAATATCTCGGGTTTGAAGGATTTGGGCGGAATTAGCTGCTAGTCAACTAACCTGATACTAAAGATGCAATTAAAATAAAATACTTGAAATGAAAATAAACTAAATTAAACTAAAGTTGTGAGCAATAAGTGGAGAATTGTGTTTACTTAGATTTCACTACTCCCTAGATATCTTTTACACGTTAATTACTTGTTATAGTTGCGTGGATGACGGATTGTATTCCTTAATACTATTCATGGGGTGGCGCACTTAATTCCCCAATCCTATGAGTGCCTACTTCACTCCTATGTCGAGCCGGCTAAGAAGCTCCTAACATGGGATCATTAGAATTTACTCATGCATTAAATACAACCAATAAAACCTAGTGCACGTCAGTTCATGTTTCCTAAGACGTTCAAGCATGTTACCATTTGGAGATCTGCCAGTTTTCTTAAGCCTAACATCGAATTCATTCATCCAATACAACCATAAACAAGTAATCAACACATAATTAACATCTAGGTTTCATTAGATCAAAGCAAACACAAGATAGATCTAGCCTAGCATGGTAGAATTAAGACAAGAACAAGATATAGACAACCAACACATAGACATATTGATTGAATTAAAAGAATACTTATCTGAATTACACATGAAAGGGATCAAGTGCTAAGAACCCTTGAAAAACCTGTAAAATTCGTACCAACTTCGTACTTAGGGTTTCTCCAAAACTTCTCTCTTTTTAATGTGAAATTTAGAAAACTATATATAGGAAATAGGGTCTGACGGCGTCAAGACAAATCTTGTGACGCCGTCATCTCGCCGCCAAAATACTTCTCGGACTGCCTTGATCTACTTTTGACGCCGTCATGTGTTATGCATTTCCAGTCCGTCATGCATTTTACTCTTGACGCCCTACCTTGTGACGCCGTCAATTCTGTAATGGGTCGTCATGGAAATTACTCTTGACGCCGTCACCTACTGTTCCCAGCAATGAAAATTAAGACTTTGGCGTTTTCTTCACTTTTATGCTCCAAAAACGTCTGAATTGCTTCCTTTTCCAGATTTCTCTCCCAAAGTACCTAAAATCACAAAAGGAACGATTTAGGGCAATATTTGATCAAATAAAGTCAATTCCGGGCTTAAATGACCCCCTAAAAGTGGTTCATTTTTCGCCTCATCATATACCCTTACACTTGAGATTTGCTTGTCCTCAAGCAAATGCGCTTTTATTCTACTCAAAATACAAGTTAGGGGTCATTTAACACTAATATAAAAGTAATTACAACAAATAATCGTTCCACTAAAGACCAATAGACAAGCACGGAGGTCATACACAAGCACCTCACAAATAGTGTTTAGATACTCACATCTCTCGGGTGTAATAAAGTATAAATTACAATATGGAAACGGAAGATATCTCTCACTACCTGTCATAGCAAAATAGATTACCATAGGCTTGGGAAAGGATCAAACCTCCACCACATGGCGTAAGCACATAGGATAAACTATCAAAGAGGTCTTTTAAAGGGTTGTAACGTTAGGTGTAAGGATATGAAATACACAGTTTTGTTGGATATAGGCAGTCTTTACTGGTGGCGAGTCAACAATTTTGGTTAATTACATGTACAATATGGCATTGCTAAGCCAAGACTAGACTCGACTTAAGCTAATAAATGAAAAATAACAAAAACATAAAATAAACATAGAATGAAACGGGATGGTAGTCCGTATGTTTTTTTTCTCTTTTCTTTTTCTATTTTTTTTTTTCTTTTTTCTTGATTTTTCCATTTTTTTTTTTTTAGACATACACTCTTACCCTACCATCCAAAATAATACATCATAGGGGATGAACATTCCCCTTACACTTGAATTTTTACATACTTTACAATAAACTAATCTAATGACTCGAATTAAGAAAATCAAAACACTTGGAGCACTTTTAAGATTAACGTACATATGGGGGTAATATATGATGTTCTTCCCCATTACTCCATAAATAAGTACTTTACCCATGAGTCCCAATCGTCCCAAAACAATATGTACAAGGATATGACTCGACTTAGCAACCATGTAATCAATTAGATAGTTAACTTAGGGTTTAACAAATAACAATAATGCACTAAAGATGAGCGCATACACGGAAGGCTAAGGCGATTTGGTTGTACATTTAAGTGGGGTGTAACAAATTCTTCCTTTAAGTAAGATGCTTAAAGTTAGAAACGAAAAGATAGGCTCGGAGGGGTGTACTAGGGGTTTCGTGTACTAAAAATGAGTACAACGGTAAGAGTGTGGGAAAAATTAATTGACTTAACTAGCCAAGTAATATGACTTAAATGGTCAAGTAATTATGATACGGGTTTAACACAAGGGTGATCCTAATGCCTCTTATCATGTAGTAAATCCTACTACACGAATGTAGTCTCACTAGCGGTCTCGGGATGCATCACTAACGCAAGTTCTAGAATCTAAATGCTACCGGTACACTCATAAGCACTAATAGTAAATGCTTTTCCTATCAAATCTAAAGGCGAACCTCACATATTTGGGTGGAAAATTTTTCTGAATATACGGTTATGTGCTAGTCATACAATCTCCTATCCATGAGACGCTTGCTATGGCTAAAGTTTCACTCCTAAATGTTGTAAAAAAATTTAAATTTGGCGCTAAAATTGCACTAACAAGTATTTTTCATAGTTTTATTACACATCTACCATCAAGCAAAACAAACTCAAGCGAAAGTGTACATGTAAGGTATCATCATTTTACCCTCCCCTTACACTTAAGATGAACATTGTCCCCAATGTTTAAGTAAAGAATGTAAAAGTGAAAAAGTAAAAAGAATGAAATCAAATACTCCCCTGATTCGCTCGGTATGGATAATAAGGTGGCCAGGTTAAATCTTCCTCTAAGAAAATGAACAATCAAAGCTTCCCTTCCAGAATATAAATCATCTTCTTGTCATACATAACCTGTGAATCCTAAGAAAATAGACAAGACAACCTCGCATAAAATCGGCGGCATCCTATATAAGTTACTGAATCCTAGAAAACGAGATAAGATATAATGCTTGTGGAATGAAGTTTGCAGATTTCCTTGAGATTATAAAACTTAATAATTTACAAAAACCATAAGACTCCGTTAGAAAAACAAAACCGGTAAAATTTCCAGATTTTTACACGTGACGCCGTCAAGAGTTAACTCGTGACGCCGTCAGAAGTGACCTGCAGAAATTCTTATGTTAAGTTTCCGAAAAATTTCTGGAAAAACTTGGTCCTACTTCCTGGAAAATCCTGCAAAACTTCATTATGACTCAATACAAGCATTTGACTCTAACAAATACGAGTATACATGTTCACTTAATATTGTGGAGAATCATGATCGGTTTGTTTCTTGAAAACATATTTGGGGTTCCCCCTTACACTTATCTTTTGCAAAAATACTTTTAGGTGGAGTTAAGACTAGGCCAAAACAACAAAGTAAAGTATTTCCACTATTTAATTGAGAAACATGATCTACCAACAACAAAAATAAAGCATGCATACGGAAGCAAATACCAAAATAAAATCACAAAAAACATGGGTTGCCTCCCAAGAAGCGCTTTTCTTTATTTACGAGTCTTGTAGCTAGACTCAAGGTCATGGGTTACTACGTGATACGGGTGAGTTCCTCATTGAGGACATCCTTGGGATCGAACTTAGGTTTCAACTTCCTATCGGTTTCCTTAGTATGGTATGACCTTTCAAACTTTTCTCCATCCGGATCATACAAAGTCATCCTCATATGCCATGATCCGTCACCTTCTTTAGGTGGCTTGTCCCACCTCCATTTACACTTGTCTCCCTCTCTTTTCCACTTATTCATCTCTATGTTAATAGGCATTACGCTTAAGAACTCAATCATCTTCCTAAAGACTAAGGGGTCCTCAAAGGGATCTAGCTCTTCATCTCTAGCTATGAGTTGTTCTACCGAATGTGTCTTTTCAATGAAATCTTTCTCTAGATAAAATGGGCATTGAGGTCCTATGAAGTTCCTTTCTATCCAAGGTCCATATCTAGATGGTCTCCTATTCATCTCTACCCAATGCGGTGTCGGTTCATCATCACAATCATAACTATGCTTCTTTACATCGTACACCGACCAAGTATCGCCTTCACCTACCGCTATCTTAGACTCCTTACAATCTATCATGGTGCTAGCGGATGCTAAAAATCCTCTTCCTACCAATAATGGGCATGTAGTGTCACTAACCATGTCTAGGACGTGAAAATCCGCTAATATAGTTAACTTTCCTATGTGAACAACTACATCCTTAATCATTCCAACCGGGTGGGCAATACTCCCATCAGCTAGCCCTGTCAATACCTCCGTTTCCTCTAACTTTCCTAGCTTAAGAGCGGTGAATAAGGATAAGGGAATCAAGTTGAGGCTTGACCCTAAATCGGCTAGTGTGTCGAAAGCTTCGGATCTTCCTATCCTACAAGGTAAAACAAATATACCCGGATCATCAAGCTTTTTAGGCAACTTGTTTTGAACGAAGGCGGTCCCATTTTTACCTAGTTTAAACTTCTCATATTTCTCTAGGAGGGCACTATAGTAAGGAGCACGCGCTAAGACATCAATGACGGGGCGTTCAAGGTGAAGTTCTTTAAATTCATCGTCAAGGTCTTGCGTAGGAGGTGTTTCAACTATACTTTTGACCGGTTCTATATCGGGTGTTTTACTTGATTGGTCCTTTTGAAGAATTTGGTTTTGTTTGAAACACGTGCTCGTTGATTTAACCGAGTAGTATTGTGGACACGAAGTGGGTGACGAAACCGAAGATACGGAATTAACGTTTAGTTTCAGATTCTTGACCGTGTCGCTTGGGAGTGCTCCCATTTCTCGGTCATTGAGAACTTTCAACAATGCGTCAATTTTAGTGGTCATCTCGCTTTGCTTTTGTTTGAAATCGGCTTCAAACTTAGATATGCGAGCTTCTTGAGATGCCATGAACTTAGACATCAATCCTTCAAGATTGTTGGTACTACCATAGTTGTTAGAAGGATTGTTGTTGAAAGTACGGTTGGAGGGTAGACCGTTTGGTTGGTAATGGTTAGGCGGATTGGAAGAATTGGGTTGATTTTGTTTCCACCTAAGGTTTGGGTGATTTTTCCAAGAGGGGTTGTATGAATCACCATAAGGGTTTGGCTCGGGCTTGAAAGTGTACCACTTATCTCCCACTTTGTCGGTACGCGTGGATGCATAGTCCGCAAAAGCTGTTTCGGGGAGTTTCACACAATTACGAGTGTCGTGGGGACCACTACATAATTCGCATGAAGAAGTGATTTTGTTCACTTGGCTTGAAGGCTTAGGAGCTTCGTAAGATTTCATGAGAAACTTGACTTGGTCCTCAAGTTCCATGATCCTACGGTCGGGAGTGCTAGAATTATTCGAAGGCAAAGATATTGCCTTGACCGTTTTGTTCAAATCACGAGGATCATTCCAACTTTCGTTGTCATAGAGAGCAAGATCTTCTATGAGTTCCCATGATTGTTCCGCACTTAGATCACGTAGCTTACCACCGGCCGATTGGTCAATGGCTCGCCTCGTGGAGAGATCGATATGGTCATAAAAGATTTGGACTTGGAGCCAAAGATCTATGCCATTATGAGGGACTTTTTGGAGTAAGTCCTTGAAACGAGTCCATGCTTCATAAAGAGATTCATTTTGACGTTGTTGGAACATCAAGATGTCATTTCTAAGCTTAGTAGTTCTCCCCGGTGGGAAAAATTGAGCAAGGAAACGAGTGGTGAGATCATCCCATGTGGTGATGGATCCCGCGGGTAAACGCTCTAGCCATTGACTAGCTTGATCCCGTAGAGAGAATTGGAATAGGCGTAATCGGGTTGTCTCTCTAGTTTCAACATCTAGGTCTATGGAATCTACGATTTTGAGAAAGTCCTTAAGATGTTGGTTTGGATCTTCGGAACGAAGTCCATGGAATGCACATCCGCTTTGCACCAACTGGATGGTGTCGGATCGCAAGGGAGTCACATTGGCTCCGGTGAGCTCAATGGTGTTTCGGTAGCCTTGGTGGCTGGGTCGGGAATACTCTCCTAAGGTTCGGGGCCTAAGAGGTTCTAGTGGTGGGTTTTGTTGTGGTGGGATGACGGGTTCAAAGATGTTCCCATCGTCCATGATGTTGGGTGGTGAAGAGTTACGAACAAAGACACAAAGAAATAAGATAGACTAAAGAAATCCTAAAAATAAAAATAAAATCTTACTAGAAAGGAATCTAGCAAGTAGACCTAATAAAAAGAGATTCTAACCTAGACAATAACTATTCCCCGGGCTGCGGCGCCAAAAACTTGATACGTGGGAATCGCACCAGGCTTTACCTCTCAAGGATCTTGAGAAGCTTACAACCCCCACCAGGCAGTGTACCTGATCGTTGTAGTATAGTATAGTGACAAGTACCGGGGGATTGATCATTCAGCTAGGAATAGTGTCGCTAGAATTAGAAAACCTAAATACTAGTTCTAAAGATGAGGGATGATTATTTTTGTATTTTTATATTTTTTAGAAAGCAAGTAAATATCTCGGATTTGAAGGATTTGGGCGGAATTAGTTGCTAGTCAACTAACCCGATACTAAAGATGCAATTAAAATAAAATACTTGAAATGAAAATAAACTAAATTAAACTAAAGTTGTGAGCAATAAGTGGAGAAGTTGTGTTTACTTAGATTTCACTACTCCCTAGATATCTTTTACACATTAATTACTTGTTATAGTTGCGTGGATGACGGATTGTATTCCTTAATACCATTCATGGGGTGGCGCACTTAATTCCCCAATCCTATGAGTGCCTACTTCACTCCTATGTCGAGCCGGCTAAGAAGCTCCTAACATGGGATCATTAGAATTTACTCATGCATTAAATACAACCAATAAAACCTAGTGCACGTCAGTTCATGTTTCCTAAGACGTTCAAGCATGTTACCATTTGGAGATCTGCCAGTTTTCTTAAGCCTAACATCGAATTCATTCATCCAATACAACCATAAACAAGTAATCAACACATAATTAACATCTAGGTTTCATTAGATCCAAGCAAACACAAGATAGATCTAGCCTAGCATGGTAGAATTAAGACAAGAACAAGATATAAACAACCAACACATAGACATATTGATTGAATTAAAAGAATACTTATCTCAATTACACATGAAAGGGATCAAGGGCTAAGAACCCTTGAAAAACCTGTAAAATTCGTACCAAGTTCGTACTTAGGGTTTCTCCAAAACTTCTCTCTTTTTAATGTGAAAATTAGAAAACTATATATAGGAAATAGGGTCTGACGGCGTCAAGACAAATCTTGTGACGCCGTCATCTCGCCGCCAAAATACTTCTCGGACTGCCTTGATCTATTTTTTATGCCGTCATGTGTTATGCATTTCCAGGCCGTCATGCATTTTACTCTTGACGCCCTACCTTGTGACACCGTCAATTCTGTACTGGGTCGTCATGGAAATTATTCTTGACGCCGTCAGAAATTCCTTCTTGACGCCGTCACCTACTGTTCCCAGCAAGGAAAATTAAGACTTTGGCGTTTTCTTCACTTTTATGCTCCAAAAACGTCCGAATTGCTTCCTTTTCCAGATTTCTCTCCCAAAGTACCTAAAATCACAAAAGGAACGATTTAGGGCAATATTTGATCAAATAAAGTCAATTCCGGGCTTAAATGACCCCCTAAAAGTGGTTCATTTTTTGCCTCATCAATAACAAAAATCTTTAACCAAGCTTTCACTTTGGGGGGGGGGGGGGTATATGTTAACGAGGCTTAAACACCGGGTTGGTTAAGCCTTAACCACGGATTTTGTTAAAGTACCGCATGCTCTAAGTGTGTTGGGAGTATTTAGTAGGTATATTATTATTATTATTATTATTATTATTATTATTATTATTATTATTATTTTGAACGGCTTATTAGCTGTTAGTGAAATATATTTTATATTAAATATATTTTAATGAAAGATGAGTTATGGTGATCAAAACAGATGTATTGTGCGTGAGAGTGAGTGGAAGTAATAGGATAGAGAAAGTTGAGGTGGCACTGAGATGGCGGTGGTGACTCACCACCACTGCTTTCAGCCTTAAGTCCTATTATACTAGAACATATAGGTAGCTTAATGTGAATGCCCTATTAAGTTTGTTTTATAAGACACTTGTTAATTGTTAATTGTAGTTTTATTATGATTGTCTCCATTAGGACTTGATAGATGGATTTATATAGTACGAGAATGGTAATAATCCGCCGCGTTGTGGGCGGGCGTCGTTTTTTTGACGAGATGATTATGCATAAATAAAAGTAAAGTACTTTGGACGTTATAATATGAAGTTTTCATCGCCTTTTTTGTTAAAATAGTGTTTTTATTGTCGGTCGCGTCCTTTTATTTATAAGAACGCGTTTATTTTTTTTGTATTATGTTTTGTTTAAAACTTTGTAAACGAATGTATTGTTTACTATATAGTGTTTAATATAAGTATGTAGATTGAATTTGTTTAGTAGATACTATTATTTTATTTTTTATTTGTTAAAGTATATACATTTAATTTGCTTAGTACATTGTATGTATACTTTTTTTTTTTTTTTTTTTTTTTTTTTTTTTTTCACACTCACTTAGTACATTGTAAGTATATATAATACGTGGGAATCGCAACAGGCTTTACCTCTCAAGGGATTTTGAGAAGCTTACAACCCCCACCAGGCAGTGTACCTGATCGTTGTAGTATAGTATAGTGACAAGTACCGGGAGATTGATCGTTCAGCTAGGAATAGTGTCGCTAGGATTAGAAAACCTAAATACTAGTTCTAAAGGTGAGGGATGATTCTTTTTGTATTTTTATATTTTTTAGAAAGCAAGTAAAAATCTCGGGTTTGAAGGATTTGGGCGGAATTAGTTGCTAGTCAACTAACCCAATACTAAAGATGCAATCAAAATAAAATACTAGAAATGAAAATAACTAAATTATACTAAAGTTGTGAGCAATAAGTGGAGAAAATGTACTTAGATTTCACTACTCCCTAGACATCTTTTACACGTTAATTACTTGTTATAGTTGCGTGGATGACGGATTGTATTCCTTAATACCATTCATGGGGTGGCGCACTTAACTCCCCAATCCTATGAGCTCTTATCTCCTCCTATACCATGCCCAGCACAACCATAGGGATTATAAACAGTGGCTCATGCATTAAATACAACCAAATAAACCTAGTGCACATCAGTTCATGTTTCCTAAGACGTTCAAGCATGTTACCAATTGGAGATCTGCCAGTTTTCTTAAGCCTAACATCGAATTCATTCATCCAAAACAACTACAAACAAGTAATCAACACATAATTAACATCTAGGTTTCATTAGATCCAAGCAAACACAAGATAGATCTAGCCTAGCATGATTAAATTAAGACAAGAACAAGATATAGACAACCAACACATAGACATATTGATTGAATTAAAAGAATACTTATCTCAATTACACATGAAAGGTATCAAGGGCTTAGAACCCTTGAAAAACCTGTAAAATTCGCACCAAGTTCGTACTTAGGGTTTCTCCAAAACTTCTCTATTTTTTAATGTGAAAATTAGAAAACTATATATAGGAAATAGGGTCTGACGGCGTCAATACCAAGCTCGGACTGCCTTGATCTACTTTTGACGCCGTCATGTGTTATGCATTTCCAGGCCGTCATGAATTTTACTCTTGACGCCCTACTTCGTGACGCCGTCAAATCTGTACTGGGTCGTCATGGAAATTACTCTTGACGCCGTCAGGAATTCCTTCTTGACGCCGTCACCTACTGTTCCCAGCAAGGAAAATTAAGACTTTGGCGTTTTCTTCACTTTTATGCTCCAAAAACGTCCGAATTGCTTCTTTTTCCAGATTTCACTCCCAAAGTACCTAAAATCACAAAAGGAACAATTTAGGGCAATATTTGATCAAATAAAGTCAATTCCGGGCTTAAATGACCCCCTAAAAGTGGTTCATTTTTCGCCTCATCATATACCCTTACTGTTAGGTCACCATTTTGTAAACACAAGTATGATATTGATAGAAATGAGATGAGAAAAGAGATTGGTTGATTATAAGAAATGAGAGAAAAGTAAGAACAAGAGTTTCACTAAGATATTCAAATAACCAACAAAATGAGAAGTTTACATAAGCTTACTATTTATAAGGGACGAGTAGGGCAACACTCCCTTCCTCCCTCATCTAGCTTAAAACGTGGGCTTTCAAGCCCATGGGCTTACTAACTTAAGCCTTGTAACTTTAACATAGTGAATAAAATAACTAAGCAACCTATTACAAAAGGTAATGACCGAGACTTGACTAAAATACAAAAGTATGATCCCAACAATCTCCCCCTAAGGGTCGGTCATCACGGTTGCTTGACGTCTTCATCTTTGTCGTTGACTTGTGATATGTAAAACTTTAAACGTCTTCAAAATGGTTGAATGATAATGAATGTACTTTGCTCTCTGTCTTTGTTCTTTGGTGATGATGTAGTGATTGTGTCATGAAGTAGTCTGCCATTCGTCACTCCTGCGTCTGTGGTGGTTGTCTGCCATTCCAACATACTCATACATCTTCGGACTTATACTTTCACGTGCACGAAGTTCCTTTTCATATTCTGAGATCTTTAAGTCTTTATACTTTGTAGATTCTTCTTTATTGACGTAGAATCTTTCTTTGAACTTTGTGGTGCTAAGATCTTTGGGGGAGCTTTCTTATGCTTCAAGATGTATGTATGAGCATGTTGGAATCTACCATCATGGAAGTGAGGTACCTGCAAGTAAATAGTTAGCAATAAATATCCGGTACTTACAGACAAGGATATAGAGTTCATCAACAGCATATTGTGAAGACTCCCTCTAATCCTTATCCAGGCCGTTCCCATATCAGATACTCCCGAAGGAGCTTACGAGACCTACTAAGTAGCTCAATGACTGGGTGAGTCGCTGGGGATCACTCCACGACTGTAGACCGCTATGAAACCACCGCAAACACTAAGCGTAACCCTTGTGGGGTTACCGAACTGACCTGCTGTCAGGGCTGTTTGATGTTGACCCTGGCAGGAGTTTCCGTTCAATCATTGATAAATACATAAGTAATCCTCTCATAAACGTTCTCGGCAGATTGCTAAGATCTGCGAAGGACTCGATAATTTATAGCTGGTGTCCATTGATGTAGAACACCAGTTGTAGAAATACTAAGTGTTCCTAGGAGATCTTTGATGTATCTCAAGGCTCTAGACTCTATAAGTGCACACTTAGGTTTCCTATGCGGAGACTAGGGAGGGGTCTCCTGCTTCAATATCAACTATCTCTAAGAGATAAGTCGATAGATTACACTGGTTCCCCGTGAGAATGAAACAAGTCATTTTAAGAGAACTTGAGTGGTTAAGAAGGTTTAGTGCATTGCGTCACTGGGTCCATGATGACTTTGTCTTCAATACCGGTGTTGTCTTTTGCAACAATCAGTAGCATACGTATTGAACCCGGTGTCTGCCCTAAGGTTGAACATATGGAGGGCTATTTCTTTTCACCCTTTTCTTTGCTTTTCTTTTTAATTCTTCAACTCCTTCTTTCCCTTTCCTTATTTTCTCCTTTTTTTCGTATCATACCTAAGGACTTCTACTTCTAACTATGGGAGATGTCCTTGGTTAGATCCCTCCGGCTCTGGCGGATCATAGGACGATTATTCCTATCTTAGTCACCTTATAACTCCAACAGTAGCCAAGAAATCTTTTATTGAAAATCTCTCAAAGTGTTTGTGATAATCAAATATTTTGGTTAACACTTTGAGAGTTTTGTGTACACTTTTGAAGGGCTCCCCCTGCACATGTGCTCATAAGTATTTAATAAATTTGCACATGCGGGAGGAGCAAGCATTTTTAATTGATCCACTTTCCGTGAACAAGACCGATTCGAGACACGCTTACATCACTAGTTAAACTAGCTTGAAGTTATTACCCGGCCTGGTCAAGTCCACAGAAAGTTTCTCAAGACGGTACATTTCTACTAAGACAAATCCTTTTCGAGACACGCTTACGTGGTTAGTTAAAGAGATACATTGTCAGCTTTTAGGTGACAACTAGCTCTAATAACTAACTTGATGTTATAACCCGTCGAGGATAAGTCTTTTCGATATTACTAACTTTTATTGTCTCGTCAATTCCTGGGTCAATATTGAGTCTAGCTCGCACATGATACAACTTTTAAGCTTTGACTTCGTATATTTTAATCACTTTTTCATTTTCTCCCCCTCAAAAATAGCATATAAAATGATGTTTTTGACAATCTTTTAGATTAAAATATGCCTTTTGAGTCTTACGGGGAGATTCACCAAGAACTTTTGATTTAGAGCAAAGTATTTTGTTTTGACAAGTGCTCCCCCTCAACAAGTGATTAGGTCTTATTGAGGTGAAATACTTGTCCTTTTGAGCAGAATTATGAAAAATTCATAAACATTTGATTAATTCTACTCAAAAGTAAGAAGCCTTCGCTCCTTATATTTAGGATTGAGGCACTGATGCGTACCTCGGGGTCCTTTCTTTACAAGTTTGGGTTGTGCACTGTAATGCGTACACAAGCCATTATGAAGTATATTATTGACAAATCAAATCAAATTCTTACAACTTTCTACCAATCAAGTCTCTGAAATGTCAACACCGGAAATCCAGGTCTGCCTCCAACATAACTTTCCAATCTCCTGAACTGATCCCTGCGCTTCAACCGGTTCTCTATCCTTGTAATGAATCTGCGAGCGTCCCTGGCCTCATTGGTATTCCACCGTTTAGATTTACCCAGTGCAATGTCATCTAATCTACTTTTGATTCCATCTCTGACGAACTTCAGGGTTTCATCACAGAACTTATGGATTTCTGCATAGCCCATGAAGCAGTTGCGACCGTTTACACTGCGGTATGTGAACCCAAATGCAGGATGCCTGATTAAGGTATATTGAGCAAGGTGTTGAAGGTCGGGGATATCGTAAAGGTTGGGCTTAGTGAGATTAAGCTTCTTCTGATAGCTTTCCACTCCCAGTTGCAGATCTTTTACTCGCTCTTTTATTATGATATGTCTCATGTAGATGAGTAGAGTTGTGATCAAGGCGAGCTGCATCTCCTTTGTAAGGTTGCACAGCTTTCCTTGTACCTTGAGTAGATATAGATCTTCAATGTCATTAAGGTGCAGTCGTGGAAAGTCAGCTTCGGAAATCTCATACTCTTTTTCATCAATTCTTTTGAGTATGATTTTGCTGAGATAAGCGTACCCAAAGAAAGTGAGAGTGGAGATAAACTGTATGGAGACAATCTTCAAATCACTCATAACTTCACCCATTGTTTGATTCAGTCTGCTACTTCGGTAATATTGTGCACGGTTCTCGGGCCAGTTGTGAATCCCGTAGAGTGCATTTCTGTCATAAGGCACGAGTTTGTCAATGAACAGCCTTGTAGCTTCTTCTTCAATGGCGTTGTTCAAGTAACGAGCAGCTGGAATCTTTGTAATTGATGTGGCATAATGCTTCTCAAAAGCATTGCCATGCTGAAGGAATTCCAAATCTTTGTTGAAGAAGTAGATGAACGATATCTTTGGTTCCTTTGGCTTTCCGATCATCGGCAGTGGTTTAGACCAGTCGGTGATGTATGGAGCAGATTTCTTTGTTACCGGATCGACACGAGACTCAGGGTTTATCCAGTCAACATTGCTTGACATAGCTCGAGCAATATTTTCAAGATGGTATTCAAGCTCGATGGAGTTAGCAGACCGATCTTTAATTAGATTGAACGCATCATTCTTGTTTCTTCGTAACTCTTTCTTAGTCATCTTCTTAATGTAAAATTTGTTTTGAATCAGTTGAGCGTATTCCACTGTTCGACCATCGAGAGGTTCTTGATTGTCGGCAAGTGGTGGTTGTGAGTTAATCATCTTATTAAACCAGGAGTATTCGGCAGTTGTGTCTTCGTCAAGCCATTTGAGAATGGTTTTTGGTTTCTTAGGTTCTGTGCCTTTTGACGAGGTGTCCGGTTTGGGTTGATGATGTTTTCTCTTCCTTTCTTTCTTCTTTGTAGATGTCGGTTCGGGTACTTCATCGGGTTGTGGAATCTCGTCGCCGCCGGTATATTTGAAGTGGTCTTGTGCTTTTGAACCGGAACCAGATGCCTTTGGTTGTTGGGTAGAAGTTGTGGTAGTTGGAGGGATGACCGGTGCTTTTGGTTAAGATGAGGGTCCTTCGGCTTGCTTATGTTTCTTTGCCTGAGAGTTAGGATCCTGATCTTCATCATCTCTTGGACGTTTCAGTTTGTCTGCCTCTGTGCTGCAAGTCTCTTTAGTCATTTTGGCTTTCAAAGCTTCCAGGACTTTAGCTTAATCAGGTGATAATGTGAACTTGCTTGCCAGTTTGTCCAGGAGTTGGGCTTCCAATTCATCCATAGATAACCCCGGTAGTGGAACAGTTGATTTGTCAACTCGAAGAGTAAACGTGGTAGATCGGATCACTTTCTTGACTGCTTGCTCTGCGAACTTGGTGAGTTCATCTCTCATAGGTGCCAGCAGCTCTTTCAACTCAGTGACTAAGTGTTGTTCCATGTACTGGTGTGCTTGAGCAGCTAATGTGGCTTCCAAGTTCTCTTGCACATCCTTAGCTAGGAAGGTTTCAACTTTTTCTTGCAGCTCTTGGACATTGGTATTAAGCTTAGTCAGTTCAGCAACTTGGCGTGCTAGTGATGCAACCTGATCTTCCAATTTGTTTTTCTTCTTTTCATGAACTCTTCTGAATGCTGTCTTTATCAACTTTGATGCAGCAGAGGATTTGGTACTTGCAGGTTTCTTGATTGATTTGTCATGTGTAGATTCGGATGCAGGAGGTGATGATTGTGAAGATTCTATGTTGGTAGTAACGTCCTTATCATCTCCTCTTTGTGGTTCGGGTTGTTCAACATTCTTTGCTTTGGCTGCTTCCTCTATTAATCTTTGTTCTTCAGCCAGTTTGTCAGCTTCGGCCTTAAGTTTTTGTTCTTCGGCTACTTTGGCTGCTACTGCCTTAAGCCTCAGATCTTCAGCAAGCTTGGCTTCTTCTTCTTTTCGTAACTTATCTTCTTCCAGCTTAGCTGCCTCTTCAGCCTTCCTGCTTTCCTCCATACGGATTGTTTCCTCCAGTTTGGCTTGTGCAAGTTCCTCAAGCCTAGCCTCTTCAGCTTCCTGTTTTTTCTTTAATTCCTCTTCTAGAGCCCGTTCTCTGAGCTCCATTTCTTCCATAGTCAGCAGATGTGGAGTCTCAGTATCCATATGATCCTCCTCTTCATCTTCTTCTGCTGCTGAAGCATTGTGCATTTCTACATCTGTGGGTGTGTTGTAGACAACCAAATCAGTATTAGTTCCTGTAGTAGGTTCAGGAAAACTGCTAGATCCACCAGCTTCATCAGTTTGAGAGAACAAAGGAGGTGGAGGTTGATCAGCATTGAATGCATCAATCTTACTGCGGAGGATACCCAAATTGAGAGCTCTTTCATTTTCTTCTTCAACTGAAAGGCCTATGTTTGAGTGAGCAGATTCTTGTTCAGCAGTCATTAGTTCCTTCATCTTCTCATTCCTGACCCTTTCTTCTTCCAACTTAGTTTCTTCTTCAGTGAAAGGTCTTTGATTGAGGTCTGCTGGGTATTCAACATTATCAGCAAATTCATCAATGTTCTTATCCCAATCTTCAAATTTCAAGTCTTTATCATCAATATCTTCAAGATTGACATTCTCGGTGATATTGGCAAAGGCTTCCCTGTAAACTGGACCTTCGTCGGACTCGGTTTCAGAGTTAGACAGTTTTGGAGAAGATGTTGGTGAGGGAAACCACCCAGGTTCAGGAATGGATGCGGGCTTCTTGACAGGAGTTCTACGCTTAAGTGTACCCTTTTTCTTATGTGTAGACTTGGTAGAACTGCCGGAGCTCCCAGTCTTGCTACCTTTCTTCCCCCTAAATGGTTGAACTACATCCAAGAAACCAACTTTGTCTTCCTTAAGTGCTTGTTCGTAGTACTTGTAATTCTGGCAAAGCTTCACTTTTTCATTCAAGAGACAATCGGGAAATTTCTTTCCTTGCTTACGAGTGCTGGTGTCAAGTCTCTTAATGATTCTGAGAGTTTCCTCATTCCTGAAAGTGTGCTTGTCTTTATCATCAAGTCTCTGTGGAATATCGTCATACTCACGAAGGAAGCTTTCGATGAGTAGTTTGGTGAAACGAACAAATGGAATGTTGGTGGTCTTGTGTTGAATGTGCCACACAAGGTCTTCCCAGATAATGCTGGCATAATCAACTTTCTTGACGTTTGCCATGGCCCAGAAAAGTTTGAGGTGTTGGAGCTTGGGGTGTTCATGGCCAGTGTCTCTGCCAGATAAGGACTTGGCAATCAGAATGTATAGGGTTCTCCATGGTTGTGGAAGAAATCTGATGTTGACCCTAGAATGTCTTGTCACAACTTCATCTGATTCGTCATAGCCAATATCCCGTAACCACTCTATCAGCTCTTCCTCGGTAGGTACTTGATCATATTCTTCATCTGGGCCAAGTTCGGGTAACCCAAGAAAATTCCTAAGTAAATCAATGTCCACAGTGACTTGTCTGTTGTGAAGCATGCAAGTGAAGGAAGCTTCCCCAAGGTCTATCTGAAGTGTATGCCAAAACTGGTGTATGTAGAAGCAGGAGACTGAAGCTGACTTAGTGAACAACAACTTGTTGGGGTGATATAGGAGAGCATCCACTGCAACAATACATGAGGATTCGTTTCAAGTGATTTTGTTGAAGTTGATACGTAAGTTGTTCTTTCCTATCTTCCTGGTGTAATCTTCGGGAAAGGTCTCTTCCCATGAGAGTTTTGGTTCAGGTTCTGGTCCATAAGGAATGTCATTGTGTTCTGCCATCTGAATTGATCATAAACAATCACAAACATAGCAATGATATACTTTGTTAGCTCAGACATTCAATTACATGATTGTGCACACATTATTGATTGATCAGTGGGTGTTTGTGTGTGAAAAAATTTTGGTAAATGACAAACTTGAGTTTTGATCACATGGTAGAAACTTATAACAATTAAGTTACAACATGAGTTTATCATTACAAGAGATTACACATTGGAAATTTTACAATACTTAGAAAAATTTCATGAATTGGACAATGTTACGCGTAAGTTGAAAAACTACGCATAACTTATATTACGCGTAAGAAATGATATTAAGTGTAGGTGCAAAGTCTACGCATAACTTTATATTTTACGCGTAAGTTCAACTTCTGCGTAGGCTTAATTTTACGCGTAGGATTATATCTTTTGCGTAAGATTAGATCTTAGGCAAAGGATTGAACCTTAAGCGTAAGATATAACTTGTGCGTAGGTTCTGACTTACGCATAAGATCATGACTTAAGCGTAAGAAACAACTTATGCGTAAGTTAATCTTTTTATGCGTAAACATTGTCTTATCCAAGACAATGTTTGTCCACGTGTCGAATCTTACGCGTAAGATTCAATCTTACGTGTAGGATGAACAACTTGTGTGTAAAAGCGTCTTTTTCCAGAAAATCACCTTTAGTAATTTGAGTTGTTTGATTCCTGAAAGTGTACAAACATAACCACTGATCAATATTTAAACCAACACACTTTATACACACATTTTATGCGTAAACATGTCATGAATCAATGTTACGCGTAAGGCCGTATGAACACATAATCACAACCACATTCAAACATGATTCTGGGTAGAAAGTAACTTAGGGCAAGTGATTCTAACAACCTAAGGAACATATGGTACAAATTATAACACCAATTGACCACAAAAACACAAGATCACAACTGCTGGTGCATTCGAACCCTAAATCTTTGATTCATGATCAAGAGATGTTTCTGATACAATTAAACCATAATATCATGATCCTAGGCTTACATGAACACTATCCCCATCATCAATTTCAAGTATAACTCACAGAATCAAGAACCCCTAATCGACTCGTATGAACCCTAATTCCAAATTAATCGATTTAGTGTTTCTGGGTACGATTGGAGTATAGTATCATCTTAATTATCATCCAAGGATCATTTCCCACTAACCAATTTAGCCATAACAACAACAATTTTCTGGGTTTAATTTCTACGCAAAACCTAAAGTCGATTTTAAAGATTATGATGAATTTAGCCGTTGGATTGAAGTAAAAATTAAAACCCTTGTTAAGAATGATGATCAAAACATGTTACAACTTACAGATTAGAAGATAGATGCTTGGATTAGTAGAATGATTATGAGTCATTTGATCGAGTAGGTGAAAGTGTTAAATGTTTTTGCAGGTGGTAGTAAATGTGAGGTCAAACGAGTTTTGACCGGGGTTAAATCAAGTTTGAAAGATTGACAAGTATGGTCCCTTAACCTTATGAACCACTTACTCTTAATGCCCAAACTAATACTCACATATAACTTACGTTAATTACACCAAGCTATGACAAGAACAACATGTTGAATTATACTCCCCCTCGACCTTAGACCGTAATCTTAAAAAATCTTAAACTTTATTATAATGGTCAAGGAGAGTATCCCGAAACACTTTTGAAGCATCACATTAAAAAAATGTAATATTTTTGGTAAAATGCAAGTATAAAAGTTAATATTTTGTGAAAATTAAAAAAAAAAACTTTTCCTCCCCCTCAACACTTGTTTTTAATAAATAAGGACATTTGACAAAAATTAGTGTTGAAAAGATTGGAATATACTTGCATTTTTTTTAAGAATATTTACAAAGATAGTTTTGATGTTTGACAATCAATTGTGTTTTAAAAACTTTTCCAGATCATCTGTAGTCAAAGATCGCATACCAATTTGCTGAACTAGACTAGCAAACCTTGATGGTGCTAAGGATTTGGTAAGTAAGTCCGCCAATTGGTACTCAGTCCCAACAAAATACAGTTCAACGGTACCCTTTTCAACATGCTCTTTGATGAAGTGATATCGGAGATCGATGTGTTTGGATTTGCAATGATGTACTGTGTTGCAGGAGATAGCAATGGCACTCTTGGAATCACAGTAGATTGGAATCTTGTTGAATAGGTAGCCATAATCCTTAAGTTGTGATCTCATCCAGATGACTTGAGCACAACAAGCAGACATGGCTACATATTCAGATTCTGTAGACGACAGTGATGTGCAGTCCTGCTTCTTTGATTACCATGACACAAGTTTATCTCCGAGAAACTGTAATCCACCAGATGTACTTTTGCGTGTGTCTAAACATCCTGCATGATCAGCATCTGAAAAAGCAATTAGTTCAAAACCAGAATCCTTCGGATACCAGATTCCCAAGTTAATGGTTCCCTTTATGTATCGAAGGATTTTTTTGACCTCACTGAGGTGTTTTTCAGTTGGTTTAGACTGATAGCGAGAGCACATGTATACAGCAAATACTATATCAGGTCTACTAGCTGTGAGATACATGAGTGACCCAATCATATTGCGGTATTTGGTAGGGTCAACTGGAGTCCCATGTAAGTCAGCATCTAGTTTTGTGGTATAGCCCATTGGTGTATTATACGTATCACAAGTCATCATTCCATGTTTCTTTAAAATTTCTAGAGCATATTTGGACTGATTTATAAAAATTCCACGGGGTGATTGATGAACTTGTAGTCCTAGAAAGAACGAAAGTTCACCCATCATGGACATTTCAAAATTATCTTTCATTAATTTTGCAAAATCATTAGAGTAACTTCTTTTTGTTGAGGCAAAAATAATGTCATCGACATATATTTGAACAACAAGTAAGTCCTCCCCGTGGGTTTTTGTAAATAGTGTTGGATCCACCGATCCTTTAGAAAAGTTATTGGCCAACAAGAAAGTGGAGAGTTTGTCATACCACGCCCGTGGGGCTTGCTTAAGTCCGTAGAGTGCCTTTTTGAGTCGGTAAACGTGATTAGGACGCTCAGGATCAACGAAGCCGTCAGGTTGGCTTACATATACTTCTTCACGGAGTTCTCCATTAAGAAATGCTGTTTTCACATCCATTTGGTAAACTACCATGTTCCTGTGTGCAGCATAGGCCAAAAAGATCCGAACAGCTTCATGTCTAGCCACTGGAGCAAAGGATTCAGCAAAATCAAGTCCTTCTAGTTGGGAGTATCCTTTCGCTACCAGGCGTGATTTGTTGCGTATGACAGTTCCTTCAGCATCTAGCTTATTCTTCCAGATCCATTTTAACCCGATGACAAAGACTCCGTCAGGTCTTTCAACTAATTCCCAGACTTCTAATATTATGAATTGCTGAAATTCCTCTTGCATAGATTCAATCCAGTTTTCATAAGTCATTGCTTCTTTAATGTTCTTTGGTTCTTCGTGACAAACTGTGAGTGCATAGATACAAGTTTCTCCATCAGTGTGAAGTTGTTGTCTTGTCATTACAGGTGCATCTGGATGGCCAATAATATGAACTAGTGGATGGTCTCGAGTCCATTTGTGTGTCGAAGGGTGTAGTTGATAAGTATCTCGCATGTTGCAGGATCCAAATTGCGTGTAGACGACTCAGCTATATCAGGAACGGTTGGAGCCGGTGCAAACGGGTTAAAGAACGCATCAGGATCATGTTCTGCGGGTTGTGGAACTGATTGTGGTGTAGGAACTTCAGCTGATTGTCGGGAGTTAGAAACAGTTTGTTCTGTTGTAGATGGTGATGCAATTGGAGGACCGTCTCTCTCAACAGGTATGGTAGTTTGTTGAGGTGAGTTTGGTACAGGAAGGTTATCAGGTTGAGCAGCGGAATTAGGTGAGACCTCAGTAGAACGGTATTCAATTGTATCATCAAACAGTGGAGCAAACAAGGTTTCCAATTCTTTGCGGTTGAGTGGCAATGGTTCAGCCAAAGATTCCGGAGAATTAAGACGGTTGAATTCGGGTCCTAAGCTGTGTTGCTCAGAAGCCATCTGTGTGAGTTCATCAAAATTAGCGTGAATGGTTTCTTGAATTTCTCTTATTCGACGATTCCATATCCGAAAACCTTTAGAATTTTCACAGTATCCAATGAACACTCCAATGTCAGCCTTTGCTTTAAGTTTACCTAACTCATCACGATCATTTTTCGGATAACAAAGTGCTCCAAATACATGAAAGTAATCGATATTCGGTTTTCTTTTGTGAACAATTTGATAAGGTGTTTTGCGATGGCGTTTTGTTATCATGCAACGGTTTTGGGTATAACATGCGGTTGAAACAGCTTCCGCCCACAAGTAATCTGGTAATTGAGCATTAATCAATATAGTTCTAGCAGCTTCCACTAACGTCCTGTTGCGTCTTTCAACAACTCCATTCTGTTCTGGGCTTCTAGGAATAGATGTTTGATGTTCAATTCCCATTTTCTCATAATATGACCTAAGTGTCTGATTCTTAAATTCAGTTCCATTGTCAGTTCTGACTATTCGTACCGAGTTGCGTAACTGAACTTGAATTTTAGTGAGAAAGGTGATGATCATTGAAGGAGCCTGATCTTTACTTCGTAAAAAATAAACCCAAGTCCATCTGGAATAATCATCCACAATTACAAGAATGTAGCGTTTACCGTTGATACTTTGAACACGCATTGGTCCACACAAATCCATATGTAGCAATTGTAAAACATGATTCGTACTGTGCTCAGGTTTTGAAGGAAAATGAGCCCGAGTACTTTTTCCTTGTTCACAGGCTGAACATAAGTGATCTTTGGTAAAACGGAATCTTGGAAATCCATCAACAAGTTTGTAACGAGCAAGGTCAGTCATAGTTTTGAAATTTAAGTGCGAAAGCCGTTTGTGCCATAACCAAGATTTAGTCGATTCCGCTTTGGAGAGTAGACATATCGGAGATGTTGCAATCATATCTGACATTGATATTGTATAAAGATTGGAACCACGTGAGCCAGACATTAGATCGTTTCCTTGTAAGTCACGAACAAAGCAAGTTTTCTCACGAAATGCAACTTCTAGATCTCCATCACAAAATTGACCAACAGAGAAAAGGTTGTGTCCAAGGCCTTCCACATAATAAACACGACTGATTTCAATGTTCCCGCTTACATAGTCACCATCCATGATTAGAGCGTAATGATCATTCCCGAATCTGACAGTACCAATGAACTTTGAGACAAAGTTGTGTAACAGTTTGAGATTGCCTGTCATATGTCGGGTGCATCCGCTATCAACAATCCAGAGAACAATCTGTACCACCTGCATCACAAGAAGAAGACACGGATGGAACAGAAGTAAGGGTGGAACCCAAAGAAAGTGCGGGTTCCTGTTGGTTAGAAACACATGTATTCAACAATTTAGGAATCCATATAAAGTCTGGTTTGTGTTGTAACCAACGTTGCCAATTCCAACTAGTTCTTGCTTTCTTAATGGTGAATTCACTAGTGGTTGGCTTATTCCTAGATTTGTTCTCGGCACTTATGGTGGTAACTTCAACTTCATTAGAAACCGTAGAAGACGGCTTTCCTAAGATAGACTTAGAGGCAGTAGTGGGCCTAGAAGGAATGCGTATCCTACGTTTCTTATGACGATTGAGAAGAGAAGTAGCTATACATTTTGTATGAACACCAGATGATACGCTTTTACGACAAAACACACAAGATGCATTAATATTCAAAACATTCAAAGGTTCATCATTCGTTACATTTAGATTTTGATTACAATTTGCTAGATTAGAATCTAAATCTGATGCAACATGAGTATTATTCAAATTCCTAAGTTGATCTTCTACTTCTTGAGCTTCTAGTTGTCCTCTTTTACGTTGCCAGATCCTATTCTTCTTTTTACTTTTTCGCTTGGGTCTGCTAACGCTATTAGTGGAGACTAGTCCTGTGGAAGTGCAGGTATCAACGTTAGTGTTTTGAACAATATTTTCTTTAGCAGTTTTGTCTAATTGATACAATCCTGGTGCTATCACCGTGGTGTCAACAAACTTTCCTTTTTGAAGAGGCTTAATTTTCTCTTTTAAATCGATGATGATGTGATTTTTATCCTGAATGTCAGACTCAAGTTTCCCATTGCAGTACCTGAGGTCATTGCGGTTTTCTTGCTAGTAGGCGTTTTCAATTTTTAAATCCGCAATTTCTTTCTCGTATTTGAGACACAGACTTTTGAAAGACTCATTGTTTTTGCAAAGCTGACAAGAGTTTGAAATATTTTGACTTTGAAGTTTCAATTCCGTTTGAATACTTTGAGCTTGACACCATTCAAGCCTTTGTTTGAGTTGACAAATTTCTTTTGAAAATTGTTTTGTCACATCATCATTCTTAGTTCTCAGCTTGTTATTATCTTGTTTAAGTGTCTCGATTTCCTCATTCAACAAGTTATTATCAACACAAAGATCATCCATAAGCATAGAAGTACCAGATTTATAGAGATCATTCATGATAACAGACAAAATATCAGCATTGAGAACTTGTTCCAAGAGTCGATCAACATCATTTTTTAAAACTCTATTTCTTTGCTTTTGAACCAAAATCTCATTTTCATTAGAGTTGAAAACATTTATCATATTTTTGACCTCGTTTTGAAGTTCCTGATCCCAACGTGTAGCACAGAGACGGAGGTGTTTGACAATTGGCAACATTTGTTTTTGAAAAATATCTCTCTTTTCTCGCTCGTAAGCGGATTGAAAAGTTTCAACTTTTATTTCAGAATTACGTTCAATTGTTTCCTCCAAAATTTTGATGTCTTCCATGAAAGTTTTGAAATAATTTAAGACACGACAACTTTTTGGTAAAGGTGTAAGTTCACCGGATGATGGTAAAGGACCATTAACTTGTGCTATAGTTTGGACAGGGCCGCATTAGAGGATGAAACATAAGACTCTGTGACATACCATGATTTCTCAGGTAATTCCTTTTGAGGAACAAAAGATTTAGAAATGTGTGGAGCTTGTGAATAATCATATGGTGTCCAATATTGAACATAACTCATTTTTTATCGACTCTCGTCTTCAAGTTCTTCTTCTTCCTCAATATCAAAAACAACGGCACGCACAATCGTATTATCAAGCATGTGGTCCATACTGTAAATCTTAGGATTTTCTTTGAATGCTGTGTGAAGAAACATTGATTTGAAATCGCAAAGTGCAAATCCTTTATCGGGTCTCGGTTTTAAAGAAAATTTCTGTATTGTTGTGACAGAGTTCCCGTGTTTGTAAACAATGTGACGAAATTCTTTGAGTTGTTTTTCAAGATCAACAATCTCACCAAGTAAGTTATCTATGTACTTCCTTTTTCGTATTTTATGTTCACAAAAATCCTTTTTGCAATTGGAAAATTCTGTTTCTGTTTTTGAAAGTTCTCTTTGAAGACGTTCAACTTGCATTTTCAGTTCACATTTTTCACTTTCAAGTTTAGAAATCAACTTTCCGTTTGACTCAATTAAATCTTGCATTTTGTGCTGAAGATCTTGCTCTTTGTTGTAAGATTCTTGAAAAGCTTTTTCAAAACTTTTTGCATGTTTAATCTTGTCTTGCTGATTTGAAAGTTGAATTTTATAACACTCAATATCTCTTGCAAGAGACTCATTTGTTTCTTTTAAAGCTTTGTTTTTCTCGTTGCATTTTATGATTTGCAATTGTTGAGCATTCAGTTGTTTAGATAACAATATGAGGTCAGGGTCTGGATCAAATGATGGTTCATGTTGTTCTAAATGATCATGTTTATCATTCTCAATAGGATCATCAAATGAAACAACTGTGTCATCATCAAATATGACAACTGTGCTTATTTGTTCATCTGTTTGAGAAGATGAAGATGATTTAGATGGAACAACTTGCGCCATATCTGATTCAGAAGCAGAGGGTGAGGCTATTTCATGTATTAGGCATGCTTTTTGGTCATGTACCTGAGATAAGCCGTCAGTGTCATACACTGGACCTGAATCATTAAACTGGAGTTCCTGCATGTTGGCCATAAGCATCACAGCTGCATTGGCTTCCAGATCTTCCATGTCATCATCATTGTTCACATTTGCCATGAAGTTGTTATCCTGTTCAGGGAAATGTCCATCTTTTTCATCTTGAAGAGCCATGAGTAATGCCTGCTTGTGAAACTTACTACCCCGAGTTCTCGGTTTGGGACATGCTGTCGCTATATGACCTTGTTCATTACAATTGTAGCACCACACTGCATTTCCTGAGTTGGAGTTCCTAGGTGCAACTGGTTCAGACCTTTGCTGAGAAGATCCTGAGTTGTTCCTGAACCCCCCATTGTTATTAAACCTCTGACCATTCCCAAAATTTCCTGAAGAACTTCCTGAACCAGATCGACCATAGTTACGATTCTGAATTTCCACTCTTCCATCATTGACAACAGCTTGATTCCTTGTGTTAGAAGATGAACGTTGACGGTTGTTTGTTTTGTTGGAGAATTTGCTGAAAGCACGAGCAATAAGAGCAAGTCCCTGATTCAACGTATTAAAATCATCATCGTCATCGTCATTGGAGTTTGAGTAATACACTGCATCATTGTTGTTTAATGGAACAAGTTGAGTAGAAGCATTCTGTTGAGATGAATCATAAGGGACCATTTGGTTCGAGGTAGAAGATTGTGGATAACTGAAGTAGTTTTGCTCTTGAACATATGCATGATTTGACATTGGTGGTGGAGCATAGGGAGATTGAGCTACGAGTGCCAAAGAATTTGGTGTTGGTGATGGTGAGTATCCTCCTCGAAGAGCTCTATCTTTTTCCACTTCAGGTTCATGGTGTTTCAGAAAATCATACAACAAACCATATGGTGCATCATGAAGATTTTTGGTTTGACGAACAAATGTCACATATTTATGCCAATCTGGACCAAGACTACCGACGAATTTGGAGTTCACTGCTATCCTTGGTACTGTGATTTTGTGACGTTCCAGATCATTGACCACATTTGTGAAACTATGATAGTAGGATTCAAGTGACTCTCCTGGTTCAATTATGATGTTTGTGTATTCCATGTAGAGTTTGGATTCCATATCATCTTTGTTCAATTGAGTGCCTTCCATAAGGAGATGAACATGTTCCCACATAGCTTTGGCTGTTTTCTGAGCATCGACACTTCGATAAATTGGATTAGGTATACCTTGAATTATATAAGCCATTGCATACTCATCTGCTTCACGATGTAATTTTTGTTCTTCTGTGAGTGCAGATTCTGGAAGAGGTCTATCACCAGGAGGACGTGGAGGATCAGCATTTGGATCACCAATTTCAAATCGTGTTGGCCACTCAAATGGTCCTTCAAGTATCACTTGTTTCAAGAATTTCCCATGAGGTTTCTTAAGTTCAAGAAATCGTAAGAATCGACTTGACCATTGAACATAGTTCCCAGGTGTTAGCATTGGAGGTGTTTCAAGTGATCCCGCCTCATGTCTGGATTGTTGAGTTGTAATAACTTCACACATTCTGTCAAACCAGTGAGGTTGTTTGGAGGAGAACTGAGTGTTTTGTTGGGACATTTGATATGGTTGTTGTTGAGGAATGATTTGATGTTGTTGCATCATGAGATATTGTGGTTGTGGATTAAACGGTTGTTGTTGAAAGTGTGACTGTGAAGGTTGTTGATATGATTGTTGCTGATGGTATTGTTGTTGCTGATACTGCTGATGTTGTTGTTGAGGATTAGAGAAGTAGTAATGTGGTGGTTGAGACATCTTTGAACACTTGTGCAGAAATGGATCTTTGTAGAAGATTGAAATGCACGTTCCTTTGGTTAAGTACAAAATCCCAGGGATAAGTTGAGTTCTTACGCGTAACAATAATCTTACGCGTAAACTTTAGGTTATGCGTAAAGAGTAGTTTTATGCGTAAACAAAGAGTTTATGCGTAAGTTTTCTCTTTACGCGTAAGCTTTGGCTTATGCGTAAGTTTAGACTTATGCGTAAGGTTAAACAACCAAACAAATCTTTTAAACTTATCCAAGCTTGAAAGATATCCCAAGTTGAAGTATTCCACTAACTTATCCAAGCTAGGGAAGTACTGAGTCACCGTAACACAAGGAGAAGACCTTTGATGAAGTTATGCGTAGAACTCTGAAACTTAAACGTAAGATATGATCTTATGCGTAAGAGCTGATCTTCTGCGTAGAAAGTGACTTAGGCGTAGGATTCACAACTTACTCGTAGAATCTTGAGCGTAGATAGTGGACTTACGCGTAGGAAATGGACTTACTCGTAGGTTTTAGGCGTAGAAGACCAAAGTTACTCGTAAGAACAGGGTTTTGACCTATGTTACTCGTAAGAAAAGGGTTTTAACCAAAAATTACTCGTAGAAAGGACAAAAAGTACTGTTGACAGCTTTTTAATCGTACTGTTCACGTATGTTACGCATAAAGAGGTCAGAAACTTGAAAAATCTCAAATTTTTGAAGAAAAATGCTTAGAAATAAGGTACTTTTGATCAAATAACTTCACCAATACTTAGAAAACACTAACTATTGAAGATTTTGCTACCAAAAAACTAGTTTTCCAATATCAAAGAAGCTATAAAACCTTAAAAAACCTTAAAAATCAAAACTTTATGCAAAAACTAAGCTTCAAATCACTATATCAACCTTGAAACTTGTCCAAGCTTCAAGATTTGAGTGAAAGAAACAAAGAAAAATGCAAAAAGAAGGCAAAGAATACCCTTAACCCCACGTTAACCCAAAGAAACACACTTCAAACTCTATTAGGCGAATGATACCACTTGTTAGGTCACCATTTTGTAAACACAAGTATGATATTGATAGAAATGAGATGAGAAAAGAGATTGGTTGATTATAAGAAATGAGAGAAAAGTAAGAACAAGAGTTTCACTAAGATATTCAAATAACCAACAAAATGAGAAGTTTACATAAGCTTACTATTTATAAGGGAGGAGTAGGGCAACACTCCCTTCCTCCCTCATCTAGCTTAAAACGTGGGCTTTCAAGCCCATGGGCTTACTAACTTAAGCCTTGTAACTTTAACATAGTGAATAAAATAACTAAGCAACCTATTACAAAAGGTAATGACCGTGACTTGACTAAAATACAAAAGTATGATCCCAACACTTACACTTGAGATTTGCTTGTCCTCAAGCAAATGCGCTTTTATTCTACTCAAAATACAAGTTAGGGGTCATTTAACACTAATATAAAAGTAATTACAACAAATAATCGTTCCACTAAAGACCAAAGACAAGCACGGAGGTCATATACTAGCACCTCACAAATAGTGTTTAGATACTCACATCTCTCGGGTGTAATAAAGTATAAATTACAATATGGAAACGGAAGATATCTCTCACTACCTGTCATAGCAAAATAGATTACCATAGGCTTGGGAAAGGATCAAACCTCCACCACATGGCGTAAGCACCTAGGATAAAATATCAAAGAGGTCTTTTAAAGGGTTGTAACGTTAGGTGTAGGGATATGAAATACACGGTTTTGTTGGATAAAGGAAGTTTTACTGGTGGCGAGTTAACAATCTTGGTTAATTACATGTACAATGTGGCGTTGCTAAGCCAAGACTAGACTCGACTTAAGCTAATAAATGAAAAATAACAAAAACATAAAATAAACATAGAATAAAAAGGGATGGTAGTCCGTATGTTTTTTTCTGTTTTCTTTTTCTATTATTTTTTTCTTTTTCTTGATTTTTCGATTTTTTTTTTTTTTTTTTTTTTTTTTTTTTTTTTTTTTTTACATACACTCTTACCCTACCATCCAAATAATACATCATAGGGAATGAACATTCCCCTTACACTTGAATTTTTACATACTTTACAATAAACTAATCTATTGACTCGAATTAAGAAAATCAAAACACTTGGAGCACTTTTAAGATTAACGTACATGTGGGGGTAATAAATGATGTTCTTCCCCATTACTCCATAAAATAAGTACTTTACCCATGAGTCCCAATCGTCCCAAAACAATATGTACAAGGATATGACTCGACTTAGCAACCATGTAATCAATTAGATAGTTAACTTAGGGTTTAACAAATAACAATAATGCACTAAAGATGAGCGCATACACGGAAGGCTAAGGCGATTTGGTTGTACATTTAAGTGGGGTGTAACAAATTCTTCCTTTAAGTAAAATGCTTAAAGTTAGAAATGAAAAGATAGGCTCGGAGGGGTGTACTAGGGGTTTCGTGTACTAAAAATGAGTACAACGCTAAGGGTGTGGGAAAAATTAGTTGACTTAACTAGCCAAGTAATATGACTTAAATGGTCAAGTAATTAAGATACGGGTTTAACACAAGGGTGATCCTAATGCCTCTTATCATGTAGTAAATCCTACTACACGAATGTAGTCTCACTAGCGGCCTCGGGATGCATCATTAACGCAAGTTCTAGAATCTAAATGCTACCGGTTCACTCATAAGCACTAATAGTAAATGCTTTTCCTATCAAATCTAAAGGCGAACCTCACATTTTTTGGTGGAAAATTTTTCTGAATATACGGTTATGTGCTAGTCATACAATCTCCTATCCATGAGACGCTTGCTATGGCTAAAGTTTCACTCCTAAATGTTGTAAAAAATTTTAAATTTGGCGCTAAAATTGCACTAATAAGTATTTCTCATAGTTTTATTACACATCTACTATCAAACAAAACAAACTCAAGCGAAAGTGCATAGGTAAGGTATCATCTTTTTACCCTCCCCTTACACTTAAGATGAACATTGTCCCCAATGTTCAAGTAAAGAATGTAAAAGTGAAAAAATAAAAAGAATGAAATCAAATACTCCCCCGATTCGCTCGGTATGGATAATAAGGTGGTCAGGTTACATCTTCCTCCAAGAAAATGAACAATCAAAGCTTCCCTTCCAGAATATATATCATCTTCTTGTCACACATAACCTGTAAATCCTGAGAAAACAGACAAAACAACCTCGTGTAAATCCGGCGGCATCCTATATAAGTTACTAAATCTTAGAAAACAAGATAAGATATAATGCTTGTGGAATGAAGTTTGCAGATTTCCTGGAGATTATAAAACTTAATAATTTACAAAAACCATAAGACTCCGTTAGAAAAATAAAACCGGTAAAATTTCCAGATTTTTACACGTGATGCCGTCAAGAGTTAACTCTTGACGCCGTGAGAAGTGACCTGCAGAAATTCTTATGTTAAGTTTCCGGAAAATTTCTGGAAAAACTTGGTCCTACTTCCTGGAAAATCCTGCAAAACTTCATTATGACTCAATACAAGCATTTGACTCTAACAAATACGAATACACATGTTCATTTAATATTGTGGAGAATCATGATCGGTTTGTTTCTTAAAAACATATTTGGGGTTTCCCCTTACACTTATCTTTTGCAAAAATACTTTTAGGTGGAGTTAAGACTAAGCCAAAACACGAAAGTAAAGTATTTCCACTATTTAGTTTGAAACATGATCTACCAACAATAAAAATAAAGCATGCATACGGAAGCAAATAAGCAAAATAAAAATAACACAAAACATGGGTTGCCTCCCAAGAAGCGCTTTTCTTTATTTACGAGTCTTGTAGCTAGACTCAAGGTCATGGGTTACTACGTGATACGGGTGAGTTCCTCATTGAGGACATCCTTGGGATCAAACTTAGGTTTCAACTTCCTATCGGTTTCCTTAGTATGGTATGACCTTTCAAACTTTTCTCCATCCAGATCATACAAAGTCATCCTCATATGCCATGATTCGTCACCTTCTTTAGGTGGCTTGTCCCACCTCCATCTACACTTGTCTCCCTCTCTTTTCCACTTATTCATCTCTATATTAATAGGCATTACGCTCAAGAACTCAATCATCTTCCTAAAGACTAAGGGGTCCTCAAAGGGATCTAGCTCTTCATCTCTAGCTATGAGTTGTTCTACCGAATGTGTCTTTTCAACGAAATCTTTCTATAGATAAAATGGGCATTGAGGTCCTATGAAGTTCCTTTCTATCCAAGGTCCATATCTAGATGGTCTCCTATTCATCTCTACCCAATGCGGTGTCGGTTCATCATCACAATCATAACTATGCTTCTTTACATCGTACACCGACCAGGTATCGCCTTCACCTACCACTATCTTAGACTCCTTGCAATCTATCATGGCGCTAGCGGTTGCTAAAAATCCTCTTCCTACTAATAATGGGCATGCAGTGTCACTAACCATGTCTAGGACGTGAAAATCCGCTAATATAGTTAACTTTCCTACGTGAACAACTACATCCTTAATCATTCCAACCGGGTGGGCAATACTCTCATCCGCTAGCCCTATCAATACCTCCGTTTCCTCTAACTTTCCTAGCTTAAGAGCGGTGAATAAGGATAAGGGAATCAAGTTGAGGCTTGACCCTAAATCGGCTAGTGTGTCGAAAGCTTCGGATCTTCCTATCTTACAAGGCAAAACAAATATACCCGGATCATCAAGCTTTTTAGGCAACTTATTTTGAATGAAAGCGGTCCCATTTTTACCTAGTTTAAACTTCTCATATTTTTCTAGGAGGGCACTATAGTAAGGAGCACGCGCTAAGACATCAATGATGGGGCGTTCAAGGTGAAGTTCTTTGAATTCATCGTCAAGGTCTTGCGTAGGAGGTGTTTCAACTATACTTTTGACCGGTTCTATATCGGGTGTTTTATTTGATTGGTCCTTTTGAAGAATTTGGTTTTGTTTGAAACACGTGCTCGTTGATTTAACCGAGTAGTATTGTGGACACGAAGTGGGTGACGAAACTGAAGATATTGAATTAATGTTTAGTTTCGGATTCTTGATTGTGTCGCTTGGGAGTGCTCCCATTTCTCGGTCATTGAGAACTTTCAACAATGCGTCAATTTTAGTGGTCATCTCGCTTTGCTTTTGTTTGAAATCGGCTTCAAACTTAGATATGCGAGCTTCTTGAGATGCCATGAACTTAGACATCAACCCTTCAAGATTGTTGGTACTACCATAGTTGTTAGAAGGATTGTTGTTGAAAGTACGGTTGGAGGGTGGACCGTTTGGTTGGTAACGATTAGGCGGATTAGAAGAATTGGGTTGATTTTGTTTCCACCTAAGGTTTGGGTGATTTTTCCAAGAGGGGTTGTATGAATCACCATAAGGGTTTGGCTCGGGCTTGAAAGTGTACCACTTATCTCCCGCTTCGTCGGTACGCGTGGATGCGTAGTCTGCAAAAGCTGTTCCGAAGAGTTCCACACAATCACGAGTGTCGTGGGGACCACTACATAATTCGCATAAAGAAGTGATTTTGTTCACTTGGCTTGAAGGCTTAGGAGCTTCGTAAGATTTCATGAGAAACTTGACTTGGTCCTCAAGTTCCATGATCTTACGGTCGGGAGTGCTAGAATTGTTCGAAGGCAAAGATATTGCCTTGACCATTTTGTTCAAATCACGAGGATCATTCTAACTTTCGTTGTCATAGAGAGCAAGATCTTCTATGAGTTCCCATGATTGTTCCGCACTTAGATCACGTAGCTTACCACCGGCCGATTGGTCAATGGCTCACCTAGTGGAGAGATCGATATGGTCATAAAAGATTTGGACTTGGAGCCAAAGATCTATGCCATGATGAGGGACTTTTTGGATTAAGTCCTTGAAATGAGTCCATGCTTCATAAAGAGATTCATTTTGATGTTGTTGGAACATCAAGATGTCATTTCTAAGCTTAGTAGTTCTCCCCGGTGGGAAAAATTGAGCAAGGAAACGAGTGGTGAGATCATCCCATGTGGTGATGGATCCCGCGGGTAAACGCTCAAGCCATTGACTAGCTTGATCCCGTAGAGAGAACTGGAATAGGCGTAATCGGGTTGTCTCTCTAGTTTCAACACCTAGGTCTATGGAATCTACTATTTTTAGGAAGTCCTTAAGGTGTTGGTTTGGATCTTTGGAACGAAGTCCATGGAATGCACATCCGCTTTGCACCAACCGGATGGTGTCGGATCGCAAGGGGGTCGCATTGGCTCCGGTGAGCTCAATGGTGTTTTGGTAGCCTTGGTGGTTAGGTCGGGAATACTCTCCTAAGGTTCGGGGCCTAAGAGGTTCTAGTGGTGGGTTTTTTTGTGGTGGGATGACGGGTTCAAAGATGTTCCCATCGTCCATGATGTCGGGTGGTGAAGAGTTACGAACAAAAACACAAAGAAATAAGATAGACTAAAGAAATCCTAAAAATAAAAATAAAACCTTACTAGAAAGGAATCTAGCAAGTAGACTTAATAAAAAGAGATTCTAACCTAGACAATAACTATTCCCCGGGCTGCGGCACCAAAAACTTGATACGTGGGAATCGCACCAGGCTTTACCTCTCAAGGGATCTTGAGAAGCTTACAACCCCCACCAGGCAGTGTACCTGATCGTTGTAGTATAGTATAGTGACAAGTACCGGGGGATTGATCGTTCAGCCAGGAATAGTGTCGCTAGGATTAGAAAACCTAAATACTAGTTCTAAAGGTGAGGGATGATTCTTTTTGTATTTTTATATTTTTTAGAAAGCAAGTAAAAATCTCGGGTTTGAAGGATTTAGGCGGAATTAGTTGCCAGTCAACTAACCCAATACTAAAGATGCAATCAAAATAAAATACTAGAAATGAAAATAACTAAATTATACTAAAGTTGTGAGCAATAAGTGGAGAAAATGTGTTTACTTAGATTTCACTACTCCCTAGACATCTTTTACACGTTAATTACTTGTTATAGTTGCGTGGATGACGGATTGTATTCCTTAATACCATTCATGGGGTGGCGCACTTAACTCCCCAATCCTATGAGCTCTTATCTCCTCCTATACCATGCCCAGCACAACCATAGGGATTATAAACAGTGGCTCATGCATTAAATACAACCAAATAAACCTAGTGCACATCAGTTCATGTTTCCTAAGACGTTCAAGCATGTTACCAATTGGAGATCTGCCAGTTTTCTTAAGCCTAACATCGAATTCATTCATCCAAAACAACTACAAACAAGTAATCAACACATAATTAACATCTAGGTTTCATTAGATCCAAGCAAACACAAGATAGATCTAGCCTAGCATGATTAAATTAAGACAAGAACAAGATATAGACAACCAACACATAGACATATTGATTGAATTAAAAGAATACTTATCTCAATTACACATGAAAGGTATCAAGGGCTTAGAACCCTTGAAAAACCTGTAAAATTCGCACCAAGTTCGTACTTAGGGTTTCTCCAAAACTTCTCTATTTTTTAATGTGAAAATTAGAAAACTATATATAGGAAATAGGGTCTGACGGCGTCAATACCAAGCTCGGACTGCCTTGATCTACTTTTGACGCCGTCATGTGTTATGCATTTCCAGGCCGTCATGAATTTTACTCTTGACGCCCTACTTCGTGACGCCGTCAAATCTGTACTGGGTCGTCATGGAAATTACTCTTGACGCCGTCAGGAATTCCTTCTTGACGCCGTCACCTACTGTTCCCAGCAAGGAAAATTAAGACTTTGGCGTTTTCTTCACTTTTATGCTCCAAAAACGTCCGAATTGCTTCTTTTTCCAGATTTCACTCCCAAAGTACCTAAAATCACAAAAGGAACAATTTAGGGCAATATTTGATCAAATAAAGTCAATTCCGGGCTTAAATGACCCCCTAAAAGTGGTTCATTTTTCGCCTCATCATATACCCTTACTGTTAGGTCACCATTTTGTAAACACAAGTATGATATTGATAGAAATGAGATGAGAAAAGAGATTGGTTGATTATAAGAAATGAGAGAAAAGTAAGAACAAGAGTTTCACTAAGATATTCAAATAACCAACAAAATGAGAAGTTTACATAAGCTTACTATTTATAAGGGACGAGTAGGGCAACACTCCCTTCCTCCCTCATCTAGCTTAAAACGTGGGCTTTCAAGCCCATGGGCTTACTAACTTAAGCCTTGTAACTTTAACATAGTGAATAAAATAACTAAGCAACCTATTACAAAAGGTAATGACCGAGACTTGACTAAAATACAAAAGTATGATCCCAACAATCTCCCCCTAAGGGTCGGTCATCACGGTTGCTTGACGTCTTCATCTTTGTCGTTGACTTGTGATATGTAAAACTTTAAACGTCTTCAAAATGGTTGAATGATAATGAATGTACTTTGCTCTCTGTCTTTGTTCTTTGGTGATGATGTAGTGATTGTGTCATGAAGTAGTCTGCCATTCGTCACTCCTGCGTCTGTGGTGGTTGTCTGCCATTCCAACATACTCATACATCTTCGGACTTATACTTTCACGTGCACGAAGTTCCTTTTCATATTCTGAGATCTTTAAGTCTTTATACTTTGTAGATTCTTCTTTATTGACGTAGAATCTTTCTTTGAACTTTGTGGTGCTAAGATCTTTGGGGGAGCTTTCTTATGCTTCAAGATGTATGTATGAGCATGTTGGAATCTACCATCATGGAAGTGAGGTACCTGCAAGTAAATAGTTAGCAATAAATATCCGGTACTTACAGACAAGGATATAGAGTTCATCAACAGCATATTGTGAAGACTCCCTCTAATCCTTATCCAGGCCGTTCCCATATCAGATACTCCCGAAGGAGCTTACGAGACCTACTAAGTAGCTCAATGACTGGGTGAGTCGCTGGGGATCACTCCACGACTGTAGACCGCTATGAAACCACCGCAAACACTAAGCGTAACCCTTGTGGGGTTACCGAACTGACCTACTGTCAGGGCTGTTTGATGTTGACCCTGGCAGGAGTTTCCGTTCAATCATTGATAAATACATAAGTAATCCTCTCATAAACGTTCTCGGCAGATTGCTAAGATCTGCGAAGGACTCGATAATTTATAGCTGGTGTCCATTGATGTAGAACACCAGTTGTAGAAATACTAAGTGTTCCTAGGAGATCTTTGATGTATCTCAAGGCTCTAGACTCTATAAGTGCACACTTAGGTTTCCTATGCGGAGACTAGGGAGGGGTCTCCTGCTTCAATATCAACTATCTCTAAGAGATAAGTCGATAGATTACACTGGTTCCCCGTGAGAATGAAACAAGTCATTTTAAGAGAACTTGAGTGGTTAAGAAGGTTTAGTGCATTGCGTCACTGGGTCCATGATGACTTTGTCTTCAATACCGGTGTTGTCTTTTGCAACAATCAGTAGCATACGTATTGAACCCGGTGTCTGCCCTAAGGTTGAACATATGGAGGGCTATTTCTTTTCACCCTTTTCTTTGCTTTTCTTTTTAATTCTTCAACTCCTTCTTTCCCTTTCCTTATTTTCTCCTTTTTTTCGTATCATACCTAAGGACTTCTACTTCTAACTATGGGAGATGTCCTTGGTTAGATCCCTCCGGCTCTGGCGGATCATAGGACGATTATTCCTATCTTAGTCACCTTATAACTCCAACAGTAGCCAAGAAATCTTTTATTGAAAATCTCTCAAAGTGTTTGTGAGAATCAAATATTTTGGTTAACACTTTGAGAGTTTTGTGTACACTTTTGAAGGGCTCCCCCTGCACATGTGCTCATAAGTATTTAATAAATTTGCACATGCGGGAGGAGCAAGCATTTTTAATTGATCCACTTTCCGTGAACAAGACCGATTCGAGACACGCTTACATCACTAGTTAAACTAGCTTGAAGTTATTACCCGGCCTGGTCAAGTCCACAGAAAGTTTCTCAAGACGGTACATTTCTACTAAGACAAATCCTTTTCGAGACACGCTTACGTGGTTAGTTAAAGAGATACATTGTCAGCTTTTAGGTGACAACTAGCTCTAATAACTAACTTGATGTTATAACCCGTCGAGGATAAGTCTTTTCGATATTACTAACTTTTATTGTCTCGTCAATTCCTGGGTCAATACTGAGTCTAGCTCGCACATGATACAACTTTTAAGCTTTGACTTCGTATATTTTAATCACTTTTTCATTTTCTCCCCCTCAAAAATAGCATATAAAATGATGTTTTTGACAATCTTTTAGATTAAAATATGCCTTTTGAGTCTTACGGGGAGATTCACCAAGAACTTTTGATTTAGAGCAAAGTATTTTGTTTTGACAAGTGCTCCCCCTCAACAAGTGATTAGGTCTTATTGAGGTGAAATACTTGTCCTTTTGAGCAGAATTATGAAAAATTCATAAACATTTGATTAATTCTACTCAAAAGTAAGAAGCCTTCGCTCCTTATATTTAGGATTGAGGCACTGATGCGTACCTCGGGGTCCTTTCTTTACAAGTTTGGGTTGTGCACTGTAATGCGTACACAAGCCATTATGAAGTATATTATTGACAAATCAAATCAAATTCTTACAACTTTCTACCAATCAAGTCTCTGAAATGTCAACACCGGAAATCCAGGTCTGCCTCCAACATAACTTTCCAATCTCCTGAACTGATCCCTGCGCTTCAACCGGTTCTCTATCCTTGTAATGAATCTGCGAGCGTCCCTGGCCTCATTGGTATTCCACCGTTTAGATTTACCCAGTGCAATGTCATCTAATCTACTTTTGATTCCATCTCTGACGAACTTCAGGGTTTCATCACAGAACTTATGGATTTCTGCATAGCCCATGAAGCAGTTGCGACCGTTTACACTGCGGTATGTGAACCCAAATGCAGGATGCCTGATTAAGGTATATTGAGCAAGGTGTTGAAGGTCGGGGATATCGTAAAGGTTGGGCTTAGTGAGATTAAGCTTCTTCTGATAGCTTTCCACTCCCAGTTGCAGATCTTTTACTCGCTCTTTTATTATGATATGTCTCATGTAGATGAGTAGAGTTGTGATCAAGGCGAGCTGCATCTCCTTTGTAAGGTTGCACAGCTTTCCTTGTACCTTGAGTAGATATAGATCTTCAATGTCATTAAGGTGCAGTCGTGGAAAGTCAGCTTCGGAAATCTCATACTCTTTTTCATCAATTCTTTTGAGTATGATTTTGCTGAGATAAGCGTACCCAAAGAAAGTGAGAGTGGAGATAAACTGTATGGAGACAATCTTCAAATCACTCATAACTTCACCCATTGTTTGATTCAGTCTGCTACTTCGGTAATATTGTGCACGGTTCTCGGGCCAGTTGTGAATCCCGTAGAGTGCATTTCTGTCATAAGGCACGAGTTTGTCAATGAACAGCCTTGTAGCTTCTTCTTCAATGGCGTTGTTCAAGTAACGAGCAGCTGGAATCTTTGTAATTGATGTGGCATAATGCTTCTCAAAAGCATTGCCATGCTGAAGGAATTCCAAATCTTTGTTGAAGAAGTAGATGAACGATATCTTTGGTTCCTTTGGCTTTCCGATCATCGGCAGTGGTTTAGACCAGTCGGTGATGTATGGAGCAGATTTCTTTGTTACCGGATCGACACGAGACTCAGGGTTTATCCAGTCAACATTGCTTGACATAGCTCGAGCAATATTTTCAAGATGGTATTCAAGCTCGATGGAGTTAGCAGACCGATCTTTAATTAGATTGAACGCATCATTCTTGTTTCTTCGTAACTCTTTCTTAGTCATCTTCTTAATGTGAAATTTGTTTTGAATCAGTTGAGCGTATTCCACTGTTCGACCATCGAGAGGTTCTTGATTGTCGGCAAGTGGTGGTTGTGAGTTAATCATCTTATTAAACCAGGAGTATTCGGCAGTTGTGTCTTCGTCAAGCCATTTGAGAATGGTTTTTGGTTTCTTAGGTTCTGTGCCTTTTGACGAGGTGTCCGGTTTGGGTTGATGATGTTTTCTCTTCCTTTCTTTCTTCTTTGTAGATGTCGGTTCGGGTACTTCATCGGGTTGTGGAATCTCGTCGCCGCCGGTATATTTGAAGTGGTCTTGTGCTTTTGAACCGGAACCAGATGCCTTTGGTTGTTGGGTAGAAGTTGTGGTAGTTGGAGGGATGACCGGTGCTTTTGGTTAAGATGAGGGTCCTTCGGCTTGCTTATGTTTCTTTGCCTGAGAGTTAGGATCCTGATCTTCATCATCTCTTGGACGTTTCAGTTTGTCTGCCTCTGTGCTGCAAGTCTCTTTAGTCATTTTGGCTTTCAAAGCTTCCAGGACTTTAGCTTAATCAGGTGATAATGTGAACTTGCTTGCCAGTTTGTCCAGGAGTTGGGCTTCCAATTCATCCATAGATAACCCCGGTAGTGGAACAGTTGATTTGTCAACTCGAAGAGTAAACGTGGTAGATCGGATCACTTTCTTGACTGCTTGCTCTGCGAACTTGGTGAGTTCATCTCTCATAGGTGCCAGCAGCTCTTTCAACTCAGTGACTAAGTGTTGTTCCATGTACTGGTGTGCTTGAGCAGCTAATGTGGCTTCCAAGTTCTCTTGCACATCCTTAGCTAGGAAGGTTTCAACTTTTTCTTGCAGCTCTTGGACATTGGTATTAAGCTTAGTCAGTTCAGCAACTTGGCGTGCTAGTGATGCAACCTGATCTTCCAATTTGTTTTTCTTCTTTTCATGAACTCTTCTGAATGCTGTCTTTATCAACTTTGATGCAGCAGAGGATTTGGTACTTGCAGGTTTCTTGATTGATTTGTCATGTGTAGATTCGGATGCAGGAGGTGATGATTGTGAAGATTCTATGTTGGTAGTAACGTCCTTATCATCTCCTCTTTGTGGTTCGGGTTGTTCAACATTCTTTGCTTTGGCTGCTTCCTCTATTAATCTTTGTTCTTCAGCCAGTTTGTCAGCTTCGGCCTTAAGTTTTTGTTCTTCGGCTACTTTGGCTGCTACTGCCTTAAGCCTCAGATCTTCAGCAAGCTTGGCTTCTTCTTCTTTTCGTAACTTATCTTCTTCCAGCTTAGCTGCCTCTTCAGCCTTCCTGCTTTCCTCCATACGGATTGTTTCCTCCAGTTTGGCTTGTGCAAGTTCCTCAAGCCTAGCCTCTTCAGCTTCCTGTTTTTTCTTTAATTCCTCTTCTAGAGCCCGTTCTCTGAGCTCCATTTCTTCCATAGTCAGCAGATGTGGAGTCTCAGTATCCATATGATCCTCCTCTTCATCTTCTTCTGCTGCTGAAGCATTGTGCATTTCTACATCTGTGGGTGTGTTGTAGACAACCAAATCAGTATTAGTTCCTGTAGTAGGTTCAGGAAAACTGCTAGATCCACCAGCTTCATCAGTTTGAGAGAACAAAGGAGGTGGAGGTTGATCAGCATTGAATGCATCAATCTTACTGCGGAGGATACCCAAATTGAGAGCTCTTTCATTTTCTTCTTCAACTGAAAGGCCTATGTTTGAGTGAGCAGATTCTTGTTCAGCAGTCATTAGTTCCTTCATCTTCTCATTCCTGACCCTTTCTTCTTCCAACTTAGTTTCTTCTTCAGTGAAAGGTCTTTGATTGAGGTCTGCTGGGTATTCAACATTATCAGCAAATTCATCAATGTTCTTATCCCAATCTTCAAATTTCAAGTCTTTATCATCAATATCTTCAAGATTGACATTCTCGGTGATATTGGCAAAGGCTTCCCTGTAAACTGGACCTTCGTCGGACTCGGTTTCAGAGTTAGACAGTTTTGGAGAAGATGTTGGTGAGGGAAACCACCCAGGTTCAGGAATGGATGCGGGCTTCTTGACAGGAGTTCTACGCTTAAGTGTACCCTTTTTCTTATGTGTAGACTTGGTAGAACTGCCGGAGCTCCCAGTCTTGCTACCTTTCTTCCCCCTAAATGGTTGAACTACATCCAAGAAACCAACTTTGTCTTCCTTAAGTGCTTGTTCGTAGTACTTGTAATTCTGGCAAAGCTTCACTTTTTCATTCAAGAGACAATCGGGAAATTTCTTTCCTTGCTTACGAGTGCTGGTGTCAAGTCTCTTAATGATTCTGAGAGTTTCCTCATTCCTGAAAGTGTGCTTGTCTTTATCATCAAGTCTCTGTGGAATATCGTCATACTCACGAAGGAAGCTTTCGATGAGTAGTTTGGTGAAACGAACAAATGGAATGTTGGTGGTCTTGTGTTGAATGTGCCACACAAGGTCTTCCCAGATAATGCTGGCATAATCAACTTTCTTGACGTTTGCCATGGCCCAGAAAAGTTTGAGGTGTTGGAGCTTGGGGTGTTCATGGCCAGTGTCTCTGCCAGATAAGGACTTGGCAATCAGAATGTATAGGGTTCTCCATGGTTGTGGAAGAAATCTGATGTTGACCCTAGAATGTCTTGTCACAACTTCATCTGATTCGTCATAGCCAATATCCCGTAACCACTCTATCAGCTCTTCCTCGGTAGGTACTTGATCATATTCTTCATCTGGGCCAAGTTCGGGTAACCCAAGAAAATTCCTAAGTAAATCAATGTCCACAGTGACTTGTCTGTTGTGAAGCATGCAAGTGAAGGAAGCTTCCCCAAGGTCTATCTGAAGTGTATGCCAAAACTGGTGTATGTAGAAGCAGGAGACTGAAGCTGACTTAGTGAACAACAACTTGTTGGGGTGATATAGGAGAGCATCCACTGCAACAATACATGAGGATTCGTTTCAAGTGATTTTGTTGAAGTTGATACGTAAGTTGTTCTTTCCTATCTTCCTGGTGTAATCTTCGGGAAAGGTCTCTTCCCATGAGAGTTTTGGTTCAGGTTCTGGTCCATAAGGAATGTCATTGTGTTCTGCCATCTGAATTGATCATAAACAATCACAAACATAGCAATGATATACTTTGTTAGCTCAGACATTCAATTACATGATTGTGCACACATTATTGATTGATCAGTGGGTGTTTGTGTGTGAAAAAATTTTGGTAAATGACAAACTTGAGTTTTGATCACATGGTAGAAACTTATAACAATTAAGTTACAACATGAGTTTATCATTACAAGAGATTACACATTGGAAATTTTACAATACTTAGAAAAATTTCATGAATTGGACAATGTTACGCGTAAGTTGAAAAACTACGCATAACTTATATTACGCGTAAGAAATGATATTAAGTGTAGGTGCAAAGTCTACGCATAACTTTATATTTTACGCGTAAGTTCAACTTCTGCGTAGGCTTAATTTTACGCGTAGGATTATATCTTTTGCGTAAGATTAGATCTTAGGCAAAGGATTGAACCTTAAGCGTAAGATATAACTTGTGCGTAGGTTCTGACTTACGCATAAGATCATGACTTAAGCGTAAGAAACAACTTATGCGTAAGTTAATCTTTTTATGCGTAAACATTGTCTTATCCAAGACAATGTTTGTCCACGTGTCGAATCTTACGCGTAAGATTCAATCTTACGTGTAGGATGAACAACTTGTGTGTAAAAGCGTCTTTTTCCAGAAAATCACCTTTAGTAATTTGAGTTGTTTGATTCCTGAAAGTGTACAAACATAACCACTGATCAATATTTAAACCAACACACTTTATACACACATTTTATGCGTAAACATGTCATGAATCAATGTTACGCGTAAGGCCGTATGAACACATAATCACAACCACATTCAAACATGATTCTGGGTAGAAAGTAACTTAGGGCAAGTGATTCTAACAACCTAAGGAACATATGGTACAAATTATAACACCAATTGACCACAAAAACACAAGATCACAACTGCTGGTGCATTCGAACCCTAAATCTTTGATTCATGATCAAGAGATGTTTCTGATACAATTAAACCATAATATCATGATCCTAGGCTTACATGAACACTATCCCCATCATCAATTTCAAGTATAACTCACAGAATCAAGAACCCCTAATCGACTCGTATGAACCCTAATTCCAAATTAATCGATTTAGTGTTTCTGGGTACGATTGGAGTATAGTATCATCTTAATTATCATCCAAGGATCATTTCCCACTAACCAATTTAGCCATAACAACAACAATTTTCTGGGTTTAATTTCTACGCAAAACCTAAAGTCGATTTTAAAGATTATGATGAATTTAGCCGTTGGATTGAAGTAAAAATTAAAACCCTTGTTAAGAATGATGATCAAAACATGTTACAACTTACAGATTAGAAGATAGATGCTTGGATTAGTAGAATGATTATGAGTCATTTGATCGAGTAGGTGAAAGTGTTAAATGTTTTTGCAGGTGGTAGTAAATGTGAGGTCAAACGAGTTTTGACCGGGGTTAAATCAAGTTTGAAAGATTGACAAGTATGGTCCCTTAACCTTATGAACCACTTACTCTTAATGCCCAAACTAATACTCACATATAACTTACGTTAATTACACCAAGCTATGACAAGAACAACATGTTGAATTATACTCCCCCTCAACCTTAGACCGTAATCTTAAAAAATCTTAAACTTTATTATAATGGTCAAGGAGAGTATCCCGAAACACTTTTGAAGCATCACATTAAAAAAATGTAATATTTTTGGTAAAATGCAAGTATAAAAGTTAATATTTTGTGAAAATTAAAAAAAAAAAACTTTTCCTCCCCCTCAACACTTGTTTTTAATAAATAAGGACATTTGACAAAAATTAGTGTTGAAAAGATTGGAATATACTTGCATTTTTTTTAAGAATATTTACAAAGATAGTTTTGATGTTTGACAATCAATTGTGTTTTAAAAACTTTTCCAGATCATCTGTAGTCAAAGATCGCATACCAATTTGGTGAACTAGACTAGCAAACCTTGATGGTGCTAAGGATTTGGTAAGTAAGTCCGCCAATTGGTACTCAGTCCCAACAAAATACAGTTCAACGGTACCCTTTTCAACATGCTCTTTGATGAAGTGATATCGGAGATCGATGTGTTTGGATTTGCAATGATGTACTGTGTTGCAGGAGATAGCAATGGCACTCTTGGAATCACAGTAGATTGGAATCTTGTTGAATAGGTAGCCATAATCCTTAAGTTGTGATCTCATCCAGATGACTTGAGCACAACAAGCAGACATGGCTACATATTCAGATTCTGTAGACGACAGTGATGTGCAGTCCTGCTTCTTTGATTACCATGACACAAGTTTATCTCCGAGAAACTGTAATCCACCAGATGTACTTTTGCGTGTGTCTAAACATCCTGCATGATCAGCATCTGAAAAAGCAATTAGTTCAAAACCAGAATCCTTCGGATACCAGATTCCCAAGTTAATGGTTCCCTTTATGTATCGAAGGATTTTTTTGACCTCACTGAGGTGTTTTTCAGTTGGTTTAGACTGATAGCGAGAGCACATGTATACAGCAAATACTATATCAGGTCTACTAGCTGTGAGATACATGAGTGACCCAATCATATTGCGGTATTTGGTAGGGTCAACTGGAGTCCCATGTAAGTCAGCATCTAGTTTTGTGGTATAGCCCATTGGTGTATTATACGTATCACAAGTCATCATTCCATGTTTCTTTAAAATTTCTAGAGCATATTTGGACTGATTTATAAAAATTCCACGGGGTGATTGATGAACTTGTAGTCCTAGAAAGAACGAAAGTTCACCCATCATGGACATTTCAAAATTATCTTTCATTAATTTTGCAAAATCATTAGAGTAACTTCTTTTTGTTGAGGCAAAAATAATGTCATCGACATATATTTGAACAACAAGTAAGTCCTCCCCGTGGGTTTTTGTAAATAGTGTTGGATCCACCGATCCTTTAGAAAAGTTATTGGCCAACAAGAAAGTGGAGAGTTTGTCATACCACGCCCGTGGGGCTTGCTTAAGTCCGTAGAGTGCCTTTTTGAGTCGGTAAACGTGATTAGGACGCTCAGGATCAACGAAGCCGTCAGGTTGGCTTACATATACTTCTTCACGGAGTTCTCCATTAAGAAATGCTGTTTTCACATCCATTTGGTAAACTACCATGTTCCTGTGTGCAGCATAGGCCAAAAAGATCCGAACAGCTTCATGTCTAGCCACTGGAGCAAAGGATTCAGCAAAATCAAGTCCTTCTAGTTGGGAGTATCCTTTCGCTACCAGGCGTGATTTGTTGCGTATGACAGTTCCTTCAGCATCTAGCTTATTCTTCCAGATCCATTTTAACCCGATGACAAAGACTCCGTCAGGTCTTTCAACTAATTCCCAGACTTCTAATATTATGAATTGCTGAAATTCCTCTTGCATAGATTCAATCCAGTTTTCATAAGTCATTGCTTCTTTAATGTTCTTTGGTTCTTCGTGACAAACTGTGAGTGCATAGATACAAGTTTCTCCATCAGTGTGAAGTTGTTGTCTTGTCATTACAGGTGCATCTGGATGGCCAATAATATGAACTAGTGGATGGTCTCGAGTCCATTTGTGTGTCGAAGGGTGTAGTTGATAAGTATCTCGCATGTTGCAGGATCCAAATTGCGTGTAGACGACTCAGCTATATCAGGAACGGTTGGAGCCGGTGCAAACGGGTTAAAGAACGCATCAGGATCATGTTCTGCGGGTTGTGGAACTGATTGTGGTGTAGGAACTTCAGCTGATTGTCGGGAGTTAGAAACAGTTTGTTCTGTTGTAGATGGTGATGCAATTGGAGGACCGTCTCTCTCAACAGGTATGGTAGTTTGTTGAGGTGAGTTTGGTACAGGAAGGTTATCAGGTTGAGCAGCGGAATTAGGTGAGACCTCAGTAGAACGGTATTCAATTGTATCATCAAACAGTGGAGCAAACAAGGTTTCCAATTCTTTGCGGTTGAGTGGCAATGGTTCAGCCAAAGATTCCGGAGAATTAAGACGGTTGAATTCGGGTCCTAAGCTGTGTTGCTCAGAAGCCATCTGTGTGAGTTCATCAAAATTAGCGTGAATGGTTTCTTGAATTTCTCTTATTCGACGATTCCATATCCGAAAACCTTTAGAATTTTCACAGTATCCAATGAACACTCCAATGTCAGCCTTTGCTTTAAGTTTACCTAACTCATCACGATCATTTTTCGGATAACAAAGTGCTCCAAATACATGAAAGTAATCGATATTCGGTTTTCTTTTGTGAACAATTTGATAAGGTGTTTTGCGATGGCGTTTTGTTATCATGCAACGGTTTTGGGTATAACATGCGGTTGAAACAGCTTCCGCCCACAAGTAATCTGGTAATTGAGCATTAATCAATATAGTTCTAGCAGCTTCCACTAACGTCCTGTTGCGTCTTTCAACAACTCCATTCTGTTCTGGGCTTCTAGGAATAGATGTTTGATGTTCAATTCCCATTTTCTCATAATATGACCTAAGTGTCTGATTCTTAAATTCAGTTCCATTGTCAGTTCTGACTATTCGTACCGAGTTGCGTAACTGAACTTGAATTTTAGTGAGAAAGGTGATGATCATTGAAGGAGCCTGATCTTTACTTCGTAAAAAATAAACCCAAGTCCATCTGGAATAATCATCCACAATTACAAGAATGTAGCGTTTACCGTTGATACTTTGAACACGCATTGGTCCACACAAATCCATATGTAGCAATTGTAAAACATGATTCGTACTGTGCTCAGGTTTTGAAGGAAAATGAGCCCGAGTACTTTTTCCTTGTTCACAGGCTGAACATAAGTGATCTTTGGTAAAACGGAATCTTGGAAATCCATCAACAAGTTTGTAACGAGCAAGGTCAGTCATAGTTTTGAAATTTAAGTGCGAAAGCCGTTTGTGCCATAACCAAGATTTAGTCGATTCCGCTTTGGAGAGTAGACATATCGGAGATGTTGCAATCATATCTGACATTGATATTGTATAAAGATTGGAACCACGTGAGCCAGACATTAGATCGTTTCCTTGTAAGTCACGAACAAAGCAAGTTTTCTCACGTGCAACTTCTAGATCTCCATCACAAAATTGACCAACAGAGAAAAGGTTGTGTCCAAGGCCTTCCACATAATAAACACGACTGATTTCAATGTTCCCGCTTACATAGTCACCATCCATGATTAGAGCGTAATGATCATTCCCGAATCTGACAGTACCAATGAACTTTGAGACAAAGTTGTGTAACAGTTTGAGATTGCCTGTCATATGTCGGGTGCATCCGCTATCAACAATCCAGAGAACAATCTGTACCACCTGCATCACAAGAAGAAGACACGGATGGAACAGAAGTAAGGGTGGAACCCAAAGAAAGTGCGGGTTCCTGTTGGTTAGAAACACATGTATTCAACAATTTAGGAATCCATATAAAGTCTGGTTTGTGTTGTAACCAACGTTGCCAATTCCAACTAGTTCTTGCTTTCTTAATGGTGAATTCACTAGTGGTTGGCTTATTCCTAGATTTGTTCTCGGCACTTATGGTGGTAACTTCAACTTCATTAGAAACCGTAGAAGACGGCTTTCCTAAGATAGACTTAGAGGCAGTAGTGGGCCTAGAAGGAATGCGTATCCTACGTTTCTTATGACGATTGAGAAGAGAAGTAGCTATACATTTTGTATGAACACCAGATGATACGCTTTTACGACAAAACACACAAGATGCATTAATATTCAAAACATTCAAAGGTTCATCATTCGTTACATTTAGATTTTGATTACAATTTGCTAGATTAGAATCTAAATCTGATGCAACATGAGTATTATTCAAATTCCTAAGTTGATCTTCTACTTCTTGAGCTTCTAGTTGTCCTCTTTTACGTTGCCAGATCCTATTCTTCTTTTTACTTTTTCGCTTGGGTCTGCTAACGCTATTAGTGGAGACTAGTCCTGTGGAAGTGCAGGTATCAACGTTAGTGTTTTGAACAATATTTTCTTTAGCAGTTTTGTCTAATTGATACAATCCTGGTGCTATCACCGTGGTGTCAACAAACTTTCCTTTTTGAAGAGGCTTAATTTTCTCTTTTAAATCGATGATGATGTGATTTTTATCCTGAATGTCAGACTCAAGTTTCCCATTGCAGTACCTGAGGTCATTGCGGTTTTCTTGCTAGTAGGCGTTTTCAATTTTTAAATCCGCAATTTCTTTCTCGTATTTGAGACACAGACTTTTGAAAGACTCATTGTTTTTGCAAAGCTGACAAGAGTTTGAAATATTTTGACTTTGAAGTTTCAATTCCGTTTGAATACTTTGAGCTTGACACCATTCAAGCCTTTGTTTGAGTTGACAAATTTCTTTTGAAAATTGTTTTGTCACATCATCATTCTTAGTTCTCAGCTTGTTATTATCTTGTTTAAGTGTCTCGATTTCCTCATTCAACAAGTTATTATCAACACAAAGATCATCCATAAGCATAGAAGTACCAGATTTATAGAGATCATTCATGATAACAGACAAAATATCAGCATTGAGAACTTGTTCCAAGAGTCGATCAACATCATTTTTTAAAACTCTATTTCTTTGCTTTTGAACCAAAATCTCATTTTCATTAGAGTTGAAAACATTTATCATATTTTTGACCTCGTTTTGAAGTTCCTGATCCCAACGTGTAGCACAGAGACGGAGGTGTTTGACAATTGGCAACATTTGTTTTTGAAAAATATCTCTCTTTTCTCGCTCGTAAGCGGATTGAAAAGTTTCAACTTTTATTTCAGAATTACGTTCAATTGTTTCCTCCAAAATTTTGATGTCTTCCATGAAAGTTTTGAAATAATTTAAGACACGACAACTTTTTGGTAAAGGTGTAAGTTCACCGGATGATGGTAAAGGACCATTAACTTGTGCTATAGTTTGGACAGGGCCGCATTAGAGGATGAAACATAAGACTCTGTGACATACCATGATTTCTCAGGTAATTCCTTTTGAGGAACAAAAGATTTAGAAATGTGTGGAGCTTGTGAATAATCATATGGTGTCCAATATTGAACATAACTCATTTTTTATCGACTCTCGTCTTCAAGTTCTTCTTCTTCCTCAATATCAAAAACAACGGCACGCACAATCGTATTATCAAGCATGTGGTCCATACTGTAAATCTTAGGATTTTCTTTGAATGCTGTGTGAAGAAACATTGATTTGAAATCGCAAAGTGCAAATCCTTTATCGGGTCTCGGTTTTAAAGAAAATTTCTGTATTGTTGTGACAGAGTTCCCGTGTTTGTAAACAATGTGACGAAATTCTTTGAGTTGTTTTTCAAGATCAACAATCTCACCAAGTAAGTTATCTATGTACTTCCTTTTTCGTATTTTATGTTCACAAAAATCCTTTTTGCAATTGGAAAATTCTGTTTCTGTTTTTGAAAGTTCTCTTTGAAGACGTTCAACTTGCATTTTCAGTTCACATTTTTCACTTTCAAGTTTAGAAATCAACTTTCCGTTTGACTCAATTAAATCTTGCATTTTGTGCTGAAGATCTTGCTCTTTGTTGTAAGATTCTTGAAAAGCTTTTTCAAAACTTTTTGCATGTTTAATCTTGTCTTGCTGATTTGAAAGTTGAATTTTATAACACTCAATATCTCTTGCAAGAGACTCATTTGTTTCTTTTAAAGCTTTGTTTTTCTCGTTGCATTTTATGATTTGCAATTGTTGAGCATTCAGTTGTTTAGATAACAATATGAGGTCAGGGTCTGGATCAAATGATGGTTCATGTTGTTCTAAATGATCATGTTTATCATTCTCAATAGGATCATCAAATGAAACAACTGTGTCATCATCAAATATGACAACTGTGCTTATTTGTTCATCTGTTTGAGAAGATGAAGATGATTTAGATGGAACAACTTGCGCCATATCTGATTCAGAAGCAGAGGGTGAGGCTATTTCATGTATTAGGCATGCTTTTTGGTCATGTACCTGAGATAAGCCGTCAGTGTCATACACTGGACCTGAATCATTAAACTGGAGTTCCTGCATGTTGGCCATAAGCATCACAGCTGCATTGGCTTCCAGATCTTCCATGTCATCATCATTGTTCACATTTGCCATGAAGTTGTTATCCTGTTCAGGGAAATGTCCATCTTTTTCATCTTGAAGAGCCATGAGTAATGCCTGCTTGTGAAACTTACTACCCCGAGTTCTCGGTTTGGGACATGCTGTCGCTATATGACCTTGTTCATTACAATTGTAGCACCACACTGCATTTCCTGAGTTGGAGTTCCTAGGTGCAACTGGTTCAGACCTTTGCTGAGAAGATCCTGAGTTGTTCCTGAACCCCCCATTGTTATTAAACCTCTGACCATTCCCAAAATTTCCTGAAGAACTTCCTGAACCAGATCGACCATAGTTACGATTCTGAATTTCCACTCTTCCATCATTGACAACAGCTTGATTCCTTGTGTTAGAAGATGAACGTTGACGGTTGTTTGTTTTGTTGGAGAATTTGCTGAAAGCACGAGCAATAAGAGCAAGTCCCTGATTCAACGTATTAAAATCATCATCGTCATCGTCATTGGAGTTTGAGTAATACACTGCATCATTGTTGTTTAATGGAACAAGTTGAGTAGAAGCATTCTGTTGAGATGAATCATAAGGGACCATTTGGTTCGAGGTAGAAGATTGTGGATAACTGAAGTAGTTTTGCTCTTGAACATATGCATGATTTGACATTGGTGGTGGAGCATAGGGAGATTGAGCTACGAGTGCCAAAGAATTTGGTGTTGGTGATGGTGAGTATCCTCCTCGAAGAGCTCTATCTTTTTCCACTTCAGGTTCATGGTGTTTCAGAAAATCATACAACAAACCATATGGTGCATCATGAAGATTTTTGGTTTGACGAACAAATGTCACATATTTATGCCAATCTGGACCAAGACTACCGACGAATTTGGAGTTCACTGCTATCCTTGGTACTGTGATTTTGTGACGTTCCAGATCATTGACCACATTTGTGAAACTATGATAGTAGGATTCAAGTGACTCTCCTGGTTCAATTATGATGTTTGTGTATTCCATGTAGAGTTTGGATTCCATATCATCTTTGTTCAATTGAGTGCCTTCCATAAGGAGATGAACATGTTCCCACATAGCTTTGGCTGTTTTCTGAGCATCGACACTTCGATAAATTGGATTAGGTATACCTTGAATTATATAAGCCATTGCATACTCATCTGCTTCACGATGTAATTTTTGTTCTTCTGTGAGTGCAGATTCTGGAAGAGGTCTATCACCAGGAGGACGTGGAGGATCAGCATTTGGATCACCAATTTCAAATCGTGTTGGCCACTCAAATGGTCCTTCAAGTATCACTTGTTTCAAGAATTTCCCATGAGGTTTCTTAAGTTCAAGAAATCGTAAGAATCGACTTGACCATTGAACATAGTTCCCAGGTGTTAGCATTGGAGGTGTTTCAAGTGATCCCGCCTCATGTCTGGATTGTTGAGTTGTAATAACTTCACACATTCTGTCAAACCAGTGAGGTTGTTTGGAGGAGAACTGAGTGTTTTGTTGGGACATTTGATATGGTTGTTGTTGAGGAATGATTTGATGTTGTTGCATCATGAGATATTGTGGTTGTGGATTAAACGGTTGTTGTTGAAAGTGTGACTGTGAAGGTTGTTGATATGATTGTTGCTGATGGTATTGTTGTTGCTGATACTGCTGATGTTGTTGTTGAGGATTAGAGAAGTAGTAATGTGGTGGTTGAGACATCTTTGAACACTTGTGCAGAAATGGATCTTTGTAGAAGATTGAAATGCACGTTCCTTTGGTTAAGTACAAAATCCCAGGGATAAGTTGAGTTCTTACGCGTAACAATAATCTTACGCGTAAACTTTAGGTTATGCGTAAAGAGTAGTTTTATGCGTAAACAAAGAGTTTATGCGTAAGTTTTCTCTTTACGCGTAAGCTTTGGCTTATGCGTAAGTTTAGACTTATGCGTAAGGTTAAACAACCAAACAAATCTTTTAAACTTATCCAAGCTTGAAAGATATCCCAAGTTGAAGTATTCCACTAACTTATCCAAGCTAGGGAAGTACTGAGTCACCGTAACACAAGGAGAAGACCTTTGATGAAGTTATGCGTAGAACTCTGAAACTTAAACGTAAGATATGATCTTATGCGTAAGAGCTGATCTTCTGCGTAGAAAGTGACTTAGGCGTAGGATTCACAACTTACTCGTAGAATCTTGAGCGTAGATAGTGGACTTACGCGTAGGAAATGGACTTACTCGTAGGTTTTAGGCGTAGAAGACCAAAGTTACTCGTAAGAACAGGGTTTTGACCTATGTTACTCGTAAGAAAAGGGTTTTAACCAAAAATTACTCGTAGAAAGGACAAAAAGTACTGTTGACAGCTTTTTAATCGTACTGTTCACGTATGTTACGCATAAAGAGGTCAGAAACTTGAAAAATCTCAAATTTTTGAAGAAAAATGCTTAGAAATAAGGTACTTTTGATCAAATAACTTCACCAATACTTAGAAAACACTAACTATTGAAGATTTTGCTACCAAAAAACTAGTTTTCCAATATCAAAGAAGCTATAAAACCTTAAAAAACCTTAAAAATCAAAACTTTATGCAAAAAGTAAGCTTCAAATCACTATATCAACCTTGAAACTTGTCCAAGCTTCAAGATTTGAGTGAAAGAAACAAAGAAAAATGCAAAAAGAAGGCAAAGAATACCCTTAACCCCACGTTAACCCAAAGAAACACACTTCAAACTCTATTAGGCGAATGATACCACTTGTTAGGTCACCATTTTGTAAACACAAGTATGATATTGATAGAAATGAGATGAGAAAAGAGATTGGTTGATTATAAGAAATGAGAGAAAAGTAAGAACAAGAGTTTCACTAAGATATTCAAATAACCAACAAAATGAGAAGTTTACATAAGCTTACTATTTATAAGGGAGGAGTAGGGCAACACTCCCTTCCTCCCTCATCTAGCTTAAAACGTGGGCTTTCAAGCCCATGGGCTTACTAACTTAAGCCTTGTAACTTTAACATAGTGAATAAAATAACTAAGCAACCTATTACAAAAGGTAATGACCGTGACTTGACTAAAATACAAAAGTATGATCCCAACACTTACACTTGAGATTTGCTTGTCCTCAAGCAAATGCGCTTTTATTCTACTCAAAATACAAGTTAGGGGTCATTTAACACTAATATAAAAGTAATTACAACAAATAATCGTTCCACTAAAGACCAAAGACAAGCACGGAGGTCATATACTAGCACCTCACAAATAGTGTTTAGATACTCACATCTCTCGGGTGTAATAAAGTATAAATTACAATATGGAAACGGAAGATATCTCTCACTACCTGTCATAGCAAAATAGATTACCATAGGCTTGGGAAAGGATCAAACCTCCACCACATGGCGTAAGCACCTAGGATAAAATATCAAAGAGGTCTTTTAAAGGGTTGTAACGTTAGGTGTAGGGATATGAAATACACGGTTTTGTTGGATAAAGGAAGTTTTACTGGTGGCGAGTTAACAATCTTGGTTAATTACATGTACAATGTGGCGTTGCTAAGCCAAGACTAGACTCGACTTAAGCTAATAAATGAAAAATAACAAAAACATAAAATGAACATAGAATAAAAAGGGATGGTAGTCCGTATGTTTTTTTCTGTTTTCTTTTTCTATTATTTTTTTCTTTTTCTTGATTTTTCGATTTTTTTTTTTTTTTTTTTTTTTTTTTTTTTTTTTTTTTTTACATACACTCTTACCCTACCATCCAAATAATACATCATAGGGAATGAACATTCCCCTTACACTTGAATTTTTACATACTTTACAATAAACTAATCTATTGACTCGAATTAAGAAAATCAAAACACTTGGAGCACTTTTAAGATTAACGTACATGTGGGGGTAATAAATGATGTTCTTCCCCATTACTCCATAAAATAAGTACTTTACCCATGAGTCCCAATCGTCCCAAAACAATATGTACAAGGATATGACTCGACTTAGCAACCATGTAATCAATTAGATAGTTAACTTAGGGTTTAACAAATAACAATAATGCACTAAAGATGAGCGCATACACGGAAGGCTAAGGCGATTTGGTTGTACATTTAAGTGGGGTGTAACAAATTCTTCCTTTAAGTAAAATGCTTAAAGTTAGAAATGAAAAGATAGGCTCGGAGGGGTGTACTAGGGGTTTCGTGTACTAAAAATGAGTACAACGCTAAGGGTGTGGGAAAAATTAGTTGACTTAACTAGCCAAGTAATATGACTTAAATGGTCAAGTAATTAAGATACGGGTTTAACACAAGGGTGATCCTAATGCCTCTTATCATGTAGTAAATCCTACTACACGAATGTAGTCTCACTAGCGGCCTCGGGATGCATCATTAACGCAAGTTCTAGAATCTAAATGCTACCGGTTCACTCATAAGCACTAATAGTAAATGCTTTTCCTATCAAATCTAAAGGCGAACCTCACATTTTTTGGTGGAAAATTTTTCTGAATATACGGTTATGTGCTAGTCATACAATCTCCTATCCATGAGACGCTTGCTATGGCTAAAGTTTCACTCCTAAATGTTGTAAAAAATTTTAAATTTGGCGCTAAAATTGCACTAATAAGTATTTCTCATAGTTTTATTACACATCTACTATCAAACAAAACAAACTCAAGCGAAAGTGCATAGGTAAGGTATCATCTTTTTACCCTCCCCTTACACTTAAGATGAACATTGTCCCCAATGTTCAAGTAAAGAATGTAAAAGTGAAAAAATAAAAAGAATGAAATCAAATACTCCCCCGATTCGCTCGGTATGGATAATAAGGTGGTCAGGTTACATCTTCCTCCAAGAAAATGAACAATCAAAGCTTCCCTTCCAGAATATATATCATCTTCTTGTCACACATAACCTGTAAATCCTGAGAAAACAGACAAAACAACCTCGTGTAAATCCGGCGGCATCCTATATAAGTTACTAAATCTTAGAAAACAAGATAAGATATAATGCTTGTGGAATGAAGTTTGCAGATTTCCTGGAGATTATAAAACTTAATAATTTACAAAAACCATAAGACTCCGTTAGAAAAATAAAACCGGTAAAATTTCCAGATTTTTACACGTGATGCCGTCAAGAGTTAACTCTTGACGCCGTGAGAAGTGACCTGCAGAAATTCTTATGTTAAGTTTCCGGAAAATTTCTGGAAAAACTTGGTCCTACTTCCTGGAAAATCCTGCAAAACTTCATTATGACTCAATACAAGCATTTGACTCTAACAAATACGAATACACATGTTCATTTAATATTGTGGAGAATCATGATCGGTTTGTTTCTTAAAAACATATTTGGGGTTTCCCCTTACACTTATCTTTTGCAAAAATACTTTTAGGTGGAGTTAAGACTAAGCCAAAACACGAAAGTAAAGTATTTCCACTATTTAGTTTGAAACATGATCTACCAACAATAAAAATAAAGCATGCATACGGAAGCAAATAAGCAAAATAAAAATAACACAAAACATGGGTTGCCTCCCAAGAAGCGCTTTTCTTTATTTACGAGTCTTGTAGCTAGACTCAAGGTCATGGGTTACTACGTGATACGGGTGAGTTCCTCATTGAGGACATCCTTGGGATCAAACTTAGGTTTCAACTTCCTATCGGTTTCCTTAGTATGGTATGACCTTTCAAACTTTTCTCCATCCGGATCATACAAAGTCATCCTCATATGCCATGATTCGTCACCTTCTTTAGGTGGCTTGTCCCACCTCCATCTACACTTGTCTCCCTCTCTTTTCCACTTATTCATCTCTATATTAATAGGCATTACGCTCAAGAACTCAATCATCTTCCTAAAGACTAAGGGGTCCTCAAAGGGATCTAGCTCTTCATCTCTAGCTATGAGTTGTTCTACCGAATGTGTCTTTTCAACGAAATCTTTCTATAGATAAAATGGGCATTGAGGTCCTATGAAGTTCCTTTCTATCCAAGGTCCATATCTAGATGGTCTCCTATTCATCTCTACCCAATGCGGTGTCGGTTCATCATCACAATCATAACTATGCTTCTTTACATCGTACACCGACCAGGTATCGCCTTCACCTACCACTATCTTAGACTCCTTGCAATCTATCATGGCGCTAGCGGTTGCTAAAAATCCTCTTCCTACTAATAATGGGCATGCAGTGTCACTAACCATGTCTAGGACGTGAAAATCCGCTAATATAGTTAACTTTCCTACGTGAACAACTACATCCTTAATCATTCCAACCGGGTGGGCAATACTCTCATCCGCTAGCCCTATCAATACCTCCGTTTCCTCTAACTTTCCTAGCTTAAGAGCGGTGAATAAGGATAAGGGAATCAAGTTGAGGCTTGACCCTAAATCGGCTAGTGTGTCGAAAGCTTCGGATCTTCCTATCTTACAAGGCAAAACAAATATACCCGGATCATCAAGCTTTTTAGGCAACTTATTTTGAATGAAAGCGGTCCCATTTTTACCTAGTTTAAACTTCTCATATTTTTCTAGGAGGGCACTATAGTAAGGAGCACGCGCTAAGACATCAATGATGGGGCGTTCAAGGTGAAGTTCTTTGAATTCATCGTCAAGGTCTTGCGTAGGAGGTGTTTCAACTATACTTTTGACCGGTTCTATATCGGGTGTTTTATTTGATTGGTCCTTTTGAAGAATTTGGTTTTGTTTGAAACACGTGCTCGTTGATTTAACCGAGTAGTATTGTGGACACGAAGTGGGTGACGAAACTGAAGATATTGAATTAATGTTTAGTTTCGGATTCTTGATTGTGTCGCTTGGGAGTGCTCCCATTTCTCGGTCATTGAGAACTTTCAACAATGCGTCAATTTTAGTGGTCATCTCGCTTTGCTTTTGTTTGAAATCGGCTTCAAACTTAGATATGCGAGCTTCTTGAGATGCCATGAACTTAGACATCAACCCTTCAAGATTGTTGGTACTACCATAGTTGTTAGAAGGATTGTTGTTGAAAGTACGGTTGGAGGGTGGACCGTTTGGTTGGTAACGATTAGGCGGATTAGAAGAATTGGGTTGATTTTGTTTCCACCTAAGGTTTGGGTGATTTTTCCAAGAGGGGTTGTATGAATCACCATAAGGGTTTGGCTCGGGCTTGAAAGTGTACCACTTATCTCCCGCTTCGTCGGTACGCGTGGATGCGTAGTCTGCAAAAGCTGTTCCGAAGAGTTCCACACAATCACGAGTGTCGTGGGGACCACTACATAATTCGCATAAAGAAGTGATTTTGTTCACTTGGCTTGAAGGCTTAGGAGCTTCGTAAGATTTCATGAGAAACTTGACTTGGTCCTCAAGTTCCATGATCTTACGGTCGGGAGTGCTAGAATTGTTCGAAGGCAAAGATATTGCCTTGACCATTTTGTTCAAATCACGAGGATCATTCTAACTTTCGTTGTCATAGAGAGCAAGATCTTCTATGAGTTCCCATGATTGTTCCGCACTTAGATCACGTAGCTTACCACCGGCCGATTGGTCAATGGCTCACCTAGTGGAGAGATCGATATGGTCATAAAAGATTTGGACTTGGAGCCAAAGATCTATGCCATGATGAGGGACTTTTTGGATTAAGTCCTTGAAATGAGTCCATGCTTCATAAAGAGATTCATTTTGATGTTGTTGGAACATCAAGATGTCATTTCTAAGCTTAGTAGTTCTCCCCGGTGGGAAAAATTGAGCAAGGAAACGAGTGGTGAGATCATCCCATGTGGTGATGGATCCCGCGGGTAAACGCTCAAGCCATTGACTAGCTTGATCCCGTAGAGAGAACTGGAATAGGCGTAATCGGGTTGTCTCTCTAGTTTCAACACCTAGGTCTATGGAATCTACTATTTTTAGGAAGTCCTTAAGGTGTTGGTTTGGATCTTTGGAACGAAGTCCATGGAATGCACATCCGCTTTGCACCAACCGGATGGTGTCGGATCGCAAGGGGGTCGCATTGGCTCCGGTGAGCTCAATGGTGTTTTGGTAGCCTTGGTGGTTAGGTCGGGAATACTCTCCTAAGGTTCGGGGCCTAAGAGGTTCTAGTGGTGGGTTTTTTTGTGGTGGGATGACGGGTTCAAAGATGTTCCCATCGTCCATGATGTCGGGTGGTGAAGAGTTACGAACAAAAACACAAAGAAATAAGATAGACTAAAGAAATCCTAAAAATAAAAATAAAACCTTACTAGAAAGGAATCTAGCAAGTAGACTTAATAAAAAGAGATTCTAACCTAGACAATAACTATTCCCCGGGTTGCGGCACCAAAAACTTGATACGTGGGAATCGCACCAGGCTTTACCTCTCAAGGGATCTTGAGAAGCTTACAACCCCCACCAGGCAGTGTACCTGATCGTTGTAGTATAGTATAGTGACAAGTACCGGGGGATTGATCGTTCAGCCAGGAATAGTGTCGCTAGGATTAGAAAACCTAAATACTAGTTCTAAAGGTGAGGGATGATTCTTTTTGTATTTTTATATTTTTTAGAAAGCAAGTAAAAATCTCGGGTTTGAAGGATTTAGGCGGAATTAGTTGCCAGTCAACTAACCCAATACTAAAGATGCAATCAAAATAAAATACTAGAAATGAAAATAACTAAATTATACTAAAGTTGTGAGCAATAAGTGGAGAAAATGTGTTTACTTAGATTTCACTACTCCCTGGACATCTTTTACACGTTAATTACTTGTTATAGTTGCGTGGATGACGGATTGTATTCCTTAATACCATTCATGGGGTGGCGCACTTAACTCCCCAATCCTATGAGCTCTTATCTCCTCCTATACCATGCCCAGCACAACCATAGGGATTATAAACAGTGGCTCATGCATTAAATACAACCAAATAAACCTAGTGCACATCAGTTCATGTTTCCTAAGACGTTCAAGCATGTTACCAATTGGAGATCTGCCAGTTTTCTTAAGCCTAACATCGAATTCATTCATCCAAAACAACTACAAACAAGTAATCAACACATAATTAACATCTAGGTTTCATTAGATCCAAGCAAACACAAGATAGATCTAGCCTAGCATGATGAAATTAAGACAAGAACAAGATATAGACAACCAACACATAGACATATTGATTGAATTAAAAGAATACTTATCTCAATTACACATGAAAGGTATCAAGGGCTTAGAACCCTTGAAAAACCTGTAAAATTCGCACCAAGTTCGTACTTAGGGTTTCTCCAAAACTTCTCTCTTTTTTAATGTGAAAATTAGAAAACTATATATAGGAAATAGGGTCTGACGGAGTCAAGACCAAGCTTGTGACGCCGTCACCTCGCCGCCAAAATAATTCTCGGACTGCCTTGATCTACTTTTGACGCCGTCATGTGTTATGCATTTCCAGGCCGTCATGAATTTTACTCTTGACGCCCTACTTCGTGACACCGTCAAATCTGTACTGGGTCGTCATGGAAATTACTCTTGACGCCGTCAGGAATTCCTTCTTGACGCCGTCACCTACTGTTCCCAGCAAGGAAAATTAAGACTTTGGCGTTTTCTTATGCTCCAAAAACGTCCAAATTGCTTCCTTTTCCAGATTTCACTCCCAAAGTATCTAAAATCACAAAAGGAACGATTTAGGGCAATATTTGATCAAATAAAGTCAATTCCGGGCTTAAATGACCCCCTAAAAGTGGTTAATTTTCCGCCTGATCAATATACATTGAATGTTTTATCTTTTGCAATTAAGTATTTTTCCGTTTAAAAAACCGTGTCTTTTTTATCAACGTTGGCCGGCCACGTTGCGGCCTGGCGAGCGTCCTTTCATGCCAACTTGCATCCACAATGGTTGCGTCGCTAACACCTATGGGCTCTGAAAAATGGAAGGAAATGGGCAGGGTTCAGTCTAGATTGTTTGGATCATGCAACTCTTCCAACATTATATTAATTAAGCTAATATTGTCAATATGATGCTAGATGCAATCAATAAAATATGTCCTACATAACAAAGAATGGAAAATGTAACACTCTGTGTTGCAAATTCATAGAGTATACTATTTTTTACATGAAATGTATACCATGATTACTTTTGCTGATAATGAGGCCTATCACAGCCCGAATAAACTAAAAACTCTTTTAGAGCCCATAAATCTGATTTAGCAACACAATACAACCGGGGTCATTGGATTTAGCAACAGCTGTAAGTAGCATGTGATGAGGTATCGCTCCTGCCTTCCATAGTGATCATTCATTTTCGTGAAATTTTGTACGATAAAAATGATTCAGAAGTGTACACGGAAAAGATGATAGAGAAAAAAATAAGAAATTCCAAACAACCCTGAATGAAAATATCATACCAGCATCTCGTTATTCAAAAGTCCTAATATTTTGTTAGCCTGTCTATGCTTCTATGCGACATACCACACAAAAAAGAAGGTCCCATAAACAACAACAACAAATTGAGAACTTGTGAACCCAATAGCCAAATGCGCATAAGCTGTAAAAGAGACATTTAAGTGATAAACATTACAAAAATATGAATATGGTTGTCAACTCAACTATATTCGCAACAAATAAACAGCGAAAACAAATACCATAAACGCAGCGTGTTTCTTTTACATTATTTACTTAAGGTCAATGATGAACAAACCTGGCCGGAGACTGCTTCTTGTTGCTGATTCTCTTCTTTAAGCAGTTCCCCTTGCTCAGCATGCAAGATGTACAACTTTCTCTGTGATAAGCTGTAAAAGAGATGTCTAAATAATAAACTTTCCAAAAATATAAATATGATTGTCAACTCAACTATGTTCGAAACGAATAGCACCATATATACAATTAATGAGCTAATGATTCCCGATGATCCATTTGACAATATATAAATCTGGTCATGATTTAGGAAAATGAAATAAGTAAAAAGCACAAGCAAATACTACAAACGGATCTTGTTCCTTTTTTTACATTATTTACTTAAGGTCAATACTGAACGGACCTGGTCGAAGATTGCTTTAGCATTTTCTGTGATTTTTTTTATTATTTATTATTATTTTTTTTGTTGCTTTTGCTTGAACTTCCTGTGAGTACTTGCGTCGTCTATTTGTTGAGGCATTTGATGGTCATGCAACCAAGAAGGTCGTTGGTTGGTCAAGAATGCTTTGCTGCATTATTGTCACCTGCAGATGTAAATAAAAAGCCATTAGTTGTACATGTATTGTCATAATTGGTGACTGCAATTTATATAAAACACACAAAATGAGTATAATTGAAAATATACTAAAACCATAGAGTAGCACTCAATAAAGCGCCCAGGATGCATAAAAAAGTATAAAATGTAAAAGTTTACTTACATTTTCAATAAATTTTGATATTCAAACTCTACACTTCTTTATCGTTCGCCCTATCAGAAGAAACACTATCTTTGCTACAACTCTTTTCATATCCCCAAAGAAGGTCTAGAATGATTGTGACTAACACCCTTAGCCGAGTTCACTCTACTTACGGATTCCGCTATTTCAAATCCAGTTATGTCCACTATTTGAAACACCCGCAAAAACTACATATTTAGTCAGACGGGAACGACACAAAAGGTAAAAAAAGCCACAGCTGCTACAAAGGAGCTAATAATTTCACTTATCGTAGGTTGTCAAGCACATAGCATATCGGTCCAATATTCCTACGCAAACTACTACAACCGTTTTTCTGGTCCTTCGTTAAAACCTACTACAACAACAAATCATGCAAAATAAGTATAACTTAAATGGTCATTCACATCTTGTATGCAACTACTAAATAACATAAGCACGGATAAGCTTGTTTGCTTTCAGTTATAGGATGAATTGCTGGTGTTATTCTATACAATGAGCTGGTGCAACCTAACGTTTAGTAACGTTAATGGAAAATAAGTTTGTTGTCCACAGATGGATTACCAATAAACGTAGTGTGAGAAACTAACCCATTCGTAGAGGTTGGTAAAATCAGAGCTATCTTTATTTGTTTCCCTTCCTGCTCCACAACCTGGTAAATACGTAACACGATATCAAAGTTTAACACTCTAGAGAGTAATCCATGATTATTTTAATGCAAAAACTTAAGCACTTGAAGCTTAATTAATATAATAATTACCTTCTTTTAAGAGAGTAATCAATCTCAAACAGCATATGCAGCAGCCACTTCCTTCTTTAACGGCTCATACATGGCCTTTAGCAGTAAAAAGACAACCACCAAGAAATTAACACATGGTAGCCTGAAATTCAGACAAATGTGGTTCAAAATAAATAACCAAATTACCTTAAGTGGCCATACGCGCATGCCTATTATTTTTTTGTAACGTGCCGATACCTATTCCTATTTGTGAGTCCATACCTAAGATCATAATGACATTCAGAAAATCAGTAAGTGGTAGATTGGAACCCAAGTAATATTTAACAGGAGAAATACAGTTACATATCTATGACATATTAGTTAAGTGTTAACCGAAACTGGAACTCGGCTTACCTGTGGCGAACGACTTTGGGTGACCAATATTAGCCCTTGAAAAAGTGAGATGCCAGGTACGTTTTACTACCGTTAGGGTTTGCACGAAGTACCACATATATTTTTCAATGAATCGAGTATACATGCGAAGGATGTTGCGGACGATAAGCTCTGCCTTCACTGGTGTACTTGGTAACTGTAAGCCTATATCAGGTAAAACCTTTGGTAAGAAAAATGGCGGTAAAAGTATTGGCCACAGTTGTGAGTTAATGAATTTACCTTTATAAGTTTTGACCCACCATCAGCTGACCGCCACTATTACATGCTTGTCTGCGTTGTCATAGTCTTCCATTACAAATTTCCGTGCTATTTCGTTCCAATGGGTAAACCTTGCGGTATTGCCACTGCAGGAGAAAGCTTTCGTTAGTGGCAGTTCAACAAAAGTATTAAAGTTTGGCGATTTATAATGAATCTAACTCTAGATTTTGCAGAGGCCGGGATGTATTATAGTTAAGTAATGTAAAAAAATTGGTTTAAGATTATATCAGCTGTAATGATGATACATCACTTTGATACCAAACAGCCAAATAATCAACGTCAAGTTTAGACTGGAAAAGTAACATATTTGAATATCTAAAACCAAAAGTAAGTACTAAATGGAGTCATGCTAATAAGTTAGTATTTCTAATATGTGCATATAGGGAGTGACAAATACCTTCATTAGGCATGGAAACTTGAGGCATAACAGGTATTTGTCAACAAAAGTTTAAACCTCACTCAAAAATTATTAATTGCAAGTGACTATTGTGATTCTATATTCTAGCAATATGCAAACAATAATAATAAAAATAAAACTTACCGCAAACCAAATTCTCTCAAGCCTTTCATCGAACACTTGGCGGGAGACAAATGTAAAATGAAGAAACCCACTTCCCAATTCACCTTCAAGCTCAAATACTTAATCCCAACTTCAAAGCAACCATATTTACATGTATCTTTACTCTTTTGGAAACTCTTATCACCGCCACAACCCGACTTCACCACAAAGATCAGCAACCTCCACCATTATTGATCCTTCCCTGTTTTTCGCATACAGCTTTGATGATTACAAATCAGATCTCAAACTATCTAACAAATACTCATAAATACCCATCAATAAGTTTACCAAAAAAACTGGTATTATTGTCACCGAAAACCCTAAATCTCAAATCCATCAAAATTAAATACAATTAAACGAAAATCATAAAACTGTTACCTGGTACAATCGAGTTAACATACGATCTTCACACACCCAACACCATCAGCGCACACCCAACATCTCCCTTCCTTTACATGGACCATTTTTTTTATCTATTTCCGGAGTAGGTATGTGAAGATCAAGAAGCTTCAGGAGATATCTATAAATCCGAAATTGAACCGGAGAAGAAAAAACCGGGCCAAGATAAATGGGCCATGGTAGCCCAAATTTTTTGGCAGGAAACCGCTAGCAAAACGACGTCGTCTGAACGGATTTTAATATAAACTTATAATTTAACTTTTATATCATGACCCTTATAAGTCATATTAGCATGTACGCGACAGTGAATATGTGATTCAGTACGTTCAGATCTTAAAACAAGAATGACATCAACAATTTGAATAGGAAAAACTAGTGATGGGAGGATATTGACTAAACTTGAATGGCTTGCATTTTTTTTTAAATGTCAACTTTAACTATCTCATAATAATTAAACTACAAATTTATCTCACAAGTATTAATTAGTACTTGAACCCATAATCATTTGATTAAAGAGTTTTTCACACTACATAAGTTACCAATATGTGGAAAACTAGAAGGGGGTTGAATAGTTTACCGCTTTTTGACTTAATTATCTTTTAAAAACTTTACGTTTAATTAAAGATATAAACTCTAATTACTTGTTAATCTTTGAAAAGCTTTACGTGTAATTAACGATTCTAACTAAAGACAATATGTAATATGCAAAGACAAAGAAAGAAATGATCAAACCACAACACGATTGTTTATCGTGGTTCGGCTACAAGAACTCTTTTTCCTTGCCCTACATCCACGCCCCGAGTTTTCAACTCGAGAGTTTCAAGCACTAGTCAACAAGCTCCTTTCACGGGTGGAGAAACCTTTATAATCATCGCTTACACTTTATCCGGTACAAAGCTAGATACCGGGTCCTAGTTCAAGGTAGAACCAACCTAACGTCGCCTATCCACTATTTCCGACACTAAGCTAGATGTCGAGTTCTTTTACAAGGGTACAACCACCCCCGATAGTTCTTTTACAAGGGTACAACAACTCCCGTCACACTATGTATTTTAAGGCCTAAAATACTAACCGATCACTCTTGAATATACACAATCAAATGATGTATAAACTACACTAAGTTTACATAAGGCTAAACTAACAAGTCTTGCAACATTGAGTTGAAACTTGTTACTTCTTGGATGAACTTGTGAACTTCTATGCTACATAAGACAATCACACAAGTGAGTTGCTACTGAGTTAGATGAGAGAATATATGAAATATATGTCCTAAAGTCATAGGTGATTTCTTGCAAGTGGTTTGGTATTTATACCCAAACAAACCAGACTTCTAGCGGATACGGCGGAACCTTAGAATGGGTTCCGCCCATATACCCCCAGGGTTCCGCCAGATCTGACAATCAAACTTACAAGAAATCACATTAAGTTATTTCTAGTCAAACACACAAACATTCAAGAGATCACATCAACATGGAATGCTTCCAAAATGTGTAAGAGCTTTATGGATAGTTAAACACACAAGCCTTCCATAAATGCACATTGATGTGATGTTATACTTTCTTTATTAAAAAATATAACAAGGTTATGTTTAACATGTAAATGTAGTTATACAAGAATTAAGAAACTAAAATGATGTTTTACTATAAGCTAAAGTTCATACTTTGTCATTAACAAAACTTTTACTTACTAAAATTTATAAAAGTAACCAAATAAAACTTTTACCCACTAAATAACAAATACCACAATAAAAAATTGCTTTCCAAATCAAATTTGTCAAAAATAACAATTGCTTACTAAAACTTATGGAGTATAAAAGTAAGTAAATAAAAAAATTAATAAAAAAACGGAGTAAATATACCATCACACTTTTCCCAAATTAATAAAAACTACTGCTTCCTCACCTGCACTTAACCCAATTCCCAAATCTCACCTCATCATCCCAATTCCCAAATGTCTAAACCCTAACTTCGTCATCGTTATTAACAACCACCTCCGGCACCGTCGTCACCACCACTGGTCGTCGATTGATACCCCAACTCCGGCACCGTCATCACTAGCACCAGCGTCGTCACCACCACTGGTCGTCGATCAATACCCCAACTCCGGCACCGTCATCACCAGCTCCACCGTCGTCGCCACCTCTGGTCGTCGATCGATACCGTAACTCCGGCACCGTGCTCACAGTCGTTAGGTATAATACATATTCTTTTGAGTTTTCGTGTTAGTTAAAATTTTATCATATTATCGATATGTTGTTACAGCTGATTATGTGTTTGTAAATGTGTGTTGATATGTTGCTGATTATTGGTTTGTAAATATGTGCTTATTAGGTTTTAGTACTTTATTTTGTGTATAGTGGATGCATATGGAATTTTAATAGTTGAATTAGTAAGAGATTAGATGTTAATATGTGTATAAACAATGAATGATGTGAATTCAGGTCGATGCTTAAAGTAAATGTAGTGAAACATATTAACGAGAATTTGAGCATAGAATTTAGTTTTTATTTACCGGACTAAACTCGATTGCTGGTTTGTCGGAAAATGAAAAATCGATGAGTTGAAGTGCATTTTGGTTATAATATTTGATTAGGATTTTGTGCATTGTGGATAGATAATGAGCTAATGTAGCGAAATAGATTCAGCGTTGGTTACAAGAGATGTTTGGAACTTTGGATGTTGCGCAGATTGTAATTTTTCTTACATGAGTTTCTATTATAAGTAACCAATTTGGTCTTGTAATTTGTATCAAGCTTCATAACTGACACACCGTGGTAGTAGTCTTCCTCTACTGTTTATCTTTATTTCATAGTCCGTTTATACTTTATATAGACTTGAATTGATTTGCTTAAACAGCGCTTGTGTTTAAGCACTTATTTGTGTCTTGGCTATATATGTGTTTAGGCATATGTATCTAGTATTTAATGTGTTATGGCCTAGAACCATTAAAGATGAGTATTATGTTAAAGCACAAGCGAATAAAAGATATATCTTGTCACATTAGACCATACGATTATATTTACACATTTCATTGTATTGGCAGGTTAATATTCTAAAAGCTTCAGCATTCATGATTGAAAAATATAGTATAATTACACATTCTTACATGTTTGCTATTTTACGTAGTTGTTTTATTAATACATCAACCTTTTTGATCTTCCTCATTATCTTATTCAAGTCGTAGTTAAAATATTGATAGAACTCTGTTCCTAGTCATAAAGATGTACCTTTTTTAATCAAACAAAAACAATAAAAGTTGTATCACAATACCATCTCTTCATAGTAATACTGGAGGTGACCACAAAAACTTTATTCATACACCACCATGTTATTCAGTTTTGTACTAAACTACATCACCCAAAACTTTTTGGTGGTGTACTAAATTACAGATTACATCCAGTAACTAAATCACCCGTTACAGTAATAATGACCCATAACCCAAAAGCCAAATCAGCAACTTCTTCCTTACACTGATAATCTGCATGATTAATTATGCAGTAGATGACAAGAGCAGGTTTAAACCATCCCCATCTTTAATGGTTCTAGGCCATAACACATTAAATACTAGATACATATGCCTAAACACATATATAGCCAAGACACAAATAAGTGCTTAAACACAAGCGAATAAAAGATATATGTTGTTGTTGTTGTTGTTGTTGTTGTGTGTGTGTTTTTTTTTTTTTTTTTTTTTTTTTTTTTTTTTTTTTTTTTTTTTTTTTTTTTTTTCATGTGTGTGTGTTTAGGCATATGTATCTAGTATTTAATGTGTTATGGCCTAGAACCATTAAAGATGATTCCAAGCTAGTTTTTTGTCATTTTTTTTTCTTATAAACGGGTCTTAAACACATGTTTTCAGGGAGATGATTGTTGTGCATCCAAATGCTGAGATCCTAGACGACATTGCTGGCAAACTGAGAGAGGTCGGTAGCTATAAATACATATTTTTCTCCAACTTCATGTTTCCAATATTGTTATAGTAATTATTTGGTTGAATTTGCGCGGCAGTATGTATTAGAGGAGCTTAATGTCAAGTCTGTCGTGCCCTGCAATGATCCATTAAAGTATGCTACTTTACGTGCCAAGCCTGATTTCAGGTACTTTAAGCTCTTCTATTCTATTTTCTTCAGTATTTTTATGTTGAATATTCTACGAACTATGAAATAATGTATCTTTTCTATTTATGTGTATCAGTGTGTTGGGTAAAAGACTGGGAAAATCAATGAAATTAGCTGCAGAGTCAGTGAATGCAATGTCACAAGACGACATTTTGTCTTTCGAGAAAGCAGGGGAAATTACCATTGCTGGCCACTGTTTGAAGCTTCTGATATGAAGGTGAATTAATGGTTTCATTTTAACAGCATATTATCCGGATGTCTTCAAGATCGTCTACCTAAACTATATATCATAATCTATTTTGGCATTGTAGATTATGCGTACTGGAACCCACTGATTCAGTGGAGATTTATTTCAGTTCACTGATGACGACCCGTCCGTTTCTGCCCGTATTCTACAATCCCAGGTAACTCTTGATGTCACTATATATTTACTGATGACTGGGTTGATGTGGGTTTTGCTTTATCTTTAGCGGGCCAAACAGACAAAGTAATCTGTTTGAGAGATCAGCCTATTGGCTACTAGCTTTTTTTTCTTATCGCAGGAAGCATACATCAAAGAGCCGCTAGGATCCCCTTTACTCGACATTAGCGTGTTACCAAACCATGCTGTAAGATCTTATGAATACGTTGTTGCTTTTCTCTAATACAACTTTTTTTGTTTATATTAAGTACTAGTGTTTGCTTCATATATTTCCTAGAAATTGAACCAAAATATGTTTCCTTAGATATTTAACTCACAATATAACTGTGTTCTCGGTTCTTGAACTTGCCATAGGCTTTAGTATTCTGATGCTAACTTTTTTTTTTTTTTTTTTTTTTTTTTTGAAATTTGCAGGTGGTCATTTCTGCAGACTTACAAAAATATCTCTAACTGTGACTTCAAGATTACTTTGCCGAGATTTGCATTGAATTATATTCATGTCAGTTACTTAGTACTCTGTTTATAAATGGTGCCAACATGGAGACATGGATCGAGAAGGTTACATCTGCTGAGTTTGACCGAGTTGGTTCATAAGCATGCATGTTCTGGAGCATACATATTGGAACCCTATACATAACTTAATGTTCTTAGATGACCAGATGTAAGATTGCTTTAGACCTAATCTTCAAGAACATTTACTGTAGATATGTGAAATTGTATGTTGATGGGTGATTCCAACTGACACAATGTATTTGCACCTTTTTGAGAGATGAAATGTAATATTATGTGTATGTTTGTAATGATAAGCTGTTTTGATAATTAATATAAGCTCAGACAAGAAAAAATATAGATAAAAATTAGATTAATATATAAAGACTTTTACTGACTAAACTATCTTAAATAACTGCCAGTATTGAACTAATACATCCCCATGATAGGAAGAGCTTTAAGAACCTTTTGCGTACTAAAACGTTTTAGTCAGAAAATCTTTTGGACCTTTACTTACTGTTTTTTAGTGATTATAGATAGTGATCCCTTTGTTACTTACTCTTTTATTTTTAGTGGGAGTAGAGTAAAAGGGTTTTAGTTACTGAATCTACACTTTTTTCTCACTCTTCCATTAGTAAGCAAATGTCCTTTATTTTGTAGTGGATTAATTACAATTTTAATTCAACTTTAAAGCATCATAAACATTGTAATATCACATATAATATAAAAATAATATGTATCATATGTGTGTAGTCGGAGTAAATAGTTAAGTAATATGTAATTGGTACTTATACATCTAATTCTAAATGTGTTTGATCATATAGATATCACATATAAATATAAACATACATGTCGATACTCATAAACATATGTACATTTACATATACAAGTTAATCGAGTATGGATAAAATATATAAATTTTAAATAATTATACACTAGAAAGATCGAGGTCAGGGCAGGGTTCGGGGATTTATGATATCCCCATCCCCGCCCCATCCCCGGTTTAATATTTCAGGGGATTCCCCATCCCCAGTCAACTCGGGGATTCCCCAGTCAAATCGGGTTTGAGGATCGGGTCTCTATCATATACGAATTTTTTTGCCATCCCTACGTTGTATAGTGACAAGGCTGGTTTTCTTTTCCTTTTTTTTTTTAAACGGAGTATAACTAATCAAACAATTGAGGTGAAGTCCATAAGCTGATCACTTCCATAAGGACCATAACCCAAAATAGTCAACTTACATGTCCGCATCAATAGAAAGTGTCACTGAGAAGAAGTTTAAACCTAGATAATTCTATTGTTACTTGAGACAAACAAGTTAACTCAATACCTTCAAGATATAGCGTTTTTCCGCATAAATTTGAACTTTTAGTGTTTTGTCCCGTTTTTATAATTATGTCATGGTAATCGATGACATCCTAGAAGGGCCCGTTTGGAATGTCGATGGTTTACAATTTGGATTTGAATTTGAATTAGGGCCCGTTTGATTTGGCGGAATCCTAAGGATTATGGTGGAATTGAAATCCAATTCCATTTCATAACGTGTTTAGTTGACAAATTCAAAGAATTTTGAATCTGAATTCCATTCTTTACTGTGTTTGGTTGGCAAACGGAATAGAATGAAATTCCTTCAAAATCACATATATATGGAATTCAACATTCCATGACCAATATGAGAGGATTGTTTACAATTCCATGAAATTCATATTATCTTTATCATTGTCATTATTATTATTATTATCATTATTATTATTATTATTATTATAAAGGATAATTTAATTATTATTGTTATTATTATTGTTTTTTTATAAACAACCACTTTATTAAGATTTAAAATTATGATTTATTTAAAATTAAATATAAATTATTATTTAATTATTATTGTTATTATTATTGTTTTTTTATAAACAACCACTTTATTAAGATTTAAAATTATGATTTATTTAAAATTAAATATAAATTATTATTTAATTAAAAATTATTTTCATTATTATATTTAAAAATTATTATTTATTTAAAATTAAATATAATTTATTTATAGCTTACTTTTTTAATTTATACCTTAATTATTTTCATTATTATATTTAAAAATTATTATTTATTTAAAATTAAATATAATTTATTTATAGCTTACTTTTTTAATTTATACCTTAAAAAATGCAATTGTATTTTATATAAAAACACTATTTATTTAATATACTAGTTTATACAATATTATTTAAAAAATTATTATTATTATTATTATTATTATTATTATTATTATTATTATTTGATAAGTAATTTATTTATTAATAATATTTAGTTTATTAATCTTAAACTAACATTAAATTTAAAATATTTTAGTATAATTGTTTTTTCTCATTTCATTCTTCCAACCAAACATGTGCTAGAATTTGCAAATTTCAATTCCGCCAGATTTTAAATCCTAAGGATTTCAATTTCTAACATTCCATTCCTTCACATTCAAATTCTTTAAACAGATTCCAATTCCGCTAAAAACATTCTGCGAACCAAACGAGCCCTAGGATTTGGATTTGAATTTGAATTCTTGTATAAATTTTAAAAAAAAATATGAGTGAAAAAATATATTACTAAATACAAATATAATTTTTTATAAATAAAAAGTGTTATTTTTAGAGAGAGATAGAGACACTAAATAATGCAAATCCTACCTATTTAGTATTCATTTGGAATAGTGCATTTCGGTGGGGATGAAACCCACTTTTCAATCCCAACCCGCTAAACAAACAATGTTTATTAGTCACATCATGTTCCAAACCCACCAATGCCCTTAAACTAAACATGCCCTAAAATGTTGATCGTGAAAATGTTGCAGGTAAGAAAATGCTAATGGAGGGTGACGAGAACACTACAACAAAAGATGGCTTTTTGAGACCACTATTTGGGTGCGTTTTAATGACATCCAAAAAAATAGCCTTTTTACATGACGAGTTAACTCTTAGGCTATGTAGAGTGGTGGTGAGTTTGCTCCATGGTGAGTGACTCACTCACCTTCCAACCAAAACACATAACACAACTCACGGCCAATTTGTGTTAATTTGGTGAGTTACTCACCAAGGTTACTCAATAACAAATTTGGGGCCCACTATTGTTTTAATATCTTTTTTATTTGGTTTGTAAGAGCATGGGGTACCTTAACCTCAAGTTAAGGTTTCACCCACGACCACGTAAGCGCTTTAACCTTTTCACATTAAAAAAAAAAAAAAAAAAAAAAAAGAAAAAAAAACTTATCATAACTAAACTTTAACCAAACTTTAACTTTAAACTATTTTCAAATTTAACCCCGTTTTAGGGGGTAAAATGATTTATTTTTTTATTTTTTTATTCTGCAATCAACCTTAACGCCTCGTTAAGGGCATAACAAAAATCTTTAACCAAGCTTTCACTTTTGTGGGGGGGGGGGGGTATATGTTAACGAGGCTTTAACACCGGGTTGGTTAAGCTTTAACCACGGATTTTGTTAAAGTACCGCATGCTCTAAGTGTGTTGGGAGTATTTAGTGGGGTATATTATTATTATTATTATTATTATTATTATTTTGAACAGCTTATTAGTTGTTAGTGAAATATATTTTATATTAAATATATTTTAATGAAAGATGAGGTATGATGATCAAAACAGATGTATTGTGCGTGAGAGTGAGTGGAAGTAATAGGATAGAGAAAGTTGAGGTGGCACTGAGATGGTGGTGGTGACTCACCACCACTGCTTTCAGCCTTAAGTCCTATTATACTAGAACATATAGGTAGCTTAATGTGAATGCCCTAATAAGTTTGTTTTATAAGACACTTGTTAATTGTTAATTGTAGTTTTATTATGATTGACTCCATTAGGACTTGATAGATGGATTTATATAGTATTTAACTTTTATATCATGACCCTTATAAGTCATATTAGCATGTACGCGACAGTGAATATGTGATTCATTACGTTCAGATCTTAAAACAAGAATGACATTAGCAATTTGAATAGGAAAAACTAGTGATGGGAGGATATTGACTAAACTTGAATGGCTTGCATTTTTTTTTAAATGTCAACTTTAACTATCTCATAATAATTAAACTACAAATTTATCTCACAAGTATTAATTAGTACTTGAACCCATAATCATTTGATTAAAGAGTTTTTCACACAACATAAGTTACCAATATGTGAAAAACTAGAAGGGGGTTGAATAGTTTACCGCTTTTTGACTTAATTATCTTTTAAAAACTTTACGTTTAATTAAAGATATAAACTCTAATTACTTGTTAATCTTTGAAAAGCTTTACGTGTAATTAACGATTCTAACTAAAAACAATATGTAATATGCAAAGACAAAGAAAGAAATGATCAAACCACAACACGATTGTTTATCGTGGTTCGGCTACAAGAACTCTTTTTCCTTGCTCTACATCCACGCCCCGAGTTTCCAACTCGAGAGTTTCAAGCACTAGTCAACAAGCTCCTTTCACGGGTGGAGAAACCTTTACAATCATCGCTTACACTTTATCCAGTACAAAGCTAGATACCGGGTCCTAGTTCAAGGTAGAACCAACCTAACGTCGCCTATCCACTATTTCCGACACTAAGCTAGATGTCGAGTTCTTTTACAAGGGTACAACCACTCCCGATAGTTCTTTTACAAGGGTACAACAACTCCCGTCACACTATATATTTTAAGGCCTAAAATACTAACCGATCACTCTTGAATATACACAATCAAATGATGTATAAACTACACTAAGTTTACATAAGGCTAAGCTAACAAGTCTTGCAACCTTGAGTTGAAACTTGTTACTTCTTGGATGAACTTGTGAACTTCTATGCTACATAAGACAATCACACAAGTGAGTTGCTACTGAGTTAGATGAGAGAATATATGAAATATATGTCCTAAAGTCATAGGTGATTTCTTGCAAGTGGTTTGGTATTTATACACAAACAAACCAGACTTCTGGCGGATACAGCGGAACCTTAGAATGGGTTCCGCCCATATACCCCCAGGGTTCCGCCAGATCTGACAGTCAAACTTACAAGAAATCACATCAAGTTATTTCTAGTCAAACACACAAACATTCAAGAGATCACATCAACATGGAATGCTTCCAAAATGTGTAAGAGCTTTATGGATAATCAAACACACAAGCCTTCCATAAATGCACATTGATGTGATGTTATAGTTTCTTTGTTAAAAAATATAACAAGGTTATGTTTAACATGTAAATGTAGTTATACAAGACTTAAGAAACTAAAATGATGTTTTACTATAAGCTAAAGTTCATACTTTGTCATTAACAAAACTTAGCAAAGATCTTAAAATATAAATAGTTTTTAGGCGATATTTGTATTAACAATCTCCCCCTTTTTGTTGATGACAAAACATAAACTTTATTTATAAGTAAGCCACTAGTTTTAGTGTTAAGTCTTATAAAGTTTGTATTAAAACTTGTTTTTGCTAAGATGATGTGATATGCAAAAGTTGGGGATGAGAACAAGTTTAATATAAATTCTCCCCCTTTTTGTTGAAACAAAAAGAAAAGAACGTAATGATGCAAGTGCTCCCCCTTGGACAATACTCCCCCTAAATGGAGTGCCAAGTAAGGAGACATGGATTTTGAACCTACAAAAAAAATTAGTTGCCGCACAAGACAAGTGTAGAACAAGTCATGAAGACCCTTTTTGTTTAAACACAAAGAAGAGTTGCGAAGCAGAATGATGCAATTCTCATGCTCCCCTTGAATATTACTTCCCTAAATTGGAGTAACAAGGAAGGGATATATGATAATGATCCTACAAAAGAGAGTTAGCACAAGATATATATGTTACCATCACAAGATATAGCACCAATACCTAAATGGTCAACAAACAATGCATGCCACATAGTAGAGTGAAATTCATTTCATGTAAATTTTGACTTTTGGAAGGTCAAATACAAGAAATTAGGGTGGTAACATCCTACCTTAAAAGGGAAAAAAAAATAAAAGGAAAATAAAAATAAAAAGAATAACATCATAATCCTTAATAAGAAACATCCTCCTAAAGAATGTTTTAAGGTAGGTGATGATGAGAATGAGTGTTTTGGCTTGTTAGGTTGTGTTTTTAGTGCTACTACGGATGAGACTCTATCATTGTTGGAGACTCTAAACTTGAGGTGGGTGAGACAAGGATTCTAGACGGTCCAAAATGTGGTTTAGGATAAACCTCATATCATAGGTTAGCTCGCGGATTTCCGTTCAACATCTTTTGGAAATGTGAGCGGTCTTTTCACAATGTCCGCAATTATGGCTGGGAAAGTTTGGTGGAAAAGGGATCTCATTTGTTGGTGGTGGATTACTTGTGCTTGATGGAGCAAGGGTGGATGGTTGAGAGGTGTTTTTGTTTCCTATACTTGTTGAGGTTGGAGATGTGGCCCTTACGGATGCATTTATTTCCTCATGAGAAGGAAACATTGAATCAAAGTGTTGGGAAGACTCTTGTGGTGGTTTTTGTTGTTGAGTATAATGGCGGAAGCTTGGTTCTCCTTAAAGAGGATCATGAATGAATTTGTAAATGGGGTGAAACACAAATGATTGTGGGTATGTATGATGATGAGGTGAAAAATGAACCGTTTTTAAGGGGTCATTTAAGCCGAAATTGGAATTTATTTGATCAAATATTGCCCTAAATCGTTCCTTTTGTGATTTTAGGTACTTTCGGAGTGAATTATAGAAAAGGAAGCATTTTGAACGTTTTTGGAGCATAAAAGTGAAGAAAATGGCAAAGTCTTAATTTTCCTTGCTGGGAACAGTACCTGACGGCGTCAAGAAGAATTTTATGGCGGCGTCAGGAGCAAAATGGATGATGGCCTAGAGAAAACGTGACGGCGTCAGAAGTAGGGCGTCAAGAGTTAATATGGTGACGGCCTGGAGCAAGATTACACATGACGGCGTCAGATCCAGATCTAGGCAGTCCAAGAACTTTATTGGCGGCGAGATGACGGCGTCAGAATTTTACTCTTGACGTCGTCACCTCACAAAATCTATATATACTTTTCTATTTTTCATTCATTAAAAGAAGAACTTGTGTGGAGAATATTAGGGTCGAACCTAATAAACCCTAGGTCGTTTGTAATTGTATTTTCAAGGGTTTTCACCCCTTGAAACCCTTCATGTTCAATTGAGATAAGTTTTCCTTCAATTCATTCAATATGTCTATGTGTTGTTTGAATATATCTTATGCTTGTCTTTATTTTAACATGCTAGGCTAGATCTATTGTGTGTTTGCTTAGATGTAATGAAACCTAGATGTTGATTATAGGTTGATTGCTTGTTTATAGTTGTAATGGATGAATGATTTCAATGTTAGGCTTAAGAAAACTGGCAGATCTCCATTGTGTAACTTGCTTGAACGTCTTAAGAAACATGAACCGATGTGTACTAGGTTTTTATGGTTGTATTTAATGTATGAGTGAATTCTAGTGATCCCATGTTAGGAGCTTCTTAGCCGGCTCGACATAGGAGTGAAGTAGGAGCTTATAGGATTGGGGAAGTAAGTACACCACCCCATGATTGGTATTAAGGAATACAACCCGTCATCCACGCAATTGTAACAAGTAATTAACTTGTAAAAGATATCTAGGGAGTAGTGAAATCTAAGTAAACACAATTCTCCCATCTATTGTTCACACCATTAGTTTAATTGTTTATTTACATTTTTGTTATTTTACTTTGATTGCATCTTAGTTATTGGGTTAGTTGAATAACAACTAACTCCGCCCCTCTTCCAAAAACCCAAGATTTTTAATTGCTTTTATAAAATATAAAAAATACAAAAAGAATCATCCCTCATCTCTAGACCTAGTTTTTAGGTTTTCTAATCCTAGCGACACTATTCCTGAGTTGAACGATCAATCCCCCGGTACTTGTCACCATACTATACTACAACGATCAGGTACACTGCCTGGTGGGGATTGCAAGCTTCTCGAGATCCCTCGAGAGGTAAAGCCTGGTACAATTCCCACGCATCAAGTTTTTGGCGCCGCAGCCCGGGGAATAGTTATTGTCTAGGTTAGGATTTCTTTTTATTAGGTCTACTTGTTATATTCCGTTCTAGTAAGATTTTATTTTTATTTTTTTAGGTTCTCTTTAGTCTATCTTATTTCTTCGTGTTTTTGTTCGTAACTCTTTACCATCCGACATCATGGAAGGTGGTAACATCTTTGAACCTATCAACCCACCACAACAAGACCACCCACAAAACCCACCACTAGCTAACCAACCTCTTAGGCCCCGAACCCTAGGAGAGTACTCCCGACCTAGCCACCAAGGCTATCGAAACACCATTGAGCTCACCCAAGGAGCCAATGTGTCTCCCTTGCGATCCGACACCATCCGGTTGGTGCAAAGCGGATGTGCATTCCATGGACTTAGTTCCGAAGATCCAAATCAACATCTCAAGGACTTCCTTAAAATCGTAGATTCCATAGACCTAGATGTTGCAACTAGAGAGACGACCCGATTACGCCTATTCCAATTCTCTTTACGTGATCAAGCTAGTCAATGGCTTGAACGTTTACCCGCGGGATCCATCACCTCATGGGATGATCTCACCACTTGTTTCCTTGCTCAATTTTTCCCACCGGGGAGAACTACCAAGCTTTGAAATGATATCTTGATGTTCCAACAACGTCAAGGTGAAACTCTATATGAAGCATGGACTCGTTTCAAGGACTTACTCCAAAAAGTCCCTCATCATGGCATAGATCTTTGGCTCCAAGTCCAAATCTTCTATGACCATATCGATCTCTCTACAAGGCGAACCATTGACCAATCGGCCGGTGGCAAGCTACGTGATCTAAGTGCGGAAGAATCATGGGAACTCATAGAAGATCTTGCTCTCTATGACAACGAAAGTTGGAATGATCCCGTGATTTGAACAAAACGGTCAAGGCAATATCTTTGCCTTCGAACAATTCTAGCACTCCCGACCGTAGGATCATGGAACTTGAGGACCAAGTCAAGTTTCTCATGAAATCTTACAAAGCTCCTAAGCCTTCAAGCCAAGTGAATAAAATCACTTCTTCATGCGAATTATGTAGTGGTCCCCATGACACTCGTGATTGCGTGGAACTCCCCAGAACAGCTTTTGCGGACTATGCATCCTCGCGTACCGACGAAGCGGGAGATAAGTGGTACACTTTCAAACCCGAGCCAAACCCTTACGGTGATTCCTACAACCCTTCTTGGAAAAATCACCCAAACCTTAGGTGGAAGCAAAACCAAAACAATTCTTCCAATCCGCCTAATCGTTACCAACCAAACGGTCCACCCTCCAACCGTACTTTCAACAACAATCCTTCTAACAAGTATGGTAGTACCAACAATCTTGAAGGATTGATGTCCAAGTTTATGGCATCTCAAGAAGCTCGCATAGTTAAGTTTGAAACCAAATTCAACCAACAACAAATGGAGATGACCAATAAGATTGACAACTTGTTGAAAGCCCTCAACAACCAAGCGTTAACTAAACCTAGGAAGGACACTAGGGACGCCAATAGCGGAATCCAAACTAAGGACCCCTCGTCATCCAAACACGTCCACTTTGTCAATGTTGTCACCGTTAAACCAATAAACAAGGAGATAGAAGAAAGTGACAAGGATGAAGTTGGAATAGAAACCGAGACTAGGGATGAAATTAGGGAAGTTGAGGTTAATAAGGAAGAAAGGTTAGAGGAAGTAGAGACTGTAGAAGAGTACTTTGATAAGTTGCCCACCAAGGAAGAACGGGAATATCACAAGGATTTATTCGATGATCCCGAGACACCATATATCCTTGGTTCACCCCTTATCAAAATGGGAGACCCTTCTAACATCAACATACCATGCAACATTGGGCATATGCATGTATGGAAAACTTATATCGATCCTAGGTCTCCTATAAACATCATGACTAGGACTTACTATAATTGGGTAATGAAGAAACAACTTGGTTATAGGATGATGCCCAACAAGAATTTGATAAGTAATTTTGTAGATAGAGTGAAAGGATTGCATGTGATTGTCAGAAATTTCACTTACGAGATCGATTTTATGATAGTAGAGGATACTCGTCCGGTGATAGATGCTTGCCTAAGTCAAGTAGTGTTCGGAAAACCATTCGTTGAGGCCACTAAGATGAGTTATGATCCGACTCTAGGGATAGTTAGGTTCAAGGAAGAAAATGATGAGATTGCCTACCAAATTCCCTATAAGATTGAACAATACCGCCTCCTATCGAACATAGAAAAGGAACACAAACAAGCGGCTTACTATAGGAATGATGAGGATAGACGTAGAGGAGTAGAGTATGTGATGAATAGGATGCTTGGTTTCTACAAAGAATGCTTGCAACTAGGTCCAGAATACAAAACTGGTATAGGAGATGACCTAGAGAGTGAAACCAACGATGAGGTCACGTAGTAACCCATGACCTTGAGTCTAGCTACAAGACTCGTAAATAAAAAAAAACGCTTCTTGGGAGGCAACCCATGTTTTGTGTGATTTTTATTTTGTTTGATTGTTATTTGTTTCCGTATGCATGCTTTATTTTTATTGTTGGTAGATCATGTTTTGAAATAACATGGTGAAAATACTTTATTTTGTCGTTTGGCTTTGTCTTAACTTCATCCAAAGGTATTTCGCAAAAGATAAGTGTAAGGGGAAACCCCAAATATGTTTTTAAGAAACAAACTCGATCATGATTCTCCGCAATATTAAATGAACATGTATATTTGTATTTGTTAGAGTCAAATGCTTGTATCGAGTCATAATGATGTTTTGCAGGATTTTCCAGGAAATAGGACCAAGTTTTTCCAGAAATTTTTCGGAAACTTAACATAAGAATTTCTGCAGGTCACTTCTGACGGCGTCAGGAAGAAATTCCTTACGACGTCACGTGTAAAAATCTGGAAATTTTGCCAGTTTTGTTTTTCTAACAGAGTCTTAAAGTTTTTGTTAAATCTTTAGTTTTATAATCTCCAGGAAATCTGCAAACATCATTCCACAAGCATTATATCTTACATTGTTTTCTAGGATTTGTTATCTTATATAGATTGCCGCCGATTTTACGCGAGGTTGCCTTGTTTGTTTTCTCAGGTTTAACAGGTTATGTTTGACAAGAAGATGATTTATATTCTGGAAGGGAAGCTTTGATTGTTCATTCTCTTGGAGGAAGATCTAACCTTGTTACCATATTATCCATACCGAGCGAATCAGGGGAGTATTTGATTTCATTCCTTTACCTGTTTCACTTTTACATTCTTTACTTGAACATTGAGGACAATGTTCATCCTAAGTGTAAGGGGAGGGTAAATGATGATACCTTATAGGATACAATTGCACTTGAGTTTGTTTGTTTGATGGTAGGTGTGTAATAAAACTATGAGAAATACTTGTTAGTGTAATTTTAGCGCAAAATTTAAAATTTTTTACAACATTTAGGAGTGAAACTTTAGCCGTAGCAAGCGTCTCATGGATAGGAGTTGTATGACTAGCACAAAACCGTACTATTCAGAAAAATTTTCCACCCAAATATGTGAGGCTCGCCTTTAGATTTGATAGGAAAAGCATTCATTATTAGTGCTTATGAGTGTACCGGTAGCATTTAGATTCTAGAACTTGCGTTAGTGATGCATCCCGAGACCGCTAGTGAGACTACATTCGTGTAGTAGGATTTACTACATGATAAGAGGCATTAGGATCACCCTTGTGTTAAACCCGTATCATAATTACTTGACCATTTAAGTCATATTACTTAGCTAGTTAAGTCAATTAATTTTTCCTACACCCTTAGCGTTGTACTCATTTTTAGTACACGAAACCCCTAGTACACCCCTCTGAGCCTATCTTTTCGTTTCTAACTTTAAGCATCTTACTTAAAGGAAGAATTTTTTACACCCCACTTAAATGTACAACTAAATCGCCTTAGCCTTCCGTGTATGCACTCATCTTTAGTGCATTATTGTTACATGTTTAAACCATTAGTTAATTATCTAATTGATTACATGGTTGCTAAGTCGAGTCATATCCTTGTACATATTGTTTTGGGACGATTGGGACTAATGGGTAAAGTACTTATTTTATGGAGTAATGGGGAAGAAAAATCATTTATTACTCCCATAGGTGCATTAATCTAAAAAGTACTCAAAGTGTTTTGATTATCTTGATTCGAGTCATTAGATTAGTTTAATGTAGAGTATGTAAAAATTCAAGTGTAAGGGGAATGTTCATTCCCTATGATGTATTATTTTGGATGGTAGGGTAAGAGTGTGTGCAAAAATAAAAAAAAAAAAAAAAAAAAAAATGAAAAAAAAGAAAAAAATAGAAAAAGAAAAGAGAAAAAAATATACGGACTACCATCCCGTTTCATTCTATGTTCATTTTATGTTTTTGTTATTTTTCATTTATTTGTTTAAGTCGAGTCTAGTCTTGGCTTATGATGAGTGTGTAAATACTTATCATTTTTGTCTTATATGAACTGTCAAAACATCCAAAAACACTCAAAAACGCATCAAAATACAGAAATTATTCCAAAAGTGTGTTTTATATGTTTTAGATGCAAAATATTTAAAAACAAATGAAAAACGAAGAAAGTTTGCACAATTGACAGTTTCAGTCCCTCAAGTTTCAAAAATTGACAAAACTAGTCCCTGAAGTTTTAAAACGAAAGAAAAGTCAACCCAAGGCATTTAAAAGTAAAATATTATCAAAAACGATCCTTGGGTGAATAGTTTGAGAAAATTACAGGTTTGGTCCCTGAAGTTTCACAATTGGCAGAAACAGTCCCTAAACTTCAGAAATTGACAGAATTGGTCCTTGGTGAAATATTTTTGGATAAAAAAGTCATTTTTGGTCCTTGGGAAATCACAGGTTGGCAACATTGATCCTTGGGTAAAAGGTTTGGTAAATCACACATTTGGCCCCTGTACTTTCAAACTTTGCAAAAGTAGTCCCCGGGTGTTTAATTTTGGACAATATACATTTATAATCTTTGGGAATTCAAAGCTTGGCAATGTTAATCCTTGTTTTCAACTTTGGCAGATTTGCAAAAACACCCCCAACTTTGCAGAATTTATACAATTGGTCCTTGTGATTTACTAAAATACTAAACAACCAAACGGACCCTATTTTCATTTACCCAAAAATACAACCCACCTTATACCCCCTAATAAACAAGCCCACCTCACTCACCTGGCCCAATCCATCACACAGCCCACTCACCAAAACCCTTTCCCCTTTTATATCAAAGCCCCAGTCAAACCCTACGGTCAAACAATACCACCCCCTTCCATTTTCCCTCCCCGTGACCCTGCACTTCTGCCAAAACCAATCATCATCACCTCTATACCCTGCCGCCCCTACCAAAGAAACCACCTCAGTCCAAAGGTTATATCCCTGCACAAGTTAACCCACAGGCTAATAGCCAAAATTCATTTTGGGCGCCAAATCATCCTAGGGTGGAGATGATACCAAGCTGATCCTAGGGCAGGAAATGGTCAAAAGAAACTCAGAGGAAGCAGACAAAGAAGAAAAGGAAAACCCTGGTATTTTCATTGAGTATAAATAATCCATGTATGCTATTCTTATAAGGCATTAGGAGTAGGATTAAAATAGTATAATGTAGTGGTAGTTTAATGGTATTTTATTGTAACCTCAGCTTTTAGGTAATTGGTATTTCATCAAAGTTGTAATCTGATTTGGTTTGAATAAAATTTAAGTTTTCATCTTGAATTCTTGTCATTTAAATTGCCAAGTAATCTAGAGTTTCTAATATGTTTTCAAGTTTACATTTAGTGTTTCCAAAAGCTTTTCAAATTACTTTAGAGAAGAAATTTATGTAGTTTATGAATAAATTGGTTTACTAGTTTCTGGTCAACAAAAGTCAACCAAAACAGGGTTCATGGTAATGATGTTCTGGGTGGCCAATGGGTGGCTCATGGTGATGTTATAGGCCTGTTTAAAGATAGGCTTTCAAGGAGTATCCCTTCACTTTTTGAAGCTTCATTTGAATTCAGTGAGTATTGTTTATGTTTCCTTAATCCATTTTATTTCTTTTAGCATTTCTTTAGTGTACTGTAGCATAGTTTATATTAATTCTTATTACTGCTTGTTTATGCCTATTAGTCCTTTACTGATTCACTTTTTCTAATTTGGTAGTCTATGTAGCTATAATTTAGTTTGGAACAAATTAATTGTTCACATTAGCTTGTAACTGCTTATTGAGAGTGGATCATTGAAACTGCTTTATCTTGCTCTCTTTTTATTTAAACTGTCATAGTAAAGCTGATCAAACAGTTAATCATCATAATCCTTGCTCAAGTCCATGATTTCTTTTGAGAAATTGTAACCAGTCACCACTGAAGGGGTGTTTGGTTTAACTTGTTGCTATGAGTTTTTGTTGTGTTTAGGGGTCAAGTGTGGGCTGTTCATGTCACCTTGGGTAGTAGTAGGTTAGCATATGCATAAAATCATTAGTTGTTAGTGTGAAAGCCAAACTTTACCTTTAATCTCACATCAACTGTGAAGTGTAGGATTTTAGTTATCAAATTTTTAGTTTCTGCTTTAAATCTGTCATCCTAGTTTAGCTTAGTTGTAATAGACCTTACTTTATCATAATCAGTCATTTAGGAGTAATGAGAATCCACTTAAGTCAAACTCAACTTTAATCTCAGTCTTGTTGTCCACTGTTAGGGTTTATGGAATTGTAATCCTCCATTTAGTTCTAAAATCAGTAAACTTAGCTTAGATTAGTTGCATTTTAGCTTATTATAACTAATTCAGTCATCTAGGTCCATTAGAATCTCACAAAAGTCAAAATAGAAGTTTTTCTAAAAAAAGTCAAAAATTCATGTGTACTCAGTTTTTCCAAATCTTAGGTGAATTATTCTGATTTTTAAGAGTTAAATTGGGTCTTGAAACTTTCTGTGGATAATCTATCCCAGCTAAACTACTAGGATCCATGCTTACTTTAATTTTGTGATTTTTCTTGTGGGGTATGCAATTGCTTATTTACGGCTGCAGGGGGTGCAACCTCCCCTGCACCAGTCTTTGTGCCTATCCTCCTTGGCCCCCTTGTGACCTAACCTGTGGGTCCCACAACAAGCCTTTTGGTTTCTTGAGAGCTTGTCACCTCTGGTTTCAATATCTTAGCTTAGTTTGGGACCTAGCTTAATTCAGATTAGCTTATTTTGATCATCTGTTGCACCTTGCCTTCTAGGCATACAGTGAGTGAATTAGTGTTGAGACACCCACTTTGCACACTTGCTCAGTGTTTACTTGTGGACCCCACACCCCTTACTCTAGCTTATATTGTAGCTTATCTGTCCCTATTTCCGAATCTTGGCTTATTTTTTATTTTGGTTCATGATTGATTAGCTTATTGGTGTCCAAATTGTGACCTGTCCTCAGGTTCAACTCTGACCATTCAGTTTGTGACTCAAGTTCTGGGGTCCTTCTAGGGTTCCTTAATAAGCCACTGAGTAAGCTTATTGGCTTATTTTGAGGTTTACTTGGTCAACTTTGAGAACCAAGTTCCAATTTAGCTTTACTTTCACCTCTGTGGACCCCACAGAGTTCCAAAAGGCCCTACTTTGGCCTGCATTGATCTGTTTGATATTCAAGTGCTTATTGGGTGTTCCTTGTTTAACCATTGAGCTTATTTGATCAAATCTGTATCAAATCTAGTCACTAGTATAATGTCTTAGCTTATTTGTTCTCAGAATAGCTTAAGTGTTGCTTTTTCAAATTCCACAAGTTCTAATTAGCTTCATTCAAGAACCTGTTAAGCACTTGGGTTTCCCAAGTGCTTATTTTTCTGTTTTAGCCAAAGTGCTTTTGTAAAAAGTTCATATTTCAAGTATTAATAGTAGTGTGTAAAATAAAATTTAAGAAAAACCACAAATAAATAAAGTGATAGATTCTATTTAAGCCATTTGGCTTATTTTTCTGCTTATTTATAAGCACTTCTCATTTTTAAATTTTTCTTAGGCTTCGTATAACTTAAAGTAATTGTAGGAATTTTTTCAGATTTTTATCTTTTCATTTAGTATTTATTATAATTAAAATTAGTTTAATAAATATTAAGTAATATTAGTTTATTAAATAGTTTTATTAATTTTTATTTAACAATTGCCATTTTTTATATTTTTCCTAGGTTTTATATATCATCAAATAATTTTAGGAGATTTTTCATAATTTTCACTATTCATTTTCTATTTTTCTTAATTTTAGTTAATTAATAAATAGTAGTTAATTAATAATAAATAGAGAAAAAGTAGGAAAAATATATTTTTAGTTTTAAAATTACTTTTATATTATTTTAGAATTTTTAGAATTAAATTTTCATTTTTCTAGCTTAATTTCATAATTAGTGTAATTTAAATATTATTAATTAGCAATTAAATAGTAATTAATTAATAGTAATTAATTAAATAATGTAAAAATTATTTTTCTTTTTCTAACAATTTTCTTTTATCATTAGGATTGTAAAAATGTAATTTTCATATCCATAGGTATTTTATTTTACAAAACTCGCATTTTATTTCATACGCTAACGTAATTTTAATTCAAACGAATGCGTTTTTAGACTTAGCTCACGTTTTGAGGTTATCTAATCATCAGTAAATGTTAATATAGTGTTTCTAAGTTATTTTCATTTCTCATATCTTAGTTTAACCATTCAAACCCTTATATACCCTTTCCTGTCCAAATTCACCCGATCACGAACCCGTTTTGATTACCATCCACACCTCGTCGGGACATAACGACCCGGGAATACACTGTACTCCTTGGTTAGTTGGTTTTAGACGTTTGACTAGGTTGACCATCACCTGGGAAACTTTGTTGACCGTTTAGAACCAATCAAAATTTGGCACCGCTGCCGGGGAGGTTGTGCGCGTATTCTAAACGGTTTTACAGATTAGTGAATTTGGATATACACTCATTGTATATTTACCATCCTTTGTTCATATTTTCTTATTTTAAAAACAAAACGGTTCCTGAAAATTTTTTAAAATTAGTTTTCAACGAACACAAAAAACACAAAAAGATTTTCTTTCTTATAAAATGTTTATCAAAAATCCCAAAAATATCCATCTTTACCCTCCTACATCTTTGATTCTTCATCCCTTTACCCTCTATCCTGTTGATTCTAACTTCTTCCACTTGTCCCGTAATTGACTCTAATGGCATCTCTCGATGACGATTTCTTTGAACAAAGGGCCTTTAAAAGCAAAGTTGAAAAACTTATGGCCTTGTCAAAAATGTCGAGATGTCGTGTTGATTATGATGGACCTTCGATTCCTATTCCCTCTCCGGTGAGGGAAAGAGATCAAGAAACCAAGGTGACAAAGGACCCTGTACTTTCCCCTAACCATGAAAGTGCTAAATACGCCCAACCTACGGTCGTCCAAAAACCTAAGCTCACAATTGCTCCTAAACTGTCAAGAATTGATCCTAACCTTTCACGGTTTACGGTTAAAAGTTTGTCAAACGAACGTACAGAGCTTAGGGCAGTGACTGAAAAGAACGACTTACCCAATCTTTACGTTTATCAAAAACAAAAACCCGAGACCATAACGGAAGTGGTGGAAATTGCTAGCTCTAAGAGCACACCACTTGTCCCACCTCCGGATTTTATTCCTTGTGTTGGTTGTGGTGAGCCGCTTTTTGGTTTACCATGTCGTTGGTGTACATGTGTACAATGTGGTAATGATATTCAAAACGGGAGTTGTTTGTTTTGTGGGTCGAGTAATTCATTTGCTTATGATCCTAATCAGAACTTATTCAACAACTCCTCAAATTTTTCCAACTACCCATCACATTCATACGAGCAAGAATCATATTATCCAAATCAAGTCAACAAGACCATTCAAGATAGTATAAACTGTCTTCAGGATTTGATTCTTAGAAAACAAAAGCCTCCTGTTAACTCATTTTATCTTGAGGATGAAAGTGATGAGGATGAACCAGTTGAAGAGGAAAACCCTAAGGAAATTTCAGATATCTTGCCAATGGGGGACAAGGAAGTCGAAATCAATCCTCTTGAGGAAATTGATGACCTTGTTCCAATCCCAAAGGTATCTGAGAAACCTTTTGATTCAACTTCAGTTGAAACTGCTTCAGCAGAAATACAGGGAGAAAAATTATGATTGAATCACTAGCAGTAGAAATCATGGAACTTGTAGAAACCATGACTGCTAGTCCTTCTCAACTCCCTCAGTCTGCTGTTATCACACCCGAAGTTCACACTCACTCTCTGATCATGGGGGATGAGCATCTTAGCACTGTTCCTAATAAGGAATTGGACGAATTCAGAAAGTCTAGTGCTGAGAACCTTGTCCCAATCCCAGGAGAGTCACAGGGAACTTTTGATCCTATGTGTGATATCCCTCCTCCTCTTGTCTTCCCGAATGATGATGTTGAGATGTTCTCCGATTCTAATGATGACGATTCGTTATCTTGTGGAGACATCAGTTATGTGGAAGAATTGCCTTCTCAGCTAGTTAGCTTAGAAGAAGAGAATGATGAGATTGACACTGAAATCAAAGATAAAGCACTTTGTGCAACATTATTGAAAGTCAATCTCCTCATTTCTAAAATCGAGGCTTTCAAAGAGAAACCTATTTCATCTCCTATCCCCATTAAGGATAGTGATATTCTCTCCGATGATCTTATTCCGGAGTTTGAAGCCTTTACTTTTGATCATATGGGAGAGAAGATTAGTGGAAGTACCACTCCTCATTCTCAAATTTCTCTCCCCGAATATGATTCATTCACCTTTGAGGAGTTCTCCGGTGAACTCACTCATATCATGACTTGTTGGTAACGTTTGAAGTGACGATCATTATCGAGTCAATGAGTCTAGTAATAGGTTGCATGAGTTTATGTTTTATGCTAGTTTATTAATGTTTACATGTTTTGTTAAAGTCTAAGGGCTAGTTATGTCATATGTTTTAAGTAAGGTGAAGCCCTAAGACTACTAGTATAAATACTATGTAACCTCTCCTTTGAGAGGGGTTGGAATAGTGGTTGGAATGTTGGTTAGTTTTGTCCAAGGAATAAGAAATATCTCTTATTTCCTCCCTAGTTTCTCTCTCTCTCAAAAACTTATCTTCTTTCTATCTCTAGATCTAATATGTGTGAAATCATCTAAAACTTGGGTCCTAACAATTGGTATCAAGAGCCAAGGGATAATATTGGTTGTTTTAGGTTTGATTTCGTAGAAAAACTTGGTTTTAAAAGTGTTTTAGTTACATCCGGTTACTGTTCATATCGTTGCTTGCGAGTTAGGTATTTGTTTTAGCGAGTTAGAGTTTCTATCGAGTTAGGGGAGATTCTATCGAGTTAGGATCTGTAAGCTCTTACCGAGTTTGGACTCTACTTTGGCGAGTTAGCCATTTTTTCCCTAATCGTTTATCGAGTTAGGTTCTGTGTGGCAACCTTATAGGGGAAACTCTGCTCAAATTTCATCACGCTACCGAGTTTGAAGTTATATATAAGGACTTATCGAGTTTAGAAACAAATCTGACCATACCGAGTTTGAAACTAATCAAAACTTACCGAGTTTGGGTTTATTCTATCGAGTTAGGATTCTTTGTCATACCGAGTTTGGGGTTTCTACTTAGCGAGTTAGGATTTCTTGGTATCATCGAGTTAGAGATCTAGATTCTAGCGAGTTAGAATTCATTTCTATCGAGTTAGGATCACAAAACTTATCGAGTTTGGATTTCATCTATCGAGTTAGGTTGACAAGTCTTACCGAGTTTGGGCCAAAAGTTTGCGAGTTAGGATTTAAAGTCTTACCGAGTTTGGGAATCAAATCCTATCGAGTTAGGAGATTTTAGACATACCGAGTTTGAGACCTATTCTTGCTTATCGAGTTTGAGGTTTATCTGAACATACCGAGTTTCATTACAATCAGAATCATACCGAGTTTGAGCAAAACATATCAAGTTAGACAAACCTTACACACAACCTTTATTTTTCCTTCAAAGATCCATTTGGCGGGAAAATTTGAGTAAAATTTATTTTTCACAGAAGACTATACGTTCAATTTTTACGCGAAATTTAAATTTTTGTATAACGTTGAAAATTTTGGCCCAAAATTTAAATTTTTAGGCCAAAATTCAAATTTTTTCGGTGAAATTTGGCGGGAAAATTTGAGTAAAATTTATTTTTCACAAGAGACTATACGTTCAATTTTTACGCGAAATTTAAATTTTTGTATAACGTTGAAAATTTTGGCCCAAAATTCAAATTTTTAGGCCAAAATTCAAATTTTTTCGGTGAAATTTGGCGGCAAAATTTTTGATACTCAAATTTTTCAAATTTTTAGTTTGATTTTTCTTGCAAAATTTTTAAATTTTTAAATTTTTAAATTTTTAGTTTGATTTTTCTTGCAAAATTTTTAAATTTTTAAATTTTTAGTTTGATTTTTCAAAATTTTTAGTTTGTGTGGCAAAATTCAAAATTTTTAGGTCAAATTTTTCTTGCAACTTCAAAATTGCATTTCATAGTGATTTTCAAATTTTGGGAGAGAAAATTTTTTCAAATTTATTTTGGAGGGAAAATCGGAAATTACTATTTTGACTATACATTTTAGTTTGATTTTTCCGATTACATCGCAACAATCACGGGGGAGAGAAAATGTATCAAACAAGTTCACAAGAGAGAAATATGTCTAAAGTTGAGAAAAGAGCCATCTATTCTATAGAAGATTGTTTAGCATATTTTCATTCAGTTAAGATTCAATGCACGATTCACTCAGATACAAGGTTTCCTTCGTGGACTACCTTTACTGTATTCTTCGGATCAGATACGGACGTTCTAACCTTTCAAAGGAAACTCCGAGAAAACGTAGTTCAACTTGAAAAGAAAATTGAACAGGGAAGTGATTGCATGGTAGAATTTAGAGCGTTCAAGACACAGTTCAAAGAGTTCATGGCAATGGATTTTAAAGTGTTCAAAACTTCTCGAGACTATGAATCTCAAAGCAGGTTATGGAGAGAGAACATCAATAGTATGGAGGTTGAAGCTTTTAGAGATCAGCTTGTTTCACGACTGAGCTACTTAGAATTTGTACTTAATGAAAGATCACTTCATCTGAGTGCTATCAAAAAACTGAAGATGTAGAAAAGAGAGTTAGAAGAAAATGTACGGGTGAATTGAAATAAAAGGCTGACACATGAAGGAACTGTCATAAATGAAGGGACGTTGAATGATAGTTTGGTATTTACCGATAACAATGCATTATCAGAACTGCAGACTAAAAGCAGCACTTCCGGGAATGATTCAGATGCTGACAGGAAACACAAGTGTAAGGATGGTTTGAATAATGCAACTGCTGTAAGTCCTTCATGAAGTTCAGTCGCACTCGTTCAGGTACATCAATCTAATGATGATGATATATTTGAAAATGTGTTTGCTCGTGAGACACAAAGTCATGGACAACCTGAGTACACTAACGACACATATGTTGTGAATCAGGATGATAGAAATATTACTCCTGAAACTCCACATGTGGATGCTAATGGAGGTAAGGTTGAACATAACAATGTGACTCATGATCAAGAATGTGCTTCAACTGCTTTGATAATTAAGAAAATGCAATATAAAGTTACTCAATATAACAAGCTCAATTTTGAACTAAAAGAAAAAAATGTGTCATTGACAAGGGACATTGAGTGCTATAAAATACAACTTTCAAATCTTGAAAACAAAGCCAAACGTGAAAAAAGTTTTGAAGTGGGATTTCAAGAATATTACAATAAAGAACAAGATCTTCAACACAAAATACGCGAATTAATTGAGTCGAACGGAAAAATGGTTTCAAAACTCAAAAATGAAAAATGTGAACTCAAACAACAAGTTGAACAACTTCAAAAAGAGCTTTCAAAAATACAAACAGAGTTGTCAACTTGCAAAAAGGAATTTTGTGAACATAAAGTGAGAAAAAGGAAAAAGGAAGACTCGTATCTTAACGACATTGTTGATTTAGAAGCTAAATTGAAAGTTTTTGAAAAATATGCTTGTGATAAATCGTTGAGTGTTAAGTCTGAAATCTTAAGAGTAGAAAATGGGATGTTGAGACACGAAAATGAGAAGATTTTAAAAGAGTCAAGCGACATCCAAGAGGAACTTAAACGTCAAATATTTTCTCTGGAACAAAATTTTCAAAGATGTCAAGCACAAAGCATTAACTTTGAGCTAGCTTTACAACACAATCTTGAAAAGCAGTCTTTTGAAAACCCCTGGATGTCAAAGCTTGAACAAGTTGAAGATGAAAACGTGTCGATGAAATGTCAAATTTCAAAATACGAAAAAGAGATTGAGCGTTTGAAACAGATTTACAAAAACCTGTTTGATTCAATCAAAAGTTCACGAGTTCAGAAACAAAACTCAAACTTGAAACAAAAAGAGACTGAAGATTTGAAGTCTCAATTGAATGAATTTGCAGATAAAAAGTTTGAAAATGTTTTGCAAAAGATTGAATCAATGAAAAAGAAAAATGTTGATTTTCAAATGACAAAAGTTTCCTTCCCAAAACCCCTGTTCGATTCTAATACTCCAGATTTTGAAAAGGAAATGGGGGAGAAAATGTATCTTCTTGAAAATGAAAATCATGTGCTTCAAACGAAAGTGGTTTAGCTTGAAACGCTTTTAGCTCAACAAACAAGCGATTTTGAGGATGCCAAAACCGACTTTTTCAACAAAGTAACCAAATTTGAAAATTGTTTTGAAAATCTTGAAAAAGAAAATGTTGAGTTCGAACGGAAATTGGCTCGTAAAACGGATGATTCTAAAGCCGAAAAGGATCAACTTTTGAAACAAATTGCTTCTTTAGAATCAAAATTGGCATCCCAAGATCATCTTTCTCTTCAAAAAGAATACAATGATTTGAGAACTTCATACAATGCTTTAAAAGTGAAGTTTGATACTCTTAACCGATCAAAGGGAAAAGCTCCAATTTCAAATGTTTCAACGCCAGAAGTGAGTGTTTCGAAGAAGGTTTACACAGGTGAATCTTCAAAACCATTTTCGAAAAGGGTTTCTCAGTTTACAACCTATTCTTTGCAAAAAGGAAGGAAGTTTACAAATAGACCAAGTTTTTCCAAAACATTTACTTCCAAAAGGTTTTCAAATCCTAATGCTTCAAGTAATATGGAACAAGTTCTTCAAACTCCACACTCTCATTTTACACCGGTAAAGCAAGTGTGGAGACCAAAACAAGGTGTTTCAAAACCCCCTAATGCTTCAAAAGAAAAGAATCATGTTTTTCAAACACCACACTCTCGTTTTACACCAGTAAAGCAAGTGTGGAAACCAAAGCAAAGTCGTTCAAAACCTTTCAAATATTCAATATCAGAATTGCTTTCGCTGCAACATAAAAATGACTCTGCTTTGAACATTCCAAATACCGGAAGGTTTCCATTCATCACAGAAACAAATCTTCAAAGAGAACCCATGAGGTTCAACTCTAGATGGAAATCTTCTTCTTCGGATTTTAAAACTCTAAGAGAAACACCGGGTTTCTCAAACAGTTTTCAACAGAAAAAGAGTTTTAAATCTCCATTGATTCCACGAGTGTTATTTCAAAATGAAACACCGGTTTTCAGTCCTCGTTGGAATTCAACATCTTTAAATCAGATTGACACAACCTACAAATGTATTTCAAAATTTGGTAAACCCGTTGGCGCCGTGCTTAAATGGGTTCCCAAGGTTGTTGTCTAATCTCAAATTTTTAATGGCTTGTAAGTACTTCAGCTTACAACCCGGGTTTAAACATTACGACTTGTGCACAAATTTCAGTGTACAACTCGGGTTTCAAATAAAGGAAAGTGCCTTGCTAAACCATTCTTTAAAACCAAACGCGCACTTATCCTTAAAAACAAGAAGAAGTTCTCATGCAAAGCTTATCTAAAACTTCTTAATCCTGAGCAAAATTTATTCAAAATTTTTCAAAAGGTTTTTCAAAACTTTTCAAAATTTTGCTCAAGATTTTTCAAATCTTTACTCCCCAATTCGCTTCAAAGTTTAATAAATGTCAAAACTCATGCTAGTTTTGAGGGGGAGTATTTCGAAAACAAAATGTTCCGTCAAAATCATGCTTCTTACTTTTGAGTAAAATTAATCAAATTTTCAAAGTTTTTTCTAAATTTTACTCAAAAGGACAAGTATTCTCTCTTGAAATCAAAACCTCAAAAAGTTATTTCACTTATTGAGGGGGAGTATTTGAAATGATCTTTGTTCAAAATGACAAGTTCTTGGCATGTTCTTCCCACAAACCTCAAAAAGCATATTTTAATCAAAAAGTTTATCAAAAACAACATCTTATATGCTATTTTTGAGGGGGAGAAAAGTAAAAGTGATTAAAATATGAATGTTCAAAGATGCTTAAAGATGAATCTCGTGCTAGCTCGACTCAGTTTCACCCAAGAATTGACGAAACATAAAAGTTAGTAAATTCGAAAAGACTTTTCCTCGACGGGTAATAACATCAAGTTAGTTACTAGAGCTAGTTGTCACCTAAAAGCTGACAATGGAACTCTCTAATTAGCCACGTAAGCGTGTCTCGAAAAGGATTTGTCTTAGTAGAAATGTACCGTCTCGAGAAACTTTCTGTGGACTAGACCAGGTCAGGTAATAACTTCAAGCTAGTCTAACTAGTGATGTAAGCGTGTCTCGAATCGGTCTTGTTCACTAAAAGTGGATCAATTCAACAAGTGCTTGCTCCTCCCGCATGTGCAAATTTATTAATTACACATGAGCACATGTGAAGGGGGAGCCCTTCATAAGAAAACACAAAACTCTCAAAGTGTTAAACAAAATGTTTGATAAACACAAACACTTTGAGAGATTTTTCAAAGGTTTCAATGGCAATTATAGGATAGTCATGGAGTTATAAGGTGACTAAGGTTAGGAAATAACCGTCCTATGATCCGCCTAAGCCGGAGGGATCTACCCAAGGACATCACCAATAGTTAGTACTAGAAGTCGTTAGGTATGATATGGAAAAAGGAGTAAAAGAATGAAAGGAGAAAGAAGGGGTTGAAGAATTAAAAAGAAAAGTAAAGAAAAGGGTAAAAAGAAATAGCCCTCCATATGTTCAACCTTAGGGCAGACACCGGGTTCAATTCATATGCTACTGGTTGTTGCTAAGGCAACACCGGTATTGAAGATAAAGTCGTCATGGACCCAGTGACGCAATGCACTAAACCTTCTTAACCACTCAAGTTCTCTTAAAAGAACTTGTTTCATTCTCACGGGGAACCAGTGTAATCTATCGACTTATCTCTTAGAGATAGTTGATATTGAAGCAGGAGACCCCTCCCTAGTCTCCGTATAGGAAACCTAAGTGAGCACTTATCGAGTCTAGAGCCATGAGATACATCAAAGATCTCTTAGGAACACTTAGTATTTCTACAACTGGTGTTCTACATCTATGGACACCAGCTGTAAATTATCGAGTCCTTCGCAGATCTTATCAATCTGCCGAGAACGTTTATGAGAGGATATACTTATGTATTTCTCAATGATTGAACGGAAACTCCTGCCAGGGTCAACATCTAACAGCCCTGACAGCAGGTCACTTCGCTAACTCCTTGTGAGTTACGCTTAGTGTTCGCAGTGGTTCTTTAGCGGTCTACAGTCATGGAGTGATCCCCAGCGACTCACCCAGTCATTGAGCTACTTAGTAGGCCTCGTAAGCTCCTTCGGGGGTATTTGACATGGGAACGGCCTTGATAAGGATTAGAAGGAGTCTTCACACTATGCTGTTGACGATCTCTAATTCCTTATCTGTAAGTACCAGATGTTTTATTGCTAACTGTTTACATGCAGGGACACATCATCTCCATGGAGACGGATTCCACATGCTCATACATGCATCTTGAAGTCATCAAAAGCTCCCTCAAAGATCTGTGCAACACAAAGTTCAAAGAAAGATTCTACGCCAAAAATAAGAATCTACAAAGTATAAAGACTAAAGATCTTAAGTCTAAGAAAGGGAACTACGTGCATGTATAAGTCAAAATTCAAAGATGTATGAGCATGTTGGAATGGCGGACAACCACCACAGACACGGAAGTGACGAAAGGTAGATTACTCCATCATTTGATCATAACAACAAGAATGAAGAACAATGATCACAAAGCATGATTGGAACAAAGAATCTTGCAAAGCTATTACACAAAGACTCAAAGTTCAAAACAACAAGCATCAAAGAATTCAAAAGATCTGTCATTTCTACTGGTGGACCCATAACCCACAGGTCCCAAAAGAGATCTCAAATGATCACCCCTTTAGGGGGAGATTGTTGGAAACGCAAAAGTGATGATCACCCCTTTAGGGGGAGATTGTTGGAAACGCAAAAGTGATGATCATAAATGCAATCAAAGAGAGTTCTCAATGATCGTCCCTTAGGGGGAGATTGTTGGTAACGTTTGAAGTGACGATCATTATCGAGTCAATGAGTCTAGTAATAGGTTGCATGAGTTTATGTTTTATGCTAGTTTATTAATGTTTACATGTTTTGTTAAAGTCTAAGGGCTAGTTATGTCATATGTTGTAAGTACGGTGAAGCCCTAAGCCTACTAGTATAAATACTATGTAACCTCTCCTTTGAGAGGGGTTGGAATAGTGGTTAGAATGTTGGTTAGTTTTGTCCAAGGAATAAGAAATATCTCTTATTTCCTCCCTAGTTTCTCTCTCTCTCAAAAACTTATCTTCTTTCTATCTCTAGATCTAATATGTGTGAAATCATCTAAAACTTGGGTCCTAACATGACTCCTTCGGAGTATGATGACCTGGGGGGAGATGCACTCAATCATGAGAATTTGCAAATTCCCACCCACCCTCCCGGGATATTTACGAGCTTAACCCTTGCAATCCGAATTCAGGCTACGGAGCCTGATCTCGAGGAAGAAAATCAAATCATGATTTTCATCATGGTTTTCTTCCTTTTCTTCACCTATAAGGTGACTTCTCTTGTTCTTCACTCCTTCGGGAATGAAGATACCATATTTGACCCCGGCATCATCACTTATAGTTTATACTATCTTAAGCCAGGGTCTATATATCTCATCGGTGTGGAACTTTCACGTGCTTCAAATGTTTGTCCAAACATCTTGAATGAAAGTCCGATTGAGATTGTTTCTTCCACATCATGCTTCCCCAAGGACAAATGAATTCGGGGTCGAGTCAAGCTAGCGACTCGGTAAACAAAAACAATAGCATGCTTATAGGGTTTTCACCCTAAGTGTGGGGGAGTCCCCCATGCTATGGTTACCAATGAAGTGAAAATACAAAATGGTGTTTTCCACGCTTAGCTTGTAATGTTGCCCTTTTACGTTCAAAGAGTCGGCATAATAGCCGGGACTTTGAATATTGAGGACAATATTCATGCTAAGTGTGGGGGGGGGGGGGGGGGGTATTTCGCTATTCTAGCGAATTTTATCACATTTTACTATCTAATACCCCCTTTTTTGACCAAAATTTTTTCACTATAGTTCAAAATTTTTGTGGTTATCAGTCCGCCTTGTCTAACCGACAAAAGGGATTGGCTAGTCCAGGAGCAAACGGCTCTTGGTAAAGACATCTCAAATCCGTTTATGGCTTGCAATTTGCCAAAAATTGTATGGTTCCTCAATTCCCCATATCCCATAAAGCGAATGAGTTGGCTAGCCCACAAGATTATGGCTTGTGGTAAAGGCCGTGGAAAATCCATAATTGGTAATCAGCTCACCAAGATGTTGACTATTCCATCAAGAGTTGGCTAGTCCAGAAGCAAACGGCTTTTAGTAAAGACTAATCAAATCCGTTGACAGCTGGTGATTTGCTCAAAATCACACGGTTATCAGGTGTACCACAGTTCTCACACCTGGCTACTACAGAAGTGATGGCTTTTGGTAAAGAGTTTTTCAAATCCATCAAGTTTTTCTCAAAAGATTGCTAGGGACTAGCAACAGTTTAGTGTGGGGGATTGATGAGTGTGTAAATACTCATCATTTTTGTCTTATATGAACTACCAAAACATCCAAAAACACTCAAAAACGCATCAAAATACAGAAATTACTCCAAAAGTGTGTTTTATATGTTTTAGATGCAAAATGTTTAAAAACAAATGAAAAATGAACAAAGTTTGCACAATTGGCAGTTTCAGTCCCTCAAGTTTCAAAAATAGACAAAACTAGTCCCTGAAGTTTTAAAACGAAAGAAAAGTCAACCCAAGGCATTTAAAAGTAAAATATTATCAAAAACGATCCTTGGGTGAATAGTTTGAGAAAATTACAGGTTTGGTCCCTGAAGATTCACAATTGGCAGAAACAGTCCCTGAACTTCAGAAATTGACAGAATTGGTCCTTGGTGAAATATTTTTGGATAAAAAAGTCATTTTTGGTCCTTGGGAAATCACAGGTTGGCAACATTGATCCTTGGGTAAAAGGTTTGGTAAATCACACATTTGGCCCCTGTACTTTCAAACTTTGCAAAAGTAGTCCCCGGGTGTTTAATTTTGGACAATATACATTTATAATCTTTGGGAATTCAAAGCTTGGCAATGTTAATCCTTGTTTTCAACTTTGGCAGATTTGCAAAAACACCCCCCAACTTTGCAGAATTTATACAATTGGTCCTTGTGATTTACTAAAATACTAAACAACCAAACGGACCCTATTTTCATTTACCCAAAAATACAACCCACCTTATACCCCCTAATAAACAAGCCCACCTCACTCACCTGGCCCAATCCATCACACAGCCCACTCACCAAAACCCTTTCCCCTTTTATATCAAACCCCCAGTCAAACCCTACGGTCAAACAATACCACCCCCTTCCATTTTCCCTCCCCGTGACCCTGCACTTCTGCCAAAACCAATCATCACCTCCCCCTCATCAGCACCTCTATACCCTGCCTCCCCTACCAAACAAACCACCTCAGTCCAAAGGTTATATCCCTGCACAAGTTAACCCACAGGCTAATAGCCAAAATTCATTTTGGGCGCCAAATCATCCTAGGGTGGAGATGATTTCAAGCTGATCCTAGGGCAGGAAATGGTCAAAAGAAACTCAGAGGAAGTAGACAAAGAAGAAAAGGAAAACCCTGGTATTTTCATTGAGTATAAATAATCCATGTATGCCATTCTTATAAGGCATTAGGAGTAGGATTAAAATAGTATAATGTAGTGGTAGTTTAATGGTATTTTATTGTATCCTCAGCTTTTAGGTAATTGGTATTTCATCAATGTTGTAATCTGATTTGGTTTGAATAAAATTTAAGTTTTCATCTTGAATTCTTGTCATTTAAATTGCCAAGTAATCTAGAGTTTCTAATATGTTTTCAAGTTTACATTTAGTGTTTCCAAAAGCTTTTCAAATTATTTAGAGAAGAAATTTATGTAGTTTATGAATAAATTGGTTTACTAGTTTCTGGTCAACAAAAGTCAACCAAAACAGGGTTCATGGTAATGATGTTCTGGGTGGCCAATGGGTGGCTCATGGTGATGTTATAGGCCTGTTTAAAGATAGGCTTTCAAGGAGTATACCTTCACTTTGTGAAGCTTCATTTGAATTCAGTGAGTATTGTTTATGTTTCCTTAATCCATTTTATTTCTTTTAGCATTTCTTTAGTGTACTGTAGCATAGTTTATATTAATGCTTATTACTGCTTGTTTATGCCTATTAGTCCTTTACTGATTCACTTTTTCTAATTTGGTAGTCTATGTAGCTATAATTTAGTTTGGAACAAATTAATTGTTCACATTAGCTTGTAACTGCTTATTGAGTGTGGATCATTGAAACTGCTTTATCTTGCTCTCTTTTTATTTAAACTGTCATAGTAAAGCTGATCAAACAGTTAATCATCATAATCCTTGCTCAAGTCCATGATTTCTTTTGAGAAATTGTAACCAGTCACCACTGAAGGGGTGTTTGGTTTAACTTGTTCCTATGAGTTTTTGTTGTGTTTAGGGGTCAAGTGTGGGCTGTTCATGTCACCTTGGGTAGTAGTAGGTTAGCATATGCATAAAATCATTAGTTGTTAGTGTGAAAGTCAAACTTTACCTTTAATCTCACATTAACTGTGAAGTGTAGGATTTTAGTTATCAAATTTTTAATTTCTGCTTTAAATCTGTCAATCTAGTTTAGCTTAGTTGTAATAGACCTTACTTTATCATAATCAGTCATTTAGGAGTAATGAGAATCCGCTTAAGTCAAACTCAACTTTAATCTCAGTCTTGTTGTCCACTGTTAGGGTTTATGGAATTGTAATCCTCCATTTAGTTCTAAAATCAGTAAATTTAGCTTAGATTAGTTGCATTTTAGATTATTATAACTAATTCAGTCATCTAGCTCCATTAGAATCTCACAAAAGTCAAAATAGAAGTTTTTCTAAAAAAAGTCAAAAATTCATGTGTACTCAGTTTTTCCAAATCTTAGGTGAATTATTCTGATTTTTAGGAGTTAAATTGGGTCTTGAAACTTTCTGTGGATAATCTATCCCAGCTAAACTACTAGGATCCATGCTTACTTTAATTTTGTGATTTTTCTTGTGGGGTGTGCAATTGCTTATTTACGGCTGCAGGGGGTGCAACCCCCCCTGCACCAGTCTTTGTGCCTATCCTCCTTGGCCCCCTTGTGACCTAACCTGTGGGTCCCACAACAAGCCTTTTGGTTTCTTGAGAGCTTGTCACCTCTGGTTTCAATATCTTAGCTTAGTTTGGGACCTAGCTTAATTCAGATTAGCTTATTTTGATCATCTGTTGCACCTTGCCTTCTAGGCATACAGTGAGTGAATCAGTGTTGAGACACCCACTTTGCACACTTGCTCAGTGTTTACTTGTGGACCCCACACCCCTTACTCTAGCTTATATTGTAGCTTATCTGTCCCTATTTCCGAATCTTGGCTTATTTATGATTTTGGTTCATGATTGATTAGCTTATTGGTGTCCAAATTGTGACCTGTCCTCAGGTTCAACTCTGACCATTCAGTTTGTGACTCAAGTTCTGGGGTCCTTCTAGGGTTCCTTAATAAGCCACTGAGTAAGCTTATTGGCTTATTTTGAGGTTGACTTGGTCAACTTTGAGAACCAAGTTCCAATTTAGCTTTACTTTCACCTCTGTGGACCTCACAGAGTTCCAAAAGGCCCTACTTTGGCCTGCATTGATCTGTTTGATATTCAAGTGCTTATTGGGTGTTCCTTGTTTAACCATTGAGCTTATTTGATCAAATCTGTATCAAATCTAGTCACTAGTATACTGTCTTAGCTTATTTGTTCTCAGAATAGCTTAAGTGTTGCTTTTTCAAATTCCACAAGTTCTAATTAGCTTCATTCAAGAACCTGTTATGCACTTGGGTTTCCCAAGTGCTTATTTTTCTGTTTTAGCCAAAGTGCTTTTGTAAAAAGTTCATATTTCAAGTATTAATAGTAGTGTGTAAAATAAAATTTAAGAAAAACCAAAAATAAATAAAGTGATAGCTTCTATTTAAGCCATTTGGCTTATTTTTTTGCTTATTTATAAGCACTTCTCATTTTTAAATTTTTCTTAGGCTTCGTATAACTTAAAGTAATTGTTGGAATTTTTTCAGATTTTTATCTTTTCATTTAGTATTTATTATAATTAATATTAGTTTAATAAATATTAAGTAATATTAGTTTATTAAATAGTTTTATTAATTTTTATTTAACAATAGCCCTTTTTTATATTTTTCCTAGGTTTTATATATCATCAAATAATTTTAGGAGATTTTTCATAATTTTCACTATTCATTTTCTATTTTTCTTAATTTTAGTTAATTAATAATAAATAGAGAAAAAGTAGAAAAAATATATTTTTAGTTTTAAAATTACTTTTATATTAGTTTAGAATTTTTAGAATTAAATTTTCATTTTTCTAGCTTAATTTCATAATTAGTGTAATTTAAATATTATTAATTAGCAATTAAATAGTAATTAATTAATAGTAATTAATTAAATAATGTAAAAATTATTTTTCTTTTTCTAAAAATTTTCTTTTATCATTAGGATTGTAAAAATGTAATTTTCATATGCATAGGTATTTTATTTTACAAAACTCGCGTTTTATTTCGTATGCTAACGTAATTTTAATTCAAACGAACGCGTTTTTAGACTTAGCTCACGTTTTGAGGTTATCTAATCATCAGTAAATGTTAATATAGTGTTTCTAAGTTATTTTCATTTCTCATATCTTAGTTTAACCATTCAAACCCTTATATACCCTTTCCTGTCCAAATTCACTCGATCACGAACCCGTTTTGATTACCATCCACACCTCGTCGGGACATAACGACCCGGGAATACACTGTACTCCTTGGTTAGTTGGTTTTAGACGTTTGACTAGGTTGACCATCACCTGGGAAACTTCGTTGACCGTTTAGCACCAATCAGCTTAGCAACGCCATTTTGTACATTTAATTAACCAAGATTATTAACTCGCCACCAGTAAAGATTGCATATATCCAACAAAACCGTGTATTCCATACCCCTACACCTAACGTTACAACCCTTTGAAAGACCTCTTTGATAGTTTATCCTAGGTGCTTATGCCATGTGGCGGAGGTTTGATCCTTTCCCAAGCCTATGGTAATCTATTTTGCTATGACAGGTAGTGAGAGATGTTATCCATTTCCATATTGTGATATTACTTTATTACACCCCAGAGATGTGAGTATCTAAACACTATTTGCGAGGTGCTAGTATATGACCTCCGTGCTTGTCTTTGGTCTTTAGTGGAACGATTATTTGTTGTAATTACTTTTATATTAGTGTTAAATGACCCCTAACTTGTATTTTGATTAGAATAAAAGCGCATTTGCTTGAGGACAAGCAAATCTCAAGTGTAAGGGTATATGATGAGGCGAAAAATGAACCGTTTTTAGGGGGTCATTTAAGCCGGAATTGGAATTTATTTGATCAAATATTGCCCTAAATCATTCCTTTTGTGATTTTAGGTACTTTGGGAGTGAATTTTGGAAAAGGAAGCATTTTGGACGTTTTTGGAGCATAAAAGTGAAGAAAACGGCAAAGTCTTAATTTTCCTTGCTGGGAACAGTACCTGACGGCGTCAAGAAGAATTTTATAACGGCGTCAGGAGCAAAATGGATGACGGCCCAAAGAAAACGTGACGGCGTCAGAAGTAGGGCGTCAAGAGTTAATATGGTGACGGCCTGGAGCAAGATTACACATGACGGCGTCAGATCCAGATCTAGGCAGTCCGAGAACTTTATTGGCGGCGAGATGACGGCGTCAGAATTTTACTCTTGACGCCGTCACCTCACAAAATCTATATATACTTTTCTATTTTTCATTCATTAAAAGAGGAACTTGTATGGAGAATATTAGGGTCGAACCTAATAAACCCTAGGTCGTTTGTAACTGTATTTTCAAGGGTTTTTACCCCTTGAAACCCTTCATGTTCAATTGAGATAAGTTTTCCTTCAATTCATTCAATATGTCTATGTGTTGTTTGAATATATCTTATGCTTGTCTTGATTTTAACATGCTAGGCTAGATCTATTGTGTGTTTACTTAGATGTAATGAAACCTAGATGTTGATTATAGGTTGATTGCTTGTTTATAGTTGTAATGGATGAATGATTTCAATGTTAGGCTTAAGAAAACTGGCAGATCTCCATTGTGTAACTTGCTTGAACGTCTTAAGAAACATGAACCGATGTGTACTAGGTTTTTATGGTTGTATTTAATGCATGAGCGAATTCTAGTGATCCCATGTTAGGAGCTTCTTAGCCGGCTCGACATAGGAGTGAAGTAGGAGCTTATAGGATTGGGGAAGTAAGTACGCCACCCCATGATTGGTATTAAGGAATACAACCCGTCATCCACGCAACTGTAACAAGTAATTAACCTGTAAAAGATATCTAGGGAGTAGTGAAATCTAAGTAAACACAATTCTCCCATCTATTGTTTACACCATTAGTTTAATTAGTTTATTTACATTTTTGTTATTTTATTTTGATTGCATCTTAGTTATTGGGTTAGTTGAATAACAACTAATTCCGCCCCTCTTCCAAAAACCCGAGATTTTTAATTGCTTTTATAAAATATAAAAAAATACAAAAAGAATCATCCCTCATCTCTAGACCTAGTTTTTAGGTTTTCTAATCCTAGCGACACTATTCCTGAGTTGAACGATCAATCCCCCGGTACTTGTCACTATACTATACTACAACGATCAGGTACACTGCCTGGTGGGGGTTGCAAGCTTCTCGAGATCCCTCCAGTGGTAAAGCCTGGTGCAATTCCCACGCATCATATGACCTTGATCTTGTGGAAATATTGAGGGTCTAGCATATCGATAAACCAAACCCTCTATCAAAGATGGTTGATGAGGTTCATCATCCAATGACTCATTTGGTTGAAACATTGGTTGTTGTTGGGTTTCCATTTCGGCAATGGTGTCAAAGAGTGACAATGATGGAGGGCTTGATGATTTAGGTGATAGGTCTTCTAAAGTTTCCAAGTAGGGTAGTGGTGATGTTGGTGGTGTATGGAAAAGTTCCATTAGTGTAAGTGTTGGTGATTGAGGTGATGAAGTTTTTGATGGTTGAGTTTGTTGAGAAGGTGATGTTGAATCACTTGAAGGTCTAGTTGGTGGCGGAATGGTGGCTATGTTGGTGTTGCAATGCTTTGGAGAGGGTGTTGGAGTAGCAAGATTAAGCAAATCTTGTATAGTGATCACATTGGTATTGCAAGGTGTTGAGGATGGTGTTGAGGTAGTAAGGATAAGGAAATCTTGGATAGGTGAAGAAATGTCAAGTGATGTATCACTTGATGACGATGAGCTTGATTTGATGGTTTTGTTGAAGCAACAAGGTTTTACACTAATCCTAGCGGTTTTTCTAATGGATCTTGATGATTCGGATGAGGTGTTGGATTTAGTCATTTCAAAGGTGTGGTTTAGAAGCTTAAGAGAAGGGATTTTGATGGTGATGGTGTGATTTGAAGTGTTGCAAGATTGTCAAATTTATAGAGTGGAAGAGATGTTGGAAGGGGTGTTTGGATTTGATGTTCTACCATACAAATGTTGAGGTTTCTAATGATTTAGAATATTTCCAAGAACATGTCAAATCATTGGAGGTCAATCCAATGAAATTGGGTGAGTGAAAGACTAACTTATGCACTCAATGCTATGTGATCATGGGAAGTGATTTGGTTGAAAATGTTCTAAGGGTTTGAAGGATCCTTTTTAAGGGTTCCTTGGGTTAGTTATGTTTGAATTTGAATTTTTGGCGGGAAATGACTTCCTAATTGTTCTAGTGAGTGAGAGTGGTCCTAATATGTTTATTGGAAGTAAGGGAAGATTTTTATCACTAAAGATAAAGATTTAACATTTTACAAATTTTGAAATTTAGAAAAATGAAAAATAATTTCTGCACAAGAATGGCGGAACCCTTCTGAGGGTTCCGTCTGATCCGTCTGGCCAAAACTGGGTTACCCAGAATTTTGCACTGACGGAACCCTGTTATAGGTTTCGCCGGTTCCGCCAGACCAAAAAAAGCATACAGTCCACGTTTTTAACCGTCGAGACAATTTTCAAAATTTCTGAAAACTCCTAAAAATGAAAATTTATTACATGTCTGATTAGGAAATGCAAAAAATGGGCATGTAAACATTCATATCATAGGACTTTGACCGGGGGCTAGCGAATTTCACTATACTTAGTGAAATTTTCCATAAGCATGAAAATTTGACAAACACCTCAAATATCATCAATATGCATAAAGGCTCATACAAAACATAGTCCGGCGAAAATAATAAAGCACAAAAGTAAAAAGCAATACAAATCACATAGTTTAACACATACAAAGTTCTAAAAGCTACATCAGCCAAACACTCCTTAAACACACATCTCACAACCGGTCTATCTTCTTCTTGAGCTTTCCTAGGTACCTTCCAAAGCACTTGAATATTCCTTTGGTTTGCTTGAACTCTTCGGATGCATTGCTAATGACGGGAAGTTCTTGAAGGTAATCTAAAGGGGGTAGCTTAGAGTTAGGAAGATTGTCGTTATCGCTCATATCGGATGATGAAGATGATGGTGAAGGAGAGCGAGTACGCTTGCCCTTAACTTTGAAGACTCTTTTATCACTTAGAGGGACAAATATGTGAGGAACGAGAGTGTAATCAAGGAAAATTCCCTTATTGTTAGGAGGAATGGGCGAGATTGCTCTAAAGAGGCGGGTGAGAAGCATTCCATAAGGAAGAGCGGTTGTTCCTACCAAGGATATGTCGGCCATTCTTTTGGCTAGGTAATAGGCTAAGTTAAATGGTTGACCGGTGGAAATGCTATAGAGCATGTAGCTAAGACATGTATTGACATGATCTCTATTTCCTATGGAACTTATAACGTTGGTTCTAAGAATTTCTTCCCATTTCTTAAATTGTGGTTTAAGCTCATTGTGTTCCATACCAAAAGGTCCTTATCTATCTCATTTCCCGAACGATTCTTCCTAGTTGTTGAGGTCCTAACAAAGAGATGCTCCCGAATTTCTTCCTTAATAGCAAGAAGAGTGTCGTATGGATGATAACGCTCAATGGAATCAAGACTTGAAAGAGGCCACTTATCAGTGTAGAGACATGTACCAACATTAGGGACACCGAGAATAGTAGCAAAATCTTTTAAGGATATGAAATGTGAATGTTGATTGGTTGAGAATGTTAATGAGATCTTACCATTGTCATTGAAGAAAAGGCTTATAGTTGCATAGAACTCCAAAATAAAGCTAGGACAAATTGGCTCATCTATGTCTAGGAGGCAATCAAAGTTGATAGCGGCAAAGTTTTGACGAATGGAAGTTCCTTTTAGGAAGGATGGATCAATGGTTCTTCCTTCATGAACATAGCGTTTTTCTAGACCCTTAAAAGTTTCAACTTGATCTTTAGTAAGGCCTTTGGTCCTATGGTGTTTGGGTAAGTAATTAAGAGTTTCCTTGTGATCGGAGAATGTTGCGGGAAGCATGTTGATTCCTAGAAAACACAAAATTTAAGTTTAAGTTAATGACTTTTACAATGTAGATGTTCTAGTTTGTGCCTATATGAAAATAATGTGGAGGTGCGGTTATCTTGACTCATTTTGATGCTTAAAACGTTTTGTAATGCAAGTTTTGTTACAAAACAAAAGATAACCCAAACGCTCCTAATTCAATATAGCTTCGTTTGAATGTACCCGAAAATACATATTAGTTATGTATTCCCTTTAGCATTCAAGAGACATTATGCAAGTGATGTTTCAATGACGTTTTTCATTTGTTTTAACAATGTGGTGAAAGGTGGTGTCCTAGTGATTTTTGAAAGACAATGAACTTGGTGTGTTTGGTAAATCATGATAATAACAAAAAGGATACAATTCCTAACTAATGAAAATTATGATTAGTTTACAACCAAGGTTTCTCATGAATCAACAAGTTTATGCATAAACCCTAAGATTCTAGTTAATGTATGTAAATGAAAATGTTAGACTTTGATTGAAAATGCAATTATGATAAGAATACTTACAAAGTTGATTGAATTGTAAGAGATGTAAGTGAGAGCCCTAATTTTCGTGTGGTAAGGTGTTTGTGAGTGAGTGATAGCTGTTTGTAAGTTGAAGTAGTGAGTTAAGAGGTGTTTGGTATTGAATTAAGATAAAAACAAACTGCAGATACGGCGGATTAGGCGGAACCAAAGGAAGGGTTCCGCCCGTTATGTCACAAGGTTCCGCTGGTTCAGCAGGTGAAAATTTTGAATGATTTGTTTTGACTTTTGTGGTTTTATCCTAATGTTCAAAACTAAGGTTTTTAGCTTTCACGAGTCCTAAACTAAATCTAAGAGGGATGAATGATTCTCATTCAAGAGGTTTTGTGAAAACGTTGACGATATGAAACTTTCTCGGTTAAGATGTTCCTCAATGAACATTTTTACCAAGGCGATGATGATCGATCACAATATGTTAATAGAAAACACATAGGATCGGATTGTCGCTGAAGTCGATGATACTATTGAAAAGAGGAATTCCATTGTTGACTTGAGTTTGCTTGTTCTAACAGAGCTTGTTGATATGCTTCTCCTTTCGATACTAGTTTGAGAGCCTTAAGCTGCTTAGATAATCATTGGGTAAGTAAGTATAAAAGTGCAAGTACCACTTGTGCTTTTTCTATCAACTTAATTACCGACATAATTCTAGTTGGCATACACTATGGTTTCTATTCCCGTTCCTTTGGGATACCATACTCTTAGGTGTGTAGTACCTTTTGATGTATCCAAACAATCTCTTCCGAAAGAATTGTTTTAGGATCTTCTCTAATACGAGCACATAGACAAGCACTAAACATAATGTTGGATCGATTTGTTGTGAGAACAAATACACTTCCAAACATTTCTCTATGTTTAGTTTTACCTACGGATTCACTAATCTCATTCTTGATAAGTCATATAAGACTTAATAATTGTGAACTTGTGAGTAATTAGGAATGCCTTTGGGTGATTATTCCTTGTTTTTGGAGCTTGCTTGAGTTTTCAAAAAGTCTTTCATAGATCGACACTACATTCATTTTATATATTTTGAAAGATTTATTTTCGATCATTGTTTTACTCTAGTGTCCAAAAACTATTTTTATCGAATTTGTTTAATTACAACTATGATCCATAATTCAAGTCTTATGACCTTGTCAATTTTACTTGCTTCAATGCTTGACACAAGATGAGAGATGTTATTTTCATTTTGAACTTTTGTCCTTAATGTTATGACACTATGACTTATGAATTCTTGGACATCTATGTTATCTCCATTTAATAGTTCATCTTTCTTGCTATTTTTCTTAACTTATTTGTCTTACCATCGTTGAACTTTTGACTAAGTCATCATCTACCAAAAATGATATCTTAGAAGGAGGAGGTCTTTCGTTGAATGTTGGATTCAACAACTCCTCGACTGTTTAGATTTCTTTAAAAAAAAACTATAAGTTTTCATTTTTTGTAAATGTCCAAGAGATATAACATCATAAGACTATGGGTCGAATTTGATGTGCAAATCGTAGATGTTTATAAATCATCTTCTCCCAATCATCCCATTGTATCTTAATGTGGTTTATTTTCTTTTGTGTGTCTTATATGAGATTTTATTAAAAGAGTGGTTAAATTAAGACACGATTGAACATATAGTGTTAAAAGATGTTGTGTTACAAATTCTTGTGAAATGTTTTGATTTACTAGATTTGCAAGCATCACAAAAATGTTGGTTGTTTAATCACTTTTGAGATTCTTAGTTAGCTCACTTGTAGACAAGTATTAAGTGAAACTCACTCAAGAGTATCTCGTGTCGATTCCCAAAAGTTAAAAGAACTGAAGCACCTTATATCTCCTATTCATTGTAACTTAGAAGTCCTTTAAACAAGGAGAAGCTAATCTACGTTATAACTAACTAAAGAAAGAACAACATAGAGTATGCACAACAAATCCTACACACGATAAATCTTAAAGATAACAAGAAGAGACAATAAAAGGTAAGTTGAAGAAATGTGTACCTTTTGAGTTCCATGAATAGATTAAAAAGAAGACAATCATTAAGCATTTAATCTTGTCATGAAGGAAGGCTTGGAAACTCAATTACTCATGAATCCAAAGAGGTTATATAAACATAAAATATGATATTCTTAGATCGTAAGCTTCTATTAGAGATTGAGATATTTCTAAGTATCTCTTCTAGGTTCAACAAACTTTACTTGCTCTTTACTTGTTGATGATGCATTTGAGTTAAATCCTAAACCGGTTTTCTCTCTGAATGACTTTTCAACAATCTTTCAAGGGATTTTAAACTTTCTTCAAACTTGGCCAACATTTTTCCTTTTTCATTTTGCCTTTTAATTTCATGTTTGTATTCTAGACATATTTTGCATCCTAGATCAATTTCAATATTTCTTTCAAGTCTAGACATTTTATCTTCTAACATTATCTCTTTTTCAAGATTGTTCACAAGAGATTTTGAATGTTCATTGTTAAAGATAGTTTTTAGGTCCATGTTGCATAAAAGTTTAGACTCATTTTCTAGTTTAGAAAACTCTAGGATAAATGTGTCAAAGTAAAAGTGTTTGGTTTCAAATTGTACCTTGCTTGATGTTTTATCTAATTGAGAATCACAAACCGGATAGTTGGCTTCATCTTCATCCGTGTCATTCCATGAATCGTAAGCATGGCCACTTTGAGCTCGACATAAGTAATCATCTTCACTTACACCTTCATTTAAAACATTTACACTAGTAGCACATGTATTTACTTCAACTAAGTGTCTATCTATTAGGTTTTCTAATACTTCTAACTCATGTGTGAGATCGAATTGATCATCTTTGACTTGACATATTTCTTGATGAAAGTTGATTATATTTTTCCAAATATCATTAGCCGTTTGAAAAAAATACACTCTTTCATATTCAAATCTCAGTAAAGCTTTATAAATCATTATCTTAGCTTTAGTGTTTTTATCAAACTTGAGATAATCATTTTGATTTTCAAAACTTGTTTTTGTTGGTTTGAAATCACCAATAGAAATAATGTGCCAAAGATCTTGATCAATTGATTTCATATAGTTTTCAAATTTACTTTTCCATTCAAGGAAGTTTTCTTTTTCAAATAGCGGTGGTTTTTGAATAGGTTGCCATTCTTTGAGATTTTCAAAATCCATGGATCGATCCAAGTTTTAAAATACAATATATTTTAAAGATCTTGAGTAACGTAGCTCAGATACCAATTGTGGAAAACTAGAAGGGGGTTGAATAGTTTACCGCTTTTTGACTTAATTATCTTTTAAAAACTTTACGTTTAATTAAAGATATAAACTCTAATTACTTGTTAATCTTTGAAAAGCTTTACGTGTAATAACAATTCTAACTAAAGACAATATGTCATATGCAAAGACAAAGAAAGAAACGATCAAACCACAACACGATTGTTTATCGTGGTTCGGCTACAAAGACTCTTTTTCCTTGCCCTACATCCACGCCCTGAGTTTCCAACTCGAGAGTTTCAATCACAAGTCAACAACTCCTTTCACGGGTGGAGAAACCTTTACAATCGTCGCTTACACTTTATCCGGTACAAAGCTAGATATCGGGTCCTAGTTCAAGGTAGAACCAACCTAACGTCGCCTATCCACTATTTCCGACACTAAGCTAGATGTTGAGTTCTTTTACAAGGGTACAACCACTCCCGATAGTTCTTTTACAAGGGTACAACAATTCCCGTCACACTATGTATTTTTAGGCCTAAAATACTAACCGATCACTCTTGAATATACACAATCAAATGATGTATAAACTACACTAAGTTTACACAAGGCTAAGCTAACAAGTCTTGAAACCTTGAGTTGAAACTTGTTACTTCTTGGATGAACTTGTGAACTTCTATGCTACATAAGACAATCACACAAGTGAGTTGCTACTGAGTTAGATGAGAGAATATATGAAATATATGTCCTAAAGTCATAGGTGATTTCTTGCAAGTGGTTTGGTATTTATACCTAAACAAACCAGACTTCTGGCGGATACGGCGGAACCTTAGAATGGGTTTCGCCCATATACCCCCAGGGTTCCGCCAAATCTGACAGTCAAACTTACAAGAAATCACATCAAGTTATTTCTAGTCAAACACACAAAAATTCAAGAGATCACATCATCATGGAATGCTTCCAAAATGTGTAAGAGCTTTATGGATAGTCAAACACACAAGCCTTCCATAAATGCACATTGATGTGATGTTATACTTTCTTTATTAAGAAATATAACAAGGTTATGTTTAACATGTAAATGTAGTTATACAAGACTTAAGAAAATAAAATGATGTTTTACTATAAGCTAAAGTTCATACTTTGTCATTAACAAAACTTAGCAAAGATCGTAAAATATAAATAACGTTTCTAGGCGATATTTGTATTAACACAATGAACACAAGCCTCCTTTTTATGAATGGCATAGTTTAATAAAGCAACTCATTTTTATAGTACACTTTTCTTTACCTTTCCATTATAGGTATTTGATTTAGTTAAATCATTCAACACTGGTCGCATATCCTATAATAACCACATAATCTGCCCTTGTTTTTTTAGAGATCCACTCAATGTTAGTGAGTGGAATCACACACTCATCAACAACTCCACATGTCAATTGATTCGACCAAAGTTGTTGTGATGTTTCTTTCGCTAGTCTCCCTATCCTCTTCTAGATGTTAACACATTCACGATTATTGTGTTTCTAACCTATTGTTTAGCTAATTTTTATGTTTTGTGCAATACAAGCAACCCACAAACTGTTTTGCTTTTTTCTTTTCATTTGTTTTGAAGTTAACCATTATACCACAATATATTGTTGTCGTTGCCTGTAACTCCCTACCAAAGCACAACTAGGCATTTCTTTTTGTGGTCTGCTCAATAATGTTACTACCTTTGTTTGGGGTTACGTCCCACATTATCTAACCCGACCATGTCCCGGCCACATGTCTCATTGAACACCCGCGACCCTCCTTATATATCTATACTACTTTATAAAGCATTTGGGACTTGCTTATAATGAAAGGCTTAAAAAATTAATATTCATAACTTGCTTATAATAGAAAGAATTGTATTACTTTTTCTATTAAATCAATACAAGTATATCTATACATTTTAAGCATTACAAGTAAATCAGAGACTATAAAAAGAAAACCCTTATTACGAATTCTACACAACTTTATACCACAAGGCTCGGTTCTCAGACGATTTTAGAAGGCAAGAAGGTTATGCAAACTCAATCATTGATTAAGAGAACTCTTTTTAACCTAGTTTCATCATATAATCATTCGGTTAGCGTATCGTATTTACTATGTTTCGTACAATTTATGTTGTGATTATGTTATCTTGCTTTGTTACTGAGATTATGGGCTAACACCCTTAGATTTTAGCCAATTTTATGAAGATTATGTGTTTTTGATATGTTTTACATCAATTACTAGTTTACCTCGTTGGATATTATTTTTGTTATCTCTTTTTCACATTTATTTACTTGTCATTGGTTGTCTTGTAACTAGATCTAGGGATTATGCTTAAATTCTATAACTTAACTACAACATATAGTGGCCATTGAATTATAACCTTTAGATACGAATCATGATAATTGAATGTAGGATACCAACTCCATTGGTATAAGCTAAGGAGCACAAGTCGGGAAGATTCCCTAAGTAGGTTCTTTTATTGTGACTAGTACGTGTAATACTGATGGGTAGATAATTACAAGAATGAGTCAAATAAGTTAGTAAAACCCGTTAGAAGTTTAGGTTGCCTTTTTGTCTCCTTAGTTAGATTATAAATAAAGTTAAATTACTTTATTCGGGCTTCTTTAATGGAGACAACATTAACCCTCATCAGAGCCTCAAATTAAGGGAGAAGATCCACCTTGTTTACATTAGCAAATCACCAGTGAGGGACGTTACCTAACTAGAATCATTGAACTAGTAAAACATGTTAATAACACTTAATTGAAGTAGACTTGGCTAGCACGTTCTTCTTATCTTGATTTAGTGCCTTTTTACTTCTATCGTTTCCTTGTTTTATTTAGTTTATTTAATTGCTTTATTAGTTTAATTAGAAAACAAACTCGTGTTAGTCTCTCAGGCTAAAACCCCCCTTTGTGTTATTTTAAGTTAATTAAATAGTAGAATACCTTTAGGATTAGTCTATTAGTAAATCACTCCTGACGAACGACTCATATTTACCCCACTAGCTACATTGATCGGGTACACTGCTCGTTAGTGTAATTCTATAGGTTAGTTCGAAAAAATATAAATAGTAAAACTTGGTAATAAAATATATAGACCTATAAATAACACATAACAAGACCACTGGCTCTATAATGTAGTATAATGGTATTCCACCATAGCGGACCCAAGGTGCATGAAGAGACTAGACATGCCTGGCTTTGCCAGAGTCTCAAGGCAGGAGTTGTGTTAAAGCCACAATTGGCCGGCATCGCCTACCTAAAAGCTATCTTGCAGAAGAGTATGTCCTAGTAGAGCTTATGCAAATAGTGTAATATGGATCCTGGACTAATAAATTAGGTTTTGGGTCTTATGATTTATTAGTGGTTATAATTTGAAACTAAAGGAAGTGCGTTTAAATTTATCTATAGATTCTTGTAACAACACGCCAGATCTGGGTAGCCGCATAAATATGATTATAGATCCATTCACATTATTCAAGAGGTCATATGTTGACATAGTTACATTGTTTTAGTCATAGCTCCTTCATACGCACTCAGCTTTGATGATTCAAGAGGTCACCGAACCGGGAGAGAGAGATCTACAACTTTCATTTTGGAGGTCAAAACTAAATTTTTAACCCGTTTACATCACGAGTGAAGTCACATAAAACTTCAATTTTTAACGCTAGCCAAATACTCATGATGTTGAAAGTCACGCTTTTAAGACACACAGACAATGTGCGTTATTTAATTTTTATAGATAAACCATAAATTACATATATACACATATAATGGTTTGCATGTTATATTTATATGTGCATAGATTATCGTAAGTAGATTGAAACTAAATTGCCATTATTTAATAAGGTTTAGTAAAAAGAGGAAAATTTTTTTCCCTATACTATTTCATAAATGTAGTAACTAGAAATAATTTAAAATAAAATTGGTTAACTAAAAATAATAGAGAATTTTCCCCTGATTTTTTCATATATATAGCTACAAAAATGTTTAAAATTTTGACCAACAATTTTTGCAACAAAATATTCATTGCTATATTTGCGATTTCGTTGCTAATATTTGATGATTTGATTGGCAAAAATTAAAACTTCGTTGCTATTTTTTTTGCAACGAAATTTTTTGAGAAAGTCGTTGCTAAAAAAGAGAGGGAATTTTCCCACCAAATTTTAAGAAGCTAGCAACGAATTTAGCAACTAAAAGTCGTTGTTAACCAAAGATCCAATTTTTACTGAATTTTGTTGCTAAATTCGTTGCTAATGTGTGAATATAGCAACGACTTATTGGTTGTTGCAAAATTTTCGTTGTATTGGCACTTTTTCTAGTAGTGAGAAGCATCTCGTGACAACGCAAGTTGTGGCTCCATTAACTAGCTGATAATAGGAATGCAGAGATAGTCTATTGACATATATCCTAGTGGTATAACTCTGGATTAAGGGATCATGAAGATCCGGACGCAGACTGGTCTGCAGAGATGAGCTGCAATGGCAGCTATAACCAAAGTAAATGCAAGAAAAGTGTTCGTGATTCTGATATCTACATGATAGATTTCTTTCTTACCTCATACACAGCCTGGGTGCTGGATACCGGATGTGGTATTCATATTTGCAATAACTTGCAAGGATTTGAGGTAAGTAAGAATATGGTTAAAGGTGAGTTGAACCTACGAGTAGGTGACGGTTCCCTTGTGGGAGCTGAAGCTGTAGTTACCTACAAGCTACCTTTACCATTAGGATTGGTATTAGAACTGGATAACTCCTATTATGTTCCAAGACTGATTAAGAATGTCATGTCGTATGACCTGCTGAGTGACAGTGGATTTAATTTCAAGTCAAGTTAAAAAAAACTATTTATTTTATTTTAAAGTTGTCTCTCATCAAGGCCTGCACATGTTGGAATTAAAATCTTCTAGTGGGGCAATCTTTTATATGGGCGCTAGTCAACCTAGGTATGGGATGAATAAAGCACACCTTTGGCATTGTCGATTGGGACATATCAACAAGAAATGCATATAGAAGCTCTAAAAGGAAGGAATTCTGGAACCACTTGAAGATGAATCCTTCGGTGTATGAGAATCTTGCTTGTCAAGAAAAATGATTAAAGCACCTTTCAAGCGTCCCAATTAAACGGCACATGACCTGCTAGAAATAGTGCACACGAAAAACCCTAAACGTTTCTCTCTCTATGGGAGATCTCAGCCGCCACCTATTCCTCTAATATCCGGCCAAATCAACTCTTTTAATCGCCTCTCTACCTATACACGATCTCTGGTTAGTGTTCTTAGTATGCAATCGATTATTAGGTTGTGTTTTTTTGAGGTAGCGTGCTGAGATCTTGCCGAAACCCTAACTAAACTTCTTTGTTTATTATCATTTAATTTAGGGTTTTGGTGGCTTTGATCCTATTAGATCGTATTCCTATCCATCATTCAAGTCGGTTTTATTCATATTTAATTGATTTGTTACTCTTTTTATGATTTGCTGGGATCATTGGTGGCCGACCTTGGTATTTGATTATAAAACCTTTTTGGATTTCTCTTTTTGGTCGAATTTGGTGGGATGGGCGATCAAGAACTATCCCTAACCGATTGGTTTTAAGTGATCGACTATTAGGGTTTGCTTAAAAGAACAATTCCCTTTATTAGGGTTTCGTATTGAATGGTTTTGATCGTTTGGGTTTGCTGCTGCGCGTTAATGCATATATCTTGTGTTGTTAGTTGGACTGTTGTCCATTTGTTTCATGAAAGTCGATATGTGATCGTGGTTATTTTTCTGGTTTGTGATGAAATTCGTGGAAGTGGGTTGTAGAGAGGGAAGGTGATGGTTGTCGGTGTGTTAAGTGATTTGATTGCATTGTTTGCTGCTGATCACTTTGGAAGTTAAGTTTGTTAGGGTTCTTGTTCAAAAACCCTATTGATCGTTTGATTGTGACCTGATCTACACGCGTTCCTATTATAATGTGATTTGGATCAGGTTTTGTTTCTTGCTAATTCGATCTACTGGTTAGGGTGTTATGTACCCTAGGTTCGTTGCATGGTGCCCTCATTCATGATTGGTACTGATTGTACGTGGTTGTTTTGAAGGGGTGATCATGGCATATACGCTGCAGGTTTGCTGCATGGTTGTAGGGTTTTCTACAACCTTATTTGTGTGTTACACTTTATTTGCTCCTACTGGTTTGATGAAAACAAGGTTATTGTACCTTGGCGATTTGAAGTTCACATGTATTCACATTTTCTGGTTGTAGCTTATGGATAAAGTGTTGTTTACTGCTAATTAGTCTTGGAAGTTAAGTTTTGTTAGAGTTCTTATTCAAAAACTCTTTGGATCGATTGGTTGTGACTGGATCTTACACGTGTTCCTATTTATTGAACATTCGATCTACTGTTTACGGTTTATTTACCCTAGTTTCGTTGCATGGTGACCCTATTCATGGTGTTATTGACGTTACTTAGCTGTTTTGAAAGGGGATCATGATATAAAGGTTGCAGGTATGCTGCATGGTTGGTGCGACTTGATCCTGCACGTATTCATGATTATCAAGGGACGCTGCATGGTTGTTAGGGTTTTCTTAAACCCTATTTGTTTTGTTACGCTATGTTATGTTGCTACTGTTCACATTCACATCTTCGGGTAGTAGCTTATGGATTTAGTGTATGATGGGTATGGTGGAGGTTTTGTTTGTGGTGTTTTTGCTACTACAAACAGATTTTATGTTGAAGGTCGCTTGGATGTTTCTTCGTGGATTCTTCATGGAAGTTAAGGTGGACCGCCATAGTGATATAGAAGGCTCAAGTGTTTTCTTGAGTAGTATTGTTAATTTTTATGTACTTTTGTCATTATTGGTAGGTTCATTTTATTGTAAGTTATAAGAATGGTATGTCATTCTTATATTCGAGTCTGTAAGTGTCCTAAGGGACTGAGGTGAGGGACTCACTCTCATCCATTGTACTTCAATGTTTTTTTGGTTAATATATTTTACCAGGGTGTATGATTACTCCCTTTTACCCAAAAAATAAATAAATAAATAAATAATAAAAAATAGTGCACATTGATGTGTGTATTTAGTCATGAGGCCATAAGAGGATACATATATTTCATTACCTTTATAGACGATTTTAGTAGGTATGGGTACGTCTTGCTCAAACGTAAGTCTGAAAGTTTCGAAGGATCCAAGGACTTTCAGAATGAAGTACATAATCAAAAGGGCAAGACGATCAAAGCACTCTAATCTGACAAGGGTGGCGAGTATCTAAGCTAAGAGTTCGACGATCATATAAAGAACCGTGAGATTATCTCACAGACTCCACCATATACACTGTAATGGAATGGAGTATCCGAAAGCTGAAGGAACCAAACTTGCTTGATATTATGATGAGTCGAACTACACTTCCCATGTCATTCTGGGGATATGCGCTTGAAATAGCAGCGTACGTACTAAACACAGTCCCTACTAAAGCTACATAGAGGACACCATTTAAATTATGGTATGGAAAGATTTCGTCTTTATCACATTTGAGGATTTTGGGACGTGATGTGTCTGCAATCTGTGTCTTTGTATTCCAAAGTGTTTGTTCAAGTTGCGATATTCAAGAAAGTAAGCCATTATTTCATGGGTTAGTCAATGCCCTCTAGACGCTAAGTTTATCATGATCAAGGTTTTTTTTTCTGCCATGGAGTATATTAATTATTTTGTTGAATGGAAATTGGGTTAAGAGACCTAGCAAGGAGCTAGGAGCAAGAAAAGAGGAAAAGAGTAATTAGATGAGGATAATAAAGCTTAATGTCATTTAAAATAAGGGTGTTTTGGAGCAAAAACATCATATAATTTTCAAAACGTCATAGAACTCATAGTAGTTTGGACTATGGACCACCGCGGCGAAAAAGGTATAAGAGAGGCTGGCAGGCTAACTCGGTCCGCCAGGAAAATAACCTAATTTGAGTTGGCAAAACAAGCATTCCCTTTGTTCCACCATTCTAAAACCTCCTAGTACATTAATTACATCTCAGTTAGAGTAGATTTAAAAGATGCCGTTTCAACTTTTATACCAAGTTTTGAAGATGGTGTTATTTGACATCTAGTTTAGGTCTTGACTTGTTGCACAAGAAAAACGAAAAGATTGGCAAAACAAAATATGAATACGTGTCGCTAAAAAGTTGCCTGAGAAAAAGAATTCATTGGTGGAGAAATATTTGGAAAAAAGAAATTGTAAATACCTTTTGCAACACTGCCTCATCATAAAAGGTCGTGACCATAGTCAAAGTCAAAAAACAACTTCTTCTTCATCGTGTAGTGGATGTTTACGACAACACGTGCCGTAACAGAAAGTTCCCCATGGCAAAGCCCAATTTTCTTGTAGTGTCATACTGTAATGTCAAGTTTTCAATCACTTTAGAATCAAATAAGTTCAAGTACATATACGTATGGATATACATGACGATTAATCGCGCATAACGGCGACGATGTATAGCAACGTCAATTTGTATGTGTAGCTTTTTTTATTGTTAGAATATTAGTGTGTAATAGTTAGGATATAAGTTTAGGGGGCTAGTTGTAGTTTAGCTCAAACTTAAGGAGGTTAGTCATGTATTAAGAAAGTTCCTAACCTCGTCAATTGTAGAATCCTTGTTCACTAAGGATTAGGTTTCTCCCCCTTCATTCTCTATAAATAGGGATGAGGGGGTGAGGTTTTATTTATACCTTCTTTTCTTGCTCACGTTTAATAAACGTTTGAGTGTAAAATATCTCGTGTGTGTTGATGCCACTCGGCATTAAGGGATCATAACCCTTTCCCGAGGTCTTGTTGGAGTAGTTCTTGATTCATGGTTCCGCTCTAGAAATCGGTTTGTTGGATTTCTTCCAACAATTGGTATCAGAGCCTGGTTCGAGAAGAACGAATCACACAATGTGGATAGAGCTAAAACAAGAGAAACGAGTGAACCGGGTTTGGTTCGTCGGTTACTACGCAGTCGTGGGAGAATTGGCGTTTCGGGTTCGTTAACCGTTGGATTTCTACGAAATTCGAACCGTAGGTTGAAGAAACATAGATCTAGGATCTCACTGGAGGGATCTTGCACCGGAGCTTCCGGGAAAAAGATATAGGCTGTCGAAGTTTCTGGTGTGGTTGTGTTCTATGTCGTTTTTCGGTTATTGTTTGGCTATCGTTGTGTAGATTACAAGGTCCAAGGTTTCTAGGTTTGCGAGTCAAGATTACTTGGGTAACAAGGTTCTTGAAGTTTTCTTGCAAGGAGGTGGATCGATTCTCCTAGGGTTATAGGAAATCATTTTCGTTTGTCACAAGGTTCTTGGAGTTTCGGATTTGAGCTTCAAAGGTGACAAGGTTTTGCAAGAATTTTCAACTTCAAGTTTTTCGGTTTCTTGGAATTCAAGTCTTGGTGGTTCTTGGAAGACAAGTAAGGTTTAGCTTTGTCTTGGGATTCAAGAAAAGTGATTACTTGGACTACAAGGTATATCAAGGTTGTAGACTTGAGGTGGAAAAATCGAAGCTTTAGGGTTTTTCTAAAGGTTAGTAGATCGATAACTACAAGAAAGCGGGTTTAACACACGACTTATGAGACTTGTTGGTAAAGTTGGTTAAGAAGCAACTTGAAGGTTTGTAGCAAGGTTAAAGAAGAATGGCTAGTATGAATACTAGGTTAAACATCGAAAAGTTCGATGGGAATATTGTACAAAAACATGGAGGTTCAAAACAAGTTGGGTTCAAGCAACTTGGTCTTGGTGTTAAAACAAGGGTCCATGGAGTACATGTTCAAAAGCGTGTTTGGTTTGAGGTGGAACTACACGGAGCTCAGGAAAATCGTGAAGCTGAGGTAATTCAGGTGAGTAACGATCATGCTGTAGTGGCTCAAATAAAGTTGGAGGTTAAACAACTTGAAGGAAAGACAAACACGGACTTCTTGGAAAATGAGCAGGAAAAGGTACACCTTGGTGCAAAGATCGGGGCAGACATTATGAAAACCGGAGTACCTGGTCAAGAAGGTGCAGAGGGTAATGTTGCTGAAAGGTATAGAGGTGACAGTAATATGGCTGCTTTAGGAGTTGCTGGAGTGATAAAAGAATATGCACATGAGTCATTAACTTTCAGGGATGCAGTTGCTTGTGAGATAATTTCCAAGAGGATGGCTGTAATGAAAGAAGATATGGATACTCGGTCTGGTATGTGTATGCTCAGCAACAGTTTCAGACGAAGCAGTGACGACAGCTTCATATATTACTGGAATTATGCACCAGGTTTGTTCATATATCTATTCCTCTATATAGATTCTATGGGGTTTACTTGTGAAAGCAAGGCTGAGATCTGGGTTATCAAGGGTTTGCTAGATCAAGCAAAGGAAATTATACTTGGTATGAAGATCTTCAGGACTCAGAGTGGTAATACTCTGAGGGTGTCACGATTCAGGTTTTCCAACGGGGTGTCGGTTCAGATATTGTTGGGGGGCCACTCTACGCTGTCGTTAGAGGGTAGTCTGTCAAGGAATCGTGATGAAGAAAAGAAGAGTAAGGGGTCATGTATATATGCAGTTGGAAGTCATAAGTATCAAGTTGTCTGCACGAGACCTGACATAGCATCTGCGGATGTGGGAATGTTGGATAGGTTTGTCGTTGATTACAGACGGACGTACATGCTTTTGTGGATTCTGACTACATCATAGGTAGATCAATCACAATGCACGGGTTTATGATACATGAATGTGCGGTGAGCTGGGAAGCTATGTTGCGACACATGATGACTTTGTTAACAACTGAAGCGGAGTATATGACACTTGCTGGAGAATTGAAGGAGAATACATGGCTAAAGGGACTCTCTACAGAGTTAGGATTTGAGCTAAGGTTAGTAGCGGGTATTGCTACTAGTGCCTTGACGAAGGCGGTCCCCGATCCGAGGTTCCGGCACTGGTTGAAGCTGATGCGTATCGGAGAAGGCTAACTATTACCACTAAGGTGGAAATTGTTAGAATATTAGTGTGTAATAGTTAGGATATAAGTTTAGGGGGCTAGTTGTAGTTTAGCTCAAAGTTAAGGAGGTTAGTCATGTATTAGGAAAGTTCCTAACCTCCTCAATTGTAGAATCCTTGTTCACTAAGGATTAGGTTTCTCCCCCTTCATTCTCTATAAATAGGGATTAGAACCCTTTGCCGAGGTCTTGTTGGAGTAGTTCTTGATTCGTGATTCCGCTCTAGAAATCGGTTTGTTGGATTTCTTCCAACATTTATATATATGAAAGGAGAAACTAAGAGTGAAGAAATTTAATTGTTTAATTGGTAACTAAGTATTTAATTATTTAATACTTGATTAACTTTTATAAGTAAAGGGTATTTTAATCTAACAACATTACTTATTTTTAAAATTTTTTAATTATAGACAAATGTATTTGTATTATAAATATTTATGAAAAAAGACAATCAAATAAACAAGAAACAATTTTTTATCACACATTATTGTACGTACAATATATTACATTTCAAATAGAACCAAGTATTTCACAAGAATCTCAACCACAATCCATCTTTCAGACATTATTACCAAGTATAGCCTCGGCAATAATAATCAATTAATCATTTATTCTATTTTTGCATGCACACCGAAATAGTTGTAGTAGAAACACAACAATTACCCATCTGTATTTCTGCATGTAGAACAAATTAACTACGATATAGAGCCCTGATCCCTCGAATGTCATCTGAATTCAAACCTTTTGTTACACCTGAGCTAAGCCCTGAAAACATTATTGCTTTTCGGACACTGCTATGATTAAGCCCAAGAAGGTGTCCTATTTCGTGTAACGCCACAGACTCAATATCAAAAGCATTTGGTACTGCTCCAATAGCCCATGGTTGATCTACATTAAAATGGAGTCTTCCGTCTGTAGGTACAAAAGCATGTGCCAAATCTCGACCAGTAAATGCCCACCCATCTCCATGGTCTCCACGTTGAAAACTAATCTTTAGGTCAGCACGCGCGTAACTTCTAGCTCTTGAAAATGAAAAATAACGGGAAGCAGTGGTCCATTTTCTAAAAGCTCTAACTACCGGAGGCATGGCTTGGGTATTGAAACCTGGTCCAAAACCATATGTTAGACGCCTTTTCGACCTGGGCCATTTTGGTCTACCTCGAAAGAATGAATAATGAGAGACTATATGCAACGGGCCATTGCTATGGTGGTGGCCTTCCTTATCAGGAAACCCACAACGAGTCATGAGCATCATGGACAATGTTGGCGCATCCAGCGTCCCAGTGGCATTGAGTTGGTAAAAGACTTGGTATAACTTGAGGGCTACCTCAAGGTCCTCATCAAATTGATCTTTCTTAGGGTCGTTGATAGTAGGGTTAGTTTGGTAATTTAGGTATCCATAATGACTGAGATAGAGTTTAAGGTTATGAATGCCTTCTACTTCCTCGCCCTTTCGACACCCTTGCAGGTCTTTTAGGAACCCATAAGGCGACGAATATGTGCTATTAACTAACCCGTTTGGGTTAATTAAGTGAGGGTGTGGTAAATGTGAAAAGGCAGGCAGAACTAAGAAAAAAAGAAAGAAAATTAAAGATAAAGCAAAAGAGAGTTTAAATGCCATTTGAAAGATTTTGTTAAATCTTGAAGTACATTTACATGCTTGCTAAGCTGTATTTATACTGAAATTATAGAACATTTTTATTCATTTATTGTAATTAAATCCTTGTAAAAGGGAATTGAAATTTCTTGTATATTGACAAGGCCGGTTTTCTTTTCCTTTTTTTAAAACGGGGTATAACTAATCAAACAATTGAGGTGAAGTCAATAAGTTGAATTCCATAACCCAAAATAGTCAACTTACATGTCCGCATCAATAGAAAGTGTCATTGAAAAGTTGTTTAAACCTAGATAATTCTATTGTTACTTAAGACAAACAAGTTTATGTATTTAAGCTCCAACACAAGTTAGAATGTGTAGGAGCACGCTGGTGTGAGTTAACTCAATATCTTCTAGATATAGCGTTTTCTGCATAAATTTGAACTTTTTATAATTATGCCATGGTAATCGATGGCATCCTAGATTACAAAACATTAAAATGTTGATCATGAAAATGTTGCATAAAGTAAGAAAATTCTAATGGACGGGGTGACGAGAACACTACAACAAATTAAAGATGGCTTTTTCGGACCACTTTTTGGGCGCGTTTTAGTGGTGTCCTAAAAATAGCCTTTTCATGACGAGTTAACTCTTATTATACTGGAACATATTACATATAGATAGCTTAAGGTGAATACCCTATTAAGTTTGTTTTATTAGACACTTGTTAATTGTTAATTGTAGTTTTATTATGATGAATCCATTAGGACTTGATCATAGATGGGTCTTATATAGTATTTAACTTTTATATCATGACCCTTATAAGTCGACATATTAGCATGTACGCTAATAGGACAGTGAATATGTGATCCATAGTACGTTCAGATCTAAAAACAAGAATGACATCAGCAGTTTGAATAGGAAAAACTAATGATGGGAGGATATTGACTAAACTTGAATGGCTAACTTTTTTTTTTTTTTTTTTTTTTTTTTTTTTTAATTGTCAATTTAAACCATCTTATAATATTCATAGTGCAAATTTATCTCAAATATGCTAACTAGGACTTGATCACAACCATTTAATTTAAAAAAAAAAAATAAATAAATAAATAAATATAATAAATAAAATCATACAAATGAGGTACCATTAAACACAAGCTTTTTGATAAATAGCTTACTTTAATAAAGTAACTCGTTCTTATAGGACACTTTTCTTTACCTTTCCATTACATAGTATTTGATTTAGTTAAACCATTCAACAATGGTCCTATATCCTATAATAACAACATAATCCACCCTAGTTTCTTTTTAGAGATCCCCTCAATGTTGGTGAGTGGAATCTCACACTCATCAACAAAATCACATGTCGACCGATTCGACCAAAGTTGTTGTGGCTTTTCTACTGCTAGTCTCCCTCTTCTCTTATAGATGTTAACACATTCACGATTATTGTGTTTTTGACCTATTGTTTTGCTAATTTTTATGTTTTGTGCGATACAAGCACCCCACCTACCGACTGTTGTGCTTTTTTTTTTTTTTTTTTTTTTTTGTCTTTTTGTTTTTTTGAAGTTTACAGTTATACCACAACATATTGTTATCGTTGCTTGTAACTCCCTACCGAAGCACAACTAGGCATTTCTTTTTGTGACCTACTCAATAATGTTACTACCTTTGTTTGGGTTTATGTCCCACATTATCAAACCTGACCATGTCCAGGCCACGCGTCTCATTGTACATCCGTGACCCTCTTTACATATTCCTGATAATATACACATTTCAGTCTTGTTATGGGATAACTTACACATTTAGTTATTAGTCTCATTATGTGACAATTTACACATTTTAGTTCATCTACATACATGTTTTACTAATCAATTGTCAACTAAAGATATAATAAAACAATTAAAAAAAAAGAATTTGATGAAAGATGTTTCACTAAGCACACTCTTTTAGTTAGTTTTCAACTTTTCATGCTTTAAAATCAAAAAATGCAAAGACTCCCTCTTCACACTCCTATTGCTTACCTTTTCTACATTAAAAATTACAACTTCAAAGTAACGAAAGAAATCGATACAATCAGTTCAAACAATTTATATATATATATATATATATATATATATATATATATATATATATATATATATATATATATATATATAGGGAAGGGATCAGGTACGATTTTGGATTTTAGTGCGGATGTACGGACGAATCTCAGCCCTCCATCTAGTCAACCATCTGAAAAACGCGAAGTGGCAAAATCGTAAATATCCCTTCTTTTTTTTAAAAACTTTAATATTACAGTAATTTTTTTTCTTGAAAAAAATTCAAAAACATCTGAGAAAAATAAAAAAAGAAAAAGGATAACAAATAATTAAGAATCGCTAAAAAAAGTTCAAAAAAAAATCGTTTTCAACGTTAAAATTATTGTGATATTAGCGTTTAATTTTGACTTTTGTGAAAAATTCAAAATCAGATTTTGAAATCACATAAACCTTTTTTTTTAATAAAAAATTTAATATCACAGTTCATTTTTACATGTAAAAAAAAATAGTATCACGGTTGGTTTTATAATATCACCGTTTTATAAATATCACTGTATCATAATATTGTTAATACCACCGTAATTATCATGCTTTCTTAATATCAAAGTTAAATTTTTTAACTTTTAAAGTAACTTTTCTTAATATCGTAATAAAAAAACAGTGATATTAAGTTTTTTACTAATATCAAAGTAACTTTTTAAGTAAATATCGTTAGAATTATAGTAGGACTCATAAATATCCTTAATATCACGGTACCACTCATAATCACAAAACAAAAAAGTTCTCAGAAAAATCTGAAAAAATACAAAAAGTAAAGAAGACAACAATAGTAAGGAGCGCTTAAAAGGGAAAAAAATCATTTACATGGTCAATTGATTGATTGAAGGTTGCGTTGGATTTTGACTTTTTTACAAAAAGTCAATATCAGATCTGGAATGGGCGACACAGATGTGTCCGCACATTCGCACTAAAAAAAGATCCGCACCTGATCCTTAGTCTATATATATATATATATATATATATATATATATATATAGACTTTCTTACGAGAACCATCTTATCTGCGAGAACTAAGAGAACCACCAAAAACATACATGCACGCCTTTTAAAATACATACAAATCATTAATAATCGTACGTATCCACCTATGTTCTTCAATATCATCATGAACTCTTCCTCTTTTTTCAGAAAAACCTTACACACGGCCGCAATATTTTTGTTGCACGCCTTATAAGAACATACTTGCACACCTTTAAAGAAAAATTTTGTATTTCCAATTTCTTTAGAATAACTATGTTTTTTATAAAACATATGTGTTGTTTTTAGAACATATGTGCAAAAATACAATTATTGAAGGCGTGCATGTATGTTTTTTGTGGTTCTCTCAGTTCTCGCTGATAAGATGGTTCTCGCAAGAAAGTCTCACTATATATATATATATATATATATATATATATATATATATATATATATATATATATATATATATATATATATATATATACTAGCTTTTAAAGCCCGCCCGATGGGCGGGCATGACTTATAAATATCGTTGGCATATTTAGCTTACTAAATTTGTCCAAACCTACTATGAGTTTGAGCAACCCGTGCAGCCTCAAATTCCATTTGTAGACGCTTGAAAATCGTTTTATCAGAATCTCTAATAAGATTTTTTGGTTGAAAGAAAACATACCATCGACAGAATTAATACTCATGTATGATCATAAACAAAGTGTCCTTGTTTGATTATACAGTAGTTGTCAATTTGTTTATGTCAAGTACTTTTAAAATGCTTATTGCAATTCGAATCGTCAGAATCGGATTACCACTTAATTACCATATTCATCATTGACCTAAAAGATGGCTTACTTTTCATGTCATATAGCCCATATGTTGTTGGCTTGCACTGAACATAACCGTAAAAGTATTCTGGACTTGCTATATTCCGAAACCTAAAATATTAGAGAATAACGAAACACTATAACGACAACAATGTCGTCAAAATGGCATTGATATCTCAGAAACAATTTAACTAAATTAAGTTTCATTAGAACATATTTCCCACCACCACAAACCGAAACTAGAATATTCATTACTATTTATTAGTAAGGTCATGACGAAATTTAAATTAGCCACATAGGCATTGTTACATTTTCGCCACTCAATGGTTTGATCTTGTGTTGCCCAAAAAAATTGCTGGAAACTAAATAGCAACATAAGTATTTTCTTTGGTTTTGCCTTGAATCATCATCTTGTAAGAAGTTGTTGCTGCTTGCCTGACCATGCCTACAACGGTAACAACTCAACAATTAAAAGATACAAAGTTGTTTTTAAGAACATAGTATATTGTTTAAACTCAAATGCGAAATAAAACTTCTTTATAAAAAACGTTTGTCGATGATTTTTGGTAATTACCATCCTTATCAAACGTAAAGTGCGATACATGGCTTCATCGATCTCTTTAGGCTTTTCACTCTTGAGACCAACAACATATAGTTGTCCAAGTAAACGCTTATCATTAGAATAAAAATCTCTTAAAATTACGAATTGTGCTTATATAAAAAAGGCAAAACAAAAGAAAATTATTGAAAGATGATCTTGAACAACCAATGATATGTACACTTACTATCATGGGGCTTGTGGTCTAGTGGTAAGGGCTTAAGTAGTTAAGCGAGCCCAAGTGAGAGTAGTACCGGTTTGGGTGACCGACCGGGAAGTCCTAACTTGAGAACCACAAGCTCTAATGATATCAGGCGAATTGGGAATAGGAGTGGGGTTATCCCCTAAGGAGAGGCTCGCGGTTGGTATCTCTGCCCGAGGATGCGACACTAACTCGAGCCAACAACTAACAACTAACATCTAACAACTAACCCGCCGTTCAAAAAAAATAATATGTACACTTACTAATCAGGTTATAACAATCTTTTTTATTAACAAATAATAATAATAATAATAATAATAATAATAATAATAATAATAATTTATGGGTTAAAAATAAAGCTTCCACATTTGCACATCTAACTCATAGGCTTGTAGTTTGAGCTATAATCACCTAATGCTCTTACTGTTTGGTTATTGACCCATTTTTTGCATTCTTGATTTTTGGTGTTGTAGGCTCCCAAAATTTGTGGCACCTAGTGTAAATATTATAGGTTTTAGGGGTAATTTAGTTGAGGTTCCAAACAAATCTCCGATTCGGCCCTCCGAAAATAAATTCGCCTCCTCCCCCCCCCCCCCAAAAAAAAAGTGTTCAAGTTCCGCCATTGTTTGGGGGGGCACATGCCCACCGTGCCCCCTCCGTAGCTCCGCCCCTGGTAGCTTCTTTATATAACTGCTCCCAAGGTCTCTTCTATGACACCAAAATAGAAACAGATTGTTAAATAACGAAAAGTGTAGTTTTTGAATAGATGAAAGTATTGTTTTCTTTCATACGGATATCTCATTGCAATAAACTTATGATTTTTACATATTTATATTTTCTTCAAACTGCTTAACATAAGCCCTTAAATATAAAGCATATGTAGCATAGTTGTAGCATACATATATATCATATCAGATATGATAGTATTAAAAGCTACAATTGAATTGCTAACATACTTGAAATCTTCATTTGATTATGGTAGAATAACTAACACGATGTTTATGCTAATATAGTTAATTCATATATTAAATCCCTATAACTTAATGATCAATAAGGACTTAACAAAAGGAGCAAATTCTGCCTGCTTTGAAGATACTCTGTTGAAGACTCTATACTTGTATATCAAATCGTATCCCTATGTTGGCAAATTTAACGTGAGAATAGATGAACAGGCATTCAATAGATAAGTCATAGAAAGCATGACTATTTCCTATGAGCAAAATGTCGGGTAAACAAAAAAAGTTCATTTTAAAAACCTACTACCAACACCTCTGTTCCAACTTGGAATAGATGCAATTCTACTGAAAATACATCTACCTGGCCTATATTTACTTTTAGCAAGACAAATACAATGACGTAACTCGACCCCCTCATGAATTTGCTCACTTAACAGGGCCCTCCCCTGGTGCAGAGTCTCTAACCACAAATTAGAAATCCGCATACCGTTGCTGTGAGCTAAACATGGTCATGCCATGGGGCATCGTTGATATCGTTCAAGCAAATAATTAGATCAGAAGAACATGGAATCCTCTAAAAGGCGTTGTAAAACATAAATCAATTGGGAAAAGTAATTTGGTTGGATCTCTTTATCATTTCGAGCATCCTACAATTTTATTAAGCAACATGCTACTTAAGGGTTTTGGTATCGACAATTATTTAGAATGAGCGCATTAAAAGCACAAAACGCAGTTAAGCGATTGATCTTTCCACCTATTCACTATTATTTCTAGACTCAAGAAGATGCATTTTTGTGTTTGGACACTGAGGCGATCAATCTTGACTGATTCAAATGAGTTATGCCAAATTATTCAATATATATCCTATAAAATGTGCAATAATTACTGGATCAAATACATGTAGATATAATTATACTCAGTTCAAATGCAACCTTTCATATTAGTGCCAATTCTCATCATTCTAGATCAGACACTGATAAGGCGAAAAATGAACCATTTTAATGGGGTCATTTAAGCCCGAATTCGAATTTATTTGATCAAATATTGCCCTAAATTGTTCCTTTTGTCATTTTAGGTACTTTTGGAGTGAAATCTGGAAAAGGAAGTATTTTGGACGTTTTGGAGCATAAAAGTGAACAAAACGGCAAAGTCTTAATTTTCCTTGCTGGGAACAGTACCTGACGACGTCACAAGTTCCTTAATGACGCCGTCATTCAGTAACAAAAGAGGTGGATGTGGACAATACACGTGACGGTCCAGAGAGTTTTGTGCATTGGAGATGACGGCGTCACCCAAGGCCGTCACGTGTAAAATTAAAGAGTGATGGCCCAGAAGACTTCCTGAAGGCGTCACATAGGCCATCACGTGTTAACTTCTCACAACTTGCGCGTGGAGTAGCTGATATTGTTTTGGTCATAACTTTTGCATACGAACTCGAATTTAGGTGATTTAAAAGCCCCCGCGAAGAGGACGAAGAGATCTACAATTTGGTGAAGAAAAGTTGGTCGTGACGCCGTCAAGGTTGGTCTGACGCTGTCACGATCGGGCCGGGCAGAAAATAGCCTATAAATATAACATCATAACTTCACTTTTTGCAAACCCTAAACCCTAAGGTCGATTCTTAGGTTTAGGTAGGTGTTTTTCCAGCAACTTAGAGGGTTTCAATCACTCCATAAACATCTTGTAATGGTTTGTTGATTCTATCTTAATTATGTTTTCCATTATCATTGTTGTTTGCTCTTCTTTGATGATGATTTGCTAATTCACCTTGTGTCTACTTATGATTGTGTGAAACTTGTATATAATTGATTAGATCTTATTGATTTCTTGTTGATGTTTGTGTCTATCTTCAACAATTAGGGTGTGACACTTCGATAGGTCTAGTTGATTTATCTTATAATTCTTGATTCCTATTGTCTCTTGTTTGGTTGATTGTATTCGATGTTAGGCTTAAGAAAACTGGCAGACTTCCATTGGTAACTTGCTTGAACGTCTTAAGAAACATGATTGGAGGTGTACTACGATTTTTGGTTGTATTAAATGTATAAGTGAATTCTAATGATCCCATGTTAGGAGCTTCTAACGGCTCGACATATAAGTGAAGTCGGATCTTATAGAGTTAGGGAATATTGTACACGGCCCTACAACTAGTATTAAGGAATACAACCCGTCAATTAAAACAAGGTGTGACAATTCAATAGATAGAATTGGATAGCTAGCAAGGAGTAACATATCATAGGTAGACATGCTTCACTTCCCTTGTAGAACCCTAGTTTATTTTCCTACACATTAGTTTAATTAGTAGCTTTTAGGTTAGTTGATTAGCAACTAATTCCGCCCCTTCTTCCAAAACCCGAGATTTTAACTTGCTTTTCATAAAATATAAAAACACAAAAAGAATCATCCTTCACCTTTAGACCTAGTTAGATTAATTTCAATCCTAACGACACTATTCATGGGTTGAACGATCAATCCCCCGGTACTTGTCACTATACTATACTACAACGATCAGGTACACTGCCTGGTGGGGGTTGTAAGCTTCTCGAGATCCCTCGAGAGGTAAAGCCTGATGCGATTCCCACGTATCAAATTTTTGGCGCCGCAACCCGGGGAATATTTATTGTTTAGGTTGAAATTTATTTTGATTAGGTCTACTCATTAAATTCCTATCAAGTGAGATTTTTTCTTTTTATTTTGTAGCTTTCTCGTAGTCTATATTTTCTTTGTGATTTTGTTTGTAATTTGCTTCAAATAGACTTTTTACTTAGACTTCTAAGATTGTAAGATAAGGTTGAGTGGCTAGAACACCAAAGATTTCGAAATACCTCATTTAGAGACACCTATGAATCATATGAGCCTTTACCTAGGATAGATTCTTATGAACAACCTCCATGTTTAAGATCTCGTTTTAGTGAGGCCAATAGGAAATGCGACCTAGTTTGCCAAGGAATTATGGAGAGAGCCGTTGCAACAAATCATAAGTTGGATGAAGCACTAGGTTTACTGTTATCACTACCTAAGAAGACAATTGAGGAGGATTTAGCCATGCATGATCACATTGATCAAAAAGACCTAGGTTTTATGATCGATGACTTTGAATCTCAAGGAACACATGATGAATCCTTTAGGCAAATTGAACATAAGATTATTGAGGAAGATCCTTATGATTCGGACATAGAAGTTGAGATGCCTAGAGAAGCACGTGAGATACTTAGGAGAATGCTTAGGATAGATTCTACCAAAACACATGATGAGGATATAGGTGATCTTGACACATGGAATGATGAAGTTAATAACATAAGCCCACAAAATACTCAACCATCATTTGAGGCACACACACCGCCCGTGACTTACCCGAAAGAAGTAGAAGAAACTTTAGGAATTCCGATGGAGGTAAAACCCTTGGACCAGGCACCACTTGATGATATAGGTTTGAATACTTGTAGTGATAACCTTACTCCTAGTTCTAGGGAATTTCCTAGTGTTGATGAACCGGAACCTCAATCTTTACACACCTTTCCATCCTTAGATATATTTCTAGGAGACAAAAGAGGAACCGACCCACCCATCAACCAATATTATTCGGGTAGTTTTAGGATGAAGGAAGTCATTCACTCACCCCCTTCACCTCACGTGGCATATTTCCACCCTAACGGTGTGTATCGCTACTTCCACCCGCACTTAATTTAAAGTGTAGGGAAAACCTCCCCTATTTCCGTTAAATAAGGGTAGAGTTAGGCTCGTGACTCGAATAAAAACAAGCGTTTATTGGGAGGCAACCCAAGCTTTATTTATTTGTTTGTTTGTTTGTTTGTTTGTTTGTTTGATTTTATTTGTTTCCGTATGCATGTTTTATTTTTGTTGTTTGTGGCTCATGTTTCAAAGTAAATTGTGAAAATGCTTTATTTTGCTTTTAACTTCGTCTTAATTGCATATAAATGTATTTTGCAAAAGATAAGTGTAAGGGAGATCCAAATTTGTTTATAAGAACGAATTGAGCATGAACCACAACAATATTAAATGAACATGTGTATTAGTAATTGTTTGAGTCAAATGCTTGTATCGAGTCATAATGATGTTTTGCAGGATTTTCCAGGAAGTAAGGCACAAGTTTTTCCAGAAATTTTCTGGAAACTTAACATGAGATTTTTGCAGGAACATTCTGACGGCGTCAGGAGTTATAACCTGACGGTGTCAGGTACAAAGATTCTGAAAAATTTTGCGAGTTTTGTTTATACCGGAGTCTTAAAGTTTTTGTTGATTCTTTAGTTTTATAAACTTCAGGAAATCTGCAAACATTCATTCCACAAGCATTATATCTTTAATTATTTTGTTTTTATTCCTAAGTCTGGAATTACATCTAATTGTAAGCTTTCTTTGTTCGGATTGATGCTTGGATTTTTGTGATTGTTTTCTCAGGTTTAACAGGTTATATTGGACAAGAAGATGATTTATTTTTCTGGAAGGGAAGCTTTGAACGTTCATTTTGTTGGAGGAAGATCTAACCTTGTTGACACACTATCCACACCGAACGAATCAGGGGAGTATTTGATTTCTTTCTTTTGCCTATTTCACTTTTATATTCTTTAATTGAACATTGGGAACAATATTCATCCTAAGTGTAAGGGGAGGGTAAATGATGATACTTATAGGATACTATTGCACTTGAGTTTGTTTGTTTGATGGTAGATGTGTAATAAAACTAAGAGAAATACTTATTAGTGTAATTTTAGCGCCAAATTTAAATTTTTTTACAACATTTTGGAGTGAAACTTTAGCCATAGCAAGCGTCTCATGGATAGGAGTTGTATGACTAGCACAAAACCGTACTATTCAGAAAAATTTTCCACCCAAATATATGAGGTTCGCCTTTAGATTTGATAGGAAAAGCATTTACTATTAGTGCTTATGCGTGTACCGGTAGCATTAAGATTCTAGAACTTGCGTTAGTGATGCATCCCGAGACCGCTAGTGAGACTACATTCGTGTAGTAGGATTTACTACATGATAAGAGGCATTAGGATCACCCTTGTGTTAAACCCATATCATAATTTCTTGACCATTTAAGTCATATTACTTGGCTAGTAAAGTCAATTAATTTTTCCCACACCTTAACGTTGTACTCATTTTTAGTACACGAAACCCCTAGTACACCCTCCGAGCCTATTTTTCGTTTCTAACTTTAAGCATCTTACTTAAAGGAAGAATTTGTTACAACCCACTTAAATGTACACCCAAATCGCCTTAGCCTTGCGTGTATGCACTCATCTTTAGTGCATTATTGTTATATGTTTAAACCCTTAGTTAATTATCTAATTGGTTACATGGTTGCTAAGTCGAGTCATATCCTTGTACATATTGTTTTGGGAAGATTGGGACTCATGGGTAAAGTACTTATGTTATGGAGTAACGGGGAAGAACATCATATTATTACCCCCATATGTGCGTTAATCTAAAAAGTACTCCAAGTGTTTTGATTATCTTGATTCGAGTCATTAGATTAGTTTATTGTAAAGTATGTAAAAATTCAAGTGTAAGGGAAATGTACATTCCCTATGATGTATTATTTTGGATTGTAGGGTAAGAGTGTATGAAAAAAAAAATCGAAAAAATTAAGAAAAAAGAAAAAAGAAAATAGAAAAAGAAAAAGAGAAAAACATACGGACTACCATCCCGTTTCATTCTATGTTTATTTTATGTTTTAGTTTTTTTTCATTTATTAGCTTAAGTCGAGTCTAGTCTTGGCTTAGCAACGCCAAATTGCACATGTAATTAACCAAGATGATTAACTCGCCACCAGTAAAGATTGCCTATATCCAACAAAACCGTGTATTTTATAACCCTTTAAAAGACCTCTTTGATAGTGTATCCTAGGTGCTTACGCCATTTGGTGGAGGTTTGATCCTTTCCCAAGCCTATGGTAATCTATTTTGTTATGACAGGTAGTGAGAGATGTTTTCCATTTTCATATTGTGATATATACTTTATTACACCCGAGAGATGTGAGTATCTAAACACTATTTGTGAGGTGCTAGTGTATGACCTCCGTGCTTGTCTTTAGTCTTTTGTGGAACGATTATTTGTTGTAATTACTTTTATATTAGTGTTAAATAACCCCTAACTTGTATTTTGATTAGAATAAAAGCGCATTTGCTTGAGGACAAACAAATCTCAAGTGTAAGTGTATTTAATGAGGCGAAAAATGAATCATTTTTATGGGGTCATTTAAGCCCGAATTCGAATTTATTTGATCAAATATTGCCCTAAATCGTTCCTTTTATCATTTTAGGTACTTTTGGAGCGAAATCTGGAAAAGGAAGCATTTTGGACGTTTTGGAGCATAAAAGTGAAGAAAACGGAAAAGTCTTAATTTTCCTTGCTGGGAACAGTACCTGACGGTGTCACAAGTTCCTTAATGACGCCGTCATTCAGTAACAAAAGAGATGGATGTGGACAATACACGTGACGGTCCAGAGAGTTTTGTGCATTGTAGATGACGGCGTCACCCAAGGCCATCACGTGTAAAATTAAAGAGTGATGGCCCAAAAGACTTCCTGAAGGCGTCACGTAAGCTATCACGTGTTAACTTGTCACAACTTGCGCGCGGAGTAGCTGATACTGTTTTGGTCATAACTTTTGCATACGAACTCGGATTTAGGTGATTCAAAATCCCACGCGAAGAGGACGAAAAGTTCTACAATTTGGTGAAGAAAAGTTGGTCGTGACGCATTCAAGGTTGGTCTGACGCCGTCACGATCAGGCCGGGCAGAAAATAGCCTATAATATAACATCATAACTTCACTTTTTGCAAACCCTAAGGTCGATTCCTGGGTTTAGGTAGGTGTTTTTCCAGCAACTTAGAGGGTTTCAATCACTCCATAAACATCTTGTAATGGTTTGTTGATTCTATCTTAATTATGTTTTCCATTATCATTGTTGTTTGCTCTTCTTTGATGATGATTTGCTAATTAACCTTATGTCTACTTATGATTGTGTGAAACTTGTATATAATTGATTAGATCTTATTGATTCCTTGTTGATGTTTGTGTCTATCTTCATTAATTAGGGTGTGACACTTCGATAGGTCTAGTTGATTTAGCTTATAATTCTTGATTCCTATTGTCTCTTGTTTGGTTGATTGTATTCGATGTTAGGCTTAAGAAAACTGGCAGACTTCCATTGGTAACTTGCTTGAACGTCTTAAGAAACATGATCGGAGGTGTATTACGATTTTTGGTTGTATTTAATGCATAAATGAATTCTAATGATCCCATGTTAGGAGCTTCTAACGGCTCGACATAGGAGTGAAGTCGGATCTTATAGAGTTAGGGAATATTGTACACGGCCCTACAACTAGTATTAAGGAATACAACCCGTCAATTAAAACAAGGTGTGACAATTCAATAGGTAGAATTGGATAGCTAGCAAGGAGTAACATATCATAGGTAGACATGTTTCACTTCCCTTGTAGAACCCTAGTTTATTTTCCTACACATTAGTTTAATTAGTAGCTTTTAGGTTAGTTGATTAGCAACTAATTCCGCCCCTTCTTCCAAAAGCCGAGAGTTTCACTTGCTTTTCATAGAATATAAAAACACAAAAAGAATCATCCTTCACCTTTAGACCTAGTTAGATTAATTTCAATCCTAATGACACTATTCCTGAGTTGAATGATCAATCCCCCGGTACTTGTCACTATACTATACTACAACGATCAGGTACACTGCCTGGTAGGGGTTGTAAGCTTCTCGAGATCCCTCGAGAGGTAAAGCCTGATGCGATTCCCACGTATCAAGTTTTTGGCACCGCAGCCCGGGGAATAGTTATTGTTTAGGTTGAAATTTATTTTGATTAGGTCTACTCATTAGATTCCTATCAAGTGAGATTTTTTCTTTTTATTTTGTAGCTTTCTCGTAGTCTATCTTTTCTTTGTGATTTTGTTTGTAATTTGCTTTAAATGGACTTTTTACTTAGACTTCTAACATTGCAAGATAAGGTTGAGTGGCTAGAACACCAAAGATTTCGAAATACCTCATTTAGAGACACCTATGAATCATATGAGCCTTTACCTAGGATAGATTCTGTTGGGAATTATACTAACAGTTACCACGGCTAAGAGAAGATGTTACAACTGCAGAAGATTGTATTTGCAGTGGAAACTCATTACCACTGCAAGGACATATATTACCACTGCTTATTAGATAACTGTTAGGAAACGTATTTAGATAAATATAGAATAGATCTTGTGTATATCTTATTCTATTAGCTTTATACTTATCTTGTAGAAGAGGACTCCTTGTGCTATAAAAGGAGATCCTAGGTTAAAGGTTTGATATACGTTTTTCTAGAGCTTCAAGGTGTAACCCTAGTGATATCAAGATCACTCGTATTATTATTATTAATAATATTGGAGCTAATAGTTTGTTTACATACATTGTTCTTGTTCATATACAACTGTCTTACTCACAATCAAACTTCTAAGTGTTACTAAGTAGATTCCGCATACTTAGTGATATAATTCAAAGTATCAATCTAACACAAGTTCAAGGTGTTTAGATCCATCAAGTGGTATCAGAGCCAGGCTTTGATACTTTGATTTAGAATACTCTAGTTCACTCAGAAGAATCAATGGAGACAGAAACCAGTAACTCAAACATTGCTGCTAAGCTTCCAAAGCTTAAGTTGAATGACTTTGAGATGTGGAGGCGGATGATCGAACAATTCTTTATGGTCCAAGACTACACACTTTGGGAGATCATTATGGTTGGAAATTCTTTCAAACCAAGCTCTACTTCAGAGATGGTTGGTGGCAAGGAAGTAATTAAGGTCAACATTGGACCTATTACTAATGATGAAAGACTTCAGTTGAAGAATGATCTCAAAGCCAGAGGTTTGTTGCTGATGACACTTCCCAGAGACCAAGTTCTTGCATTCAGCAAGTACAAGACTGCAAAGACTCTTTTTGATGAGATCTGTGAAGTTTTTGGTGGTAATGATTCCACCAAGAAGACTCAAAAGACCTTGCTGAAGCAGACTTATGAAAACTTGGGTTCAACAAGTAATGAATCTCTTGATAGCATCTTCACAAGGCTATAAAAGATTGTTACTCAACTCACTATTTTTGGGATTGAGGTGGAAAGGGAAGACCTTAATCTAAAGTTCTTAAGAAGTTTACCCTCTGAGTTTGGAACCAATGTTGCTGTGTGGGAAGATAAGCCAGAATTGGAGACCATGAAACTTAATGACTTGTACAATAACTTCAAGGTTATTGAACAAGGATTAAAGAAAGCTGGCAAAATAAGCTCAAGTTCAGGAAGTGTAGCACTCATATCATCATCTCTTGATGATAGTTCAGATGAAGAAAGTGATAGTGATGATGACAGTGCCAACATTATTGTTTCCACTGGTAGTGGAAGTGTTTCCACTGGTAGCTCAAAGAGACGGATTGCAGGACTTAGTGATGCTACTTTTTATGCCTTTATATCAAGTGAAGTGGGTTGTTCAATTCTCAATCATGAGGATTTGGATCAAATTGATGAAGATGATATGGAGGAGATGGACATTAAATGGCAAGTGGCATTACTAAGCTTAAGGACAAAGAAGTTTTGGAAGAAGACTGGAAGAAAGATCAACATCAATGGCAATGAAACAGTAGGTTTTGACAAAAAGAAGGTGGAATGCTATAATTGTCACAAGAAGGGGCATTTTGCCAGGGAGTGCAGGAAGGCAAGGAAATCTGACAGCAGGTCAACTTGGTATAAGCAGGACAAGAAGAAGCAACCTACTACTGATGAGCCAAAGGGGCTATTGGCTATTGATGAAGTGAGCTTTGATTGGAGCTTTATGACCAAGGATGAGGAAGATGATTCAGAGTCTGCAATGGTTGCTACTGAGCTTGCACTAATGGCTTTTTCTGATTCTGAGGTACAAATTGATAATGCTTGTTCTAAATCATGTAAGGCCTTAAAAGAGTATGAGAAAATTAAAGCACAATTTAATGAACAATGTCTAGAGTTAACTCATACTAATTATAACTTAGAAAATCATAAAAGAGGCCTAGGTGTTTTAGAAACACAATTAGAGCATTATAGGGCAAATGAATCTAAGTTCAATGATGATATAGTAGTATTAAGAAGAGACTTAGATTATCAGGTTGCTGTTAATAAGGTTCTTATAGAAGAACTAGAAAAGGTTAAGATGGCTAGTGAGAATATAATGATAACTAAGTAAACACTGGATCGTCAATCCAAGTGTATTGACAAAATTTGGGAAGCCCAAGTTGTGAGCAAAGCCAAATCAAGAATTGGATACAAAACAGTTCCACCACCTCTAAGAGGTGTTCCATCACCTCCTGGCATTGACTTAGCTCACACAGGATTAGAGGAATTCCAGGAACTACCTATGACCTATGGACCAAAGTTTGTTAAACCAGTTGAAATTGAAAAGGTTCAGGTTGAGGTTGATATATTTGATAGTGCTAGTGACTCATCTCTTAAAGATGAAAATTTAAATGTTGAGTCTAAGCCTAGTGTTCCTGAGAATGTTAAAGTGGAGGTTAAAAGAAGTATTCCTGAAATAGTCAAAGAGAAGCCTAGGTCACAACCCAATTTCACTAGGCCCACTACTAGATATGCTGAGATGTACAGAAGTAGGTCACCAACTCCTAGGGGTAATATGAGGAGTTGGAATCATGTTAAATCTAGGCAATTTGGTAGTGATTTTGTGTTCAATAACAAACCATGTCATATATGTGGTAGCTTTGACCATTTGTCTTATAGTTGTACCTACCACTTGGGAAGAAGGGAAGTGTTTGGGAATACTAGGGTGAATGGACAAAATTCTAATAACTTAACTCACCCAAATCCTCTTAGCAAGATGATTCCCAGGTCTGTTTTACTTCATTCTGGCATCAAACCACTTTCCACTGCTAGACCAGCAGTTGCCACTGCCAGAAATAAAAACAGAGTTTACCCTAAGCCCCCTGTTACTACTTTTGTTAAATCTACTCAAACAGAGAAAAAGACCAATTTTGAAAAGAAGGTTAACAATAATCAGAAGTGGGTACCCAAAGTTTCAAAACAAGCAGTTTCCACTGCTAAGCCAGCAGTTCCCACTGCAAGGCCAAAGGTTACCATTGATGGGTCTGTTAACAAGAAAAGGGTAAATATGGGAAATGCTGTTAAGGCCTCAGCACGTTGGGAATGGAAACCAAAAGGAACCATCACCTCAAACAATCCCAATGGTGTATCAATGACCTTTGATAGATACAATTTTATTGATACGCGAGGCAGATCCAAGTCATTTGTGGCTTGGGTCCCCAAAAGGAACTAATTCCTTTATTTTGTGTGCAGGGACATTCAAAGACTACTAATGATCAAGGATACTCAGACAGTGGATGTTCCAGACACATGACTGGCAATAAGTCCTATCTTTCAGACTTTCAACCTTATGATGGACAATTTGTCAGCTTTGGAGGAGGAATTTGTGGAAAAGTATCTAGCAAAGGAACAATCAAGGCTGGAAACATTGATTTTGAAGATCTGCAGTATGTGAAAGAACTCAAGTACAACCACTTTAGTGTGTCACAGATGTGTGACAAAAAGCATAGAGTTCTATTCACAGCAGATGAATGCTATATCTTATCTAAGGATTATAAGCTCCCTGATGACAGTGATATTTTGCTTAAAATCCCTAGAAAAGGTAATCTGTATAGCATTGACATGAAGAACATAGTGGCTAATATTGATGTTACTTGCTTGCTTGCTAAAGCCACTTTGGATGAATCAATGCTTTGGCATAGAAGACTTGGTCATGTCAACTTCAAGACCATCAACAAGATTGTGAAAGATGGACTTGTCAGAGGTCTACCAGAGAAAATATTTGAAAATGATCAAACTTGTGTTGCCTGTCTCAAAGGAAAGCAACACAGAGCTTCATGTAAAACCAAAGCATTCAATTCTATTGATCATCCACTCTTTATGCTACATATGGACTTGTTTGGTCCTACTTCTATGAGCAGCATAAATTTAAAGAAGTATTGTCTTGTTGTGACTGATGATTTTAGTAGATTCACATGGGTTTTCTTTTTAAGAACCAAGGATGAAACCACTGGCATCCTTAAGACATTTATCACTGAAGTTGAAAATCAATATGAAAAGAAAATCAAGATCATCAGATGTGACAATGGGACAGAGTTCAATAATAAAGTTATGGATGATTTCTGTAGAGACAAAGGTATTAAAAGAGAATTTAGTGTTGCAAGAACTCCTCAACAAAATGGAGTTGCAGAAAGAAGAAACAGAACACTAATTGAGGCTGCTAGAACCATGTTAGTTGATTCAAAGCTTCCAGTGACTTTTTGGGCTGAAGCAGTTAACACTGCTTGTTACATTCAAAACAGAGTTTTAGTGGTCAAAACAAAGAACAAGACACCTTATGAGTTGTTCAGAGGAAGGCCTCCTACTTTGGAGTTTATGAGGCCATTTGGATGTCATGTTACTATTCTCAATACCATTGATCATCTGGGTAAATTTGAAGAAAAGTCTGATGAAGGCTTCTTTGTTGGTTACTCTATGGTTAGCAAGGCTTTTAGAGTCTATAACTTAAGAACAAAGAAGATTGAAGAGAAATTGCATGTTCAGTTTCTTGAAAATAAAGCAAACATGGCAGGTTCAGGACCAGATTGGCTATTTGATCTTGAAACATTATCAAATACAATGAATTATGTTCCTCTCACTTCAAGCACTGGAGACAAAGATCTTGAAGATTCAGAAGAATTCATTGATGAAGATGAAGCTTGTAAAGATGATGAAGATCAAATTGTTATGCGACTTTGGGACTTTGGTGATAATTCTGAAAAGACAAGTGATGCAGATGGTGTGAATTTTGATGTAAATAAAGATATTCCTACTAGCAGTGGTAACTCCATTCCCACTGCTACACCAGAAGTTTCCACTGTCAGCCCAATTGTGGACCATTCTTCTCAGGAATCACCAAGTGATGATGTAGAGATCTCAAACATGCCTACAACTTATGATATTCCTAACACATCACAGTCTTCAATTCACAAAGTGCATCCACTTGATAATGTTATTGGTGAACTTCAATCAGGTGTGAAGACTAGAAGACAGACAAAGAAAGATGATATTCATGGGTTCATAAGTTAAGTGTATGAGTCCAAGAAACATAGTAAGAAGAATGAGTGTTTGTTTTTCTGTTTTCTCTCACAGGTGGAGCCTAAGAATGTGTACATGGCTCTAGGAGAAACTAGCTGGGTTGAAGCTATACAAGATGAGTTGCTGCAGTTTAAACTTCAAAAGGTTTGGGTTCTTTGTGACTTGCCTGATGGTATGAAGGTCATTGGTACTAAATGGGTTTTCAGAAACAAGAAAGATGAAAGAGGTATTGTAATCAGGAACAAAGCTAGATTGGTTGCTCAAGGATACACTCAAGAGGAGGGTATTGATTATGAAGAAGTGTGTGCTCCTGTTGCAAGGATTGAGGTTATTAGATTGTTTTTAGCCTATGCATCATTTATGGGCTTTACAGTCTATCAAATGGATGTTAAGAGTGCCTTTTTGTATGGTACTATTAATGAGGAGGTATATGTCTCTCAACCTCCAGGCTTTGAAGATCCTCAACACCCTGATAAAGTATATAAAGTGGTTAAGGCTCTTTATGGCTTACATCAGGCTCCAAGGAAGTGGTATGAAACCTTAGCTACTTATTTATTGAATAATGGGTTTCATAGAGGCAAGATTGACCAAACTTTGTTCATCAAGAAAGACAAGGGTGATATTCTACTTGTGCAAGTATATGTTGATGATATTATCTTTGGGTCTACTAAACAAGAGATGTGCAAAGAGTTTGAGAAGCTGATGAAGGATGAATTTCAAATGAGTTCTATGGGAGAACTTACATTCTTTTTGGGGCTGCAAGTACAACAGAGTAAGGAAGGCATATTTATCAGTCAAGACAAATATGTGGCTGAGATCATTAAGAAGTTCAAGTTTACTGATGCAAAATCTTCAAATACCCCTGCTGACAAGACCACTCACTTATTGTTAAAAAATGCTAGTGGTGCTAATGTTGATGTCCACACTTACAGATCTATGATTGTTTCTTTGATGTATCTTACTTCATCAAGGCCAGACATTATGTTTGTTGTATGTGCTTGTACAAGATTTCAAGTGACTCCAAAGACATCACATATGAAAGCAGTGGAAAAGATTTTTAGGTACTTGAAGACTTATCCTAATCTAGGATTATGGTATCCAAGAGACTCTCCAATGGAATTGATCACATACTCAGATAGTGACTATGCTGGTGCAAGTTTGGATAGAAGATCAACTACTGGAGGATGGCAATTTCTTGGATGTAGATTGGTGTCATGACAGTGCAAGAAGCAAACTATGGTTGCTACTTCAACCACTGAAGCAGAATATGTTGCAGCTGCTAGTTGTTGTGCTCAGATCTTTTGGCTTCAGAATCAATTATTGGATTATGGGTACAATTTCATGAACACCATTATCTATATAGACAATAGTAGTACCATATGCATTATTAAAAATCCTGTGCAACACACTAAAACTAAACATATTGAAATTCGACATCACTTCATTAGAGATTGTTTTGAGAAAAAGCTTATTAATGTTGTCAAAATTCATACTGATGACAATTATGCTGATTTATTAACAAAAGGGCTTGATGTGGGTAGGTTTCAATACTTGGTAACAGGTATTGGAATGCTAAATCCATAAAACTTTGATGTCTAATATTTTTTCAGTTTTGCAGGATAGTTTTTAGGTACTAATATTGTTTGTATTATATGTATGGTTTTCTACTAATTTGTATGCAGAGTTATCAAGAGCACAGTGGTAATTAACATACAACAGTGGAAAGTTTGGTGATAAAAACAAGAAGAAAGAAGTACTTTTATTAATCATAAGAAGAGTACATTACAACCATCAAGAACACATTGTCACCAAAACAGAAAACCATCACAAAAGACATGAACCTACAACCTAACACCTACTCCATAGGTTTCTTTCCTTTTCCTTCATAGTCATGCTTGCCTTTGGAAGTTTTCTTTCTTTTGTCATCAAAAGAGAGTTGTTTCCTTGGACAAGCAAGTCCCAGAACTTGCTTGGGAGGCCTTGGTGCTTGGGTAAGCTTCTCAACAGCAGGCCACTTCATATTGCTTATGGCAGTCTTCAATGCTGTGGTAAGGGCCTTTGGAAGTTCTTTGGAAAGATCAAAGGATGGATCATTGTCATCATCAGATGAAGAGCTTGAATAAAACTCAAGTGATGGAGCAGGTTCAGCTGAAATCTTCTTGTTGGGCTTCATGCTTGAAGATGTAGCAGTTGCTGCACTTGGTGGAAAATATCCACTCCATCCAGCAGAAAGTTCTTCAGAGTCTGAGTAGTAACTGATTTCCTCATCTGAAGAGTTATCAGAAGAGATATAGATTAAAGGAAACCAACTCATGATGATGCTTAGGGTTTGTGTTATTAAAGATGATTGTTGATGAGAGATAAAAGTTTTGAGCCCCCTTTTATAAGCAAAGTCAAGGTCGAATTCTAATTAATGAAGAATATTTACTCTTACCTGTTTTGGTAGGTTGGAGGAGTAAATTTGGTTATTATCAGGTTGACTTTTGGAAGATATTTTTGTGAATAGTAACATGGTTAAAAAGTTACTTTGGGTTAATTATTATGGGTTAAGTTGAAAGTTATTTTGGTTTGAAGCATACAACCCATAGTGTTGGAGTCATTGGAGTAATAAGGTGTGTATCATGGACACACAACAAATGGTTATTGATTCACCATGTCTAATCCACATAAGAATCAACTAGTCCAGAGCAAACGGCTACTGGTAAAGACTTATCAAATCCGTTTATGGTTGATAGTTTACCAAAAACTAGGTTATCAACTCACCATACATCCAAGTGATCAAGAGTTGGCTAGTCCATAGCAAACGGCTCATGGTAAAGACATATCAAATCCGTTGATAGCTGTTAGTTTGCTAAAAACTATGATAAGAGCAGCAAATTTTAATGTTTTATTTACCACTGCTCTTTGATATGTTGTGAAAATTTTACCACTGCAAGAGTTATTTTTCCACTGATGAACTAGCCGTTACAACTGTTGTGTCAGTAATCTATTTTTTACTATTCGTTGTAAAAATAACCGTCTTTTCTTATTAATAGGGTAAAATCTTTTGTGAATTATCCACTTTCTTATTATAAATTATTCTTTTTCCAAAGATAATTCTTTCTAAAGATAATTCACATTGCGCAACCTCCTCAAACCCTATTAGTATAAATTGATCATCATACGGCTTGCTTTTTATCTTGATTACTAACACTTTTATTCTCTTTTTCACAAATATCATGGCGATTCTAAAATTTGTCGAGGAGCACAACCAAGTGGCCTACTTACAAAAGTCAAACGAGAAGAGTGGCCCTGTTTTTCATCAGATTGTGGATTTTCTAAACACAACTCATATAAGGTATGCCTTAACTATTAATCCCACAATCTATGTCTCTCATATCAAACAGTTCTGGAACACTGTGGAGTCCATAACTCTTGAACAGGGAGACACACAAGAATCTGTGGATGCTCTAAGAGCCACAGTTGATGGGGTAACTATTGATGTTACTGAGTCATCCTTGAGGAGAATTCTCCAATTGGATGATCTCAATGGTATCATCACATTACCTAATTCAGAAATTTTCACTAATATTGCTTTAATGGGGTATGATACATCTGAACAAAAAGTTACTTTTAGAAAAGGATGTTTTTGTCCCCATTGTAGATTTTTAATTCACACTCTTTTACATTGCCTAAGTCCTAAGAAAACATCTTATGAACAATTTGCATCAACCATGGCTTATCCTTTGGTTTGTTTGGCAACAGATAGGACTTTCAATTTTTCAAAGTTTATTTTCAATAATATGAAAGGCAATGTAAAGAGTCAACATAAATTTTTGATGTATCCAAGGTTTGTGCAAGCAGTGTTAAATGAGTTTCAACTACACCCTCACAATAGAATTTATGAACCTTCCAGTCTTAAGCCAAAAGTTTTTCAAAACATGTGTAAGGCTTCAGATCTTTGGAATGGGGAGGTTCATCCACTTTTACCTCAAATGCTTGCTAAAATTGCTCAAGTACAGGGTGAAGATGCAACCATCCCAGTTGTATCCCATAACACACCCCATATTGTTGTTCCACCAATTCATCATACCCCTGCTGTAACTCACACTTATGAGAGAAGGTCTAAACAGCCAACTTCTCTCATCTCAACATTGCATGTTGCTGAACCTTTTAGTTTAGGAACTAGCAGTGGTGGTTCAAGGCTTTATCCTAGTCCAACTAGGGAAGAGCCTGAATCCATGCCTCATGATTCACCTCTCCCAGCAGGTTACACAGTTGGAAGTGATGAAGGCAGTGTGCAACTACCTGAATTGATGGACATTTGTACCAAGTTAGTCAAGCAGGTTCAAGCTCTGGAGAAAGATCTGGCACAGACCAAAGAACAACATGCCACAGAGCTGAATCAATTGAAGAATGAGATTCAAAGATTGCAGAATGAAGTTGAGAATCTCAAGAAGGAAAGATCTGCTAAAGTTGTGTTATCTTCATCATCTTCACCTCAGGATGAGTTTTCTGCAAGTTCTACTAAAGCTTTGGGAGATTCTTCCAAACAGGGGAGGAAAATAGATGCAGAGCTTAAGGGGAGGAGTAAAAATTTTGAAAAAGAGTTTGCTGAGCTTCCTGATTCTGAGAATGCTCAAGCAAAAGATGATGTAGCTGAGACTGAGGGGAGGAAATTGGATTTTGAAGATATGGATGCTGATGCTAGTTTTAATTTTGATGATTTAGTTGGAAATGCTCAACCAATTTCCACTGAAGCAGAACAAGTTCCCACTGATCAACCAATTACCACTGCAAGTGAAATAGTTCCCACTGCTACTCAAGAAATTACCACTGCAGAGGAAGATGCTGCCAGAATAAGATCAGTCAAAGGAAAAGCTATTATGACTGGTTCAGAACAAGAGCTTACAAGAAAGATTTCTAAGAAAGAACAAGCTCAAATTAATTTTGATGCAAGATTGGCAGAACAACAACAAGCAGAAGAAAATGAAAGAAAGAGAAAGTTAGAAGAAGATGAAGTTGCTAGTTTTATGGAAGCAAAGAGATTGGATAAACTTGAAGTTGTTATGGCAGAACCAATTTCAAGTGTCTCACCAACTGTTATACATGAGAAACCTCCATTATTCACTTATGTGCCTACAGAAGAAGAGATTGACTATTTGATTAACAATGATCAAATAATCAGGAAAAAGGCCATTGAACTTATTGCAAATACAACCTTGAATGAAGACCAAAAGTCTGCACAACTTAAAGATTTTATTCTAATGAAGAATTAGCAGGCTCTTGATGAAATCATTGGGGATACTAGAAAAGGTCAAAAGAAGCCAAGAAAGCTTACAAAGGCACAGATCATTGCTGAGATGAAGACTTTTTGTTGCCATGTTGGTAATATGAAGATGGGTCAATTCAAAGGAATGTCACATGATCAAATTGAAGGTATTTACTACAGAATCAAAAGACAAGATAGTAAATTCATTCCAATGGATCAAGAACCTATAGTTATGAAAACAAAAAGGTCTGGAGTGAGTCTTGGATCAAAAGATGCAAAGAAGTTGAAGACTCAAGAATCATCTCAAGCAGAAGTCCTAGCAAGTTTATAGAAGAGCAAGTTACAAATATGTTGTTTATAGAGACTGATGTACTCAATATAGAACCTCTACAAGCAAAATATCCAGTTGTTGGTTGGGAAATCTTTTCTGATAGTTTTGGTGTAGCTTGGAAGATCATCAGAAATGGAAGTGTCACAAGCATTTGCAGAGATTTTGAAGACATTGTTAGATCTTGTGATAGAGAAGACTTGGATACTTTGTGGAGGATTGTTCAAGATCAGTTCAAGAAGGATGAACTTGTTGATGTCAAGGTTAAGGAGTTATGGGTTCATTTCAGAAGATTATATGAACCTGACCCAAGTGATAGATATTGGAGATTTGAAGCTCATAGTACAAGAACTTTGTGGAAATTCTATGATTCAAGTTCTGTGCATCATGTTTCTACTCAAGATGGAGTTGATGTCTTTATGCTGGCTGAGAAAGAATATCCATTGAGAGCTAGAGTATTGACAGTGATGTTCTCAGAGAAGCTTAGGTGCTGGGAAAGAACTGAAGTCATAGATGATTTGCTACAAAGGATTTATGATCAAAGTGTAAGAGTTGATAAAGAGTTAAGAAGAAAAAGATAAGTGTTTGGAAGAATTCCTATATCCTCGTTGTTTGCTGAATACTTGAAGAAACTTATTGATTTATGTATTAATCATAAGTTAGGGGAGGATTGTTGGGAATTATACTAACAGTTACCACGGCTAAGAGAAGATGTTACAACTGCAGAAGATTATACTTGCAGCGGAAACTCATTACCACTGCAAGGACATATATTACCACTGCTTATTAGATAACTGTTAGGAAACGTATTTAGATAAATATAGAATAGATCTTGTGTATATCTTATTCTATTAGCTTTATACTTATCTTGTAGAAGAGGACTCCTTGTGCTAGAAAAGGAGATCCTAGGTTAAAGGTTTGATATACGTTTTTCTAGAGCTTCAAGGTGTAACCCTAGTGATATCAAGATCACTCGTATTATTATTATTAATAATATTGGAGTTAATAGTTTGTTTACATACATTGTTCTTGTTCATATACAACTGTCTTACTCACAATCAAACTTCTAAGTGTTACTAAGTAGATTCCGCATACTTAGTGATATAATTCAAAGTATCAATCTAACACAAGTTCAAGGTGTTTAGATCCATCAGATTCTTATGAACAACCTCCATGTTTAAGATCTCGTTTTAGTGAGGCCAATAGGAAATACGACCTAGTTTGCCAAGGAATTATGGAGAGAGCCATTACAACAAATCATAAGTTGGATGAAGCACTAGGTTTGCTGTTATCACTACCTAAGAAGAAAATTGAGGAGGATTTAGCCGTGCATGATCACATTGATAAAAAAGACCTAGGTTTTATGATCGATGACTTTGAATCTCAAAGAGCACAGGAACCGCCTACCCATCAACCAATATTATCCGGGTAGTTTTAGGATGAAGGAAGCCATTCACTCACCCCCTTCACCTCACGTGGCATATTTCCACCCAAAGGGTGTGTATCCCTACTTCCACCCACACTTAATTCAAAGTGTAGAGAAAACCTCCCCTATTTCTGTTAAATAAGGGTAGAGTCAGCCTCGTGGCTCGAACAAAAACAAGCGCTTATTGGGAGGTAACCCAAGCTTTATTTATTTGTTTGTTTATTTGATTTTATTTGTTTCCGTATGCATGTTTTATTTTTGTTGTTTGTGCCTCATGTTTCAAAGTAAATTGTGAAAATGCTTTATTTTGTTTTTAACTTCGTCTTAATTGCATATAAAGGTATTTTGCAAAAGATAAGTGTAAGGGAGATCCAAATTTGTTTATAAGAACGAATTGAGCATGAACCACAACAATATTAAATGAACATGGGTATTAGTAATTGTTTGAGTCAAATGCTTGTATCGAGTCATAATGATGTTTTGCAGGATTTTCCAGGAAGTAAGGCATAAGTTTTTCCAGAAATTTTCCGGAAACTTAACATGAGATTTTTGCAGGAACATTCTGACGGCGTCAGGAGTTATAACCTGACGGCGTCAGGTACAAAGATTCTGAAAAATTTTGCGAGTTTTGTTTATACCGGAGTCTTAAAGTTTTTGTTGATTCTTTAGTTTTATAAACTCCAGGAAATCTGCAAACATTCATTCCACAAGCATTATATCTTTAATTATTTTGTTTTTATTCCTAAGTCTGGAATTACATCTAGTTGTGAGTTTTCTTTGTTCGGATTGATGCTTGGGTTTTTGTGATTGTTTTCTCAGGTTTAACAGATTATATTGGACAAGAAGATGATTTATTTTTCTGGAAGGGAAGCTTTGAACGTTCATTTTCTTGGAGGAAGATCTAACCTTGTTGACACACTATCCACACCGAACGAATCAGGGGAGTATTTGATTTCTTTCTTTTGCCTATTTCACTTTTACATTCTTTAATTAAACATTGGGGACAATGTTCATCCTAAGTGTAAGGGGAGGGTAAATGATGATACTTATAGGATACTATTGAACTTGAGTTTGTTTGTTTGATTGTAGGTGTGTAATAAAACTAAGAGAAATACTTGTTAGTGTAATTTTAGTGCCAAATTTAAATTTTTTTACAACATTTAGGAGTGAAACTTTAGCCATAGCAAGCGTCTCATGGATAGGAGTTGTATGACTAGCACAAAACCGTACTATTCAGAAAAATTTTCCACCCAAATATATGAGGTTCGCCTTTAGATTTGATAGGAAAAGCATTTACTATTAGTGCTTATGAGTGTACCGGTAGCATTTAGATTCTAGAACTTGCGTTAGTGATGCATCCCGAGACCGCTAGTGAGACTACATTCGTGTAGTAGGATTTACTACATGATAAGAGGCATTAGGATCACCCTTGTGTTAAACCCGTATCATAATTTCTTGACCATTTAAGTCATATTACTTGGCTAGTAAAGTCAATTAATTTTTCCCACACCTTAACGTTGTACTCATTTTTAGCACACGAAACCCCTAGTACACCCCTCCGAGCCTATCTTTTCGTTTCTAACTTTAAGCATCTTACTTAAAGGAAGAATTTGTTACAACCCACTTAAATGTACACCCAAATCGCCTTAGCCTTGCGTGTATGCACTCATCTTTTGTGCATTATTGTTATATGTTTAAACCCTTAGTTAATTTTCTAATTGGTTGCATGATTGCTTAGTCGAGTCATATCCTTGTACATATTGTTTTGGGACGATTGGGACTCATGGGTAAAGTACTTATGTTATGGAGTAACGGGGAAGAACATCATATTATTACCCCATATGTGCGTTAACCTAAAAAGTACTCCAAGTGTTTTGATTATCTTGATTTGAGTCATTAGATTAGTTTATTGTGAAGTATGTAAAAATTCAAGTGTAAGGGGAATGTACATTCCCTATGATGTATTATTTTGGATGGTAGGGTAAGAGTGTATGAAAAAAAAAATCGAAAAAATTAAGAAAAAAGAAAATAGAAAAAGAAAAAGAGAAAAACATACGGACTACCATCCCGTTTCATTCTATGTTTATTTTATGTTTTAGTTATTTTTTATTTATTAGCTTAAGTCGAGTCTAGTCTTGTCTTAGCAACGCCAAATTGCACATGTAATTAACCAAGATGATTAACTCGCCACCAGTAAAGATTGCATATATCCAACAAAATCGTGTATTCCATATCCCTACACCTAACATTATAACCCTTTAAAAGACCTCTTTGATAGTGTATCCTAGGTGCTTACGCCATGTGGTGGAGGTTTGATCCTTTCCCAAGCCTATGGTAATCTATTTTGTTATGACAGGTAGTGAGAGATGTTTTCCATTTTCATATTGTGATATATACTTTATTACACCCGAGAGATGTGTGTATCTAAACACTATTTGTGAGGTGCTAGTGTATGACCTCCGTGCTTGTCTTTGGTCTTTAGTGGAACGATTATTTGTTGTAATTACTTTTATATTAGTGTTAAATGACCCCTAACTTGTATTTTGATTAGAATAAAAGCGCATTTGCTTGAGGACAAGCAAATCTCAAGTGTAAGGGTATTTGATGAGGCGAAAAATGAACCATTTTTATGGGGTCATTTAAGCCTGAATTCGAATTTATTTGATCAAATATTGCCCTAAATCGTTCCTTTTGTCATTTTAGGTACTTTTGGAGTGAAATCTGGAAAAGGAAGCATTTTGGACGTTTTGGAGCATAAAAGTGAAGAAAACGGCAAAGTCTTAATTTTCCTTGCTGGGAACAGTACCTGACGGCGTCACAAGTTCCTTAATAACGCCGTCATTTAGTTACAAAAGAGGTGGATGTGGACAATACACGTAACGGTCCAGAGAGTTTTGTGCATTGGAGATGACGGCGTCACCCAAGGCCGTCACGTGTAAAATTAAAGAGTGATGGCCCAGAAGACTTCTTGAAGGCGTCACGTAGGCCATCACGTGTTAACTTGTCACAACTTGCGCGCGGAGTAGTTGATATTGTTTTTTTTGTCATAACTTTTGAATACGAACTCGGATTTAGGTGATTCAAAAGCCCACGCGAAGAGGACGAAAAGATCTACAATTTTGTGAAGAAAATTTGGTCGTGACGCAGTCAAGGTTGGACTGACGCTGTCACGATCGGGCCGGGCAGAAAATAGCCTATAAATATAACATCATAACTTCACTTTTTGCAAACCCTAAACCCTAAGGTCGATTCCTGGGTTTAGGTAGGTGTTTTTCCAGCAACTTAGAGGGTTTCAATCACTCCATAAACATCTTGTAATGGTTTGTTGATTCTATCTTAATTATGTTTTCCATTATCATTGTTGTTTGCTCTTCTTTGATGATGATTTGCTAATTCACCTTGTGTCTACTTATGATTGTGTGAAACTTGTATATAATTGATTAGATCTTATTGATTCCTTGTTGATGTTTGTGTCTATCTTCATCAGTTAGGGTGTGACACTTCGATAGGTCTAGTTGATTTAGCTTATAATTCTTGATTCCCATTGTCTCTTGTTTGGTTGATTGTATTCGATGTTAGGCTTAAGAAAACTGGCAGACTTCCATTGGTAACTTGCTTGAACGTCTTAAGAAATATGATCGGAGGTGTACTACGATTTTTTGTTGTATTTAATGCATAAGTGAATTCTAATGTTCCAATGTTAGGAGCTTCTAACGGCTGGACATAGGAGTGAAGTCGGATCTTATAGAGTTAGGGAATATTGTACGCGGCCCTACGACTAGTATTAAGGAATATGACCCTTCAATTAAAACAAGGTGTGACAATTCATTAGGTAGAATTGGATAGCTAGCAAGGAGTAACATATCATAGGTAGACATGCTTCACTTCCCTTGTAGAACCCTAGTTTATTTTCCTACACATTAGTTTAATTAGTAGCTTTTGGGTTAGTTGATTAGCAACTAATTCTGCCCCTTCTTCCAAAACCCGAGATTTTCACTTGCTTTTCATAAAATATAAAAACACAAAAAGAATCATCCTTCACCTTTAGACCTAGTTAGATTAATTTCAATCCTAGCGACACTATTCCTGAGTTGAATGATCAATCCCCCGGTACTTGTCACTAATTAATTTCAATCCTAACGACACTATTCCTGAGTTGAATGATCAATCCCCCGGTACTTGTCACTATACTATACTACAACGATCAGGTACACTGCCTGGTGGGGGTTGTAAGCTTCTCGAGATCCCTCGAGAGGTAAAGCCTGGTGCGATTCCCACGTATCAGACACAAACGTCTATGAGGGAAGATCAGGAAAGGTAAGTTATTATTTTTCTTCGTTACAGTGATACACTAAGTTTGTGTTGCCTAATTATTATAATTTGACCAAACCATATAGACTTTAGCTCGTTTAACTTGATCTGTTGTTTGCAACTCTGTATGTTTTAATTATGGTGCGCAATTTTTTATTATGAATGTTGTTGAAGTTTCTAATCACATAACAGAATATTAGATGTTAGTATTAGATGTGACAAAATAGGTGGGTTAAAATAAAAAGGCCATAACAAGAAGGTCTCCATACAGAGGTTGACCCGCAAATACTTCTGTAGTGCATTGCTTACATTTTACCAATTAATAAATATGTAAGATTGCATTTTAGCAAAATAAATCCTAACACTCCAAAAAACATACTACATATAAGTAATCAAATGGTGAAAGTCAGTTTCTGTAAAGAGTGTATATTAATGTATGTTACCAATAGTTGTTAATGGATCAGCTGCAGGGTTCGGATTCAAGGCATGGGTTTCATGTGACTCGCCATTGAGATACTTGCAAAGGCGCTTGAAAGTGGATCTTCCTGCCATAATAAGGCGAGTGTGAATTGAAATTTTCCATGTGATTCTATATTAAATGACTTATGTTTGTAGCATGATCAGACCGAATGCCAACCTATATCAAACCGAAATCCAAAAATTCAACATAAAGTAAATAAAAACAAACCTTTCAAGAAGCATTGGAATGTCTTGTAATTATCGCCAGTTTTTTATGGTATTCCTTGTAGCACCAAAGCTGGTTGCTCAATAAAAGTGTACCCTGTGCACTACCCAAAACCTAACGTGGCTGCAATCATGCACGGTGCGACTACAGCCCTAATTTGAACTTATTTCTCTGCATAATCCCATGTATCGAAACTAATGAGACCCTCGATTAAGGGTTAACCTATAGAAGGAAAAAAATAGTAAAGTTACTCTTAACTTCTCAAAGATTCCATGGACGGCCATCTTAGTTAGTGTTTGTGACTTTGATAAGAATGTTAGTCTTTTGTGACTTTAATTAGAAAGTTATTCAGAAATTAGAATCATCACCTATGTTCCAAATAGACATTAGTAACTATGACAAAGCTTAACTGATATTATAAAATATATAGTGAATTACAGAACAAAGATCAGGAAAAGTACCTTGAAAACATTGATAAACAAAAATCTGCAACTTAGAACCACTTTTTTTAAGAGGCTAAATATTAAAATAAGAATCATCAAAATCTATAAATAAAACTGATATAGGAGGTTTATCAAGTTATGCATTATATGTAGATTTTGGATGACTTTCAACTTGTTTGACCGTGTACAATTAACCACATTTTTTGCACTAATGCATTATGATCATCCAAGAAGTCAATGAGACCTTCAACAATCTCTCTTTTTAAACCACTCATGTTTTCTCCTCCAAAATGATGCGTCTGGTTTCTAACCTCGATATATGTGTCATTGATCATTCTCTTATACTACCCTTTTCGGTCTTTGATCATTACCTAAAACAACAACTATGAAGAAATTAGCACACCCTAAAGTGTTAAATCATATTGTATATGTGAGTATCCAATTGTATTAAAGATCACAAATGTACTAACCTCGTGCAGCTAAATGACCGCGGCTGCTACTTCATCCCTGGAAAGCAGTAACATTCCTCGAGTCTACATTAGTACCTATAGAAACAAACATAATACAATTAGGACAAAGTAAACGAATTGTTACATTGAACATATGCAACCATCCAATAGCGTAAGATTTCATAAACGTACTTACCTCGTGTAGCTGAACGACCGCATCTGCTATTGGAGTGCCATTTTCTTCATATTGTATATGTGAGTATCCAATAGTATTAAAGATAAAAAATGCACTAACCTCGTGTAGCTGAACAACTGCGGCTGTTACTTCATCCCCGGAAAGCAGTAACATTCCTCGAGTCTGCATTAGTACCTATAGCAACAGAAACAATAGAATTAGGACAAAGTAAACAACATGTTACATTTAACATCTGCAACCATCCATAGCGTAAGATTTCATAAACGCACTTACCTCGTGTAGCTTAACGACCACATCTGCTATTGGAGTGCCATTTTCTTTATAACCATAATAGAATTAGGAACTGAAATTGATAACAATAAAAAAAGTAATCAATAACCAAATCGATCCAAAGAATAATGCAATCACCAGACTTAAATATATGAGGTAGATATGGATTCTTACTTATTCAATTTCCTGGTGGAGAGCCATTCCGAGATTTTTCATTGCAAAAATTTAGCAAGTAGTTCAAGAATTCTCATGGTCCAAGGATTTGGTCGCTTGTATCCTAGACTGTTTCTTCCTGGAATCATAATAAAAAGTTGTGACTAATACACGGATTGAAAAGATTATATATACCGAATGATCTTGTCCATTTCAATCAGCCATTGTTAAAACCCAAAAAAGGTATTGGAAGAAAGAGAGATATGTATTACGTAATATGAATGACAGGTCTGTAGGATTAATCCTTATTGATCACGATGACTTATTATATGCTAATATTAGGGATATGCAAAAAATTATCCAATGCTAATACAGGTCATTAAACATTTAGTTGAACATCAGTTAGAGTACGTTATCAAGGCTAGATCATATATGAGTTGAGACTCAATTAACATTATATTGTTAGCTTTTTGTAAATGAGTTTATCAACATGTCACCAACCAAGGAAGCTGCGCCTGGTAAACCCCATGGGGCCTGCACCATGGCACTCATGCCCTCAGGCTCACACACGCATTACAACCGTAGCCGCATGACAGTCAGGTGATAGATCAAAACCAGAACCTGAACAAATCAAAACCATGACATTTAACAGTGGTATACCTAATGACATCCACATTAAGGATGAGATATTTGGCATCATCACACACCATTGTATCCTATAGCAATATAAAATCACATTTATGTTAAATTAGGGTTTATTGAATAATAACTACATAAAAACGTACCTAAAACCTGGAAACATGTTGAATATGAAACATCATAACCTGTAGTATAACAGAAAGATATCCTATTCGCAATATATAGCAAAAATAATAAATAAAACACCATAGAACCTGAACAAATCAAAACACAAACATTTAACAGTGGTATCCTTAATGACATCCACATTAAGGATGATAGATTTGGCATCATCACACACCATTGTATCCTGTAGCAATATTAAAACCATATTTATGTTAAATTAGGGTTTATTGAATAATAACTACATAAAAAACGTACCTAAAAGAAAATCAATGATTACGGAGGTTTGTGGTTAGCATCATACTTGATACGATATCAGGCACAAAAACACAAAACCCTAAAAACGTAATGGAGTTTTCTTCATGGAGGAGTTTTGATGTTTTATGGAAAAATATACGCTTGTTTTTCTTTAGTAATGGATTGACATTACATAGCTTTATCATTTTTGATTTGCAAACTATAAAGCAAATGTTGTGTTGCTCTGGTGGTTGAGACATTATTTAATGTTTGTAGACACTCAAGTTCGAATCCCATTAGTCTCTATTATTTTTAAAAAATGAAATTTCCGCCTAAATATAAAAAACAATTTTTAATTAAAATATTGCTTAGGTGGCATCTAATTGTGATGATATGGAATTAAAAATCGAATTTAATTATAAAAGTTGCTTACATGGCCAAGATGGGATGACATGGCTACTAATTACAATTACTGGGCAATGAGGTGGCGTTTTGTTGATTTATCTACGTGTAACGCCTCCTGTTATATATATATATATATATATATATATATATATATATATATATATATATATATATATATATATATATATATATATATAAAGGTTAATGTGAGAACTTTCTTAAAGTTGTAAAAATGAGAACTATTCTAAAATAACATTAAAACATTGATACATAACCATTTTAGTAAAGCTGCACCAAAATATTATATATTAATACAAGTTAACATTAAATCGACTAATAACCAACTCATACATGAGAAACGGATTACTGATACACAATTAAATTTTTGATACATATACATTAAAATCTCAAAAAACTAATTTCTTATACATAAATTGATACACCTAATATACACAACCAATAAAAACTTGATACATAATACTAAACTTTGATACACATTACACGTTGAATCAAAGTGTATCACTTAGTTTACGTGAATTTTCATAAGAAACCCCATCAAATCTTTAACAATTTTAGTTGTAATTAATTATATTTTTATTTTCTTTTAAGTTGAGTGTCATTTGTGAGATTTTGGTTGGTTCTCATTTTTACAACTTTAAGAAAATTCTCATTTGATCTCAATTATATATATATATATATATATATATATATATATATATATATATATATATATATATATATATATATATATATATATATACTAGCTTCATAACCCGCCCGATGGGCGGGTACGCTTCATAAAATTGTTTGTCAAATATTTTGTACGCGTAAAATAAATAATGAATAAGTATCATAATAAATTATTTACATAAGGGTTATTCATATGCGAAATAAGACTTCTTTATAGACAACGTTTGTTTTGTAGTTAGCGTACTCGCTATCATTGTCACGACAAAGAATCTCCCGTCCTTTTTTCGTCTTCACCTTTGAAACAACAGCATATAGTTGTCCGTGTGAGAATACCGGCTTTTGTGAGCAACATAATATTGTTTGACAAAAATATATGCACGTAAATAAATAATGAATAACTGAAAATATGTTAAACAAAATAATTGAAAACAAAAAATTTTATAACACTATTAACGTAATTTATTGGTAATTATTGATATGATAAGATTACACATCATCCTTTGTACTTCAATATTTTTTGGCGTAATGAATTTTACAAGGGTGAAAAATCCCTTTTACCAAAAAAAAAATAAAAAAATAAATAAACAAATTATGTGCATACTAAAATACAAATGTATTTGACATGCTACTTGTACCTACATGAGATGTTACAATGAATTTACCCCAATGATCATCCTTCAACATATTGTGTCACCAAAGTTAAATTATTGGCCTTCAAACTTTAACGCTTGATACAAAAAAAGCTTCTTTATGTTGGTGATTAATAGCTAGTCTGCTCCAAAAAGATGCACCTTAAGACCTTCGTAAGGATTTTTGGTCATAGCCTTTATTAGCTAACTTGGTCACGTAGGAAGTATGGAAGCCAAAGTAGATGATCATTATCAACTGTATATACAATTAAGACATACCATTTACATTCACTCAATTGTATGTTGCCTGTAAGGGGCTGAGGCAAGGTACCCAAACAGATAGTCTGTAGAAGCTAACAACAAAATGCAAACCGATCAACCACATAAATGAAGTCTTGCCTTAATATTAAAAGTATTATTGTGTTCATTTGACAGCAATCTATACCAACCCTCAAGTTATGCAATCAATATAATAAGACATATTTCCCATTATAGTATGTTAGAAGTTGATCACGATTATGAGTTGTATTTCCCCACGAGCGTAAAAGCCAATCTCATGTGTCATCTTAGCCTCAGTAATTATACTTAACATGTTTACTACAAAACTCTTTTTTCTAACATGTGGTGATTAAATACCGTATATAATTACATAGTTTAGTAAAGAAATATATTAAAATTTTAGCATGGTTAAAATTTTCATATGTGAAAAATGGTTTTAAGCAAAAGGTATATCTAAGTTAACTTATATAATGTAGAGAAATGATATAATGTGAAAGATAGTAAGAAGGGGCTTGAGTGAGATTAACTATGTCCTCAATGGGCTTGAGAGTTTATTCAAGAAAGGTTAGTGATATGCCACTTCTATATGAGCAAAATTTCATAGATGTTAAGTTCCCTAATGGTCTATCCTATAATAATTGCAATTACAGTATAATTCTCTAAGAATTATATTCGGTGTATAATAAAATTGCAGGCATTCTAAAAAAGGTATGGCCACTACATTACTCTTATGGTTGAACCAAGACATGTGTGAGATAGTTAGGTGTGCAACTATTTTCCTTCCTACCAAAAACCGTATAAAAGGAATCGTTGAACACAATGAAGTTGATAAAAATGTTAGAATACTTGATAACTTATACATATGACGTTTATTGTACATACCAGGTGCATGATTTATCTAAAGCCCGCGTTTGAGAATCCTACATACAACAATTGAATTACAACCATTAAAAAATGTTATTGTTATATATAGCAAGGGGAGCATTTGGATGTAAAATTTGGACGTAGATACCACTATTCGAAGATTCATAACAATATAGATAAGATAATCAACTAATTAAATGCTAAAAAAGTTGAAGCCAAATAACAATGTAAACCTTAATATGTTGAAACAGAAAAGTTGAAGTCATCGATATCGAAATGCGTAAGCAAGATAGATATCAGTCGACTATTTATAGTAGTAGCATCATTTCTTCTTCTAGTAGTAGTATAGGTAGTCTTTTTTTTTTTTTTTTAACAAAATGAGTAAATGGAGCTATAAAAAAATGCGCACACCTTCACGCTTTCAATCCAATATAAATTTATATAATCGGTTTTGTATCCATTTATTTTTAGCTGTTCTTAAAAACACACCATGCTTAGCTGCAATAAAAAATTTATTTGGTCTATTTAAGTAATTAAGTCTTAAATAAATTGGCTAAAAATGACTTTTTTAGTGGAACATAGTGAGAAAAAGAAAACCAAAAGATTAGATACAAATATGAGCAAACGGTTAGTGGAAGAATGATAGCGGTCAATTGCACGTTCATTTTGAAGTAGAGGTGGAATCAGCGTGGTTCTCAATTCAGTTTCCATGGCTTCCATGACTGTATCATTGAGTTCCCTACATGAAGAAAGAAATATAATTACAGAACAGCCGAAAAAGAAGAATAAGGGAGAATAGTGAAGATGAGTTAGTACCTCACTGATAAAAAAAAAAAAAAAAAACACCTTTCTTTGAAGCTTGGCAGGCCACAAATTCATAGCTCACAAGATTCATTCTGACCCTTAGAGATGTAATGAGTGCCGTAAGAAATAAAGGTAACATATTTTTGTTAAACGCATACCAAGGGCTTCACCGAAATTTAAGAGCATATTTCATAATACTTCATACATAAATTTGGTATGAACATCAACTTTTCATAGGGCTTGATAAATTTAGTGAGTATGATTGATGGTACATTAATAAACAAATAAATAGTGGTTATTGTCATGCTAAGTGGGAGTATGGAACTCCACCTGTTAGCATTGCTATCATAGTACAACCAAGACTACATATATCAGCCGAAGGTCCATAGCCTTTGTTCTTCGATTTGTCATTTGCATGTAATCATTTTTAAGCATATAACAATTATTTTTTATATAATCCCCATACCTATATTTATATGCCTCTTTATGGAAGTGAGTAGTCAATATATAATGTATTTGATAACCCTCGTATCACCTTAAGTTAACTTTAGTATGTTATAATTGATTTTTTTATTTAATAAGTATGAAATTAAAATAGCATGTGATGTAGATACGTGTTTTAAAAGACTACTAAACGTTGCACTTTTCCATTTTTTTCTATGATTTTAAAGTTTGTTGTATGCCACTTATTCAATTCATATTGTAATAATAAAAGGGTACAAACACTTACTGATAGGGCCAATTGAAACTTAATCTCCAAGGAGATGTGCTGCTGTTTTTTTACACTTTCTGTATGAAGTTTGGACAACACAAAACATGGTTGTTTGGATAGGTTTAAACTCGAGTTTGATCTCAGGCGTGTGTAAATCTACAAGACATCATACCAGTATTTTTCATCATTGTTGCAATGTAATTCGTTTTACCATCAGGAGAGGCCCTAAAAGAAGTGAAACCCCTTATTTAAAAATGTGGAAATGTATATCAGATATAGACTGAAGCTTATTGAGTGATAAAGAATTAAAAAATACTTACGCCATGTCAACAATTCGTTCTTTTTCCTGAGGGGCAAGAGCCATTACAGGTTTAAAGGAGCTTGGACTTTGTACATGTAGAGAGCATATATGAAAACAAACAACACAAAAAGTTAATAAAGAGAATGAGCAAATGTGATTAACAAAAAAATACAGCAGCTAAAACTAAGTAAGATAACAATACCATGTAATAATCGGCCATATATTTTGGGGTTGCACCATATGGCACTTGATCATAAACAACCAAGCCAACCTGTGTGATGCATCACCTTTAAAGTGTTGGTACGAATGAAAATAGGTCGTGGCTTTTTTAGTTCCATAAGTTCAACAGGTGGAAACATCTACATAACATGTTATATTAGAAAACAACATTTAGACTTTTTGAGAGTGTATCATTATAATTGTCATGTCAAAATAAGTATAATTACCTCAACAAATGAAGAAATAAGAAACTCATTCTAGCCATACTATGAGCCTAAATCCAGCTTAAGTTGCTCTACATATTACCTCAACAAATGGATATCAAGAGTTCAAGAATCAAGACTATACCAGTAATGACATAGAGTGCACATAAGGCATGAAAGTCAAGCGATCGATCCTGTAGAATGCCATAAGAAAGTTAGGCTTTTTAAACAAAATATAGAATAAGGAAGATTCATACTTAGATTCGTATTTCAGTTGAATCAATGAGAGTACCAGATGATGAATTGGGATGGTTGTGCGTGTCCCCAGTTTTCCGTTAATCCGTCCACACTTTCATGAACTTGACACATAAGCTTTTGATCTATCAAAGAGACAGAACATACTCATGTGGTCATGATCAATAAACCAACAGAGCAATACCTGATGAAAACGCGCTTCTGGAGGTCGTGGAAATTACTTTGACTGTATCAGAAAATGCTCTAGGCACCTTGTACGCTCGACTCTTAAGCATCCGTAGCATGCAATGTCCATCACCATTTGCCAAAAATTTAATTGAATATAAGTTTCCGACTCAATAAAACTACTAATTAAGTTGTTCCTGCTTCTAACATATACGGTCTCTTTACTTTCACCACTATCACTAAGCAATGCCCCAGCCTCAAAGCCACCTGCATAAAATACATATTAAAATCGCATTCACACACTATCACAAACACTTGGTTTACAACCTTGTAACATAGATTCAAAAAACTCATTCAGACATTAACACAAACCCTTGGTGTGCAATATTAAAAGAACAAATATAGTCACTAAAATATATCCAAAAATATGAAAAATAGAACGAAAAGAAACATAATGTGAAATAATCCATACCAAAATTACATCTTCGGCTGTCAAAATATATCTAAATAGAAATTATTTAAACAACATCTAATTACAGAAAAATTGCTCTAATTAATAATTTAGGACTTATATGATGATGAGGTGTTAATGTTATTATTTTGACGCGGAGGAGGAGGATTAACCGAAGAACACCACCACCGATCTTAGGGTATAGTGAAGATGCCAGTCCGTCTACGAAGTATGAGATTGTTGCTGTATTGGATTATGAGATTGCATTTTTTGGTGAGGGAATTGAGTTTTGAAAATTCAATTAGTTGTATTTGTTAAAGTGAATTGAGTTTTGAAATATTAATTTAGAATAATTAGCTATATTTGTTAAACTGATTGAATGAAAATTCAAACATGCCTTAGTTAGCTCATGAGAATCCCACAATTATAGCTCCATTTGAAATCTCATAACAGCCTTGGTAGAATCAATGAAGGAGATCCCTAAATTCTAGTTGTTTTATTAGTATATTTTTGTAAAGTGTTATTGCATGTAGATTTTGTTTTTTAACTCATATCACAATTGATTGCTTAGCTCAGTTGGTTGAGGTAACTTTGTTCGATGAGTTGGGAGGTCATGGGTTCGAGTCCCATTAGCTGCAAAATTTAACATTCCTGATTTGAGTCCCATTAGCTGCAAAATTTTTAAACATTCCGGATTTGTGCCATGTAGGCAATGACATGGCATGAAGTTGAATATGTGGCAATGAGGTGGCAAATGTTAGAGGTTGATGACATGTCATGGTTAGCCTATTATATAGTGTAGGATATATATATATGTTAAAGTCATGTTGATCCCAAGATGGGCTATAATGTGTCATTATTCCAATATTTCGTTCCCCTCAAAGTATTTTTTATTCTTTCCAATCCAAAGTGCACTAAAAATATCCTTGATCACCTCAAGTTGTTAACCTATTGTCTCACTGCTCCTTCCAACTCCAAAATTGATGGGTTTCTCCTTCACTTTTTTTGTGTCTTCTTTCCATGGCTAGGAGTCCTAGAGGATTGATGTCGATATACCTTGAAAGGGATTGTCATCAAGCATAGTCTCTCTTTGCATCCGTTTTGCGAAGTTAGTTATTGAGAGGTGGATGATGATATATACATGCAAATGGAGTTCTGAAAAAATGAGTTGTAAGATATCACATATGACACTAGTAAAATTATCGAAATCTATTACAAAGTATGCTTAATAAACATCATAAATTAGTCAAGCGCTATTAAAAAAAATGGCAGTCGTTTATTATAGATGTCCTATGTAGTCAATAAGAGAGAAAGAATTGAAGGGAACGAAGACATTTCCATGACAGTCATAAGTTCTTTCCGTATATCTCGTCGTTGCAATTTCATGGCAAGGGTTCTTGTACCAAATTATATATCTCAGGGAGGAGCATCAGAACAATGTCGGATCCCGCAAAGAGAGTCCCTTTTATAACTCAAAAAACTATAAAGAAAACAAGAGTCGGGAAAAGTTGATGGCAAAAGGCAATGTCTTTGACATGTAAAGAAACTAAGCGTCAACAAGGTGTCAATGGTGCTTGTTGACTAGTCATTAGAAAGAGTTTCAAAAACCAAGGTTACCAGGTCCATGTCTCTCTCTCTAAACAAACCCAAATGTTTTTTTACCAAGAAATGACGACTCCAGTGCACACGACGTAGAGTGATCAAGACTTTTTGAGCAACAAGATGAAGTTTGAATGTTTGGCATTAAGCGATGAAGACTTGTGTTTTTAATCGGTTCGATAGCCTGGCCTTGTAACCCAGAATGTTTATTACATGCAGACATCATATTAGTAACATTTGAGATGTGACATGTACATTGGATACATTGAATTGGTAAAGAAAAATGTTTACAATACCAAGTCATTGAAACAGATAGTAATGAGAAGGGATGTATGAGGATAAACAGTAAACCATACTATTTATAGCGAAAGAGAATTTGAGGTCATGTGACAAAAATGTATTAATTCAATACTACAGTTACTCGTTTTCTATCGATGTTCGACTTTCAAATATAAAAGAATTAAATAAACCGTAAATAATTGAAATGTTTGGTGATTGAACTACTCGCAACTTATCACAAGTATATCGATGGATATCGATTTATATTGCATGATTTTTAGATAAATTTATTTGCCTATGTTTTTAACAAAAATCATATCAAAATCAATCTCAAATTATAAAGTAAGGTATTTTTGATTGAACAGTATGATTTTTAGAACGTAAAAACTTAATAGAAATTAGAGATGCCGAGGTTTTAATTGGCTATGACAGTGTGAAAAGTAAGAAAAATAGAAAAAAGATGTACATTAAAAAGGTTTTTTTGAAATTTTTTGTTAAAAGGATGAAACTCAAAGAGTGCACTTTTAAAAGTTATATATATATATATATATATATATATATATATATATATATATATATATATATATATATATAGAGAGAGAGAGAGAGAGAGAGAGAGAGAGAGAGTGAGACTTTTTTGCGAGAACCATCTTATCTGCGAGAACTGAAAGAACCACAAAAAACATACATACACGCCTTTAATAATTGTAGTTTTGCACATATGTTCTAAAAACAACATTTATGTTTTAAAAAAAACATAGTTGTTCTAAAGAATTTGATAAGAAATTGGAAATACAAAATTTTTCTTTGAAGGTGTGCATGTTCTTATAAGGTGTGCAACGACAATATTGCGGCCGTGTGTAAGGTTTTTGTGAAAAAAGATGATGAATTCATGATGATATTGAAGAACATAGATGGATACTTACGATTATTGATAATTTGCATGTATTTTTATTTTATTTTAAAAGGCGTGCATGTATGTTTTTTGTGGTTCTTTCAGTTCTCGCAGATAAGATGGTTCTCGTAAGAAAGTCTCCATATATATATATATATATATATATATATATATATATATATATATATATATATATATATATATATGTGTGTGTGCATGTATGTTTTTGATGGTTCTCTCAGTTCTCGCAGATAAGATTGTTCTCGTAAGAAAGTTTTCATATATATATATATATATATATATATATATATATATATATATATATATATATATATATATATATATATATATATATAATCCGGATCGATTGAGAAGAGTTTGAGATTGAGAAAAATGAGAAGCAATCTTGATCATTCATCTCACTAAGCTAATACAAGTGCATGATAGGCATTTTCAATTTTATACTTTACTATCATTAGCACCACTTTAATGACAGCACTTTAATGCATAATTGCTATTTTTCCTCCTCTCGAAATATGAATTCAAAACTAACTAAATGAATTATTGCTAACTGGAGTATTCGTCACTTTTATACTCCAACGTTCCTTTCATTTATCTGATGATTCATATTTAAGTGATCTTTTATTATTATTAGATATAGTTTATTAATGATTCATTAATTATCAATTAGCAATGATTCAAAAAATATTAATAATCAATAAATAAATAAATAAATAACAATTGAATTAGTTCATCATTTTTCTTACAAGCAAAGAGTGATTAAAAAATGTATCTATTAAATAAAACAATAACTGACTTTTGATTAAGAAATGAATACTATTTAAAACAAAATACTAACAAATTTTTTATTGATTCACTAATTCGATTATTGTTTCATAAACCCAAATATACGATGTATGATTCGCATATTGACAATGATTCAAAATATTAACAATTTCTTTGTTAATTTTTTTTAACAAAATTTCTTTGTTAATTCACTAATTCGATTATGATTCATAAACCCGAATGAATAATGCATGATTCACAGATTGACAAATGATGCAAAATAAAATTATTTTTTTTCTTCCAAAGATTCAATTTATAAAGCAACAATGTTTTATGATTCAAAACCCAAAACTTGTGTGTAACACATGTTTTAAAAAATTGAATCATTTATTTTAAAAAATATTTTATTTAGTTGAATTTTAATCTTCGAAGATTAAATTAAAAAAAGAGTGAATCACAAAAGCATTAAAAAAAGAGTGAATCACTAATTCGATTATGGTTATGAGATTTCCAAAAATCATCTTAATCTTCAAAGAAGTTGAATTTTAATTGGTGACTAATAATATATTAAAAAAAAAAGATTGAATCACAAACGCATACATGCTCAAATACCCTTTTGAAACATTAGAAACCGTAATAAATGGGTCTTGATTCCTTAATCAATTCCTTAATGATTCAAATTACTACTTTACCCTTTTCATTTAAATTAGTGACTTATAAAATGCTTTAAGAATAATTGATTTCTATGGCCCAAAATGTTTCTCAATATTCTCAATCTAAAAACCTTCTCAATAAAACCAAATCCTATATATATATATATATATATATATATATATATATATATATATATAGTATGGATCTAATGAGAAGAATTACTGACATTAGAAGAGTGAGAAAAAATTGTGGCCATATATTTTAAATAAGGAAAGAGAAATAATAAGGAGATGCATCTATTTGTGAGTGCATCTAATATTTGTGGTTATGGCTGTTTCTCATTCTTCTCATCTTGATTATATTTCTCATTTGATCCTTACTATATACTAGAAGGGTACCCGCACAATGCGACGGCGGGTACCCGATGACTATTTTTATGGCGAACAAATGTTTTTCATGTGACCTTTTAAACATAGTAGGCCGATCAATATCTTATTTTTTGTTCAACTTTTATGTTTTCAAAATTTACATAATAATTCAAATACATTTGAAAGTTTACAAATAAAACTTCAAATAAAGTGACTAAACTACTAATCCATCAACACATTTACCATAACTTTTAGGATAAAACTACCATCCCAATATTTGGATAAGCTCATTAATGGTCCAAATTTTCGGATAGTCCAACTACTAATCCATCAACACATTTACTACACGATGATGATAGATTAAATGGGCCGTTACAACTCACAAGTAAATGAGTTTTATGAATATTAAAGTTGGCACAATTAAAGATATTTAATTTACATTTGAAGGTTGGCTTTGTTAATTTTAATTTCCTAATAAAGAAATGTTTTTGGTCTTAAAAATTTTAAGACTTCTAAATATAGATGTCCTAAATACATTATAAAGTAGTATATATATATATATATATATATATATATATATATATATATATATATATATATATATATATATATATATAGGGTCGCGTTCTATGCAGTACCAATATTAGATACAGTACTTTACAGTACCATATAGACCAATAGGAATTTAGTATTAATAAACATTTTTATTTATTTGAAAAGGGCATAATAGTAAAACACATTTTCACTTTCTTTTTGAATTTTTTTAATTAAAAAACGTTTTTTAAATCCCACAATTTCAAGGTTTTTTTTTTTTTTTTTTTTTTTAAGCATGCATGTTTTCTAAAAAATTGAGGTGCATATGTGTTCTTTTTTTAATATTATAAATTCACATATGTTTATCTTTTATTTATTTATTTTTTGTGTAAAATTGTATAGAAATCAAACTTGTTTTGCTTAAAATGGTAATTGCACATATATTTTTAATTTTTAATGTCCATTAGCTAAACTTCGTAATTTATAAACAAAAACAAAAAAATAAATGAATAAACATTACATGTAACCTCTAAATTTATAACAAAACAAAAACATAAAAAATATACACAAAAATTGATATTGAATGATAAATACAAAATGTATCTTGTTAAATATACATGTGCACGTCATTGAAAAACATGTGTGCACTCTTTCAAGAACATATGCGCCCTCTTCCAAGAACATATGTGCACTCTTTCAAGAACATACGCGCACTCTTCACTTTCTCATCAAATTCATTACAACATATGAGTAACCTTCCAAGACACATGTGCATTCTTTATTCTTTATATTGGTTAAAAGTCTTCATTCTTATCAAAGATGTTCAATAACTGAAACTACAAAACAATTGTTATTTATTTTATTGGAAACAACTAGCAAACACATAATCGTAATTAAAACATATATGCATACATCTTCCGTTGATTTTATTTTAGCTTCAAAACATATATGCACACCATTTCATTGATTTTATACCAACTATAAAACACATATGCACATTTTCTCTTATTTTATGTTAACATATATGCACACTTACGAAACACCTTACATAAAGAGTGAAGCCAAAGAATTTAACATTAATTAAACTGAAACTCGTATAACCGCATAACAAATAATGCTTTGAAGGTGTTTTAATCCTATCTACCTTTACCATTTTGACAAATGATTATATACTATATCTATTCAACTACGTCTAATATCCGTTCAAAGCTTTGAAGGTAAACGAATTTCAGTTCAACAACAGCTAAATAATAGTACCACCATCATACGCTTCAAACATAACATATCTTAGTAAAAAACATATGTGACAAAAAATGAAACCAATAGTGAAGACAATGAGGATTGAGGAGGCATGATATCAATCCAAATCTTAACCTCTACGTCATATATATTATAAATATCTATCTATTGAACAGCAAATTGTTAGTACCTACAAAGATATAGATGATGAAAAATATTTTTAAAATAAAGGCTAAAATCACGATAAAAATATATAAATAAATAAATTAAAAAAAAAAAAAAAAAAAAAAAAAAAAGACCCAAAACCGTAACCCAAGTGAATATGAAGAAAAACATAACCTGCTCCTTTTTTGATGTTTATATAGTTACACAAATTAATTTCACACAAACTTATAAAATATTATAAAGGTGTACATAACGTACGATTGACAAAGTCACATTTGATTAACAAAGTTGTATGTTGCCATATCTATAAATAAAAGAAATTGTTTACTACATATCAATTAGGGAAAAGACATAACTTTACATATCGTGCATAAATCTATGTGTTTTAATAATCAACAAATGTTGTTTATTACATATCAATTAGATCCATCATTCGTGACATATATATGATCTTTGGTTGCATAAAAAAATCACGAACCTTTTAAAAATCGAAAGTGTATTAATCAATATTACCTTTTGAATCTTGATTCTTGGTTATGGCGTCGGTTAATTTCTCCGGCGACTTTGAGATCCAAAATAAAGAGGCGTGACTATTTATTCTTGCTCGATCGAAAGAATCTGGTGACGTTTAATTTTATTTTTTATTTTTTTGGCTGAATGATGATGGATCTTTAGAGGAGAGGAGAGGCTGCAACTGGTTTTTGGTGGTGAGATCTAGGTTATTTGGGAAGACACGTACATGAGAAGTGAAATATCAGTTTGTAGCATTTTTTTAGGAATGAATACAAAATACCCTTTTAGGTTTACAAATAATAGCCTAATCTTTTTATTATTTACATTAGTGGCACAAGTGATCTCATACATTGATAAAATGATCTAACGGTTTAAATTGGTACTGTAAAGTATTGTATCTAATATTGGTACTGCATAGAATACAACACTATCTATACTACATTATAAAGCATTTGGGACATTCCTAAAATGGAAAGCTTAAAAAATTAAGATTCAACACTTACTTATAATGGCAAATTTTAATAAGTACATCTATAATAGCATTGGTTGCAACCCTTTAAAGCACTTTTTGTAGACAATTTTTTTTAATATAAAAAGAAAATAAAAAGTAATTTAATATAAGGAAAGAAAACGTCTATAACAATAATTACCTAATAAATGTTATTTTTAAAACACCCCTAATATGAAGAATACTTGTTATTATACACATTGTACAACATAATAAAACACACAAAGCTTCATACAAATTATATGTAAAAACAAGTTAATATTACATATGATTTTAAAATACGAACAGCACCAACGGGTTTAACCGGGAACCGGAGTCACCACCGGTTTGGCTAGCCCACAAAAATCGTCCGAAAACGATATTATTAAATCAATAAAGTTTCAAAATACATGCTAATTTACAATATTCAAAAAAATATTATTAAATCGCAAGAGCCTCGAGAAACAACATATACACTTTTTAGAATTGTTTTGATAAAACTTACCGTAAAAACTAAAAACTTTTTTTTATAAAAATTGAACGATTTTTTCAAAGCAAAGTATGCAAAGTGCTAAGTGCTAAGTATATATTTTATATTTATTATATATATTTATATAATAATAATTATTATACTAATTAAATAACCCACATGACTTCTTGAATATGTAGTTTTTTTTCTCTTTTTATAAGTAGTCTTTTACTTGTATCATCCTTCTATGTGGGATAAATATAATTATAATGCAAGTGATTTTTAAAATTTTCTATGATGTTATTATTTTATGATATCTTGTGACTACGGGTTATTGTCAACTAATTTATCCTCATACATTTACAATATAACAGCTACCGACTCAGTATTGTGACAATATCACGTGGATAATCTCCAGTTTTTATATGAAAAATATTGTCATTATATAAAATGATTCAAAACTAAAATTGTCGTCATCCGATATCTATGTATCGTAAAATATAGAATTAAAAGAAATTTTCGCTAAATATTTCAATTGCATGGTACCCGCCGCTGCAACGCGCGGGTACCCTGCTAGTATATATATATATATATATATATATATATATATATATATATATATATATATATATATATATATATATATATATATATATATTGGAAACCATCCTTTGTCTACTTGAATACTTTGAATGTGTTAGCATGATGAACTCATATACTCATTAAACTAGCTTGTCAACTAAAGACCGAATCACTTTACTATAATACCAGCAAACGATGTACGTAATAAATATTCCTATGACGACATTCAACAAACGATGTGTACATAATATATATTCCTAGGACGACTTTGTGATAAGGACATACGGAGTAATTAGGGATGAGCACGGTACCGGTACCATACCGATCCCGTACCGAATTAGTGGTACCGATTTTTTTCCGAGCATAAATAGTGGTACCGGTACTGTACCGAATGGAATTGCATGATGAACTCAATTACTCATTAAACTAGCTTGTCAACCAAAGACCGAATCACATGACTATTATAATACCAACAAACGATGTGTATGTAATATATATTCCCAGGACGACTTTCAACAAATGATGTGTACGTAATATATTCCTAGGACGACTTTGTGATGGGACATACTTCATATTACTATATTTGATTCTTGTCTTTTCAATGATATTAAATTAAACTACAATAACGAAGTTAGAACTCATGAGAAAATATAAAGGTTATTTACTTTAACCCGGATCTGTCTTCGAACTACTTTAAAAGTAAACTAGGTTTTATATAATCTGAAACACAATTTTATCTTTTTGTCAGCCAGAGAACATTCGTATCTTTGATTCTCTTTATAATTGGATATATAAGTAACGGACAAAATGTTTAGTATCCTTCTAAAGGACGATTGGGGCGATGCATATTGTTCACTAGTTTACTCTAATATGCACTGTGCTTGCACATGAGGGGATTTGTTTAATTAAATTTGTTGATACAAAAGATGGGTGTTTCTAGTTTGGGTTCTTGCTCTCGTACCAATTAACTCTTAATGCTTGAAACCTGCGCACTAAGAAAGTAAACAAACACCGTTAGGCTTATCGTAGGATTGTCTCTCACGATTATCCTCCGGCGTGATAGTAAGTAATCGGTTTAGGGTCTATTTAAGAGTTAGGGTTTGTAAATCGTACCTTTAAGGGGAATTATGTCATTCTTTATATAGGCACGAAATCCTTGTAAATTTCGTGTTCCTCACTCTTCGCACGCGTAGTGCTTATCCGGCCTATGGATCTTTATCCATAAATAGAAAATCCTTATCTAGACCATAAATAGTTTGGTTGGGTTTGGGCTTTCGTGAGTCCAAACCGTTAGTAGTATGGCCCAAATCATTGTCATGATAGCCCACTTATAGTGGACTTGGGCATTAGTAGTGTTTATCATTTGGGCTTGTGGCCCAAATGTAGACTATACATCATCATGTCCCCCCAGTCTAGTGTGCGCGGGTCGTAGCCGCGGATGCTAGACTAGTGAGGGCAGTGGTAAGCGTGACGGGAAGAACTTTAAATAATTACCGCCCAATATTTGGAACCATGTATCTAGTCCCAAAATATCTCAAAGATACTTTGGGAAACGGGGAGTGTGTCCACGTATTTATCGGGAAGTGAGAAAAAGCGCTTGTACTTCCTTGCATTCTAGCCACACGATTAACGTTAGTGGGATCCACGTGTCGTGCATCCGAGACAAGGGGAAACCCTATATAAGGGGCTCCTCATTTCACTATTTTACCCACAGTGAAAAAACGCATTTCTCCCTTAAAAAATCTTTCCTCCTCAAACTAATATCTTATAGAGGTAATTACGCGTGCGCTCTTCTTAGTAAAAATGGTCAAACAGTTAGAAGAGTTCCACTCTGAAATGGACGAGGATGAACTACGTCAGTTCACCTCTGACTACTTTATCCCGCTTGCGGTGCATCCGGAAGTACCGGATGCGAACGTATGTATAGCGGATTTCCCTGAGGGAAAGATAGGGGTGTATATGCGCTTCTTTGAATTTGCAAACCAGCGCGTACCCATATCCCGTTTTCTGAGCGACGTGCTCAATTTTTATCAGCTCCATATTTCTCAGCTACACTGCATAGGTGCAGCGAAAATAATAAATTTTGAAATAAATTGTCGCTTACTTGCGATAAATCCCATTATCAACCTTTTCCGCGCGTTTTACCACACGTCGTGGTCGAACGGGTGGGTGACGTTTTCCAAATGTCCAGGGGGTTATCAGTGTTATACTGAAAAGGTAGATGCCCTGAGGGGTTGGAGAGAGAGGTTCTTTTGGGTTGATAGCTGTGTATTTCCCACGCCCTCTGAGTTTTTTGCTCAAGGGGAGCTTCCAAGGGATGAGCGCCCGGACCCCGGTACATACAGTGTGGAGGATGCGGAGGTTATTAATGATAACCGCATCCCAATAAATTCCTATCATGAGGAGTTCTTGGTGCATATAGGGATGAGCCGCAACTACTTCGGAGGAAGTGGTGAAGTGCCCACGTTTTTTGATGCAAGCGGCCGGGGTGGGTGCTCGTCCTTTCTTGTCCTTGCGATTATAATGTAAGCCTCTTTTTATACGATGATTGTATTCACTAACTTGTTCCTCTTTTTGTGTGTTTATATGTTGCGCAGAGATGGATCTATTCGTTGTAGTGAAGCTGACGAAGCCGACGCAGGTAACTGTGGGCGTGCGCCCTTTGAGGGAGGGTGAGGTGCCTATTCTGGAGGCTACTGCTGGGCGTCTGCTGGAGCTTGCGTGGGAGGAGTCTTCTGGCGCGTCGCAGCCTTTGGTGAATACGACCCCAGTCCAGACGGTGCCAGCGCAGGTGGTGGTGACACCTTAAATTGCGCGCGCTGAGTCGTCCACGAGTGCTGGGATTCTCAAAGTGGACACAGACTCTGAAGAGGAGCGTCAAGGTGTGAAGCGCAAGGCTGTGGTTGATGATGGTGAAGGGACCTCCAAGCGTAGGCGTCATATCATCAGTGTGGATGAGTCCACAGACGAGGAGACATCATTGTCTGTTGCTGCGCATCAGAATGCTCAGACTTCTCTCTTTATGTAAGTAAGCTGAGTATTTATGGTTATACGTGTTTTTGCGCAGCACCATTCTCTAACTTTGATTATCTTTGTTTGTAGTGACGATGCTGCAGGGGGTGATGCAGCGTCCGTGGAGGGGTCAGTGCCACCTCAGGCGGCTCATACTCATGTAGAGGAGCTGGTGAGAGCTGATGAGGGGATGTCTGTGCAACAACTGATGGAGGAGCTGGGGGCTGTTGATGTGCGTCAGTCTGAGTTAGTTACTCTGCTTAAGGCGCGGTATGTTGGAGAAGGTAGCAGTCTCGCTCAGAAGGACGAGGAGATTGCTTTGCTCAGAGTGCAGTTAGCTGATGCGCGAGCAGAGGTAGAGTCTACCACTGCGCATGCTATGAAGGTTGCTGATGAGAAGCTGTCCTTGATGGTTGAGCTAAAGCACGAGCGCGGGAAGATGGAATAGTTCAGGTCTAACTTATCTTGGGGTTTAAAGTACCTCGAAGAGAAGAAGGCCGAGCACTTTGGCCATATTAATGAACTTCGTGCGCAAGTGGAGAAGGCTCTGAAGGTGCAGGAGGGCAAGCTGCGCAAGCTAAGTATAGAATACGATGAGAAGTTATATCCTCATCTCATGTCTATGATTGTTGAGCGCAGGTATGTGTTGTCTATTCCACAATTTTGACTTACTATATGTATTAATGCTCCTTTTACTTTCTAATGCATCCGTTGTTGCTTGTGTAGGTGGTTGATCAGCCATGGTTTACGCCTAGCTGCCATGGGTACGTCAGAGTCCCCCGAGGTCGTAGAGGCCTTTGGGAAGGTTGTGGAGTGCGCTGTGGCACGCGGTAAGGCCCAGGCTGTGGAGGAGCTCCATGAAAGCAAGATGCTGAGTGTGCCACTTGCAGAAGTCCCTGGGTACAACGCAGATGCGTTTGATGAGCTGGTAGAGGCAATGGAAAAGATGAAAGTCTTTGACTTTCCTCAGATTGCCCGCTTGGAGCGTGACCAGGACTATCCCATCAGCGTGATCATGCAGGGCCTAACGCTGGCTAAGCACATAGCTGAGGATGCAGAGGCGCACCCTGATTACTTTTTGAAGCCTGACGAATCGCAGCTGATGGTGCCTGTTTTTGCCCGCCCTCGTCATATGCTGAATCCCTTCGCTCTTGAGAAGGAGATTTCGTTGAAGAAGTGCCTAGAGGCACATGAGACAAGAGCTGCTCGGAAGAAGGGCGTGAAGGGAAAGGCCATCCTTTGTGGTGTTGGCGCAGCCCATCTTCCTCGGTCTGATGGGATTCCCGTTAGCGTACCAACGGTGTCTCAGGACGATAGCAGCCTACTGAGGAGGCTAAGTGAGGCTGGGGAGTTGTCATCCACAGCTAGTAGCTCAAGTCACAAGCGTGCTTATAGCGTTTAGATGTGAACTTTTGTATTTATAACTTGTATAAACTCGTAGTTCGCATTAATAATAATGTTTATTTTGTTTCCTACGTCTTGTTATCTGTACTTAGATTGTTTTCTTTGTAAAAGATTATCCAAGAGCCAAATTGATAATGCGACGTACTTAAAATGATTTAGATTAAGTACATAACTTAAAAAATCATAAAGGTGAATACAAACTTGTTGTTGTTTTGCAAAGAGTATATTAAAATGACCAATAGTCTTGGCTCGTGAATTGCTAAGCATGTACGGTGTACGTGATATTGCGCAGTCTTCGTGGAATGCGCATATAAACTTACTTCAAAGTCTTGAAGGTAAGGCGCTTAGCAAGGATGTGTGATCCAGTGTTGATGGGTTTGCAACCCTCTTACTCAACGAGTTAGTTAGTAAGTTGACTCATCCTTTCTGCCATCGTAGGTCTTAATAAGTGCATGCACGCCATGTAGGCAAAATATAAAATAACAATATTGAAACATAATAAAAATGTGCGCAATAAAGTTAAGTGTGTTATTAAGTTAGCTAGAAACCACAACGTTTTATTAATACTTGCAAGTTTTTGGAAGATAAAAGACAATTCCTAAAAAAAAAAGAAAATTCAAAGACAGACATTTATTGGGCACGTACTAAAGTGCAAGGTTGTCTGTTTGTGGGCCGTAGCATTTCCTAAAGATAGCATCTCTTTATATTGCATATATTCCAAGTGCGTGCTAGCTCGTGGCCTTCCATATCACGCAGCTTGTATGCACCATTACCTAGTGCGTCCGTGACCTCATAGGGTCCTTCCCATTTGGGTCCAAGCTTGCCCGTGTCTTCTGCGTGGCTTGCATCATTAGCGCGATATACAAAGTCTCCTGGCCTGAAAGAAGTGTGTTTGACCTTTGCATCATAATACCTCTTCATCTTTGCTTTAGCCTTTGCTTCGCGCATAGCTGCGCGTTCACGCCTTTCTTCAAGCAAGTCCAAGTCTATGCGCCACTCCTCGTCATTTGTTGTGACGTTTATTTCCGCTGTACGTATAGTTGGCATTCCAATTTTGGCTGGTATGACGGCTTCTGTCCCATAGACAAGAGAGAATGGTGTGTCTCCGGTACTGGTTTTGATTGTTGTGCGGTGCGCCCATAAAACATGTGACAATTCATCCACCCATTTTCCTTTATGTCTATCTAGGCGCACTTTTATTCCTTCGCCTAGACTACGATTCGCGCGTTCAACCAAGCCATTGGTTTGTGGGTGTTTCACTGAAGCAAAGTGTTGTGTAATGTTTAATTGCACGCACCAATCTTTAAATGGGTTATCACATAATTGTTTTCCGTTGTCTGAAATAATCTCCCCAGGTAGTCCGAAGTGACACACAATATTGTCCCACACGAAGCGTTTGAGTTGATTGCCAGTGATGCTCACCACTGCTTTTACCTCAATCCACTTGGTAAAATAGTCTATGGCTACGATGAGGAATTTTAGCCCTCCCACTGCAACTGGGAAAGGGCCTGCGATGTCAATGCCCCATTTGTAGAATGGCCATGGTGAGGTGATAGGGGTTAACTCTTGTTGTGGTCGGCGTGGAATTGGCCTGTGGACTTGGCAATCGCTGCATTTCTTTATCATGTCTCGTGCGTCGCGGTGCATAGTAGGCCAATAGTATCCTGACCGCGGGGCGCGCCCCACTACGGACCGTGGTCCTGAGTGCATGCTACATGAACCAGCGTGAATTTCTCGGAGTACATAATCTGCTTGAAGAGGTCCAACGCATCTGATCCATGGTTGTACGAATGAGCGTCGATATAGGACGCCATCTCGAATTCAAATCTCTGCGCTGTGCGCCGCACTCTTCGAGCGTCCTTCTGGTCTTGTGGTAAGATTCCTTTGCTTATAAATTCGATGATAGGTGTCATCCACGTAGGATCCTGTTCTTCTATCACCGTGGATACTTCCATCTCTAATATTGATTTGCTTTTTAGGGTTTCCACCAATACCTGTTTTGATAGGTGCGCAAAGCTTGTAGATGCGATCTTGCTAAGCGCGTCAGCTTTCCTGTTTTCTCCTCTAGGTACTTGTTTGATTGTAAACCTATCAAACCTCTGAATTAAGGACTTGGTTTTCTCAAGGTATTGGATCATGTGTTCATCCTTGGCTTCATATTCACCTAGCACGTGGTTAGCTACTAGCCTGGAATCCACATGTGCCTCTAGGTTGCGTACACCCATTTGAATTGCAATACGCAGTCCAACGAGTAGGGCTTCGTATTCTGCCTCATTGTTTGTGGCTGTGAATTCAAAGCGCAGTGCGTAGGTAAATTCTACCCCCTCTGGGTTAGTAAGGATAAGGCCTGCGCCTGATCCATCCACGTATGAGGATCCGTCTGTAAATAGAACCCATGGTTCTTGTAACTCTGTCTTGCCTGTTGAAGGTGGAGTATTGGTATTTGGCTTCTCAACAATAAAGTCGGCTAATATCTGCCCCTTGATTGCAGTGCGTGGTCTATACGAGATGTTATACTCACTCAACAACACACTCCACTTTTGTAGCCATCCTGATGCGTCAGGTTTAGAGATAACTTGTTTGATAGGCTGGTCTGTGATTACAGCTATTGGGTGCGCCTGAAAGTATATGCGCAGTCTTTTGGCTGCGAATACTAGAGCTAGGACCAGTTTTTCCATAGCGTTGTAGTTAGTCTCTGTCTTTTTCAGGGCCTTGCTTACAAAGTATATGGGCGTTTGAACGGAGTTCCTATCTTTCAATAGTACTGCGCTAACTGCTCCATGGGTTGCAGATAAGTACATGATCAACTCTTCCCCTGGTCGCGGTGTGACAAGTTTGGGAAGTGATGCAAGGTGCTGTTTTAGTTGTTGGAAGGCTTCCTCTGCCTCCTCAGTCTAGCGAAAGTCTCCCTTTTTTGTGCACTTCGTGAGTGTTTTAAAGAGAGGGAGTGATTTGTCTGCTGACTTGGATAAAAAACGGTTTAGCCCAGCTAGCTTTCCGTTTAATGACTGGACTTCTTTCAGTGTGCGCGGTGAGGGGAGATCGATGACAGCTCTTGTCTTTTCTGGACACGGCTTGATGCCGTCAGGTTCTATTAAATATCCAAGGAACATTCCTTCTATTGCGCCAAAGGTGCACTTCTTGGGGTTTAACTTTATATTTATCTTCCCAGTGTTTTAAATGTCTCCTCGATGTCGCGCACCAATTCTTCCTCAGTATGACTCTTTATAACACATAAACTTCCAGGTTGCGACCTACTTGTTTTTCAAAAGCCATGTCCACTGATTGGCTCTAAACGGTCAACTAAATTGACCGGGTTAATGGTCAACAAAGTCAAACTGCTTAGAGTCAATCTCCGGGAATATAGGGTTTCCCCGGGTCGTTATGTCCCGACGAGGTGTGATGGTAATTAAAACGGGTTTGTGATCGGGTGAATTTGGACAGAAAGGTAAGAAATTTGATTAGAATGATTACACTACGAGATTATAATTGAAAATAACTTATAAACACTATATGAACAATTACTGGTGATCAGATATACTAAAAACGTGAGCTAAGTCCAAAAAAACGCGTTCGTTTGATTTAAAACTACGTTAACGTACGAAATAAAACGCGAGTTTTATAGAAATAAAATACCTACGAATGTGAAAATTACATTTTTACAACCCTAATGATAAAAGAAAATTTTAAGAAAAAGAAAAATAATTTTTACACTATTTAATTTATTACTAATTATTAATTTACTTTTAATTATTTAAATTACATTAAAATACAAATTTTAAAACTGAAAATATATTTTTAAGACTTTTTATCTAATTATTATTAATTAAAAACTAATTTAACTAATTAAAAATTAAAAGAAAATGAAAATAAAGTGAGAAAAATTCAAAATTAATTTTTAAAATTCTAAAATAACTAAAAACTATTTTCTGACATATTTTTGGATTTTTTTCAGGCTTTTTCTGATTTTTTTTGGAGTTTTTAGTAATTAAAATGTATTAAAAATTGAATAAAAATGGAAATTAAATAAGAAAAATAGCAAATGGACTCAGAAAAATATGAAAAATTCAGGGAAAATCTAAAATATTTATCTAATTCTAGGAAAAATATAAAAATTGGAAAATAAGCAATGGAAGTGCAATAAGCTATGAAACTGCTTATTTAGAGTGCTTATTATTAAGTAGACTTTGACCAAACTGAATGGGACTTTGACCCAATGTATTTTTTACTTAAATAAGCTTAATGAAACACTATTTAAACCAAAAAGAGCTTAGGAGCACAGAAATGGTAGAAACAGATATGAATAAGCACTTATAAAATAAGCAGAACACAAACAGATTAAGCAATTGGCAAAAACACAATTAGTAACTCAACTAAAGGCTCACAGGAACTTTTATAAACCACCAATCTCAGATTATGACCCACAATTCAAAATTGCAGCCCTAATTTGAACTCAGACCAAAGCAGGCCTGCAACTAACTTGCAGGCTTGATTACAAGCTTATCCAATAAGCCATAAGCTAAAGGGAGACATGAACCAACAAGCTTGGTGAAAGGGATTACCAAAATCCAAAGAGCTCACAGTGGGACCCACTGTGAAGCTCAGAAAGAGCTTATGAAGGTGAGCTTGGCACACTGACTAATCAGTGTGACTGAGTTGGTTGGGTCACATGGAAGGCCAAAATAAGCATTTGTAATAAGCATTAAAATGGGATATAAGCATATGCACAAAGAGCTGAGGTTGTGAACTTTCCAAAACTACAAAAAATTCAATCTAAGGTTCAATAATGAACAAGATGTGGATCATAGAAATTGGGTCAAAAATGCAACCTGGGTGCAGGGCAGCTTTTACTCAAACAGGTGACAAGATAAGCTAAGATAAGCCCTAAAGAAAATTCACTAAAATAAACTAAAATTATTTTTAAGAATCTGAGGTACCATATTTTAATATTTCAAAAGCCCATAAGCTAAGACTTAAAATTGAGACCAAGAAAAATCTAGCAATTTTTTAGAAAATCTGAGAAACTTGATATTTTGACTTTTAGATGAAACATGATTATTTGACTTTTGCTAACTTTGATTGGTTCTTGGTGACTGGAAACATGTTTCTAAGTAGAAATGAGATTGAAAATAGCTATTGTAACTACTTTATAAGCTAAAAATGAAAGATTGATGAACTAAAGGCCTAACAGTGATCTCAATTGTTGGATTGAACATGATTTTGAATTTCTACTAATGGAGACCTGGATTTTAGGCTTTAACTAACCTACATTGGCCTATGGTAGCCTGCTCATACCAAAACAACAACAAAACAACAACAATACCACAGCACACCATGCTAATCCAAACACCCCTTTGAATCACAGATAATAGCGAAACTAGAACAAAAGGATACCAAAGATTAATCTAACAATTAGCACTTATCTAATAAACAATAACAATGAATAATAAGCATTTGCAAACAGATAGTAAGCTACATTAAGCTAATCTACAGTAAAAACTAAAAAAAAATGGAGATTTAGGCTTACAAATGCTTCTGTGTGATCCAATTCAAGAACAAGCTCACAACCCTGTCCTAAACCTCCCCTGAGGATCTAATACCCACAGCAATCCACCATCAATCATACTCCTTGCTTCAATCTCTTATGAACTGTTTTTTTTTTTTTTTTTTTTTTTTTTTTTTTTTTTTTTTTTTTTTTTTTTTTGAGAATTTGTACTGAAACCATTTCTTGCAACTTAAAAGCTTATGAAAGCTTATAATTAAGCTGTTGTGAGTCCACAAGATCAACAATCCACACTTTTCAATACTAAATAAGCTAAAAGGGAATTTTACTAGAAATGTGCAACTTGCATTTTAAAACTGAAAACTTAATTTGATGATTGAATTAAGGTTCAATTACACTGAAAATGATGAATGCTAAGCTCTTAAGCTGAGAATTACAATGAAAGATGAAAATTAAGCTAAGCTGATATTGAAATCTATATTACATCTAAGCTACACTAACTACTACTCTCCTTCACAGCTACAATGCACCATTTATACATCCAAATTAGGGCTTCTATGGGTTCCCTTGTCTTTTCCCAGCATTAAAAATGACCTTAGGATGAGTTACTTTTGATCTTGGCCATTGGAACACTTTGGCGCCAAAATTGATTTTGGCTTCTTTCTCTAATAACTTGTGCCAGGGTGAGTAATTTGGACTGAGGTGTCTGGTTTGGAGTAGGTATGATGATGGAGGAGGGGGAAGTGGTTTGGTTATGATGGAGAGTAGCAGGGTGTTGCAGAGGTCACGGGTTGAAAGTGAGGTGGAAGGGATAAGGGGGTTTGACCCTTTTGTTTGACCAGGTATTAATATTTCAAAGGGTGGGTTTGGATTCGGTATTGGGCTTGTATGGTGGGCTTGGGAATTAAGGGATGGAGTGTGGGCTTTGGTGGTGGATCAGGTTGTGTTTAGCTTTTGAGTAAGGATGAGTAAAAGGGTCCGTTTGGTTTAAATAAAATACAAGTCCAATTTTGCAATTTATCCAACATTGAGGGACTGAAGTTGCACTTCCTCTGAAGCTATCACAAGGACCATAAATGCCAAAATCCAATAATACAAGGACCATTTATGTAATTTTTTCCACTTTACACATCCGAGGACCATTTATGTCAAATTTACAAAGTTGAGGGGCCATACTTGTAATTTCTCTAAAGTTTTCACCCAAGGCTCATATTTGATAACTTTTGACTTTTAAAAGCCTTGGGTTGACTTTTCTTTCAAAACAAATGTTCAGGGACTAGATTTGTCAATTTTTGAAAGTTCGGGGACTGAAGCTGCCAATTATGCAAACTTTGTTCGTTTTTCATTTGTTTTTAAACATTTTGCATTTGAAACATATAAAACACAATCCTTGGGATATTTTCAGTATTTTGATGCCTTTTTGAGTGTTTTTAAATGTTTTTGCAGTTCAGACTGACCAAAAATGATGAGTGTTTGAGCACTCATCAATCCCCCACACTAAACTATTGCTAGTCCCTAGCAATATAGAATCTAAAAATAACCTATTTTGAAAATTTAATGGATTTTATGTCTCTTTACCAAAAGCCATTACTTCTGGAGTAGCCAAATGTCTCAGTTCAAGTAAGAACTAGAGTCCACCTGATAACCATATGATTTTGAGCAAACCACCAGCTGTCAACGGATTTGATTTGTCTTTACCAGAAGCCGTTTGCTTCTGGACTAGCCAACTCTTGATGGAATAGTCAACATCTTGGTGAGCTGATTACCAATTATGGTTTTTCCACTGCCTTTACCATAAGCCATAATCTTGCGGGCTAGCCAACTCTTTCACTTTTTAGGATATGACGAGTTGAGATACCATACAATTTTGGGCAAATTGAAAGCCGTCAACGGATTTGAGATATCTTTACCAAGAGCCGTTTGCTCCTGGATTAGCCAATCCTTTTGTCGTTTAGACATGGCGGACTGATAACCACAAAAATTTTGAAGCTCAAGTGAAAAAAATTTAAAATTTTTGCCAAAAATGGGGGTACTAGATAGTAAAATGTAATAAAATTGGCAAGAATACCCCCCCCCCCCCCTACACTTAGAATTGAATATTGTCCTCAATATTCAAAGTCCCGGCTATTATGCCGACTCTTTGAACGTAAAAGGGCAACATTACAATCTAAATGTGGAAACACCATTTTGTTTTTCACTTTATTTGTAACCACAGCAGGGGTACTCCCCCACACTTAGGGTGAAAACCCTATAAGTATGCTACTGTTTTTGTTTACCGAGTCGCTAGCTTGACTCGATCCCGAATTCATTGGTTCATGGGGAAGCTTGATGTGGAAGAAACAATATCCATCGGACTTTCATTCAAGATGTTTGGACAAACATTTGAAGTACGTGAAAGTTCCACACCGATGAGATAAGTACCCGGCCTTAAATAGTATAAACTATAAGCGGTGATGCCGGGGTCAAAGATAATGTCTTCATTCCCGAAGGAGTGAAGAATAGGAGAAGTCACCCTGTAGGTGAAGAAAAGGAAGAAAACCATGATGAAAATCATGATAAGATCTTCTTCCTAGAGAGCAGGCTCAATAGCCTGAATTTGGATTTCAAGGGTTAAGCTCATTGGGTTTAAAAACATCCCGGGAGGGAGGGTGGGAATTTGCAAATCCTCATGATTAAGTGCATCTCCCCCCGGGCTATCATACTCCGGAGGAGTCATGATATGAGTGAGTTCACCGGAGAACTCCTCATGAAGAGAATCTTTCACATGATGTAAATCTGAACTCTTGTTCCATTATGGACTCATCACTCTCCTCATCAAAGATTGGATTGTTAGAAATCATAGTGAAATCAGATTCGAATTCAAATAGAGGGTTGGTGAAAGTCACATTAAATGTTTCGGGAACAAAGTGATTAATATTCTCTCTTGGACTGTTGGGATCAGAACTGAGTGACGGATCATGATATAGGAGACTTTTAATTTCTCCAAGATCGGCTTCAAAGTCAACGAGATCATCGTCACTTCCCGTTGGAAGTGGATTGATGTGAGTGAGTTCATCGGCGAACTCCTCAAGAAGATGATCAGCATCAGAATGTGGAACTGATGCCTCAACATACTCGATGTCTCCATAAGATGCACAATCTTCGCTACAATCAGAGAAAGTATCAAATTGATCTTTTGGACACTCAAGAGGGGAAGGTGAATCACACAAATGATCAAAAGTTCCCTGTGACTCTCTTGGGATTGGGATAAGGTTCTTAACACTAGACTTTATGAATTCGTCCGATTCCTTCGCAGGAATAGTGCTAAGATGCTCATCCCCCATGTTAAGAGAGTGAGTGTGAACTTCGGGTGTGATATCAATAGACTGAGGGAGTTGAGAGGAGCTAGCATTCATGGAATGTGTTAGGAATTAAATATTTCATAGATTTGATGATCAGAAACAAGAAGAATGAAACATGAAGAATACTGAAATGATAAGCAAAATACGCTAAGTGCATTTCTTCTGATGAGTAAAATGATTCTACTGATGAGCAAAATAGTTCCACGGATGGATTCTGCTGAAGAACATTTCCAATTATGGATTCTGCTGAAGAATGTTTTCCACTGATGGTATTTCTGCTGATGGATTCTGCTGATTGACACTGCTGCTTATCAGTGAGTCATACCAACTGTGAAAAGCTTATTTTGAATATCCTAAACAATAAGCTTTTGCTGATCGTTTATGAGCTCTAGGATGTTAAGCCTTTGATCTAGGAATTTGGCTATTACGAGCACAATGATAATGTTGACGGAATATTCTATGAAAGAAACAATATTATCACAACAAGGTTTTTCTAACTTATCCGTTTGTTATTCCAACTAGCCCCAATGCTATGTGATCAAGTATAGCACGGTTTACAATCTAACAGGGATCAAAGATCCTTGAGGCTAAACAAACCTAACAACAACAGACCCCTTGTCTGATGTTCCCACACACACTCGTCTAGGTGCTTACATTTTAACACACTTGGTGTTGTTGTAATTTGTAAGTACGAAGCACCTTGGTGATGTTCACTTTATTTCACTGTGAAGCATACTTTATCTAAAGGGGTGTGATCTCCTTTTTATAGGACAAAGGAGATCATTACAAAATTGATAAGCTTTGTCATCTACTATCTAGGTTATGACTAGGATGTCACTCATTTAAGATACAACACGTATCTATGTTTACAACTCATTTAGAGTGTTCAATTTGATGACTGATGAAAGATATTATCTAGAGGATATACTTGACTTTTATGCACATAATATCTTCTTTCATCCTTATCCATTCAGTAGTATGACTCACTGATAAGCAGCATTGTCAATCAGCAGAATCCATCAGCAGAAATACCATCAGTGGAAAACATTCTTCAGCAGAATCCATCAGTGGAAATGTTCTTCAGCAGAATCCATCAGTGGAACTATTTTGCTCATCAGCAGAATCATTTTGCTCATCAGCAGAAATGCACTTAGCGTATTTTGCTTATCATTTCAGTATTCTTCATGTTTCATTCTTCTTGTTTCTGATCATCAAATCTATGAAATATTTAATTCATAACAATCTTCCCCTATTTGATGATTACAAAACAAAAACATTCTTGTACGAATTTCCCTAGACGAAGTAGAGAAATTGAGATAACTAAATCTCACCATGAATGAAACTATACTGTCTACCCCTTAATTTATGCTATCCACCACATCTCTTCCCCTTTTTGTTATCAACAAATAGAGAATATTACATATATGATCTTTACAGCCATGAACTAATACTACACATCCAATCTATCCTTTTATTATCTCAAATTACCCTCCATTAAGTTTTCCGCACTAAAAATGAACTTGAGATAGTAAAAATCTAAACCATCAGTAGCAATACTAATTATCAGTAGTAAGAATCAATAACTTTCCCTGTGGTGATGCACATATATAATAAATGGTTGAACACTTGAACATTTAAGCTTCCCCTGAACCCATATGTTAACCATTTGAATCTCTATTTCTGTAGGCTTTTATGACTGATGAAGAAAAACCAATCATTACTAACTTGATGCTGAAGTGAAAGAAACCAACCTTGTGTCTTATATCTTGTACTGAATCTGACTTCGAACGTATACCCATCCTTGATGTATAGGGAGACCTTAATCTCATGACAATAAACTCATCTTCTATGAGACACTGAGCACTACAATGTAACTCCTTTAAGTGTTTGTCATTTCGTAGTCACTTGAACGAAGGAACAAATTATCTTTAAAGTGTACACATCACCTTAAGATATGATAAGAACACAACCTTGAAAAATTTCACTTCATTTTCAAATAAGAAACAAATAACTTTCTTACCAATAATAACTTTGATAAACAAGCCTTATTTAACTTTTAAGAACCAACTCTCTTCTGTGTGTGATTCTTCCCCTTTGTGTGTGTAAACCAAGAAAGAAAACCAAAAATTCGACCATACCTCAACTGTTTTTGCAGCAGTTTTCAACGATGCATATCTTACCATCTAAAGCTTAGATTGAAGATCCCTCCGGTGAGAATCTACCGTGATATGCCAAGAACCTTCAACAAAAATTTTAGCCCAATCCAACGGTTAATGAAGGAGCTATAGCCTTTGTAAAACTGCTCTTCAGAAAGTTGCGAAAAATTAAGCAAAAACGAATTTTTCTTCTTTTCTCTTTAACAAAAAACTTTTCTTTTCTAGATCCAGAGCCCTCCTCGCTCTGATACCAACTGTGAAAAGCTTATTTTGAATATCCTAAACAATAAGCTTTTGCTGATCGTTTATGAGCTCTAGGATGTTAAGCCTTTGATCTAGGAATTTGGCTATTACGAGCACAATGATAATGTTGACAGAATATTCTATGAAAGAAACAATATTATCACAACAAGGTTTTTCTAACTTATCCGTTTGTTATTCCAACTAGCCCCAATGCTATGTGATCAAGTATAGCACGGTTTACAGTCTAACAGGGATCAAAGATCCTTGAGGATAAACAAACCTAACAACAACAGACCCCTTGTCTGATGTTCCCACACACACTCTTCTAGGTGCTTACATTTTAACACACTTGGTGTTGTTGTAATTTGTAAGTACGAAGCACCTTGGTGATGTTCACTTTGTTTCACTGTGAAGCATACTTTATCTAAAGGGGTGTGATCTCCTTTTCATAGAACAAAGGAGATCATTACAAAATTGATAAGCTTTGTCATCTACTATCTAGGTTATGACTAGGATGTCAGTCATTTAAGATACAACACGTATCTATGTTTACAACTCATTTAGAGTGTTCAATTTGATGACTGATGAAAGATATTATCTAGAGGATATACTTGACTTTTATGCACATAATATCTTCTTTCATCCTTATCCATTCAGTAGTATGACTCACTGATAAGCAGCAGTGTCAATCAGCAGAATCCATCAGCAGAAATACCATCAGTGGAAAACATTCTTCAGCAGAATCCATCGGTGGAAATGTTCTTCAGCAGAATCCATCAGTGGAACTATTTTGCTCATCAGCAGAATCATTTTGCTCATCAGCAGAAATGCACTTAGCGTATTTTGCTTATCATTTCAGTATTCTTCATGTTTCATTCTTCTTGTTTCTGATCATCAAATCTATGAAATATTTAATTCCTAACAGAATGTACAAGTTCCATTTGATCTTCTGCTAGTAATTTCTCCTTCACATTATTTTCTCCTTGTGTTTCCACAGATGCGGTTTTAACTGAAGTCGAATCATAAGGTTTCTCAAATACCTTTGGGATTGGAACAAGGTCATCAATTTCCTCAAGAGGATTAACTTTGACTTCCTTGTCCCCCATTATCAAGATATGTGAAGGTTCCTTTGAGTTTCCTTCTTCAAATGGTTCATCCTCATCACTTTCATCCTCAAGATAAAATGAGTTAACAGGAGGATTTTGTTTCCTAAGAATCAGATCCTTAAGACAGTTTATTCCATCTTGAATGGTCTTGTTGACTTGACTTTGAGTCATAATCATTTTAGTAATCAATTCAGCTCTAGCTAATTCGTCCTGAGGCAGTGGTTGAGGGTTTGTGTATTGTGAAGGCTGGTTAAAACCAAATTCATGATTGTTACAAGGAACATGTTCATAGACAAACTGATTCCTAATTTGACAATCAGAGCTGTAGTGAGGGCCTCCACAATACTCACAACAGTAAAACTGCTGGGTCTCATGGCGTGGAAGCTGATGGAATGAACTAGTCGTGTCATGGTAGGAATAGGGATCCTGGTTATAGACAGACCCGTTTCCGGATTCTACCATGCCACAACTGGGGCAATTACCACCATTATGAGGACCACCACACCATTGGCAACCCAAATGGTGTGGATACGACATAGGAAAGAATGAAAGGTTTATAGAGGGTAAGAAATGGAGAATCAAAGATGTGAGAGGGTAAAAGTGATATTTTTGGTATTTATTAAATACATTTTGTATAAATGAGAAGGAAAATCTTTTTGGGTTTTTTGTGTTAGTTGAAAACTGATTTAAAATGTTTTCGGGAATAGTTTTTATGAAAATATACACAAGGATGGTAAATATACAATGGATGTATATCCAGGTTCACCAATCTGTAAAACCGTTTAGAATACGCGCACAACCTCCCCGGCAGTGGCGCCAAATTTTGATTGGCTCTAAACGGTCAACTAAATTGACCGGGTTAATGGTCAACAAAGTCAAACTGCTTAGAGTCAATCTCCGTGGAATATAGGGTTTCCCCGGGTCGTTATGTCCCGACGAGGTGTGATGGTAATTAAAACGGGTTTGTGATCGGGTGAATTTGGGCAGAAAGGTAAGAAATTTGATTAGAATGATTACACTACGAGATTATGATTGAAAATAACTTAGAAACACTATATGAACAATTACTGGTGATCAGATATACTAAAAACGTGAGCTAAGTCCAAAAAACGCGTTCGTTTGATTTAAAACTACGTTAACGTACGAAATAAAACGCGAGTTTTATAGAAATAAAATACCTACGAATGTGAAAATTACATTTTTACAACCCTAATGATAAAAGAAAATTTTAAGAAAAAGAAAAATAATTTTTACACTATTTAATTAATTACTAATTATTAATTTACTTTTAATTATTTAAATTACACTAAAATACAAATAATTATAAAATTAACTTAAAAAATAAAATTAAAACTTAAAAAAATCTAAAATAATATAAAACTAATTTTATAACTGAAAATATATTTTTAAGACTTTTTATCTAATTATTATTAATTAAAAACTAATTTAACTAATTAAAAATTAAAAGAAAATGAAAATAAAGTGAGAAAAATTCAAAATTAATTTTTAAAATTCTAAAATAACTAAAAACTATTTTATCACATATTTTTGGATTTTTTCAGGCTTTTTCTGATTTTTTTTTTGGAGTTTTTAGTAATTAAAAAGTATTAAAAATTGAATAAAAATGGAAATTAAATAAGAAAAATAGCAAATGGACTCAGAAAAATATGAAAAATTCAGGGAAAATCTAAAATATTTATCTAATTCTAGGAAAAATATAAAAGTTTGAAAATAAGCACTGGAAGTGCAATAAGCTATGAAACTGCTTATTTGGAGTGCTTATTATTAAGCAGACTTTGACCAAACTGAATGGGACTTTGACCCAATGTATTTTTGACTTAAATAAGCTTAATGAAACACTATTTAGACCAAAAAGAACTTAGGAGCACAGAAATGGCACAAACAGATATGAATAAGCACTTATAAAATAAGCAGAACACAAACAGATTAAGCAATTGGCAAAACACACAATTAGTAACTCAATTAAAGGCTCACAGGAACTTTTATAAACCACCAATGTCAGATTATGACCCACAATTCAAAATTGCAGCCCTAATTTGAACTCAGACCAAAGCAGGCCTGCAACTAACTTGCAGGCTTGATTACAAGCTTATCCAATAAGCCATAAGCTAAAGGGAGACAGGAACCAACAAGCTTGGTGAAAGGGCTTACCAAAAATCCAAAGAGCTCACAGTGGGACCCACTGTGAAGCTCAGAAAGAGCTTATGAAGGTGAGCTTGGCACACTGACCAATCAGTGTGACTGAGTTGGTTGGGTCACATGGAAGGCCAAAATAAGCATTTGTAATAAGCATTAAAATGGGATATAAGCATATGCACAAAGAGCTTAGGTTGTGAACCTTCCAAAACTACAAAAAATTCAAGGTAAGGTTCAATAATGAACAAGATGTGGATCATAGAAATTGGGTCAAATATGCAATAGCCTGGGTGCAGGGCAGCTTTTACTTAAACATGTGACAAGATAAGCTAAGATAAGCACTAAAAAAAATTCACTAAAATAAACTAAAATTATTTTTAAGAATATGAGGTGCCAAATTTTAATATTTCAAAAGCCCATAAGCTAAGACTCAAAATTGAGACCAAGAAAAATCTAGCAATTTTTAAGAAAATCTGAGAAACTTGATATTTTGACTTTTAGATGAAACACGATTATTTGACTTTTACTAACTTTGATTGGTTCTTGGTGACTGGAAACATGTTTCTAAGTAGAAATGAGATTGAAAATAGCTATTGTAACTACTTTATAAGCTAAAAATGAAAGATTGATGAACTAAAGGCCTAATAGTGATCTCAATTGTGGGATTGAACATGATTTTGACTTTCTACTAATGGAGACCTGGCTTTTAGGCTTTAACCAACCTACATTAGCCTATGGTAGCCTGCTCATACCAAAACAACAACAAAACAACAACAATACCACAGCACACCATGCTAATCCAAACACCCCTTTGAATCACAGATAATAGCGAAACTAGAACAAAAGGATACCAAAGATTAATCTAACAATTAGCACTTATCTAATAAAGAATAACAATGAATAATAAGCATTTACAAACAGATAGTAAGCTACATTATGCTAATCTACAGTAAAAACTAAAAAAAAATGGAGATTTAGGCTTACAAATGCTTCTGTGTGATCCAATTCAAGAACAAGCTCACAACCCTGTCCTAAACCTCCCCTGATGATCTAATACCCACAGCAATCCACCATCAATCATACTCCTTGCTTCAATTTCTTATGAACTGATTTTTTTTTTTTTTTTTTTTTTTTTTTTTTTTTTTTTTTTTTTGAGAATTTGTACCGAAACCATTTCTTGCAACTTAAAAGCTTATGAAAGCTTATAATTAAGCTGTTGTGAGTCCACAAGATCAACAATCCACACTTTTCAATACTAAATAAGCTAAAAGGGAATTTTACTAGAAATGTGCAACTTGCATTTTAAAACTGAAAACTTAATTTGATGATTGAATTAAGGTTCAATTACACTGAAAATGATGAATGCTAAGCTCTTAAGCTGAGAATTACAATGAAAGATGAAAATTAAGCTAAGCTGATATTGAAATCTATATTACATCTAAGCTACACTAACTACTACTCTCCTTCACAGCTACAATGCACCATTTATACATCCAAATTAGGGCTTCTATGGGTTCCCTTGTCTTTTCCCAACATTAAAAATGACCTTAGGATGAGTTACTTTTGATCTTGGCCATTGGAACACTTTGGCGCCAAAATTGATTTTGGCTTCTTTCTCTAATAACTTGTGCCAGGGTGAGTAATTTGGACTGACGTGTCTGGTTTGGAGTAGGTATGATGATGGAGGAGGGGGAAGTGGTTTGGTTATGATGGAGAGTAGCAGGGTGTTGCAGAGGTCACGGGTTGAAAGTGAGGTGGAAGGGATAAGGGGGTTTGACCCTTTTGTTTGACCAGGTATTAATATTTCAAAGGGTGGGTTTGGATTCGGTATTGGGCTTGTACGGTGGGCTTGGGAATTAAGGGATGGAGTGTGGGCTTTGGTGGTGGATCAGGTTGTGTTTAGCTTTTGAGTAAGGATGAGTAAAAGGGTCCGTTTGGTTTAAATAAAATACAAGTCCAATTTTGCAATTTATCCAACATTGAGGGACTGAAGTTGCACTTCCTCTAAAGCTATCACAAGGACCATAAATGCCAAAATCCAATAATACAAGGACCATTTATGTAATTTTTTCCACTTTACACATCCGAGGACCATTTATGTCAAATTTACAAAGTTGAGGGGCCATACTTGTAATTTCTCTAAAGTTTTCACCCAAGGCTCATATTTGATAACTTTTGACTTTTAAAAGGCTTGGGTTGACTTTTCTTTCAAAACAAATGTTCAGGGACTAGATTTGTCAATTTTTGAAAGTTCGGGGACTGAAGCTGCCAATTATGCAAACTTTGTTCGTTTTTCATTTGTTTTTAAACATTTTGCATTTGAAACATATAAAACACAATCCTTGGGATATTTTCAGTATTTTGATGCCTTTTTGAGTGTTTTTAAATGTTTTTGCAGTTCAGACTGACCAAAAATGATGAGTGTTTGAGCACTCATCATCCACCAATCGCTGGTATGTGGCGTCCGCGTTCTTTAGACCAAAGGGCATTTTTGTGTAGCAATATACCCCTTGACTTGCGTGGAAGGCTGTTTTTTCTTCATCTTCCTCTGCCATCTGAATTTGATGGTACCCTTTGTATGCGTCTAAGAAGCATTTAAAGGGATATCCGCATAGGGATTCTATCTTCCAGTCAATTTCTGGTAGCGGGTAGCAGTCTTGTGGACATGCTTTATTAAGATCCGTGAAGTCTACGCACATTCTCCAACTGCCATCACTCTTTTTTACCATTACTGTGTTGGAAATCCAGTCATGGTAGTAGTCTTCCCGCATGATGCCTGCGTCTACTAGTTTGTGTACTTCTTCCAAGATGGCTTTTGCATGATCTGGAGCTTGGCCGCGCTTTTTCTGTCGTATTGGAGGAAATCCTTATCGGATTTGTAGCTTGTGCTCCGTGATGGATCGTGGTACGCCAGTCATGTATTTTGGTTCCCACCCAAAGATACTTAGGTTCTTTTGCAAGAGTGCGCACACAGCTGCTTTACCTTTGTCAGATAAAGATCCTCCAATCGATATTTGCTGATCTGGGTAATCAGGGTGAATAGCAACCTTTAGGTTTGGTATTTTTGTTGCGCGCTGTTCTGGAACACTCTCCACCTCACTGGTTGCCGCGTTGCATTCTTTAGGCAGCACCGTGGTATTGTAGAGGGTGACAATCCCTCCTTCTACTGGAAATTTGAGCATCCCATGTGCTGTGGATGGTACAGCGCGCATGGATGATATTCCAGGTCTCCCAATGATGCCGTTGTACGGTGACGGAGACTTGATTATCATGAAGTTTATCCACGTTGTTTTAGAGTGTTGTTCATCGCCCACAACTACAAGTAAGCGTAATTGCCCCATAGGCCATATCTTTTCTCCTGTGAATCCAGTCAGCGACGTCGTGGCCGGTATTAACTGACTTTGTATCTCAGGTCGCAGCCTTTTGAAGCAGTGTTCATACAGAATGTCTGCGGATTCTCTTTCATCGATATACATGCGGCGAATATCGTGTCCCCCCAGTATGTATCTCAATGGTTAGTGGCTCTATTACTGCGTTGTCCGCAGCTAGAGTGGGGAAGGATATCTCATTCTCTGAAGAGAATTTTTGATTGACCTTTTGCTTTGTTTTGCGCTGGCATGACTGTATCATGTAGATGATGTCCGCTTTATCTTTGGAAGGTTCTTTTTTACCTCCATTCTTTTGATTGTCCTTCCCTTCTTTAATATTCTTAACGAGGTGATCCATTCTACCCTCCTTTACTAATTTGTCAATTAGTTGTCGTAGCTGGACACACTCATTGGTTGTATGGCCCTTTTGTCCATGGTATTCGCAGTATCCATTCCCTATACGCTTGTCCTCTGGGGTGCGCATTGGTGGGGGTTTTGGGAAGTTTGCGCCTTCTGTTACAAATATTTCCCTCTGAGTCTTTGTGAGGGGGGTATACTTGTCATTATCTCGTCCACTTCCCTAACTGCGATAATTCTTGCTGCGATTGTTGCTCTAGTCATTGGATTGTCTCCTAGGCTGTTCTTGCTGCCTATAATTTGAGTAGCCTTTTTTGCTGTCCGCAGCGGCTGCTTCTCCTTGGATGAAGGATCTTGTGCGCTTCATTAGTTTGTCAAAGGTTTAGAGAACCTTGTCATTTAATTTCCTAATGAGTTCTGGGTTATTAATCCCATTCATGAACCCTGAAATTTTTAGGACTTCGGGACATGCCTTGACATGTATACATTCATCTTTGAAGCGCTCCATGTAAGCACTGGTTGATTCTTCTTGGCGCTGTTTTACTCTGGCTAATTCAACAGGGTTTTTAGCGCACTTCTTTCTTTGGGTGAAGTTTAAGCGGAGTGCTTTTCGTAACTCTTCAAACCCATCTATGCTCCTACGTGGAAGCTTGCTAAACCAAGTGCGCGCGTTCCCCACTAATGTGGAGTTAAACATATGACACCACACAGGTTGTGGCCAATTTTCGATAATAGCAGCGGATTCGAAAATTTTTAGGTGGTCATCAGGATCACCCGTTCCATCATATGTTTTAACATTAGTGGGCATACGCCTTTTCTTATGATCGGAGTAATCGATGATGCGTCGTGTAAATGCATCAACTTTCTGACGACGCCAAGGAAGAGATATGTCTTCGTCCTCTTCCTCGCGACGTCTTCCTCTGGACTTCCAATGTCCTGTCTCTTTTTCCTCATTGTCCGAGGAGTCACTGGAGGATAGGTTATCCCTTTTGCGGCGCTTGCGCCAGTTTTTCTTAGAGGAGGAGCTTGAGGGGCTTTCACTTGGGGAAGTTAGTCTTCCCAGCCTGTCGTGAATTCTTCTGCTCCAAGACCTGGAGGAGCCTTCGCTCGATGAATGCTGACGTCCAAGTCTATCCTGCATCCTTCGACTACCAAGTCTGGAGTGAACATTGGTGCGCCTTTTGCCGTCTTCGTATTCCTCTGAGTATTGTGAGTCAGATGTTGTACCTAGTCTATCATGGATATTGGTACGTCTTTCATTATTTTCGCGCCTCCCTCTTTGGTAGCGCGGTGGGGATGTTTCTGGGTTAAAGTTAAGCAGGGCCTGTAGGCTCTGGCTTGAACTTCTCCTCGCTTCTTCTTGCATGAGGGCAGCCAGGGTTTCATAATTTTGGGATACAAAATTATTTAACGTTAGCTCGGGCGTGTCCTCTTCTACTGCAAGAATTTCTGCCTCAACATTAGGCGCCCTATCTCGGTTAGGTGCACCAGGTGGCACAGTGTTGTCCACTATAGGTGCCGCTTGATGGGGAGTATTGAAGAGGGTGCGCTGAAGTTCTTCAACGCTTGGAACCACCGTGGTGGTTTGAGTAGTCCTTGTAGGCAATTCTACCGCTGGGAGAGGTAGAGTTGGTCCCGTTTCTTGGTGACCAGGCGCACCGGTTGTTCCAGAGGCCTGCCTAGAGGTCAAGTCTTGGGGGTTCTTCCTCTGGGGGTCACCACGTGTTTTTTTCAGTTGCGGAGTCCGCTGGCCTGTGTTTTTGTGTTTTGTCATCCTAGTTCTTAGTGTAGGGTCCCACGGATGGCGCCACTTGTTGATACAAAAGATGGGCGTTCCTAGTTTGGGTTCCTGCTCTCGTACCAATTAGCTCTTAATTCTTGAAACCTGCGCACTAAAAAAGTAAACAAACACCGTTAGGCTTATCATGGGATTGTCTCCCACAATTATCCTCCGGCGTGAGAGTAAGTAATCGGTTTAGGGTCTATTTAAGAGTTAGGGTTTGTAAATCGTACCTTTAAGGGGAATTATGTCATTCTTTATATAGGCACGAAATCCTTGTAGATTTCGTGTTCCTCACTCTTTGCATGCGTAGTGCTTATCCGGCCTATGGATCTTTATCCATAAATAGAAGATCCTTATCTAGACCATAAATAGTTTGGTTGGGTTTGGGCTTTCGTGAGTCCAAACCGTTAGTAGTATGGCCCAAATTATTGTCATGATAGCCCACTTATAGTGGACTTGGGCATTAGTAGTGTTTATCATTTGGGCTTGTGGCCCAAATATAGACTATACGTCATCAAAATTGTTCAAACTTTTTTTTATATAAATTGTTTAACAATTTCATTTGTTACTTTGGGTATATCTTATAAAGTATGTTGAGACCATATTGTACTAGCTAATCCCGAGAATTGTATTTGAACAACGAGCGCCAGTTTGATAAGATGTTGAACTCGGAAGTGGACAGATCTTATAGTGTCCTATACATACATGATAGATAGCCCATTTTGCTTCTCTATTTTGGATCTACTTGAAAGACATAATAAAAGAATCTACCATCACTGAATTGTAGTGATGACTTCAGCAAATGGAAAATGTAAGTAAAACTGCAAACCAAACAAATTGTTATAGTACCGTAAAACTAGAAAACATAATTCAACAACAAATCTGCAGTTATGTCAAGGTTTCTGAATTGACTGAGTGACTAAAGACCAAACACATGAAGCCTAAACAGAATTGCACAGACCTTTTACTTTCTTCTTTTTGTCAATCCAATCTGCTGTCTTATTCTGTAGCAGAGATAACGTTGAAGCCTTAAGTAAGTAACCTCTTTCTTCCATTTCTAGTAAAATCATCTCTATATCATCATATTGTTGGTTCTTTAAATATCCAATGAGAAGAACATTGTAAGTAGCTTCATCTGGTGAGCAACCACTCTCTTTCAGTTTCAGAAACAACTACTTTGCATCCCTAGGTAGACCTTCCTCACAAAAAACCCTTAGCATCACAGTGTATATATGAACATCAGGTTGTAAACCTTTCAAAGTTAGATCATCAAGGAGATTCTTTGCAATGTGATGTTTCCCACATTTGCGTGCACCATCGATGAGGATATTATACACAATATGTAAATTAGATGTCTTGTTTTTACTCATCCAAAGGAACAAAGATAGTGCCTCTTCCAGTTGATTGTTATCGCAAAGACCCTCGAGCATTATTGCATAAGTTCGTTCATTTGGAACATGGCCCAGTGCTTGCATATCAGCAAAGAATTTTTGTGCATCTTCACAATGTTTAACCCGAAACAATCTTTGTAACATTGTGTTGTAAGTGACGACGTTTGGCTCCAGACCTTGTTTAGTTATTTCTTGAAACATATGCATTGCCTCGTCGATCTTCAATTCCTTGAAATACCCTTTTAATAGAGTGTTATAAGTAATAACATTAGGTATGACGCCGCCTCTAGACACCATTAAATCGAAAAGTGCCCTTGCTTTGCTCATTTTACCTTGATAAGAATAACCATTTATAAGTGAACTGTATGTCACTGTGTTAGGAACAATACCTCTTTCGAGCATTATGTTGATAGCATTTTCAGCTTCGTCTATCTTACCATCTTTGCAAAATGCATCAACTAATATATTAAAGGTTTGCACATTAAGAGATATCTTTTCATCCTCTAACATTTCTTTTCGCAACTTAGAAGCTTCCTCCAAACGACCTACATTACAAAGGCCTGAAATCAAAGAGGTGTAGGTGACGACATTTGGTGTAATGCCTTTCTGAAAAACCATGTGTTTTAAGAGCTTGAATGCGTCATCAATCATTTTGTGCTTGCACATGCTATCAATGACAGTGGTATATGCAACAACATTAGGTTTACAACCACTTTCATACATTAAATTAAGCAAATCACTGGCAGCAACGTAATCATGAGTCTTGCAATGCCCTTTAATCATTGTGGAGTACATGAATACATCAGGTTCACAAAGTTTGTTTTTGATCACTTTTGCAAACAATATTTCTGCCTCACGAATCCTACCTTCTAGGAAAAGCCCATTTAAGAGTATATTAAAAATGGCAATTTCGGGTACATTACCTCGCTTGAAGCAAGAGCCTAAGACATCAAAAGCGTCAGTGGAGCAATACAAGTGACAGCAGCAGTTGATAACAATACTCTTAGTATAGTCATTAACAGGAACACCAAGGGCACACATTTGATTAAAAAGACGTATTGAAGAAGAAAAATGTTTCATTTTAGTAATATCATTTAACAATTGAGTAAACTCAACAACAGAAGGTAGAGGTCGTGTCTGTGACATTTCAACGAACAGCTTCAAGGCATCAACTAAATTGGTAATTATTTGGCGACCATAATTTGAGTGAAATGAATCTGAAAAAGAAGAGATACGTATATCCAATTGAAGTCTGATGAAGGATTAAGCAGCAGAATTCGAGCGCAACACCATTGTCGCCATTTTACACACAGATATCTTAAGAGTTCAAAAGAGGAGTGACATCAGGCTCTTATGCTTCACCTCCCCCTTTTACTAGAGATGGGTCGGGATGCTTATCGTAAAAACATGAGTCTAAATTTACTTCGGTTCTAAATCGGTTTTGATCATTTTCAAAAGAAGATTTTCAAAAAAGTGACAAAAAGATAAAAGAAAGAGTAAACTGCAAAAAGATGTCTTCCAAAAAAAATATATAAAAATAAATAAATAAATCCATTAACTTTGCCAAAAATGCAAATAATGTCTTCGGAAAAAAAATAGAGAATTTCAAAAATGGTCCCTGTGGTCACCCGGGTTTAACGGAAATGCTCCAATAGCCATGTTTGATATGCATTAAAATGGAGTCTTCCATCTGTTGGTACAAAAGCATGTGCCAAATCTCGACCAGTAAATGCCCACCCATCTCCATGGTCTCCACATTGAAAACTAATCTTTAGGTCAACACATGCGTAAGTGATGAGTGCTCAAACACTCATCATTTTTTGTCAAATCTAAACTGCAAAACATACAAAAACACTCAGAAATGCATCAAAATACTAAAAATATTTCAAAATTGTGTTTTATATGTTTTAGATGTAAAATGAGTAAAAACAAATGAAAAACGCACAAAGTTTGCAAAATTGGCAGTTTCAGTCCCCCAACTTTCATAAAATTACAAATCTAGTCCCTGGATATTCAAAATATGAAAAATTATCACCAAAGGTCCTTTTACAATCATAAAATGTCATATTTAGTCCTTTGGTGAAAAATTGGAAAGTTTTGGAAATTTACGAAATTGGTCCCTGGAGTTTCAAATATTGGCAGAAAAGGTCCCTGGTGGGATAATTTTGAACAAAAAATCATTTTAGGTCCTTGGGAAGTTACAAAAATCATTTTATAGTCCTTGGGTGAATTTTTCATAAAATTGCAAGTTTAGTCCCTGAGTTTTGGAAATTGACAAATTTGGTCCCCGGGAAATTTTAAAAGTGAAAAATGTAAAAAAATGATTCTTGGATATTGGTGATTGGCAATATTGATACTTGTGAGCACTTTGGAAGATTGACATTTTCAGTCCCTTAGTTTAGTAAAATTTCAACTTTGGTCCTTGTTTTTATTACAACTACAAACCGGACCCTTGTGTTGTTTTAACCCAAAACCAAGACCAACTCCAAACCCAACAACACAACCACCCCTGATCCAGTTACCACCCTAGCCCACCTAAGCCCAACATCCTACCCAGCCCACTAAACCTTAAAAATAAACACCCCGTTTAATAACTAAACCCGGTCAAACCATGGTTTGACCATCTTCTTCCCCCCAACACCTTCCCTAATTGCCAGGGCAGCTTTCTCCCCCCTCCTCCACTGTATCACCAACCATCATAAATACACTCACCAAACCTTACCTTCCCCCTCCTACCTTCATTAATGTCTCACCAAACCCACCAATTTGCTCAATCTCAATTTCCCGCCAAAAGTGTTTTTGATGGCTGAGATCAAATGGGGGCTATCCAACGGTCCAAACAGAAGTGGGAAAGTCTCAGGACCTCACCTCAGTCCTTATATATGAAGAAAAAAGGAGAAAGAAGGGACAGCTAGCTTAGTAGTGTAGTAAAGTAGTGTAGTTTAGTTTTTCATGTCATTTAACTTAAATTTCCATGTCCAGTGTAATTTCTAAGTTTAATAATGTGTATTAAGTAATTTCAGTGTATCTTAAACTCATTTCAAGCTTCAATTTCAGTTACAAGTTAAAATTTCATTTTATGCATTTTGTGAAATTGACAACTTCACTTCAATCTTGTTATAAGTTGTTTCAGTATTCCATAAGCTCAATATAAGTTATTTACAAGCTTCCATAAGTTTCAGATGCAGTTACACAAGTTTTTATTAAAATTCTCAAAAATAAAAAAAACAAGTGATAAATAGATTTTTATTCAAAAATCAGTGAGAGACAGATAAGAAGCAAAGTTGCATGGTGGATTTGTGATTTCCCTGGTTTAGAACTCTATGGAGAGTGTGTAGGTTGTGTTCTGATTACCCTGGGCACCTATATCAGTTGTAAGCAATTTGTCCTTATTTTTTTTATATAATCTGTATTAGTATTGTATGGTCAATTATTGTTCAATCTTATTTATTCATGTTCATTATTGGTTAACTCAAGCATCATATCTAGTTTCATGGTTTGCATATGCTAGTTGCTTCACAAATTGCCATTTTCAGTATTAAAGGGAGTGTTTGGATCTGCCTATCTAGCCTTGCTTTGGTTGTTGCTTTGTTGTTGTTTTAGTTTAAACTTAGTACATTAGGTATATTAAGGTTTAGTAAAGCTTAAAATCCAAGTCTTGAATAGCCAAAGTCAAAATCATCATCCCTCACTCATCACAGTCCACTGTTGGGTCGGTTGAGTCCAAAACCCACTCATTTTGATTAGAGAATTGTTTTTAAAGCTTAATCTACTCTTATTATAACTTAATACAGCAATCTAAATCAGTTAGATCAAATCAAAAGTGAGCAAAGTCAACTTTCCTAGTTTCTTCAAAAGTCAAAATGTTCATCTTTTCAGTTTTTTCCAGAACTTGAGGGATTTTTATTGAATTGTGTGATTGGATTGAGGTTGAAAATTTTGTTTCCATAGATACTTTACCAGCTCAGCTTTATAGTCTCACCATTTTCATATTTTTAGAAATTTTCTATTGGGCCCCACAAAGCCACAAAGTGACCTGCAGGGCTGAGCCTTGCTCTTTCTCAGCAGTTGCACACCCACACCTCCACCTTTGTGGTGGTCTTCTGGCCACCATGGTGGTCCACATCCACCCATATTGGTTCCTTTCCACTCCCCTCCTACCAGGGTCCATGTTTTGACCCCTTGTTTGACCTGAGATCCACTGGGCCCCACCTAAATCAGGCCACCAATCTTGTCCCAGTTTCTGTATTTACATAAGTTTCCATGTGCTTAATGTTAGCTTATTGCTTATTCTGTGATCTCATTCAGCTTTTTCCAGCTTATACCTTTTCATACAACTTATTGGGACCTAACTTAACCATTGTGGGTCCCACTTGAAGCCATTTTAATTTATTTTCCCCTTGGGTCAACATAAGTCAACTGTCACAACTTATTAGCTTATTCTGGCTTATTTTTGATTTTCTAAAAACTTGTTTTTACAAAAGTTGTTAGTTTTAAGGTATTAAATAGGTTGGTAAAAGAAAAATCAAGAAAAAACAAAAGTAATTTTTAAGTGATAGTTTCTATTTAATTTTATGTAATTTTAATTTTCATTTTTATATTTTTATTAAGAACTTAGCTTTTTTATATTTTTCTTAATTTCCTCTTAAGTTAAAGTAGTTATACTAATTTTATCAGATTTTTATTTCATCATTTGGTATTTATTATATTTAATCTTAGTTTTATTAATTATTAATTAATAATTAGTTTAAAATAGTATAATTAGTTTTTATTAAGTAAAATCAAGTTTTTATATTTTTTATAGCTTTTATATGTTGTAAAATAATTTTAGAAATTTTATTAGAATTTTTACTGTTCATTTTCTATTTTTCTTAATTTAAATTATTTTAATTAGATAATTAGTAATTAATAAGTAATTAATTAATAGAAAAATCACAAAAAGACAAAAATATTTATTTTTATTTTTTATACTTTCTTCAAGTTCTTTTTAAGGTTTAGAAAATATTTTTGTAAATTCTTAGTTTATTTTGTAACCTTTATTAGTTTTAGTTTATTTTAAATTAGATTTAAAATAGTTTTAAGTAATTAATTAGTGTTTAAATATTAAAATAATCATTTTAATAACTTTATTTTCATTTTAAATTTTCTTTTATCTTTTAATTTGTAAAAAGTTCATTTTCACCCCCTGGGTGTTTTCAGATCTAAGATTTCACGTTTTATTTTGTACGTTTACGTTTTATTTAAACGTAACGTACGCGTTTTTAGGTTTTAATCATTTCTGGTTTTTCCTAGTTTCTCGTCTTATTCAAATAGCTTGTTTAAGCTATTTCATTGTATATTCCTTAGTTCAATAACACACAAACCTTTTTCTCATCCAAATTCACCTGATCACATAACCGTTTGTTTACAATTCACACCTCGTCGGGACATAACGACCCGGGGAAACCTTATACTTCCGCGGAGCATTGATCTAGGCTATTTGGCTTTGTTGACCATTCCCTGGTCAATATAAGTTAGGTGGTTTGGCATCAATCAACTTTTGGCGCCGCTGCCGGGGAGGTTGTGTGCGTTTTCTAAACGGTTTTGCGTATTGGTGAATCGGGATATACATCCACTGTATATTTATCCACCCTTGTTCATATCTTTTCATAAAAACCCCAAAAATATTTTTCTTTCTCATTTGTACAAAATGTTTACCCAAAAATCCAAAAATAATCACCTTTACCCTCTCACATCTTTGATTCTTCATTCCTTACCCTCTGTAAACCTTTGATTCTTTCACATGTCGTATCCACACCATTGCGGTTGCCAATGGTGTGGTGGTCCTCATAATGGTGGGAATTGTCCCGGATGTAGCATGGTAGAGTCAGGAGATGGGTCTGTCTATAACCAAGCTCCCTATCCTTACCAGGATACATCTTAGTCATCCTACCAGCCACCACATCATGAGATACTGACATATCTGTGTGAGTTTTGTGGAGGTCCTCACCAAGGATTTGAGTGCCAAACCAGAAACACGTTTGTCTATGAACAGTTTTCCGGTAATGCTCAGAACTTTGGTTATGACCAATATCCATATGATTCACCAGTCCAGACTCAACAGTTTAACTGTTGTGAGTACTGTGGTGGTTCGCACTACAGTTCTGATTGTCAATCAGGAAGCACGCTTGTCTATGAGCAGTTTCCTGATAACAATTATGACACAAGCACATACGACTCACAGCCACATCAGTTTTACTGTTGTGAGTATTGTGGAGGTCCACACACTAGCTCTGATTGTCAAACAGGGAATCCGTTTCCTTGTAACAATTACGACTATTCGTATTCAGACCCATCTCCACAATACCAGATGTCCCAAGCAACTCCTCTTGTTACTGTGCAAGACATTTTAATAGAGACTCTTGAGATATTGAAAGATCTTAAGGAGGAGTTGGCTACTACATCGTTTCAAAGCTCTCGTGAGAAATCTATGGCAGAATTACTTGTGGAAGAACAAGAAGCTAGAAACGAAAAGAGCATGGAAGAATTACTTGCTGAGCAAAGAGCGGCTAAAATACGTGCCAATCTTCGCTATGCTGCTCTTTATGATGACGATGATGACAGTGATGATGATGAAGATAACATTGTCATTATTCAAAACGATTCATCAGATTCATCAGTTGTGATTCCTTCCTCGGAAAATCAGGGAGAAAAGACTATGATAGAATTACTAGTAGAAGAACAAATGAAATTTATAAAACCCATGTCTGCTAGTCCTTCTCAACTCCCTCAGTCTATTATCACACCTGAAGTTCACACTCACCCTCCGATTATGGGGGATGAGCATCTTAGCACTGTTCCTAATAAGGAATCGGACGAATTAATAAAGTCTAGTGTTGAGATCCTTGTCCCAATCCCAGGAGAGTCACAGGGAACTTTGGATGATATGTGTGATATTCCTTCACCTCTTGAGTGTTCAAACGATCATTTTGAGACTTTCTCAGATTTTAATGATGATTGTACATCTCATGGAGACATTGAGTATATTGAGGCATCAATCCCTCAGTCTGATGTTGATCCTCTTCTTGAGGAGTTCGCTGATGAACTTGCTCACATCGATCCACTTTCATTGGAAAGTGATGATGGTCTCCTTGATTTCCAAGCCGGTCTGGGAGAAATTGAAAGTCTCCTATCTCATGATCTGTCACTCACTTCTGATCCCAGCAGTCCAACAGAGAATAATATTCACTTTGTTCCCGAAACATTCAATACTACTCTCACTAATCCTCTATTTGAATTCGAATCTGAATTCACTTCGATTTCTGATAATCCACTCTTTGGTACTCAGATCGAGGATTGTGATGAGTCTATTCCGGAACATGAGTTCCCAGATTCACATCTTGTGAATGATTCTCTTCATGAGGAGTTCTCCGGTGAACTCGCTCATCAGTTTGATTGCCTGGGGGGAGATGCTCTCAATCATGAGAATTTGCAAAATCCCACCCACCCTCCCGGGTTGTTTACGAGCTTACCCTTTGAAATCCAAACTCAGGCTATTGAGCCTCCTCTTGAGGAAGAAGATCAAATCATGCTTTTTATCATGATTTTCTTCCTTTTCTTCACCTATAAGGTGACTTCTTCTCTTCTTCACTCCTTCGGGAGTGACAACACTATATTTGATCCCGGCATTTTCATGTATCATTTTCTTGAGCCGGATACTTATCTCATCGGTGTGGAACTTTCACGTGCTTCATATGTTTGTCCAAACATTTTGAATGAAAGTCCGATTGAGATTGTTTCTTCCACCTCATGCTTCCCTAAGGACAAATGAATTCAGGGTCGAGTCAAGCTAGCGACTCGGTAAACAAAAACAGTAGCATGCATATAGGGTTTTCACCCTAAGTGTGGGGGAGTCCCCCATGCTATGGTTACAAGAGTGAAAATACAAAATGGTGTTTTCCACGCTCAGCTTGTAATGTTGCCCTTTTACGTTCAAAATGTCGGCATAATAGCCGGGATTTTGAATATTGAGGACAATATTCATGCTTAGTGTGGGGGGGGGGGGGGGGGGGGTATTCGCTATTCTAGCGAATTTTATCACATTTTACTATATAATACCCCCGTTTTAGCCAAAATTCAAAAATTTTAAAAATTTTTCACTGGTGCTTCAAAATTTTTGTGGTAATCAGTCCGCCTTGTCTAACCGACAAAAGGGATTGGCTAGTCCAGGAGCAAACGGCTCTTGGTAAAGACATCTCAAATCCGTTGACGGCTTGCAATTTGCCCAAAATTGTATGGTTCATCAACTCCCCGAAAACAAATGAGTTGGCTAGCCCGCAAGATTATGGCTTGTGGTAAAGGCCGTGGAAAATCCATAATTGGTAATCAGCTCACCAAGATGTTGACTATTCCATCAAGAGCTGGCTAGTCCAGAAGCAAACGGCTTTTGGTAAAGACTACTCAAATCCGTTGACAGCTGGTGGTTTGCTCAAAATCACACGGTTATCAGGTGTGCCACAGTTCTTACACCTGGCTACTCCAGAAGTGATGGCTTTTGGTAAAGAGTTTTTCAAATCCATCAAGTTTTCAAAACAGTATTGCTAGGGACTAGCAATAGTTTAGTGTGGGGGATTGATGAGTGCTCAAACACTCATCATTTTTGGTCAAATCTAAACTGCAAAACATACAAAAACACTCAGAAATGCATCAAAATACTAAAAATATTTCAAAATTGTGTTTTATATGTTTTAGATGCAAAATGAGTAAAAACAAATGAAAAACGCACAAAGTTTGCAAAATTGGCTGTTTCAGTCCCCCAACTTTCATAAAATTACAAATCTAGTCCCTGGATATTCAAAATATGAAAAATTATCACCAAATGTCCTTTTACAATCATAAAATGTCATATTTAGTCCTTTGGTGAAAAATTGGAAAGTTTTGGAAATTTACGAAATTGGTCCCTGGAGTTTCAAATATTGGCAGAAAAGGTCCCTGGTGGGATAATTTTGAACAAAAAATCATTTTAGGTCCTTGGGAAGTTACAAAAATCATTTTATAGTCCTTGGGTGAATTTTTCATAAAATTGCAAGTTTAGTCCCCGAGTTTTGGAAATTGGCAAATTTGGTCCCCGGGAAATTTTAAAAGTGAAAAATTTTAAAAAAATGATTCTTGGATATTGGTGATTGGAAATATTGATACTTGTGAGCACTTTGGAAGATTGACATTTTCAGTCCCTTGGTTTAGTAAAATTTCAACTTTGGTCCTTGTTTTTATTACAACTACAAACCGGACCCTTGTGTTGTTTTAACCCAAAACCAAGACCAACTCCAAACCCAACAACACAACCACCCCTGATCCAGTTACCACCCTAGCCCACCTAAGCCCAACATCCTACCCAGCCTACTAAACCTTAAAAATAAACACCCCGTTTAATAACTAAACCCGGTCAAACCATGGTTTGACCATCTTCTTCCCCCAACACCTTCCCTAATTTCCAGGGCAGCTTTCTCCCCCCTCCTCCACTGTATCACCAACCATCATAAATACACTCACCAAACCTTACCTTCCCCCTCCTACCTTCATTAATGTCTCACCAAACCCACTAATTTGCTCAATCTCAATTTCCCGCCAAAAGTGTTTTTGATGGCTGAGATCAAATGGTGGCTATCCAACGGTCCAAACAGAAGTGGGAAAGTCTCAGGACCTCACCTCAGTCCTTATATATGAAGAAAAAAGGAGAAAGAAGGGACAGCTAGCTTAGTAGTGTAGTAAAGTAGTGTAGTTTAGTTTTTCATGTCATTTAACTTAAATTTCCATGTCCAATGTAATTTCTAAGTTTAATAATGTGTATTAAGTGATTTCAGTGTATCTTAAACTCATTTCAAGCTTCAATTTTAGTTACAAGTTAAAATTTCATTTTATGCATTTTGTGAAATTGACAACTTCACTTCAATCTTGTTATAAGTTGTTTCAGTATTCCATAAGCTCAATATAAGTTATTTACAAGCTTCCAAAAGTTTCAGATGCAGTTACACAAGTTTTTATTAAAATTCTCAAAAAAAAAAAAAAAAAAAAAAAAAAAAAAAAAAAAAAAAAAAAAAAAAAACAAGTGATAAATAGATTTTAATTCAAAAATCAGTGAGAGACAGATAAGAAGCAAAGTTGCATGGTGGATTTGTGATTTCCCTGGTTTAGAACTCTATGGAGAGTGTGTAGGTTGTGTTCTGATTACCCTGGGCACCTATATCAGTTGTAAGCAATTTGTCCTTATTTTTTTTATATAATCTGTATTAGTATTGTATGGTCAATTATTGTTCAATCTTATTTATTCATGTTCATTATTGGTTAACTCAAGCATCATATCCAGTTTCATGGTTTGCATATGCTAGTTGCTTCACAAATTGCCATTTTCAGTATTAAAGGGAGTGTTTGGATCTGCCTATCTAGCCTTGCTTTGGTTGTTGCTTTGTTGTTGTTTTAGTTTAAACTTAGTACATTAGGTATATTAAGGTTTAGTAAAGCTTAAAATCCAAGTCTTGAATAGCCAAAGTCAAAATCATCATCCCTCACTCATCACAGTCCACTGTTGGGTCAGTTGAGTCCAAAACCCACTCATTTTGATTAGAGAATTGTTTTTAAAGCTTAATCTACTCTTATTATAACTTAATACAGCAATCTAAATCAGTTAGATCAAATCAAAAGTGAGCAAAGTCAACTTTCCTAGTTTCTTCAAAAGTCAAAATGTTCATCTTTTCAGTTTTTTCCAGAACTTGAGGGATTTTTATTGAATTGTGTGATTGGATTGAGGTTGAAAATTTTGTTTCCATAGATACTTTACCAGCTCAGCTTTATAGTCTCACCATTTTCATATTTTTAGAAATTTTCTATTGGGCCCCACAAAGCCACAAAGTGACCTGCAGGGCTGAGCCCTGCTCTGTCTCAGTAGTTGCACACCCACACCTCCACCTTTGTGGTGGTCTTCTGGCAACCATGGTGGTCCACATCCACCCATATTGGTTCCTTTCCACTCCCCTCCTACCAGGGTCCATGTTTTGACCCCTTGTTTGACCTGAGATCCACTGGGCCCCACCTAAATCAGGCCACCAATCTTGTCCCAGTTTCTGTATTTACATAAGTTTCCATGTGCTTAATGTTAGCTTATTGCTTATTCTGTGATCTCATTCAGCTTTTTCCAGCTTATACCTTTTCATACAACTTATTAGGACCTAACTTAACCATTGTGGGTCCCACTTGAAGCCATTTTAGCTTATTTTCCCCTTGGGTCAACATAAGTCAACTGTCACAACTTATTAGCTTATTCTGGCTTATTTTTGATTTTCTAAAAACTTGTTTTTACAAAAGTTGTTAGTTTTAAGGTATTAAATAGGTTGGTAAAAGAAAAATCAAGAAAAAACAAAAGTAATTTTTAAGTGATAGTTTCTATTTAATTTTATGTAATTTTAATTTTCATTTTTATGTTTTTATTAAGAACTTAGCTTTTTTATATTTTTCTTAATTTCCTCTTAAGTTAAAGTAGTTATAATAATTTTATCAGATTTTTATTTCATCATTTGGTATTTATTATATTTAATCTTAGTTTTATTAATTATTAATTAATAATTAGTTTAAAATAGCATAATTAGTTTTCATTAAGTAAAATCAAGTTTTTATATTTTTTATAGCTTTTATATGTTGTAAAATAATTTTAGAAATTTTATTAGAATTTTTACTGTTCATTTTCTATTTTTCTTAATTTAAATTAGTTTAATTAGATAATTAGTAATTAATAAGTAATTAATTAATAGAAAAATCACAAAAAGACAAAAATATTTATTTTTATTTTTTATACTTTCTTCAAGTTCTTTTTAAGGTTTAGAAAATATTTTTGTAAATTCTTAGTTTATTTTGTAACCTTTATTAGTTTTAGTTTATTTTAAATTAGATTTAAAATAGTTTTAAGTAATTAATTAGTGTTTAAATATTAAAATAATCATTTTAATAACTTTATTTTCATTTTAAATTTTCTTTTATCTTTTAATTTGTAAAAAGTTCATTTTCACCCCCTGGGTGTTTTCAGATCTAAGATTTCACGTTTTATTTTGTACGTTTACGTTTTATTTAAACGTAACGTACGCGTTTTTAGGTTTTAATCATTTCTGGTTTTTCCTAGTTTCTCGTCTTATTCAAATAGCTTGTTTAAGCTATTTCATTGTATATTCCTTAGTTCAATAACACACAAACCTTTTTCTCATCCAAATTCACCCGATCACATAACCGTTTGTTTACAATTTACACCTCGTCGAGACATAACGACCCGGGGAAACCTTATACTTCCGCGGAGCATTGATCTAGGCTATTTGGCTTTGTTGACCATTCCCTGGTCAATATAAGTTAGGTGGTTTGGCATCAATCAGTAAGTTCTAGCTCTTGAAAATGGAAAATAACGGGAAGCAGTGGTCCATTTTCTAAAAGCTCTAACTACCAGAGGCATGGCTTGGGTATTGTAACGTGGTCCAAAACCATAGGTTAGATGCCTTTTCGACCTGGGCCATTTTGGTCTACCTCGAAAGAATGAATAACGAGAGACTATATGCAACGGGCCATTGCTATGGTGGTGGCCTTCCTTATCAGGAAACCCACAACGAGGCATGAGCATCATGGATAATGTTGGCACATCCAGCGTCCCAGTGGCATTGAGTTGGTAAAAGACTTGGTACGACTTGAGGGCTACCTCAAGGTCCTCATCAAATTGATCTTTCTTAGGGTCGGGATATTAGGGTTAGTTTTTTTTGAAATTTGACAGCTAATTAAAGCCACGTGTACACAGCTCCACGTCACAAAAGCCACGTCATTATTACCAGGTGTAAAAGCCAGTCAAATGAAGCACCTCATTCTTAAATGCAAAGAGAAATCAGTTGCATATTCCTTCAATTTCATTTAAAACTTTCCTTTGTTTTCTCAATTTAGTAATGATACAGAGTTGGCATTAAAAAACCTCCATATCAACTCCAATCCTTTCGATGTATATCATTAATTTGGAAACTCAGTATTGTCTACATGATCTTTGTTGATACAAAAGTTGGGCGTACCTGATTGTTGGGCTTTGCTCTTATATCAATTCGTTCCTTAGCACTTTGTTACCTGCGTACTAAGAAAATAAACAACACCGTTAGGCTTATCGAGGGATTGTCTCCCCCGATTAGACTCCGGCGTGAGAGTAAGTAATCGAATTTAGGTTTTGGTTGAAGAGTTTAGGGATTATGTGAATCGTACCTTGGATGAGAATCGTATGATTCTATATATAGGGCTAAGAAACCGTGTTTCTTGCTCCTTACTCTTCGCACGCATGGTGCATATCCGAGGTAAGGATATCTATTCCTTGAATAGATAATCCTTATCGGATATCCGGTGAGTTAGATTGGGCCTTTGTGCTTCATGGGCCCAAAGTATTAATACTGCGGCCCATACCATTTGTCATGGTAGCCCACTCGTGATGGGCTTAAGTGTAAGTAATGTCTATCATTTGGGCTTGCGGCCCAAATATAGGCTATACGTCATCATGTCCCCCCAGTCTAGTATGCGCGGCACGTAGCCGCGGGTACTAGACTTAATGTAAGCAGCGGTAAGCGTGGCGGGAGAATGAACAAATTGTTACCGCCTTTTTGGAGGTGCAATGCACCTAACAGGTTCAAAATAGTCACCTCGGTAATCGGGGGTGGTGTCCACGTATTACTTGGGATTCGGGAAAAAGTGTTGTACCTTTTGATCTTCTAGCCACACGTTTACTGTGAGTGGGATCCACGTGGGCGTGAATTAGGGTTTTTACCACCCTATATAAGAGTGCCGCCCCCCTTTATTTTCACCACACAGTAAAATACACACACAACCACTATTCATCTTCTTCATTTTGAGAGCGTTTTTGCTAGAAAACCTTTGAGCTTCTGTAGGTAATCTTTGTGTGCGTCCACTTAGTTTTATGATGAACATGGTCGCTCAGTTAGAGGAGTTTCGCTCTGCGTTGTCTGTTGAGGACGTCACGCAGTTTTCTTCCGACTATTTTGTGCCTTTGGATGTACATCCCGAGGCTCCAGATGTCGATGCGTGTATAGCCGACTTCCCTGAAGGGAAGATAGGTTTATACACGAAATTTTTCGAGTACGCTAACTACCGCGTACCTATATCTATATTTCTGAGCGACTTGCTCAATTACTATCGCCTCCACATCTCTCAGCTGCACTGTATAGGTGCGGCGAAGGTGTCGAATTTTGAGGTAAACTGCCGTTTACTAGCGATAGAAGCAACCGTGGACTTGTTCCGCTCCTTTTATCACTCAACATGGTCGAATGGTTGGGTGTCCTTTGCGAAGCGCCCGCGTGCGTTTCAATGTTACACGGAAAAGGTTGACTCCCTTAAGAATTGGAGGGAATATTTCTTTTGGGTAGACGACGCGGTCTTTCCCTCCAATTTTGAGTTTTATACTCAGGCGTCTTTACCAAGGGATGGGCGTCCCGCACCCGGTTCCTATAGGATTGCTGACGCGCAGACGTTAGATGCCAATCGATTGGCCATTAACCCCTATCCGGAGGAGTTTTTGGTACATGTAGGATTGAGTCGCGCGTATTTTGGCGCAGCAGATGAGGTTCCCACTTTCCTGAGTGAGGATGGCCGGGGTGGGTGTTCATCCTTTGTAATTGTTTGTAAGTTTTTCATTCTGTATCTTCGCGCATTTATCAACTAATCTTTCGTTGTTTTCTTGCTTCATTTTTGTATGTGCAGAGATGGACTTGTTTGCAGTGGTGAAGCTTGACAAGCCAAAGCAGGTGGCCATAGGGGTGCGTCCTCTGAAGGAGGGGGAGCTGCCTTTGCTGGAAGCGACCGCGGGGCGTTTGACTGTTCTGCCCGCGACAGTCCCCGAGGACACGCCACCACTTGTGGTGACGCCCGTCCAGAGTGTGGCGCCCGAGGTAGTGGTGGAGCCCACTGTGGAGGCGGTGCCTGAAATGGAAGTGGCGCGCGAGGAGGCGCGCTCAGGGTCATCTGACAGCATTCGGATCCTGAAGCCTGAGGAGGTGTTGAGGGAAGAAGTTGCGCAGAACTTAAAGCGCAAGGGAGGTGCTGGAACCAGTGGCACAAGCAAGAGGCGTCGACACGTCATCAAAGACGCAGAGTCGAACGCAGAAGAAACTTCGACCTCCGGCGCACGGTTGAAGGCTGATGCTTCTCCATTTCTGTAAGTGTGCATTCTTTCTCTCTTTCCTTTTTTTTTTTTTTTTTTTTTTTTTTTTTGCAATTACTTGTTGTAATTTTTTGTTGACTGTCTTTGTTCCGTAGGGATGACGACGCGAAGGATGATGAGGTTTCCTCTCCGCAGAACGAAAACAAGGAGGGGAATACCGAGGCTGTTGATGGTAGTGAGGCGCAGCAGCTGATGGATGAGCTGGCTGCGACCACTGCCCGCCAAGCTGAGCTTGTTGCTCAGCTGAAGGGAAAGTATGCTGGGGAGAGCCGTGCTCTAGCCCAGAAGGAGGAGGAGTTGGTGGCCCTCCGCGCACAATTGGCGGATGCGCAAGTGGAGCTTGGGGAGTCGAGGGCGCATGCTGAGAAAATCGCCCAAGATAAGATGAGCATTTTGGCGGACCTGCTGTATGCGAGGTCGAAGCTTGAGCAGGTGAAGACAAAAGCATCGTGGTCGAGGGCGTATCTTGAAGAAAAAAGGTCTGAGCATTATGCTAGCCTGCAAGAGTTCAAGGAGCGCATGGAGAAGACGCTCGTGATGTATGAGGAGAAGCTGCGCACCCTCAGCATCGAGTACGACGAGGAGCTGTATCCTCATCTTATGTCTGTAATAGCCGAGCGCAGGTATTCTTACGTCCTTGTCTTTTAGATTTGCTTGTTCGCTCTATTGCGTATCTTACTTTATTATCACTTTGTGAATGCAGGTGGTTGATCAGCCATGGGCTTCGTCTGGCAGCTCTGAGTACTTTGGAGTCTGCGGAGGTGGTGGAAGCCTTTGGGAAGGTTGTTCACTGCGCAATGGCGCGTGGCCGTTCGCAGGTCCTGGAAGAGCTCCGTGAAGCCAAGTTGTTGGAGAAAGACTTGGCGGAGATTCCTGGTTATAGCTCAACGGCGTACGATGAGCTGGTGCAGGCGATGGCGGGGCTGAAAGTTCTTGAGTTGCCGCATATAGGGAGGTTGGAGCGCGACCAAGATGACCCCATAGATGTGCTCATGGCGGGTCTGACGTTGCAGCGTCATCTTGGGGAGAATGCTGAAGAGGAGGTAGATTATTATCTCAAACCTGATGTCTCGCAGCTTCAAGTCCCAGTTTTTGCGCGGCCCCGTGATATCCTCAAGCCTTTTGCACTGGAGAAGGAAGTCCCTTTGAAGGAGGTGCTAGAGCGTCACGAGCAAAGGGTTGCCATAAAGAAGGGCATTAAGGGCAAGGCTGTGATGTGCGGCATCGGTGCTGCGCACCTTCCTCGATCTGATGGCGTTGCCGTGAGTGTTCCAACTGTGTCGCTCCAGGATGCTATAACCTTGAGTAAGCTGAAGGAGGCGGGGGGTTCCGCCGCTCCAGAAGAGAGCCATGATCATCGCCATAGCATATAGGTTGTTTGTGAACTTATGTATTTTTTCCTTGTAATTTAATAAGTATGGAATAAGATACATTTTGTTATAAGCTCGTAACTTAAATACACTTGCATTGTTTGCTATATTTGGTTATTTTACTAAGTCTTTTAAGTGCGTGACTTAAGTATACTTGCATTGTTTGCTAAGTTTTATTTTCGACTAAGTCTTTTAAGTGCGTGACTTAAGTATACTTGCATTGTTTGCTAAGTTTTATTTTTTGACCAAGTGTCTTGGCTCGTTATATTGCTAAGCTCGTACGGTGTACTTGGTATATGCGCATCCGTCGTGGGGTGCGCATGTGAAACTTACTTTGACGTCTCAAGAGTAAGGCGCTTAGCAAGGATACGTGATCCAATGTTGATGGGTTTGCAACCCTCTTATTCAACGAGTAAATTAGTAGGTTAACTCATCCTTTATGCCTTCGTGGGTCTTTAAGTGGTGCATGCACGCCATGTAGGCAAAAATATAAGATAGACAATATTGACATATATGCAATAAAGTAAAAGTGCGCTATGGAGTTAGCTAGAAACCATAACATTTTATTAATACTTGCAAGTTTATTGAAAAAAATGGAAAACATAATTCCTAAGAAAGAAAAGAAAGACAAACACTTATTGGGCACCTCGTAGGGTGTGAGTGTGTTTGTGTAAGGGCCGTAGCCTAAAAGTAACATCTTTTGAGATTACAGATGTTCCAAGTGCGCGTTAGGTCGTGACCTTCCATATCGCGCAATCTGTATGCGCCGTTGCCGAGCGCGTCTGTGACCTCGTAAGGTCCTTCCCATTTGGGTCCGAGCTTGCCTGTGTCTTCTACGTGGCTCGCGTCATTGGCGCGGTAAACAAAGTCTCCTGGTCTGAATGAAGTGTTTTTGACTTTTGCATCATAATACTTCTTCATTTTTGCCTTAGCCTTTGCTTCACGTATAGCTGTGCGTTCGCGTCTTTCTTCCAGTATATCTAAGTCTATGCGTCGTTCCTCGTCATTTGTTGTGACGTTGACCTCTGCCGTGCGTATAGTTGGCATTCCTATCTCGGCTGGTATGACGGCTTCTGTTCCATAGACTAAGGAGAATGGCGTGTCGCCAGTACTGGTTTTGATTGTCGTGCGATGCGCCCACAAGACATGCGAGAGCTCATCTACCCATCTTCCTTTATGTCTGTCAAGGCGCGCTTTTATGCCTTCGCCTAGACTGCGATTAGCGCGCTCAACTAGGCCATTGGTTTGTGGGTGTTTGACTGAAGCAAAGTGTTGTGTGATGTTTAATTGTGCGCACCAATCTTTGAATGGGTTATCACAGAATTGTTTTCCGTTGTCTGATACGATCTCGCCTGGTAGGCCGTAGCGACAGACAATATTGTCCCAAACAAAGCGCTTGACTTGGTTTCCTGTAATGTTCACCACTGCTTTTGCTTCGATCCACTTTGTAAAGTAGTCTATGGCTACGATGAGGAACTTTATTCCTCCAGCTGCGACGGGAAAAGGTCCTGCGATGTCAATACCCCATTTGTAAAATGGCCATGGTGAGGTGATTGGTGTTAGCTCGTGCTGTGGTCGGCGCGGAATAGGCCTATGTACTTGGCAGTTGCTGCACTTTCTTATTAGATCGCGTGCGTCGCGGTGCATTGTTGGCCAATAGTATCCTGACCTTAGAGCGCTTGCCACCACGGATCGTGGCCCTGAGTGCATACTACATGACCCAGCGTGAATTTCGCGGAGTACGTAGTCTGCTTGGAGGGGTCCAACACATCTGAGCCATGGTTGTAAGAAAGATCGCCGGTAGAGTACGTTGTCGCGTAATTCGAATCGTTGCGCTGTGCGCCGTATTCTTCGAGCGTCTTTATTATCTTGGGGTAGGATTCCCTTGCTAATAAATTCGATGATAGGTGTCATCCACGTAGGATTTTGTTCTTCTATCACCGTTGATATCTCCATATCCAAGATTGACTTGTTCTTTAGGGTTTCCACCAATACCTGTTTTGAAAGGTGTGCGAAGCTTGTGGATGCAATCTTGCTGAGTGCGTCCGCCTTCCTGTTATCTCCTCTAGGTACTTGTTTTATTGTGAACCTATCAAAGTTTTTGATCAAAGATTTTGTCTTATCCAGGTATTGGATCATGTGGTCATCCTTGGCTTCGTATTTACCTAGCACGTGGTTAGCCACTAGGCGCGAATCTACGTTTGCTTCTAGGTTGCGTACGCCCAGTTGGATTGCTATGCGTAGTCCGGCTAGTAGGGCTTCATATTCTGCCTCATTGTTTGTGGCTGTGAATTCAAAGCGTAGCGCATAGGTGAATTCCATACCTTCTGGATTTGTAAGAATAAGGCCTGCGCCTGATCCATCTGCGCATGAGGATCCATCGGTGAACAGTGTCCAAGGTTCTTGTAGGTCCATTTTAGCTGCAGATGTTGGGCTGTCGCTATCTGGCTTCTCCACGATAAAATCAGCTAAGACTTGTCCTTTGATTGCAGTGCGCGGCCTGTACGAGATGTTGTACTCACTTAGCAGTACACTCCATTTTTGTAAGCGTCCTGATGCATCCGGCTTGGAGATAACTTGTTTAATTGGCTGATCAGTGATTACAGCTATTGGATGCGCTTGAAAGTATCTGCGCAGTCTTTTGGATGCGAACACTAGAGCCAAGACCAGCTTTTCCATAGCACTATAGTTAATCTCTGTTTTCTTCAAGGCCTTGCTTACAAAATATATGGGTGTCTGGACGGAGTCTCTGTCTGTCAATAGTACTGCGCTAACTGCTCCATGGGTTGCTGATAAGTACATGATTAGTTCTTCCCCTGGTCGCGGTGCGACGAGTTTGGGAAGAGATGCCAGATGGTGTTTAAGTTGTTGAAAAGCTTCTTCTGCTTCGCTAGTCCAGCGAAAGTCTCCCTTTTTTGTGCACTTCGTGAGTGTTTTAAAGAGGGGAAGGGATTTGTCCGCTGACTTAGATAAGAAGCGATTCAGCCCTGCTAACTTTCCATTTAGTGACTGGACTTCTTTGAGTGTGCGCGGGGAGGGGAGATCAATAACAGCCTTTGTCTTCTCTGGGCATGGTTTGATTCCATCGGGTTCTATCAAATATCCGAGGAACATGCCTTCAGTTGCGCCAAAGGTGCACTTTTTTGGATTCAATTTCATGTTTATCCGCCCCAACGTTCGGAATGTTTCCTCGATGTCGCGCACCAATTCGTCCTCTATATGGCTTTTTATAACAAGGTCGTCAACGTAGACTTCCAAGTTGCGGCCTACTTGTTTTTCGAAAGCTGTGTCCACCAGCCGTTTGTATGTCGCGCCTGCGTTCTTTAAGCCAAAAGGCATTTTTGTGTAGCAGTATACCCCTTGACTGGTGTGGAAAGCTGTTTTTTCTTCATCCTCCACTGCCATTTGGATCTGATGGTACCCTTTATATGCGTCTAGGAAGCACTTGAAGGGGTACCCACATAAGGACTCGACCTTCCAGTCTATCTCTGGCAGTGGATAGCAGTCCTGCGGGCATGCTTTGTTGAGGTCCGTGAAGTCCACGCACATCCTCCAACTACCATCGCTCTTCTTTACCATAACTGGGTTTGAAAGCCAGTCGTGGTAGTACACTTCGCGCATGATGCCCGCGTCTACTAACTTGTGTACTTCTTCCAAAATAGCCTTTGCACGATCTGGTGCCTGGCCGCGCTTCTTTTGTCGTATTGGAGGGTATCCTTGTCGGATTTGTAACTTGTGCTTTGTGATAGAGCGAGGTACTCCCGTCATATGCTTTGGTTCCCATGCAAAGATGTCTAGATTCTTTTGCAAGAGTGCGCATACGGATGCTTTACCTTTGTCAGATAAAGATCCTCTGATCGATACTTGTTGTTCCGGATAATCTGGGTGAATAGCGACCTTTAAATTTGGCGATTTTTCCGTGCGCTGTTCTGGAATAGTCTCCGCTTTAGTTGTTACTGCGATGCATTCTCTTGGTGGTACCGTTGTGTTGTAGAGAGTGACCACTCCTCCTTTAACTGGGAATTTGAGCATTCCGTGTGCTGTGGATGGTACTGCGCGCATGGATGATATTCCCGGTCTTCCAATTATACCATTGTATGGTGAAGGAGACTTTATTACCATAAAATTTATCCATGTAGCGGTTGAGTGTTGTTCATCTCCTATGACCACCAATAAGCGTAACTGCCCCATGGGCCAAATCTTTTCTCCTGTGAATCCTGTTAGTGACATTGTAGCTGGTGTCAACTGACTTTGGATTTCAGGTCGCAGCCTTTTGAAGCAGTGATCATACATAATGTCTGCGGATGCTCCTCCATCAATATACATGCGGTGGATGTCGTGTCCCCCTGTATGTATTTCAATGGTTAGAGGTTCCACGACTGCGTTGTCCGCAGCTATTGTAGGGAAGGATATCTCTTTTTCTGGAGAGAATTTTTGGCTGACTTTTTGCTTTATTTTGCGCTGCCATGATTGTATCATGTATATAGTATCAGCCTTTTCCTTTGGGGGTTCTTTCTTGCCCCCATTTCTCTGTCTCTCTTTTCCTTCCTTGATGTTTTTTACGAGGTGGTCCATCCTTCCTTCTCTCACTAATTTTTCGATTAGTTGTTTCAGTTGGACGCACTCGTTAGTTGTATGGCCCTTTTGGCCGTGGTACTCGCAGTATCCACTACCTTGGCGTTTTTCTTCTGCCGTTTTAATTGGTGGTGGTCTGGGTCACCTGTTCCATCGTATGTCTTCACATTAGTGGGCATGCGCCTGCGCCTGTCGTCTGAGTAATCACTTATGCGACGTGTGAACGCATCAATTTTATGGCGTCGCCATGGGAGAGACATATCCTCGTTCTCTTCCTCGCGACGTCTTCCTTTTGATTTCCAGTGCCCTGTTTCTTTATCCTCGTTGTCCGAGGAATCGCTGGAGGAAGAATAATCTCTCCTTCGGCGTTTGCGCCTGCTCCTTTCAGAAGAGGAGCCTGAGGGATCTCTGCTTGGGGATCTCCTCCTCCCCAATCTATCTTGTATTCGCCTACTTTCAGGTTTGGAAGATCCTTGGCTTGGCGAATGCTGAGGCCCTAATCGATCGTGTATTCCCCGACTGCCAAGTCTGGAATGGACATTGGTGCGCCTACCGCTGTCTCCAGAGTTTTGTGAGTCAGGTACCGCACCTAACCTATCATGGACAGAGGTACGTTCTGTACGTCTTCCTCGCGGGTGGCGCGGTGGTGATGGTTCGCGTTCTGGACCAAGATTAAGTCGGGTTTGCAGATCCGCGCCTGCTCTTCTTGCCGCTTCTTCCTGCATGAGGGCGGTTAGGGTTTCATAATTTTGGGATACAAAATTACCCAAAGTTAGATCGGGTATGTCCTCAATCGTTGCAAGGATCTCTGCCTCGGTATGGGACGCCCGGTTTCGTTCAGGCGCGCCTGGCGGCACAGTGTTGTTCACTGCGGGTGTAGCCTGATGAGGGGTGGTGAAGAGGGTGCGTTGGAGTTCCTCAACGCTGGGGACCTCTAGAGTAATCCTGGGTAGTTCTACCGCTGGAGGAGGTTGGGTTGTCCCTGGCTCGTGGTGACTAGGTGTGCTGGTTGTCCCAGCGACTTGTCTAGAGGTTGGATCTTGTTGATTCTTCCTCAGATGGTCACGTTTTTCTGGCTGCGGAGTCCGCTGGCTCGAATTCTTATGTTTCGTCATTCTAGTTCGTTGTAGGGTCCCACGGATGGCGCCACTTGTTGATACAAAAGTTGGCCGTACCTGATTGTTGGGCTTTGCTCTTATATCAATTCGTTCCTTAGCACTTTGTTACCTGCGTACTAAGAAAATAAACAACACCGTTAGGCTTATCGAGGGATTGTCTCCCCCGATTAGACTCCGGCGTGAGAGTAAGTAATCGAATTTAGGTTTTGGTTGAAGAGTTTAGGGATTATGTGAATCGTACCTTGGATGAGAATCGTATGATTCTATATATAGGGCTAAGAAACCGTGTTTCTTGCTCCTTACTCTTCACACGCATGGTGCTTATCCGAGGTAAGGATATCTATTCCTTGAATAGATAATCCTTATCGGATATCCGGTGAGTTAGATTGGGCCTTTGTGCTTCATGGGCCCAAAGTATTAATACTGCGGCCCATACCATTTGTCATGGTAGCCCACTCGTGATGGGCTTAAGTGTAAGTAATGTCTATCATTTGGGCTTGCGGCCCAAATATAGGCTATACGTCATCAAGTCTCATTTTGGTTAAGAAAAGGTGAGTAAATAAGTACTCACCAAAATCCCTCGGACTAAAGTATTGCCGTGCCCTCACGCAATGTGATCAATTCACGCTTTTGGGTAAATAATTTTATAACTCTTCCTACTAACGTTGTAAAGTAGCAAGGAGGTTCAAAAGAAGTTACAAAATCATTTATTCCCGCAAACGCCCCGTTTTCCAAATTTATTCCATTATTCTACTTATCACTTCTATTTTTGGACTTTTCTCACTTTATTCTTGTGACAGTTTGTTGAACTTTCATTATTTTGCAATAATTTTTAGGGTCAAAGAGTAGAAACACTTCTCATAGAAAAGTGACCATACGGATAAAAATTGCCATCCTTGATTTTTCACAAGCCCCCAAACTAAGCGTACAAACGAGATCACAACTTATCTACAAGTTAGATGCTAACACTACTCATAAAAATTACTTGTGAAAACCTCTTACTCCCATGTCCTAAGTTTTGTATCTCAAGATTTTATTTTTGTTGAGAAATGAATTTCTTCATATTTTCTCGTTTCAATACTTTTTAGTCCGATAGAGATACCAAGTTTAAACACTAAGTAGTTTTTCATTTTCTCTCAAGAACCACTGCAATAGAAATTTGGTCCACATTAAGGAATTGGGTACATACAATCTCAAATATAACTTGCGGAGTATTACACGTGCACCTCATGTGTCTAATTCAAAATCATCCACATGCACCTCACGTGCCAACAACTTTTATACACTTAAGCTCTTATTCGATACAACTTTCACTTTTTACTTTTTTTTTCATTGTTCATTTTTTTCACTTTTCTAATACTTTTCTTTCTTTACTTTTTTTCATCATCAATGGAAGCTTATCGGGTAGCTCCAAAACCACATACATAATCAACTTTTGACTTTTTTTTTTTTTTTTTTTCATTTTTGCTTTTTTTTTTATGTTCCTTGATATGTACCGAACTTCTAAAGCAAAGATTCTCTTACGAAAATAAGAAACTAAATATTATCAAAACCTAAATACCACTAATTAACCTAGAACATCTATTATATATCGGTGAAACAATTTTGCGGGAGCAAAAAGCCACAAGTACCTCTCATGAGCTCTAAAGAGAACCACTACTCCATGTTTAGCATCTAACTTCTAAATAAACTCTATCATTTCTCGCTCTTCGCAATTTAAGATTCCAAGTAATGAAACCCGCGAATACTTAGCCGATAATCAGTCACACATATATAAAGTCGGATACGGAAACTTGCAAATTGTAGAAAAAGAATTCGCGTTTTCTAGCTCCTGATGTAAAAGACTAGCGAAAGCTTTTAAGCTGCGCATGTATAAAGTCAAGTACGGGAACTTGCAGATTCTTAAGAAAGAATTCGTATTTTATAGTTCCTGGTGTACAAGACTAGCACAAGATTATGTGATTATCATTGGTTATGGGAACAAGCTAGGGCTCAACACGCCAGGTCAAGTCAAAATATTTATTCCTACTCTCGCCAGCAAGAAAGTCAACAAGGTGTCAAAACACTTATTCAAAACTTTATTATATTTTTGCACAACTTTTTTTGATTTTTCTATATTTTTTTTTTTTACTTTTTCATGACTTTTTCATTTATTTTCTTCAAATTTTTTTTAATTTTTTCAATTTTTTTATTTTTTAGGAAAAACGAAGTTGCAAGAGTACACGACATGGTGAAAAATGCAAGGTCAAATCGAATCGAAGATTCACCCTCCCCCGGACTAGAATGGAACATTGTCCTCAATGTTTTACGGGTAAAGGTAATCCTAACAAAATTCTAGGGCTGTTTATTAATTATGCCCAAAAAAACGTTAGTCGATAAGATTTTCGGATATAGGATTTCCAAAAGCACCGATGAATGAGACTCGAGTAGAGAAAGGACATCATGATGAGCACGAGAGTCATCATAAATCGGGGACAATCCTGAACAAACATTCACAAACAACCACGGAACACAAGAATGGAAGAGGCACCCCCTCCTCACGTTATTTGTTAGAAATAAGAAAAATAAGAAGATGAATTGGATAAGCATGGGTTGCCTCCCACGAAGCGCTTTATTTTTTATTACCGAGTCACGTAGCTTGACTCGATCCCCTAATTCAGTCGTCCTTGGAGAAAGTTTGGAGATCCGGGACTACCATTGTTGGTACGTCCCCTCCGAAGTAATGTTTCAAATGGTGACCATTCACCTTAAAGTTAGGACCATCGGGTTGAGCTAACTCAATGGTACCATAAGGGAATACTTGGGTTATGGTGAATGGTCCGGACCAACGGGTTTTAAGCTTACCCGAGAAAATCTTTAATCGAGAGTTAAAAAGAAGCACTTGATCACCAACATTGAAAACGCGGTCTTTAATCTTGGCATCATGAAGTCTTTTAGTTTTCTCTTTATAAATCAAAGAATTCTCGTAAGCTTGATCACGAATTTTGACTAATTCGTTCAATTAAACTTTTCGGTGATCACCCGCGGTTTTGAGGTCGAAATTTGCATGTTTCAAGGCCCAGTAGGCCTTGTGCTCAAGTTCTAGGGGCAAATGACAAGCCTTCCCGTAAACCAGCTTATAAGGAGTACACCCAATGGGTGTTTTGTAAGCGGTCCGGAAAGCCCATAATGCATCGTCTAACTTATCAGCCCATGAGGCACGGTGCTCTCCTACGGTCCATTCTAATATACGTTTTAGGCCACGATTGGACACCTCAACTTGACCACTAGTTTGTGGATGATAAGCCGTAGAAAGACGATGTGTGACACCATATTTAAGCATAACTTTAGCAAATTGGTCATTGCAGAAATGGGTCCCACGATCACTTATTATAGCTCGAGGTGCACCGAATCGGGCAAAGAGACTTTTCAGAAATTTGACAACTACTCGGGCGTCATTGGTGGGGAGCGCCTTCGCTTCAACCCATTTTGACAAGTAATGGACGGCCACGAGAATATACTTGTTTCCTCTAGATGACGAGAATGGTCTCATGAAATCGATACCCCAAACGTCAAAAATCTCACATACTTGAATAGCATTTTGAGGCATTTCAATCTTTTTGAGAAATTTTTCCTTGACGTTGGCAAGAATCACATGATTTCACCAATTCATGGGCATCCCGATAAATCATCAGCAAGTAGAAGCCGGAATCAAAAACTTTCTTTGCGGTGAAGTTGGCACCATGATGTCCCCCCATGGGTCAACTATGCATGCCTTAAGAATTTTAGCGGCTTCTGTGTGGTGAACACACCGCCGGATCACTTGATCCGCACAAACTTTGAACAAATAGGGGTCGTCCCAAAAGTAATGCCTAACATCTTTGAAAAATTTCTTCTTTTGTTGGGACGACATCCCTTTCCTTATGAATTCCCCGCATGGTAATTCGCAAAATCGGCGAACCATGGGGTACTTGAGTCACTAGAAGACACACTCCCAAGTGTTTTGAGAGGAAATGTTTTGGTGATTTCCTTTTTCTCGAGAACACTTTGATGGGGATTCTATAGACGTGAAAGGTGATCAGTAGCAAGGTTCTCAGCTCCTTTTTTGTCTCGAATTTCAACATCAAATTCTTGAAGGAGTAGAACCCACCGCATCAAGCGTGGCTTAGCATCTTGCTTTGCCATTAAGTATTTTAGAGCGGAATGATCCGTATACACTATGCATTTTTTCAAAAGCAAATACGGTCGACATTTTTCAAAAGCATAGACAACGACTAACATCTCTTTTTCAGTAGTTGTATAATGAGATTGAGCGTCATTCATTGTCTTACTTGCATAGTGTATCGGCTGAAAGTACTTTGTCTTTCGTTGCCCCAGAACTGCACCAATGGCATAATCACTTGCAACGCACATTAGCTTAAATGGTAAGCTCCAATCGGGGGCAACTAATATCGGTGCCTCAGTTAACTTCTTCTTTAAGAAATTAAATGCATCAATGTATTCATTTGTGAAGTTAAACGGAGCATCTTAGGCCGGGCTATTTTAAAAAAGTCTTGTATAAAACGTCGGTAAAAGCCAGCATGACCAAGGAAACTTCTAATTCCTTTAACGGTGGTAGGATGAGGTAGCTTAGCGATTACATCAACTTTGCCATGATCTACCTCAATCCCAGATTTAGAGATTTAATGGCCGAGGACAATGCCCTCTTTAACCATGAAGTGGCACTTCCCCCAATTTAGAACCAAATTGGTGATTTCACACCGTTTCAGCATATTCTCTAAATGGGAGAGGCAAGAATCGAAAGAATTTCCATAGACGGAGAAGTCTTCCATGAATACTTCAATGGTTTTTTCAATCATATCGGAGAAAATGCCCATCATGCACCTTTGAAACGTGCCTAGAGCATTACATAAGCCAAAGGGCATTCTACGATAGGCAAACGTTCCATAAGGGCAAGTGAAAGTGGTCTTTTCTTGATCTTGGGGATCAATGGGAATTTGAAAATACCCAGAAAAGCCATCGAGAAAACAATAGAACTCATTTTCTGCTAAACGTTCGAGCATTTGGTCCATAAAAGGGAGCGGGAAATGGTCTTTACGAGTCGCGTCATTTAACTTGCGGTAGTCAATGCAAACTCTCCATCCGATCACAAGTCTAGTCGGTATAAGCTCATTATCTTCATTTTTCACAACAGTAATTCCGCCCTTTTTGGGAACACAATGAACCGGGCTAACCCATGAGCTATCCGAGATTGGATAAATCATTCCAGCGTCAAGGAGTTTTATAACTTCCTTTTTGATCACTTCATGGATTTGTGGATTAACCCGCCGTTGTTGTTGGACGAAAGCTTTGTGATTATCGTCAAGTAGAATCTTATGTGTGCAGAATCAAGGGTCAATTCCCTTAATGTCGGAGATTTGCCAGGCAATAGCACTTTTATGCTTTTTAAGCACATCTAAGAGTCGGTTCTTCTCCTCATCTTTAAGGTCTTTTGAAATGATTACGGGTAATTTATTAGTTTTTTCTAAGTATGCGTATTCGAGATGAGGAGGTAAATCCTTGAGCTCGAGCTCCGGAGGATTCTCAATAGATGGCTTTACTTCTTTTACACCTGCCATTTTTAGGTCCATCGGAGGGGAAGAAGGAATCGGGTCTTCATTTAAAAGTTTTTCAATCAATAAGATGTCCCCCTCCGGATCAAAATCAGAATTATCAATTTCCTGTGAAATTGAATCATTTGAAACTCATGGACATATCGTTTTTCTAAGGCTTTGAAAACGTTGATTTGAGTTTGAGTAAGACCTTTGGTTTTGTGGTGTTTGGGTAGGTACTTAATGATGTCCTTGTGGTCGTAGTGGGTTAGAGGAGGCATGATGGTTCCTAGAAAAACAAAATTTCACATTTTAGTCTAAGTAAATGACTATTGTAATGTGGATGTTCTAGTGTGTGCCTATATGAAAACAATGTGGAGATGCGGTTATCTTGACTCATTTTGATACTCAAAAACGTTTTATAATGCAAGTTTTGTTAAAAAAAGATAACCCAAGCGCTCCTAGTTCAATGTAGCTTCGTTTGAATGTACCCGAAATTACATATTGGTTATGTATTCCCTTTAGCATTCAAGAGACATTATGCAAGTGATTTTTAAACATAACGTTTTGATTTTGTATTCACAATGTGAGACGAAAAAAATATTTGTCCTATTTGTGAGAAATTTTTGCAAAAATTTGACATGGGGTGTTTTAGCAAATATGTTTACAATTAGTAAGAATGCAATTCCTAACTATGGGGAACATGATTTGTTTTGTTAAACACCTAATTTCATGCATGGGTTTAACAAGTTAATGCATAACCCCAAGTTTTTGTTTTTTTTGCAAAAATAGAATTCCTAGACTCAGATCAGGAGTGTAATCATGTTTAGAATACTTACAATGATGATTGATGAGCAATGTGAATGAAAGGAGGACCAAATTTTCGTAGGTGTGGATGAATGGTAAAGTTAATATAAACTAAGAAAAAGGTTCTGCAGGTCGGCGGATACGGCGGAACCTAAAATTGGGTTCCTGCCGTTGTGGCTGAGGGTTCCGCCGACCCTGCTGAGAAAAAGAGTTATTGATTTGTTTTGATTTTTGTGATTTTTGTCTAATGTCTAGAACTAAGATGTAGGTTCCATGAGTCCTAAGCCTAGCCTAAGAAGGTTAAAAGGTTCTCGTTTAAGAGTTTTTATGAGAATGTCGGCTATGTTGTCTTCGGAAGAGACTTTCTCAATTGAGATATTTTCTTTTTGAACGTTATCACGAAGGAAATGATGACGGATTTCAATATGTTTGGTACGAGCATGTTGATGAGTGTGTAAATACTCATCATTTTCACCAATTCTGAACTGCCAAAACATCCAAAAATACTCAATAATGAATCAAAATAGTGAAAATATCCCAGGAAAATGTTTTACATGTTTCAAATGCAAAAATACCAAAAACAGATGAAAAACACATAAAGTTTGCATAATTGGCAGTTTCAGTCCCCCAACTTTCAAAAGTTGTCAAATCTAGTCCCTGGAAGTTTAAAATGAAAGAAAAATCATCCCAAGGCAAAGAAAAGTCAAAATATATTCAAAATAAGTCCTTGAGTGATAAAATTTGAGAAAATTACACTTTTACCCCTCAAAATCCAAAATTGGCAAAACAGGTCCCTGGAGTTTGTAAAATTGGCAGATTTGGTCCCTGAGGTTTAAAATAATACTTGTGGTCCTTATACTAATGTTTAAATGCAGGAATGGTCCTTATGTGAATTTTGGAAAAGTTTCATAGCAGGTCCCTGAAGTTTGGGAAGTTGACAGATTTAGTCCCTGGGGTTTTAAAAATGAAAAATTCAAAAATAAAACCTCACACTATTCATTATTGGCATTATACAACCTTTGAAATACTCTAAGAAAATGCCAAATCCAGTCCCTTAACTTTCCTAAATTTACACATTTAGTCCTTGTGATTATTCCTAGCTTAAAACCAAACCGGATCCAAAATTAAACCAAAAACCAAAACACAAGTCCAATCCAAACTCTAACCCACCTAAAGCCCAAAGATAACTCAGCCCAGTCCACCCTTACCTTTTGACCCGACCCATTGTTTGACTTCGGTCAACAAACCACCAAACCACTCTCCTTCTCCCCCAAAACCACCCCGTAGCCTGCAATACCACCACCACTTGCCATATCCCATCATCACCCTCCCACGCCTCTCTGCACCTACCTCACATCACATTTAATGCACCACCACACCCAATTGCGTGAAACAGTCCAAGAACACCCATCCTTAATTTTGGCGCGAAAAAATATTCAAAGGCTGAGATGAAGCTAAAGTGATCCAATGGCCAATATTATTGATGGGATGTGCTCAGAAAGATGGGGGAAACCCTAATTATCAGCTATAAAAGGGATGGAATGCAAGATGAAGACTAGTTAGTTAATTTTAGTTTAATTGTATGTCGTAATTGAGCATTTTAAATTTGTAGTGTAAAATCAAGCTTTTAAGCTGTTTGTTTATCTTCCTCAGTGTATTGTAACTCATTTCAATCAATCAAGTTCAAGTTTTCATTACTGATTCAACTTAGCTCATCTGTTTCAATTTCAATAGTTAAATCAGACTTATTAGTTGTTTTTGTGTAATGGTATGGACTCATAGGGTCATGTAAGCTCCCATATAGCTTATTGAAGCTATTAGTAATCAATAAAATCAGATTAGAAATAGAAAAATCAAAATCACAAAAAGAGTCAACAAAAGTCAAACTCAAATTGTCATTATAACTAAGCTGGAGCAGGGAGTAATCTGGATGCCCCTGGGTTAGAGAACCTGTGGAGGTTCATTAGGAATTGGTTTCATGGTTCTTGGCACTTTGGAAGTTTGCTTGGAAGGCAGTTGTAAGTTTACTTTTTAAAGTTTTCACTCTCTATTGTTATCTGTGATCATTAGTACTCTTAATTGTTCATTTCAGTCTCTAATAACATTATAATAGTTATTTGGATAATTAGATTGGATATTAGAAATAGATTGCATCATTTCCTAGTTCATCTGACACATTAAGTAGTGTTTGGATCTGTGTGTTTCTGAGTATTAAAGTGGTTCTGATTTGTAATTGTTGCTCACTTAGGTTTCTTAGTATCTACTTAGCTCATAATAACCAATAAATACCATCTGTGTTCATTAAAAAGTCAAAAACTTAGAAACAGTCCTCATTACACCCTCTTGATTGGTTATAGTGTGGCTCAGTCCCCATTTCCAATCACAATTGAGTGGTTTAAGGTAATTTGGGCTTAAAACATCTCAACACATCATAATTAAGTAGCTAGGTAAGATTAAAATTCAATTTAGTCAACTGTGAGTGTTCTTGTCAAAAGTCAAAATAGTTGTTCTCAGATTTCACCATATTTGCTTGTTAATTTCTGAATTTTGTGATTTATTTGGCATTGTGAAAATTGGAGGTTTAGTTCTTTACCAGCTTAACTTTGATAATATGATTTCATTTCATATTTAGAAAATTTAATCTGAGCTCCATTCACCCTCAAAGACAACTGCAGGGCAAGGGTATTGCCCTGCTCAGACCAGACCTCAGTCACAACACCACTTGGGTGGTGTTTTGTGACCACCTCAGTGGACCCCAGACCCCATAGTTAGTTTTTTACAACCCTCCTCCCACCAGGGTCTCACCTTTGACCATTGGATTGACCTGAGTCATTGTGGACCCCACCTAGATTAAGCCTAATAGTTTGTCCCTAATCTGTGTTCATTTTCAAAGTGATAAGTGCTTATTTCCTTTTACTCAGCTTATTTGTGCTCATTTATAGTTATTCCTAGCTTAGTTAAGTTTGTTAAACTTAGTTGTATCTGTTTTCACCATTGTGGACCCCACCCAAGGCCATTTGACCTTATTTGACCAAACAGTCAACCAAAGTCAACTGTTTAGAACAAGGGGGTGTCACAGCTTATTTATAAGCTATTTCAACAAGTGTTTTTACAAAAGTTTGTTATTTTAATGTGTTTAGTAGTTCTGTAAAAGAAAAATCCAAAAAAAATCAAGTTAAAATAAGTGATAGTTTCTATTTAATTCAAGTTAATTTTAATTTTCATTTTTTATTTTTTTAATTAAGTACCTAGTGTTTTTATATTTTTATTAAATACCTCATATATTAAAGTAGTTATAATAAATTTTTCAGATTTTTATTTTGTCATTTAGTGCTAATTAGATTTAATTTTAATTTTCTTTATTATTAATTAATATCAAATATTAAATAGCTTAATTAGTTTTTATAAGGTTAAATCTAGTTTTTATAATTTTTCTAGTTCTAATATAGCATAATAAGTTTTTAGAAAATAAATTTTGAGAATCTACTGTTCATTTTCTATTTTCTTTATTTTATTTGTTTAAAATAGATTTAAGTTAATTAATAGATAAATAATTAGTTGTTTAATCTTAAAACATAATTTTAGAGTTTTTATAATTTTTTAGGATTCCTGTAATGGTTAAGTAATTTCATAAATTTTCTTGTAATTTTTCAAGTTAATTTAGTATTAATTATAAATTAAAAGTAGTTTAATTAGTTTAATTAAGTTAAATAGTTTTTAATTAATAACAAAACCACAAAAAGACAAAAATATTATTTTTAATTTTTTATACTTTCTTCAAGTTCTAATTTAGGTTTAGAAAATATTTTCATAAATTTTTAGTTTAATTTAAATCATTTGTCATTTTTAGTTTATTTAAATTAGATTTTAATTTAGATTTTAAATAGTTTAATTAATTAAATAATAGTTTAATATTATTTTAATCACTTTTATCATTTCTTTTTCATTTTTAATTTCAAGTTTTGAAAAGTGTCAAAAGCACCCCCTGTAGTTTCATAATTACCAAAAACCCACTTTTCCAGTCCGATACGTGTTCTTAATTGTCAATTTGTGCATATATCTGGTATCTGATTATTGTGAATATTATATTTGTTTGTCAATACCAAAATAACAGTAGCAATACCAATCCCACATCATCTGGCTACTGTCCTCAGTGCCACTTTCTCATAAACGATTCCAAAAGCACCATTTCAATCTCGTCGGGACTTTAACGACCCGGGGAAACACTATACTATCCACGGAGCATTGATTCTAGGCTGTCTTTGACTTGTTGACCTTGGTCAATAATAATCTGACGGTTCTGAACCAATCACATGTTGAACTGGATTTTTGCTAAGATCAATGGCTCCTTTGTTGTCATAAATAATGGTGATGTCGTTAAGTTGAATTCCGTAGTCGACAAGAGCTTGCTTCATCCAAAGAGCTTGTTGACACGCCTTTTCGGCCGAAACGTACTCGGCTTCCGTTGTTGAGATAGCAAGAGCCGTTTGCTTCTTAGAGAACCATGAGGTGAGACATTGTCCAACAAAAGTACAAATACAACTTGTGCTTTTTCTATCAACATAGTCACCGGCATGATCCGAGTAGGCATACACTATGGTGTCTATTCCCGTTCCTTTGGGATACCATAAACCTAAATGTGTAGTGCCCTTAATATATCTAAAAATCCTTTTAACGGCTTCGAGATAAGTTGTCTTAGGATCTTCTTGAAAACGAGCACATCGACAAACACCAAACATAATGTCAGGTCTACTAGCCGTTAGGTAAAGTAGACTTCCAATCATACCTCTATATTTAGTGCTATCTACGGATTCACTTTCCTTATCCTTGGTGAGTTTAGTTTCCGTGGACATGGGAGTTTTGATTGGTTTCGAATCTTCTAGTCCAAATTTCTTAAGCATATCCTTAATATATTTAGACTGGTTAAAGAAGATACCATCTTCTAGTTGTTTAATTTGGAGTCCTAGGAAAAAGTTGAGTTCTCCCATCATACTCATTTCAAACTCGTCATGCATAATTTTTGAGAAATCAATGCATAGCTCTTGACAAGTTGATCCAAATATAATGTCATCAACATAGATTTGGACTATAATAATATGTGAATCTTTCTTCTTAGTGAAGAGAGTATTATCAACTAAGCCCATGGTATACTTATGGTCAACTAGGAAGGTTTTAATTCGATCATACCATGCTTTTGGAGCTTGATTAAGTCCGTAAAGAGCCTTTTTAAGTTTGTAGACATGATTAGGTTTTTCAAAATCGATGAAGCCCGGTGGTTGAGCAACATACACTTCTTCATTTATGACCCCGTTTAAGAATGCACTTTTGACGTCCATTTGAAAGAGTTTAAAGTTGTGTGCACATGCATATGCAAGTAAGATTCTAATTGACTCGAGCCTAGCAACCGGAGCAAAAGTTTCATCGTGTTCAATGCCTTCTTGTTGATTATATCCTTATGCTACAAGCCTAGCTTTGTTTCTAGACACAATTCCATTTTCATCCATTTTATTGCGAAAGACCCATTTTGTTCCAATTATTGTTTGACTCTTTGGTTGAGGAACTAATTTCCACACATCATTCCTAACAAATTGGTTTAACTCTTCTTGCATGGCTATTACCCAAGACTCATCATTTATGGCTTCATTAATGTTTTTCGGTTCAATGGTTGACACGAAACAAAAGTCGTTACTTTCATTTTGGGCTTTAGATCTTAGTGTTCTCTCATTTATTTTTCCTATGACATTATCTAATGGATGACTTTTGGATTGTTTGACATTAACAATTTCTTTGCTTAATGGTTCATCTTCCTTGTCGTTTTCTAAGATTACATGGTTTTCAATAGTTTGGCTTTCAACTAGGTCATCTACCAAAGGTGATGTCTTAGAGGGAGGTGGACTCTCGTCGAATGTTACATTCAACGATTCCTCGACTCTTAAGGTTTCTTTGTTTAAAACAATGTAAGCTTTACTATTTTGTGAATATCCAAGAAATACACCTTCATAAGACTTTGGGTCAAATTTGGTGAGATAATCCTTGGTGTTAAGAATAAAGCATTTACTCCCAAACACTCTAAAGTATCCTAATGTAGGCTTTTTACCTTTATATAGTTCATAAGGAGTTTTATTCAAAAATGGTCTAATTAAGACTCGATTTAAAATGTACGTTGATGTGTTAACGGCGTTACACCAAAACTTTTGTGGAATGTTTTGTTCATTAAGCATTGTTTTACCCATCTCTTGCAAAGTCCGGTTTTTACGTTCTACTACACCATTAGATTGAGGAGTGCGTAGAGCCGAAAAGTTATGAGTAATTCCATTTTTATCACAAAAGTTTCCAAATTGAAATTCATTATCAAATTCACGACCGTGATCCGTTCTAATAGACACAATACTAGACCCTACTTGATTTTGAATTTTCTTACTTAGAATCTCAAATTTATCAAAAGCTTCATTTTTACTTTTCAAAAATTTTGTCCAAGTATATCTTGAGTAATCATCTACTATGACCAAAGTATAGAAGTTACCTCCATAACTTTGTATAGCGGATGGACCAAATAAATCCATATGCAAAAGTTCTAGACACCTAGATGTAGAAACCAAGTTTTTAGCCTTATGGCTACTATGGACTTGTTTACCGACTTTGCAAGCGTCACAAAAGTGTTGGTCATATTTCAACTTAGGTAGGTTTTGAACTAGGTCTTTGGAGGAGAGGTTTTGAATTAGTCTCATGTTAGCGTATCCTAAACGTCTATGCCATAAAGTTGAAGATTCATCTAATGAAGTAAGACAAAGTTTGTCTCTAGATGTTTGATCCATCTTCATGACGTATACGTTGTTCTTAAGAACACCTTTGGCTATGGTTATACCGTCTTTAAGTATTTTACTTCCATTTTCACTAAAAAGGACATTATACTTATTACGGCAAAGTTGACTAATACTAAGGAGATTAAAACCTAAGTTATCAACATGAACTACATCATCTATAAAAAGGGAGTCATGAGAGATTGTACCTTTTCCGTTGATTTTGCTCATAGCTTTACTACCAAAAGTAACATTACCTCCATCACATTTGTGATAAGTTGAGAAGAGGCTTTTGTTACCCGTCATGTTCCTTGAACAACTGCTATCTTTAATCCATTCATCCGGTTCCAAACATACTTTGAGGCACACCTATTTTATGAAAAACACTCAAACATTTGGTCCCCAATTTCTCATGGGTCCATTTTGGTTAAGCATACCATTAACTTGATCCAAGTATGACAATAGAACATAAGGGTTCCATGACATGTAATTTGGCGTTTGGTAATGTCCAGGAGTGTTTTGGCTCCAAATATGTTGGTAGTTTGGTCGTGTGTTGTAGTTACTCTTTGGAAAGGGGCGTTTGGGAATTGGAGTCTTAGGTCTTGGTTGAGTAGTTCTAGCTCTAAATTCGTTTTTACTAAGTCCTACTCCAGTTTTAAAGGCAAGTTTTGTTCCATTTTTATATGTGACTTTAACAAATTTTGAACGATCCGATGTGGAGGATGTTACTGCTGCAGCAGACCTGGCGGAACCTTTGGGTTCAACGGGCGGAACCCTAATTTGGGATTTGTCTGTTCCGCGGGCTGCTGTAGCAGTTTTGTTAGTTTCTTGTGCTTTCTTTTCTTGTTTCGTTTGACTCTTTGAAGTTTCTAATTTCATGAAACCTAGTCCTGTTTTATCAAATGGTGACTTTTGAAGTTTCATAATTTCATCCACACAAGAAATGCTCTTATCAAACTTCTTAAACTTTGTGGTTTATTTTATTAGATCATTTTGAGTAATTTTAAGTCTCTCAACTTCGAGTTTAAGCTCTTCACATGATTTGCACGATGTCTCAATACCTTTACTCTTTTATAATCTCTTAGCTTTTTCTTTTAACTCATAAACTCATTTTCTAAAAACTCCTTTTTAGTTTTCAAAAACTTATTTTTGTTTATGATTTTTAAGCTCAATTCACAAAGTTTGTTATATTCTTTTTGTAAGGTGTCATCATCAATAGAAGAATAAGATGAGTCGGAGAGTACCTCATTTGAGTCGTGAGCCATGAGAGCATTATCATCATTCTTTGGCTCATCGTCATCTCCTTCATAGTCACTCCAAGCACCACCCACAAAGGCTTGTTGAGACTTGCTTTTGGGTGGTTTTGGACATTCTCCTACGAGATGACTTGTGTCTCCACACCTATAGCATTTCCTTTCAACCTTTCCTTTCCTATCATCACGATCTTTTTGGAAGGTTTTCTTGTCATCTTTAGGTTTCCTTACAAACTTCCCTTGTCTATGAAAGAACTTCTTGAAGTCTCTGACGGCCATAGCATATTCTTCATCATCACTATCCGAAGTAGATTCTTCATCATCACTTGATTGGACTCTAGCTTTCAAGGCAATAGACTTAACCTTTTCTTTCTTGCCTTTAACTATTTCCGAATCTTTTTCCGTTACCATTTCATGAACTTTGAGGTTTCCAATTAGCTCGTCATGTGACATGCTTGAAAGATCCTTGGATTCTTCAATTGCCGTCACTTTTGCTCTCCACTTCGGATGGAGTGCTCTAAGGAATTTCCTGACAAAATTCTTGCTATAAAAAGATTCATCAAATGCTTTAAGTGAAGTAATAATAGTGTTAAACCTAGCAAATGCACTATCAATTATCTCATCTTCGGGAATAACAAATTGTTCATATTGTTGAACAAGAAGATCAATTTTGTTATCCTTAACTTGTGAGTTTCCTTGATGAGTGACTATTAAAGATTGCCAAATATCTTTGGCGGTTTTACACATAAAGACTCTTTCATGTTCTTTCTTAGGCAAAGCATTGTAAAGCATCATTTTAGCTTGATTATTTTTAGCAATCAATTTCTTTTGATCATCATCTTTACAATTAGTAGCTATATTATCACCATCAATGATTATATACCATAAATCTATATCTTTAGATTTCACGTAAGTTTCAAAATGGTTTTTCCAATATATAAAACCATTTGCTTCAAAAAGTGGTGGTCTTTGCATAGATTGACCTTCTTTGTAATTTTCAAAATCCATGGATCGTTTCAAGTTTTAAAACATAATATATTTTAAAAGCTTGAGTAACGTAGCTCTTGATGCCAATTGTGGAAAACTAGAAGGGGGTTGAATAGTTTTACCGGTTTTTCGTTTAATTATCTTTTGAAACTTTCCATTTAATCAAAGATATGAACACAAAGACAATATATAACATGCAAGTATAAAGAAAGAAACGATCAAACCACAACACGAGTATTTATCGTGGTTCGGCTACAAGGACTCTTTTTCCTTGCCCTACGTCCACGCCCCGAGTATCCAACTCGAGAGTTTCTTTCACTAGTCAACAAGCTCCTTTCACCGGCAGAGAAAACCTTACACGTCGCTTATACACGTTTACCGACACTAAGCTAGATGTCGAGTTCTTTTACAAGGGTACAACCACTCCCGTTAGTTCTTTTACAAGGGTACAACAACTTCCGTCACACTTTGTATTTTGAGGACTAAAATACTAACCGATCACTACTGAAAATACACACTCAAATGAAGTGTAAACTACACAAAGTCTACACGATGCTAAGCTGACAAGTCTTGCAACGTTGTGTTGAATACTTGTAACTTTATATGAACTTGTGAACTTCTTTGCTACAAAAGAAACTTCACATTAAGATGAAATGTTAAGGGGTTAGATGAATGAATGTATGTGTGAAATATGATGAGAAGTGATAAAACCTAAATACAAACAAATGGATTGGTATTTATAGCAAAACATTCTGCAGGCCTGGCGGATACGGCGGAACCCTTAGATGGGTGTTGGGAATTCTGCTAAGTGAAAATTCTGCTGAAGAATCTGCTGATGGTTTCTACTGAAGACACAGATTCTACTTATAGTTTAGTTTCTGCTGAAGTCTAGTTTCAGCATTAGTTGTTTCTGCGGATATAGTTTTTCCGTGTTTTATGTAATATAGTTAGGATATGCATGAGTTTATTTAGGAAGTGATAATGCATATCTTTTAATAGTTTTAGAATATACGTTTCTTGGGAAACGGTTTAGGGTTCTGTGTGTATAAAAGGAACACTCGATTATGTATTGAGTTACGTTTTAGAAAACACTTTCATTGTTATTAAAAGAACCATAGAGGATCAACAGTTCTTAGTATTAAAACTTGTGTTTGTTTCCGCTTTAAAATACAAGTTACAGAGATTGTCTATTAGTGTGTTGGTGATTACATTAACATAACTAACGATTCTAGAGTGCTCAGAAGATCTATCAAGGTCTTTGTTTCAACAAGTGGTATCAGAGCCTCGGGAGAGTCTCTATGATACTGAGAAAAACAAATCTTACACCATCAAAATCCAAACCAATCAAAGAAAATGCCTGGATCAGACGATGAAGTTGATACAACCCAGAACCTAAACACCACTTCTCTCCAACAACTTAACCTCTCCAACAGTAATGCTAAATTCCCATACTTGAAGAATGTTGAAGACTATGATTTGTGGTCCATGAAGATGCAAAACTGGATCACAAACATTGACTGGAATCTTTGGGAGGTTGTCCGAAAGGGGAACAGCCTGAAGAAGCATGTTAAAGATTCTGATGGGATAGTTACAATTGTAGGTCCCAAAACTGCTGAAGAGGTTCTAGCCGTGCAAAGGGAGAATAAAGTAAGAACAATTCTGCTCCAAGCTATACCAGATGACCACATGGGTAACTTCCACTTCATGGAGGATGCCAAGGATATTTGGATGGCAATAAAGGCTATATTTGGTGGGAACGATGAATCAAGAAGGTTGAAGAAGTCAATGCTGAAGCAGCAGTTTCAAGAGTTTCAGATATCTGAGGAAGAAGGAATCCACAAAGGCTATGACAGGTTCCACCGGATCTTAAGTCAACTTAATCAGCTGAAGGCTAGGCCAGATAATGAGGACTGCAATGCTAAGTTTCTGAGATCTTTGCCACCATCTTGGTTGCAAGTCAGCATTGCTCTCAAAACAAAGGGTGGATTGGACTTGATCTCCTTTGATGACCTCTACAACAAGCATAAATCTCTTGAGCCTGATGTTAGAAGTCCCATTCATCCATCCACTCACTCAGCCTTTGTCAGCACCACCACAAAACCTGTGCATCAAGCCTCAAGTTCTTACACCTCAGGAGCATCTTCTCAAACCCAGACAAAATCAGTTCCTAAATCAAAATCCAGTAGTGGAATGGATGATATTGTTCATTCATTTGTGGCTGAATATGAACATCACCAGTTTCTTGCTTATGAGGATTTTGAACAGGTGAATCCATTGGAAATGGAGGAGATGCACTAGAAATGGCAGCTAGCAATGATTTCTATGAACATTAAGAGGTTTGTGATAACGCTCAAAATTAACATATTTTTAGTCGCGTTATTGTTTGATTTATGAGTGGAAATTGGTCATATTTGTATATTTTTGTTACTTAATCGTGGAAAAGTGTTTATACATGCAAATATAGCCAAAAGAAGGTAAAAATGACTAAAAGATGAAGAATTGAAGTGGACATGCATTTTTGGAGAGTTCCGAGAGGATCAAGGAAGAAAGAAACGTTGCATGAACAAAAGGATGTGATAAAGACAAGTTTACTACAAGAAATTATCAAGGAAATATCAAGTTCTAATGGACAAAGTCATGCCATGAAGAAAAATATTGCATGCAACGTAAGACGACGAAGAAAAGACATGAAATCATGTTCAGATGAAATCCAACCGATCGGTTGCAACCCGCAACCGAATCGGCTGGAAAAGTGCCAGAATGACCATCCGATCAGATGGCGAGAAACCGATCGGTTGGTGGTGACTGAAGTTACAAGTTTTGCATTAATTGGCGAATTTACTCCCCATTAACATTTATGGCTGATCATTGTTGCTTATTTACTGAGGAGGGACGTTTTTACTTGAAGCATAAGTGTCATTAAGCTATATAATGAGCACTTAGGACTTAGAGATACTTGTACCACCATTATATAACTTAGTATTACACCAAATCTTGTTAGCTTATCTTATATTGCCTGAAAGTTTACTAAGTGTTGTAAAAACATCCGGAACGTGTTGAGTTAAAGTCTCAAGCATTGGTTCGAGTGTGGAGTTGCTTACTTACATTGGTGAGCAATTGGAGGAGTGTGGTTGCTATAGTTCCACAAGTTTTCTCATTGTAATTTTCAAGACTAGGTACACCTTGATACTTATAATGAACAATTGTTACTTTAAATTTTATGAAAGTTTTCTTATTTATTAGTGTTTTTAATATGATTGCTATGGAGTAATTTGTGATATACTTGTGTATATGATGTGATTGGTCATTGGAGTATTATCTTATGAAAAAGGTGATACATGAAAACATATCTATTTTTATGAGTTTGTTGATATAACATCTTTTCTTGCTTAATTTGTCGGTAAAAACAATTTCTTGAAAAATATGTCCGAAAGGATTTTCAACTTGTTTTTATTCCAAAATATTAATACACCAAATTAGTATGGAATAGGATGCTTGACAACCATCTTATTTACTTGTTAAAATAGATTTGAGACGATTTCATCACGAAAAATGACCGAAAGGATTCGTAGGAATTCATAAGAAAAGAATTGATTTTCTAAACAACCATGTGTCTGTAGGATTGTCATACTAATTTGATATGTCCGAAAGGAGTCATTTAGGTGATAGAATTCTTAGTAGTAGTGAAAACATGACATACATCATAGATTGTATAACTACTCATTTTTAGTTGCGCATCATAACAAGTTTTACACCAAACTTCGTACTCAAATTGTTACGATACTCCTAATTACCAATCAAGGAATTATACACAAGTATATGTTTAGTTTTTATTGAGTTTCTTTTAAATTAATATTTTACATAAATTTGGATTGACAACCCTTATTTAACAAACGTTTTTCTAATTACTAAAACCACCAAATCCCTTGGGACGATCTCGACTTACCCACCTTTATTACACCGGACGAGTATACTTGCTCGTATGTGCTAGATAATAATCGGATTATTCGTGTTTATAAATTTTAAAACTTGTACTAACAAAACGCACATCAAGTTTTTGGCGCCGTTGCCAGGGATTTGATTAATTTTCTTAGTTTTTAGTAATTAATTTGTTTGAAATTAGTGAAATTTTAAAGTTTTTAGAGTTAAAAAGTAAAAAACAAAATTGGTTTTTTTGACCAACCGATCGGTTGGTGGTCACGGTAAAAATTATTGGATTCTGTTTTTTAGTAATTAATTCTTACTTTTCTGTTTTTAGTTAATTAGTTTTAATAATTATATAGTTAATGTTAGTTTTTAATAGTTTTAAGTTGCAATTATTAGTCATTTTAATGTTTTGGAAGTTTTAATTTCAATTAATGATTTAGTAATTCTTAAAGACATCTTAATTAATGCTTTTATTGTTTTTAATCTTATAATTAAAGTTTTATTAGTTTTAAAAAAATATATGTATATATAAAAAAAAAATTAGTGTAAAAACTCCAACCGATTCGGTTGCGGGTTCCAACCGATTCGGTTGGAGGAGGTAATTTGTGCTAACCGATTCGGTTGGGTTAGAAACCGATCGGTTGGGCATCTCGGTAAAATTTTAGACATTTTTAATTTTTAGTTTATTTTCTATTCTTAGTGTTTTATTTAGTTAATTTATTTGTTCTTATTTCATATTAAGAGTTTATTTGATTATAACTAACCCTCATGCTAATGATTTGGATTTTTCTTATGGTTATGTTATAGTTAGTAAGTGCTTAAGTTGAAATGGAGAGTTTGAGCCAAATTTCTGCGTATTTGAAAGACTTGGAAGATATGTTCAAGGATTCCGGTGATTCCTTGGAAAAGTTGGAGAGTATGTTGGAAAAAGCAAAGTTGGATTTAGAAGGAGAGGAAGTTGTTTGTGACAATGTTGCTTATTTGCCACATGAAATGTGTTATCCAAAGAAGGAGAAGGAGAGAAAAGATGTTGTTTTCACTAGAGCACCACCTAAGAAATATGATGCTCCACACATGAGGTATTCTACACCTTGTGCGGTGGAAGGAGTTAAAGCGTGGGATGCGGAATTGAATATGGAATATGGAGACAATTACATTTCGGAAGAAATGCTTGGCAAACTTGGTTTCGTTAGACTTGATTATGGAAGTTATGGTAAGAAGGAAGTGAAAGGAGTTAGAGTGAACATTCATGGTCATATCTTTAAAGTTGATTTTGTTGTTTTGGAGTATACTAATGAAGATGAACCGGAAGTAATTTTTGGTAGAGATTTCGTAGTGAATACCAAGTGTAGTTTGGATTTTGCACTTGGGGAGTTGAAAATTAACATAAGTGATTTGGAAGAAGGGAAGAGTGTGAATGATATGCTTGTTGATGTTTGTGAAGGAATGGAAATGTTGAAGAAAGGAACGGATGAAGTTTGTAAGATGGGTAAAGTTAACCGAAACAAAACACCATTGAACAAATTAACCCAACCCTCCACCCAAAAACAAAACAAATCATCATCATCATCATCATCATCATCATCATCCAAAACACCACCTAGTTCACCAAAAAGTACCAAACCTTTAACCAAAGAGCAAAAACAAGCCATTTTGGAGAATCTTGAAGCAAAAATTAGTGAATTGATGGAAAACAAACCGGTCATTGAAGTGTTGAGGAATTATATGGAGTATAGGAAGAAGCTAGATGGAGTTATGTTGGCAAAGTCTAAGTTGGAGGATAATAGTTTTGATGAAGTAGAGTGAGATTGGAGAGTGAGTTTTGGGAAAGCATTGGATAGGATTAACAATACTTTGGGGCCTTGGATCGAACCAAGTGTGGGGGCACAATCCGGAGCTTATGCGGGAGCGCCTTCACAACCTCAAATGGGGAGTTTTCCGGGTAGTACCCAAAGTGGTTTTGATTTAGGATGGGGTGATTGGAACCGTGAATTAAATGCTATTGAGTGTAGGGATGTTTGGAGAGACTCAATGCAAATGAGGAATAATTACAACTATGATTATTCCATACCTATGATCCAACATTTGGCACAAGATGCCAATTATGAGGTACCTCCCTACAACCCACCAAATGTTCCACCATACCCTTTACCGTATTCTCCATATCCTGGACCATACCCCTATCCTTATCCTGGTTATTCACCATTTCCCGAGCCATATCCTCCATATGGTAGACTTCCCGAGTATGGTAGTTCAGGTGTTAATGTGGGTGGACCGAGTTTTAATCCTGGAGGATCAAGTTATGATGTTGGTGGTTCGTCATCAAGAGCTGGAAAGAAGAAGAGACGAGTGGTAGACGAGGACGATGAAGAAGATGTTGATGAGGATGAAGAGGAAAGTGAGGACGAGTTCATTCGTTCCGATGTGAGTTATTGATGGTGACGCTTGATCACATGATTATGGTTGGTTTTCAAAAACAATTATGTGTCGAACAATTTCTATTTCTATTATCTTTAACTATTTCTTGTAGGATTTATAACGTAACGTAATTTTCTATTTATTTGGTTTAGATATGTTTTTGTTTGGTTGTTTCGTATATTTTGCAGTTTTCTTGCAGGAGTTTTATTACGGAAGCATATAGTTGATCAACTTTTGGAGTCGGTAAACTCATTTGCTTATTATGATTAAATATGCATGTTGCGTATTTAACTCCGGTATTTTCTAAATTTTTCCATTTCCTTTACTTTGAAGTCATTTTTATTACATTGAGGACAATGCAAAACTTAAGTGTAGGGGAAGGAAGAAAATAGAAAAATTGCATTATTTTTAAATTTTTGTTTTAGAGTCGTGAACTTTAGTAACTAGTAGTAGTTCGCCCTTCATATTTTAGTTAAAATAAGGTTGATTTCATGGTATATAATAATAATATTTTTGGAGAATAAATTCAAGTTTTAAAGAGCAATTTGTCTCGGAATTGATAACATTTGCTAGCACAATTTTATACCCTTATTACTTTAAAATTGTGAGGATTAGTTTTTTTTTATGAGAATAGTATTTCTTATACTATTTACATATTTCATGATGAGTGTGCCGATGGTTGTGTTAATTCTAGAACTTGTACTTGTTATGCATTACGGTTAAAATCATTTTCGAATGATAAGGATATATTCATATGATAAGAGGCAAACTTAGGAATAAAACCAAATGGCCATCCGTTTACAAATAATTTTTGCTAACCACATGGTTAGTTACCCTCGTATTTGGAACCCATTTGTTATTGTTCATCTTTAGCGCTAGATACCCTTAGTTACACCCTTTGATCCATTCTTTTCATTTTGTTTAATCCAGAAAAATACAAAAAGATTTTACACTTTAAACCTAAGCCTAACCCTTTTCAAAGTCTAAATAGTGGATTGCTAATTGCTTGGTTGCTTGGTTGCTTGGTTAGTTTTTGATGATTATTAGTTAGCCACACTTCACAATTCATGTGTGTGCCATTCCAACAAAGATGAAGGTGCGCAACTTCGTGTTTTGTATTTTTTGTGGTGATGCTTATGCGAAGTGTGGGGGAGATGTGATGAAAAAAAAAAAGTCATCGCAACTATAAGGTGACAAATATAGCCAATGTGTTATATTATTATGAATAAAGAAAGTCATGAGATATGTTGTTAGCCGATGTGCTAAGTATGAAGAATATTGTTATGGCAAATCAATGTATCGATATGTGAAAGTTTGAAGAGGAGGAAGTTAACTATAATCATTTTTGGGTTTGCGGTTTGTTTGGTAACTAGCAACTATGGGACTTAGACTTTGATTTTATTTTTCTTTTAAAACCAATTTCATAAATATTCCCATGCCTTATCCTTACCTTTTTTACTTAGTGTAATTATTTTGCACGAAAGTTTATAAAACCCTTAGCCTAAAGCCCTAAACATTACAACCCGAATAAAAGACCTCTTTGAAGAATTATTCTATTGTTTTGATACTTGTACAAGCCTATGGTAAGAAACATTAATCATGACTGTGCAATGAGTGATCTATTAATTGTTACACATATTCAGTGATGAGTGAATTTCAAATTTTCGTGAGGTGCTTAGAATTGTTATCAAGCTCTTTATTTACTTGATTGAGTTCAAATAAGATATTTGCACTATTGCCATTGAATTCAATTTTCTTTTGATTAAGACTTGCTCGAGGGCGAGCAAAGCTCAAGTGTGGGGGATTTGATAACGCTTAAAATTAACATATTTTTAGTCGCGTTATTGTTTAATTTATGAGTGGAAATTGGTCATATTTGTATATTTTTGTTACTTAATCGTGGAAAAGTGTTTATACATGCAAATATAGCCAAAAGCAGGTAAAAATGATTAAAAGATGAAGAATTGAAGTGGACATGCATTTTTGGAGAGTTTCGAGAGGATCAAGGAAGAAAGAAACGTTGCATGAACAAAAGGATTTCATAAAGACAAGTTTACTACAAGAAATTATCAAGGAAATATCAAGTTCTAATGGACAAAGTCATGCCACGAAGAAAAATATTGCATGCAACGTAAAACGACGAAGAAAAGACATGAAATCATGTTCAGATGAAATCCAACCGATCGGTTGCAACCCGCAACCGGATCGGCTGGAAAAGTGCCAGAATGACCATCCGATCGGATGGCGAGAAACCGATCGGTTGGTGGTGACTGAAGTTACAAGTTTTGCATTAATTGGCGAATTTACTCCCCATAATCATTTGTGGCTGATCATTGTTGCTTATTTACTGAGGAGGGACGTTTTTACTTGAAGCATAAGTGTCATTAAGCTATATAATGAGCACTTAGGACTTAGCGATACTTGTACCACCATTATCTAACTTAGTATTACACTAAATCTTGTTAGCTTATCTTATATTGCCTGAAAGTTTACTAAGTGTTGTAAAAACGTCCGGAACGTGTCTCAAGCATTGGTTCGAGTGTGGAGTTGTTTACTTACATTGGTGAGCAATTGGAGGAGTGTGGTTGCTATAGTTCCACAAGTTTTCTCATTGTAATTTTCAAGACTAGGTACACCTTGATACTTATAATGAACAATTGTTACTTTAAGTTTTATGAAAGTTTTCTTATTTACTTGTGTTTTTAATATGATTGCTATGGAGTAATTTGTGATATACTTGTGTATATGATGTGATTGGTCATTGGAGTATTATCTTATGAAAAAGGTGATGCATGAAAACATATCTATTTTTATGAGTTTGTTGATATAACATCTTTTCTTGCTTAATTTGTCGGTAAAAACAATTTCTTGAAAAATAGGTCCGAAAGGATTTTCAACTTGTTTTTATTCCAAAATATTAATACACCAAATTAGTATGAAATAGGATGCTTGACAACCATCTTATTTTCTTGTTAAAATAGATTTGAGACGATTTCATCACGAAAAAGGACCGAAAGGATTCGTAGGAATTCATAAGAAAAGAATTGATTTTCTAAACAACCATGTGTCTATAGGATTGTCATACTAATTTGATACGTCCGAAAGGAGTCATTTAGGTGATAGAATTCTTAGTAGTAGTGAAAACATGACATACATCATAGATTGTATAACTACTCATTTTTAGTTGCGCATCATAACAAGTTTTACACCAAACTTCGTACTCAAATTGTTATGATACTCCTAATTACCAATCAAAGAATTATACACAAGTATATGTTTAGTTTTTATTGAGTTTCTTTTAAATTAAGATTTTACATAAATTTGGATTGACAACCCTTATTTAACAAACGTTTTTCTAATTACTAAAACCACCAAATCCCTTGGGACGATCTCGACTTACCCACCTTTATTACACCGGACGAGTATACTTGCTCGTATGTGCTAGATAATAATCGGATAATTCGTGTTTATAAATTTTAAAACTTATACTAACAAAACGCACATCAAATTTGAAACTAAGTCTGGGAGAAAGTTTGGCTTTAATGGAAGAGAGGCAGCAAGGTTTGACAGAAGGAAGGTTAAATGCTACACTTGTGGTCAAGTGGGCCATTTTTCAAGAGAATGCAAGGAAAGAAAGTCTGGTGATGAAGTTAGATATGGTTGCTACCTCTACTACTGAAACAGAGTATGTTGCTGCTGCAAATTTTTGTGGACAAGTTCTATGGATTCAGAATCAATTGCTGGATTATGGGTATAATTTCATGAATACTACTATTTTTATTGACAATCAAAGTACCATTTGCATTGTTAAAAATCCAGTTTTTCATAATAGAACCAAACATATTGAAATCAGGCACCACTTTGTCAGGGATGCTTATGAGAAACATTTAATTAAAGTGGTAAAAATTCACACAGATGAGAATGTCGCAGATTTGTTAACCAAAGCATTTGATGGACCAAGGTTTCAATATTTGGTGGTCCATATTGGTATGCTTAACCCTTAAATGCAAAGTTTGATGGGAGGCATAAGCCTCAGGGGAGGCATATGCCTCAGGGGAGGATTGTGAGTGTAAACTTTGTAGAATTTGTATAATTTGTATACTTTTTGAGTTCTTAACACTAACCATCTAATGTATTATAAGTTTGTTTGGTCTTTTTGTTAGTTTGTGTCTGTTTTGCAGAATGCCATTGCAAGTTGTTGATAAGTTTAACCATGATATGTTAATGTGGTTGCTGAGATGTGTTTCTTCTGAAGTCTAATGGAGGCTAAGATTGATTTCTACTGATTCACAATATACAGAGATCAAAATTAGCAAATGAGTTTTCATTCATTCTGAGAACATATTGCAGCTTACAAACAACTTCAAATGAAATTACAAGATGCAATCCTATACAAGTCTAATTTAGTCTAGCTTCTATCATCTATTACAAAAGCTGGGAAATAACCAGTATGATGAAGAAGCTGAAGCTGAAGATGAAAATGGAAAAAGAAGAGGAGGAAGAATGGATTGATGAAAACGACGATGAAGATGCTCAAGAACCGAGTATTTTGGTCCCTAGCAACATCCCATCCTCACCTACACCATCTTCCCTTTCCCCTTGCCCAGGACATCTGTCCTCTTCTCCTTTCCCTTGCTTCCATGGCATGAAGAACCAGGTCCTGGAGCAGGAAGACCTAACACCACACTTCGTGATGTTGGAAGAGATGGATTTCTCTTCCTAGGCCTTGTTTGGGGTCTCACAGGTGTGGAAGGAGGAAGAAATAAGGGATCTTCGTCTTCATCCTCTGAAGAGTCTTCATCAGATGTGAAAATGAAGGGAGAGACATATTGCCTCTCAGCAGGAATGGGAGCATTACTTGCTTCCCGTTTCTCCAAGGCATTCCATCGCCTTTCCAACTCACGTGCATAATCAGAATCATCTATTTCTGAGGGATATGGTGGACGATCATCAGATGAGGAGGAAGAGGAGGAGGATATGTCTATGATTTCAGGCTTGGAATACATTATTTGAGGGAAAATTGAGGTTAATTGGGAAATTAGGGTTGTGAGATGATTTGGGGTTAATTGATGACTGAGAAGTGTTATTTGGGGTGATTAAATAAGCCAAGTTTAGGCGTTATGATAATTAATGCGAGTTGGGTGGCACAGTAAAATCAAGATATTCACCAAAGATATTTTTACATTTGCTTGATTTCTGCTGATGTTGACCATTCCTCAGCAGATTTGACTTTCATTTATGCTGAAGGGTAATTTTGAATTTGGAAGTTTTTAATTTACACGTCAGACTTGGTCAATAATTAGTTCCGATAATTTTGACCACGATTGGGGAACTTCCAAATATAACCTACTTCGCATATCTCTTCCTAAACAAAATTATTCGCTTGTTACTCCATTTAAACCCATAATTCTTTGAGTAATTCATAACCGTCTCACACAAATTAATTCAAATGGCGCAACTTGAATTGAAGAGAGATCATAACAAGTATGCTATTCTGAAAAAGGCTAAGGGACATGAAGAATTTGATTTAATGGTTGAGTTTCTACAGAGATCTAAGATTCATTATGCTTTGACACATTGTCCCAATCTGATATATGAATCGATGGTAACGCAATTTTGGGCATCTGCTGCAAAGAGATCTAACACAGAGATTGTAGCTGTAATTGAAGGTGTAGAGTATGTGGTGACAGAAGGTTTGATAAGGACAAAGCTTCAGTTGGATGATGATAATGGTGTATATCACTCCAACACTGCAGAGATTCTTGCTGGGCTAAGGGAAGCTGGATATCAAAGTACTGAAACGATTAAGTGGCAGAAGAATCAATTTTGTCCTAAGTGGAGGTATTTGGTGCATTTGCTGCTCCAATGTATAAGCAACAAGTGTGGTGGATGGGACCAATTCTCTCTACAATTGGGTTGTGGTATTGTTTGTCTCTCTAAGGGTCTAACTTATAATTTTTCAAAGTATATTTTTGAAAATATGCTAGAAAATATTGATAAACAACAGCATAAGTTCTTAATGTACCCTAGGTTCGAACAAATTATTTTAGACATAACCACTGAAGATAGGACCCATGTGCCTATTAAAAGTCTTGGTTCTAAGTTGTTTGCCTCAATGAAAACAAATTATAATGGGGAACATCGCCCTCTGTTAGATGCTATGTTGCCACATGGCAATGAGAATGTAGTTGAGGGTGATGATGCTGGTAATATGCCTACTCAAAATGCTGCTGATGATGGTAATCCATCATCTTCTGGTGTTGATGCTGATGGTAATCCTTCAGTGGTAATTGAGGAAGAGCCAGCTACAACTGCTGAACCATTACCTATTTCTTCTGACCTACCACCACCTTCCCTTGCACATATGTCACATAGTCCTACTATTTCACCATCTCAGGTTGCTCCAGTTGAGCAAACTCATGAGATTGAAGATACATTTCAGTCTCTTGAGCCTGAGATCACTAGACTACCTACACCTAGCCCTATGAGAGAGCCATTTGATGAAGGTTATCCCAATGTTATACATGAGTCTGTTTCTCCTGCTGGGTTCAATGAAGCTCCACTTACCACTGAGCAATCTGCTGGTGGAGCAGAGGACCCTGTTACTCTCACTTCTGTATATGATTCACTTTGCAGGTATATGAAAAAGACTGATGATCTCCAAAAGGAGCTTGCTGATACCAAGTCTACTCTTGGTAATGAAATTGAAAGGCTGAAAAGTAAAGTTAAGGATTTGGAGGCACAGTTGAATCAGCAGAAGAAAAGTAAGGGTGGAATGGATACTACTGAAGTGCATCAGGAGGAAAATTTGGATTCTCTTGAAATTCTAGCTGAAGTTGCTAGACAGTCTCATGTTGCTCCTCCTAAAGTTGCTGAAGTACTTCCATCTAAGCCAACAATTCATTTCAGCAGAAGAAGAAGTAGAAGACAATATTTGGCAAAAAAAGCTGCTGAATCTTCCAAGGTATCTAGTGGTGATGATATTCTTATGGCAGAAGATACTGATATTCTTCAGGAGAAACAATCACCAAGTGTTATTGCTGCTGACAAATCTATTGATAAAGTTCATGCATCAGGAGATACATTCTTTGTAGAAGGGAAAGAGTATTTTAATTCCCCTGTTCATAATTCATCTGGGAATAAGCAAGTTTCTCCTGATGACATCACTGAAACCCTCAAGCCTCAAGGATCTACTGATAACATACTTAATTCAGATGTTCAAGAATTAAATGATGATCCTATGGAAGATTTGGATGTTCCTCATGATGATTTTACTGAAGGAACTGAAATGGCTGAGGATGAGATGGTTACAACTGAAGAAAGAGTTGCACAAGAAAAACTCTTCAAAGAATGGGAAGATTATAAGAAGAGTTCTGATATAGCTGAGGCATAGCAAGCCAAGTTTGATTCAGAATACCAGTCTGCTACTCAAAGATATGTTTCTACCTTGCCTATTGAAAGACAGAAAGAATTGGATGCTGCTGTTCAAGATTTTGATGAGTCAGATTGGCAGCATATTGGAGAACAAGTGATTGCTAATCCTGATTTAGCTGCAGAAATTCTTGGTGATAGGGTGGAGAAAAAGGACTGGGTTTTTGAAATTGTGCAAGAGATGAAGTTGAGGAAGAAAGTAGCAGATGAGCAAAAAGCCAAGGCTAAAAGAGACAAACCCATGACTCAAGCACAGCAAAGGGATTACATGAGAACATATGTGAAAAATCAAAGCAGTGCTTTATATAACAATGCTTGGACTAGGAAACAAGTGTGGGCACTTCCAGATGACAAATTGATTCAGATGTATAATAGAATCAAGTCTAGATGTGACAAAGATGGAATGAGTGCTTCTAAGAATATTCCTATCACTCTTGGTACTGTTGGTTCATCTGTTAATATGGATATTCCTGTTGTTGCTGATAAGGTATCTTTACCTGCTACTTCTACTGATGTACCACATGTTGCTGCTTCATCTTATGTGGATAAAGGTAAAGCTCAAGTGATAGCAGAAGATCCTCCATCTAGAAAGAGAACCAGGAAACAAATGGGGGAGGAAAGGTTGGGTGAAGAGGCTGCTAAAAGGTTAGATGCTGAACAACAAGCTGACCTGGCAAGATTTCATGAGATTAAGGAAAGAGAGGTTGAACTTCAAGCTACTAGAGCCAAACAGATGAGGAAGGCTATGGATGAACAATATGCATCTGCTGCTCTTGAATCTTCTCAGGATTCTACTGATGAACAATTAGATAATCCATCAGTGGAAACTGATGCTGCAGAGGGTGTATCTACTGAAGCTGAAGTTCTTGATGCATCTTCTCTACCTCATGATGCTATTTATGTTCCTGGAAGAAGAGCAAAGAGAATGGCTAGAGTCAGAACTTCACATTCCACACAAAGACTAATAGATGTGAATGCTTCTGATGCTTCATTTATCAGAGAAGGATCCCCTGATGATTGGCCTGAGGCAACTAGAGATTTTTTGGTTCACTGGGAGTTAACTAAAAATGGACAGATCAATACCATTTATAGATTAGATAAAACTTCTATATCCTTTACCTTTCTCCAAAAAATACTACATCTTGTTGATCATCAGGATTTGCTCACTCTAAATGATTTAGTTCACAAATTTTATGCAAACCATACTCCTACAAGGTCTGGATTATATTTATTGGGTGATCTAAGAGTGTTGTTTGATTCTTCTACTCCCACTAGTACTGGTTATGACATATGGAAAAACAATCAGAAATGGAAGGTTCAGAGTTGGAAGTTTTATCCTATGCCTTATCATGTGTTAGAAACTACAACTGGTCTAAGGCTTATTATGGATCTTGGCAAAAGATATCCTCTGACAGTGTCTCTGATGGAGAAAATGCTTCAACAAAAGTTGGAAATTCCTCCTGATCCAGTTGGGAATGCAAGATTGTTTGCTGAATCTTTGGTGAAAGTCTTCAAACTCAGAATTAGGACTTCCAGAGCAGCTTCTGTTTAATGGTATAATGTTGTATATTTGTTTTTCTTATTTATTTAGTATTAAAAAAAACAACATTTTTTGTATAGTATTGTGTATATTGTATGCAGGTTTGGTGTTCCTCACATTCATCTTTGGTCATCAACTTACCTGATTTTGACTATTCCATCAAAAAGTTGACTAGTCCAAAGGGTACAGCTTTGGTAAAGACACATCAAATCTGTTGATAGCTGTAATGGTTTGCTCAAAACCATAGGGTAATCAACTCACCCATGCTTCATTGCTGAGAGTTGAGATGGTTGTCAATTGACCATGGATTTTTCCTTTATGGATTCTAAATAATTGGCTAGCCCACATGTATATGGCTTGTGGTAAAAGCAGTGGAAAACCATATTTGGTCCTCAGTTAACCAAGATGATTTTTCATCAAAATAATTGGCTAGTCCTGAGCAAACGGCTACAGGTAAAGACATCTCAAATCCGTTTATAGCTAATGATTTGCTAAAAATCATGTGGTTATCAGTGTACCTTAAAACATTTGGCTACTCCAGTAGTGATGGCTATTGGTAAAGAGACATCAAATCCATTATTTTCAATGATTTACCTCTCACAGGAGTTAACACACCTGGATGTGATGAGAATAGTATGAAACTAATTTGTTTTGATGTACATTTAGTCATTTGTTGCTGCAAAGAATGGAGTTTTCATGTATTTGTTGATCATAGAGATCCTGTTGATGATGATTCTTTGCTGATGTTGTGTCATTTCAATCCTCTTGGTATGTAACTTCCAAGATCTATCAAGAATCTTGAACTTAACCATGTCAAATTCAAGATTAGGGGAGGATTGTTGGGAATTCTGCTAAGTGAGAATTCTGCTGAAGAATCTGCTGATGGTTTCTACTGAAGACACAGATTCTACTTATAGTTTAGTTTCTGCTGAAGTCTAGTTTCAGCATTAGTTGTTTCTGCGGATATAGTTTTTCCGTGTTTTATGTAATATAGTTAGGATATGCATGAGTTTATTTAGGAAGTGATAATGCATATCTTTTAGTAGTTTTAAAATATACGTTTCTTGGGAAACGGCTTAGGGTTCCTTGTGTATAAAATGAACACTCGATTATGTATTGAGTTGCGTTTTAGAAAACACTTTCATTGTTATTAAAAGATCCATAGAGGATCAACAGTTCTTAGTATTAAAACTTGTGTTTGTTTCCGCTTTAAAATACAAGTTACAGAGATTGTCTATTAGTGTGTTGGTGATTACATTAACATAACTAACGATTCTAGAGTGCTCAGAAGATCTATCAAGGTCTTTGTTTCAACAATGGATTCCGCCCGTGTATCTCCAGGGTTCCGCCGGGACTGACAGTTTATCTTATAATAACTTTCCAAACCAACCAAAGTCACATCAACTAAAAACTAGTCAAACACAAACTTGTGCAAGAAGACTTATGGTTAGTCAAACACACAATCTTTCCTTAAATGTATCTTGACAAACTTACCATAAATGTGATGTGACATTTCTATTTTAAGAAGTATCAAAATGTTGTGTTTTATATGAAATGTAAAATGTAGCAAATGTCTAATTATGCAAGTCTTTTAAACTAAAATTATGTTTTACTAAAAACTAAAGTTTACATTTTGTCGTTAACAAAACTTAGCAAAGATCGTAAAATATAAATAACGTTTTTAGGCGATATTTGTATTAACAGAGGCTATAACTTTATTTTTGTATTTTTGAAAACACCTTAGGAAAAGTGTTTTTGATTTTTTTAATTTTTATATTTTTATAGAAAATATTCACAAGATAGAGGAAGGTTATCCAAAACACGATTTTTAAAAACGAATATTCAAAAACTCACTTCAAACCTTCCCCGGCAGCGGCGCAAAAAATTGATAGTCACAATTTAGTATATAGTATAGATTTTCTCAAAGGAATTGCTAAGAAATAAGCAAAACCCGAGGTCGTAGTCCGTGTGAAGGTGTGAATGGAGTCGTTGAAATTCGATTCATAAAATCGTGTCGTGAAAAGTGGAAATTGTGAAAATTGTGAATGAGAAACTCAAATAATGAAAAGCAATAATAAATAATGCAGAATGTACAAGCTATGTATGCACAAATAATTAAGAACTTAAAACGGGAATTCGAATGCGATTCTTAAAACGTAACGTATAAATTAAAACGTAAATTTTTATTGAAAAATAATCCTTAAAATATGAAATAAATTTCTAAAAATCTTAAACAACTAGAAATATTTTTTTTACTTTTTATTTATTTTCTACGAATTTGTTTCTATTTTTGTATTTTTAAATGAATTAAAAATAAAAGAAATTGTAAAAATAAAAGTGAAAAATGCAAAATTAATTTTGAAAAATCTAAAATATCAGAAAAGAATTTCCTAAAATATTTTTGGATTTTTTAAGGCTTTTTCTAATTTTTATTTGATTTTTATTTATTTAAAAGTATTTAAAATGATTTAAAACTAAGAAAAATTAAGAAAAATAGTAAAAAAAATTCAGAAAAATATGAAAAATTCACAGAAATTCTAAAATATTAAAAGAATGTTGAAGAAAAATTATGAAGTGAAAATAAGCCAGTAAAGTGCTTATTCAGCTAAAAATAGCTTATAGCAAGTGCTTATTAATAAGCACTTGTCACAAAACTGTATGAAACTGAAAATACGGACTTAGTATACTCTAATAAGCTCAAAAGCACTCAAATATGATCAAATTAAACACAGAAACATAAGCAGAGAGCAATAAGCAGTATGAATAAGGCCAAGTAATAAGCAATTCCAAATCAGAATAAGCCAAAAATGAAAGAACAATGAATATCACTTTTAATCACTCAACTAAACTCAGAAACCAGAAATAAGCTCATGTTATAAACCAGTAATCCCTACTGCAAGTTCAATCTCACATCAGCATACCTATTCCAATTAACTAATAAGCAGACTACAAAAAAAGCACTTCTAATAAGCTCAAAACTAGAATATTCTAGGGGCAAATGTTACTTCACACTACTAAATTTCTAAATCTACATAAAGCCCCTATCACTAAACAACTTTTGCACACCTATTAAAAGCCTAAAACAGCAACCTGAAGAGACTGTGCAAATGGAATAGTTGACTATTATTATGCTATTACTATTTGACTTACTCTAATTTCTACTTCTCAATTCTCCTTTTAATTGTAATGATTAGCTGAAATTTAACAAGTTTTAGCTGTATTATACTAATATGTAACTATTTCTACAATTATACTAACTGATTCAACCAAATCTAACAGTTAACTAATTTTTTAAACCTAACTTTGACTAATTCTGAACTAAACTACTAATTTTATGTCCTAATTGACTTACACTAAACTAATGTGACTAAGAGTGAAGCTTATGACAACAAAATACACCACAACAAAGCCAGTAACAAACAGATCCAAACACCCCTTATTATTAACTAATACTATGAATTGATGAAATAAACTACTAATCACCAAACTAATGATCAAACTAGCTAAATTATCACTAACATAAACAATATGATTAGTCAAATACAACTAAAATCAACCACAACTCAGAAACACAGATTTGCACTAAGTTTTATAAAAGTTGAATCAATGAACTTACAAAAGCTTTCTCCTCAGCTAGAACAGAGGAGTTTCACTATGCTTGCCTGTCTTTAGACAGGCTAAGTGCTTACTAATCTCACTTTGGACTATCAGTATTCACCATGGATCACCATTTCATCATGACAGTTGACTACCATTCACTGTTTGAATTATAAAACTATGAAACTGAATACAGCAAACTCACAAGAGCTATGTATAGCTAGTATGAGATGCTAACTTCCTCTAAACAGCTTATATGAAAGCTGAATGAAATGATTTAACAACCTTTTATATATTTTTCTTATTTTCTGAATTTGATGAAAAACTTTTGATTAATATGAAAACTAAATCAAAGATAAAAGATGAATGGAATAGTTGATAAACTGAAATAAGCTGGACATTACAGAGATATAAGCTCACTAATAAGCAGTAACAACTAAATATTTGAAATGATTAAAGGAAAGCTGAATTCATTAAAGGAAAAATATTACAACTAAAACTGAAATTGAATTATTACAAACAAAGGAAATTTTGGTAGAGTTTCATTACACTATACTACACACCTAAAACACTAGCCTAACACATCTATTTATAGCAACTGAATAGAAGGATCTAGTAGGAAGGGGTCACGGATTGCCACCTTGGTGATCCGTGTGGTGTGTTTCTTGAATGCCAAACTGAGCCCATGATCATCAATCAATCATTCCTCTTTGATTAATAGCCCTTGGATCACAAAATATGACGCGTTCAATCCAATGTAAAGCTGACATCTGTCCCTTTATGTGCTTCTTAACTCTGACACACTCTTCTTTTGACATCACTAATTCCCTTCTAGAAGCCCTTGATTTGACTATAAAGCCCTTAATCTCAGTAATTGATTGGTACGGTATTTTTAGGGTTCTAAGCATGAATAGTAATTCTGGGTTGAAAGGGGGAAAAGGGGGGCGGGTAATATTAATTTACTATTATTTGACTGTGTGGAAATGAGGGTTTGACCGTGAGGTTTGGGCTTGGGTTATATAAATGGACTTGGGCTTTATTTTATTTCGGATTTGTTTAATTTGGACTTGGACTTTGTTTCTGGACCAGGCTTTTATTACTTGTAATATTTTCATAATTAGTGATATGAAATTACAAGGACCAAATGTGAATCTTCTGAAAAACTAAGGACCAAATCTGTCATTCTTTAAAAGTGTAATCCAAGGGCTTTTGTTGTCACTTTCTGAATTATGGAGGGCTTGAACTTGACTTTCCTTCAAGTATTTCTTCAAGGGATCAATTTTATCATTTTTTGAAACTTGGAGGACCAAAAGTGACAATATCATAAAACTTCATCCAGGGATAAAATCTGAAAAATCTCAAATCTCTGAGGTCTCTTTTAGGCTTTGTAGGTTCAGCTTTGACAGTCTTGGACTTATCTGCACACATTCCACTCTCGTTCTCGTTTTTGCCTATTTGTTATTCGCCTTTTATTGAAATATTCGTACCTACACATTCACAATCACAAAAACACACTTTCTTTGGCATTTTGAGTTAGTTTTTGGATTTATTAAGTCTCATTTTGGTTAAGAAAAGGTGAGTAAATAAGTACTCACCATCAAGCTTAGTCCCTTTGATATATTTTTGAATAAAATGCAAAGTTAACCCTTGAAGAATCAGAAATAGACAAGAAAAGCCCTTGGATTATATTTTGGAAGATTGGCAATTTCAGCCCCTCAACTTTGAAAAATTACAAAACTAATCCTAAAATACGTAAACCTTAAAACCTTATTAATCCTAACCAGATTTAATACTAGCCCAATCATTCCCTTAGCCCAACACCAATCCGACCCACCACCACCCCTTATTATAACCTACCAGTCCAAAATTCACCCATGTGACCCCCTTCTCCCTTGAACCCTTTGTCCCTTGAACCCTCAGTCAACCCACCACTTAACCAGTCAAACGAATAAATTAATACCCCAAACAGTAATTCGAGCCCTTTTCACTATTCACCTTCTTCAACAATTAACCCTGTACAACTAAAATTCACCTAAGTTTCTAGAAGCACCTGACATGTTGTCATACATTGCACACGCTGGCAATCCCACACAATTTGATTGGTTGATGTGAGTTGCCACATGATCCGAGCGCTCCTAATTAATGAGATGATGACATAATGATTGAAGCAAGGATCCAAGGGCCGAGGAAAGAGTTCTAGCAGCTTCCCCAAACCCTAGAAAGCATCACCCTTCCCTATAAATACCCCATCACCTCTCCCCATTTCACTATGTATAATTGGGTCGTTATGCTACTTATTTAGTTTTCTAGTAAAATTAGCTTAATCAATCTTTGTATTTGAGTTTTCAATAGTGTAATTTGAAGTTTATTAATGAAAGTTTAAGTTTCCTTTTATTAATTCATGTTTATTTAGTTTACTTAAATTCTCAATTTAGCTTGTTAATTGTTATTCAAGCTCATTTACTGTCTCTTAAGCTTCTTCTAAGCTTACTTTTCAGCTTATACAAGTTTATTTAGCCTTTACTTGTAGTTTTAAGAAACTAAAAAAATAAGAAAATCACTTAAAAAATACAAAAACATGTTCAAATTTCTTAAACTCAGCTTCAATAAGCTTTTTCTACATTAGATTAAGCTCATTCTAGCTTTCTATAGCTTTTGTGAACTTAGTTGGTACTGATTCAGATTTATTCTCATAATCTCAATAAAAGTCAACAAAAGTAAGATATGATGATGATGATGACGTCCCTTTTAGCTTTCCTTCATAAGCCTCTTCATCCTTATTCTTCATCTCTTCTTATAATTAAGCTTGGCTCATTTGTAAGTCTCACTTTAAACTTATTGCTTATTTCTGCTTGTTATAGTTATTATTTGTGAAATTTCTGCTTATTTGATCTAGTTGAGCTAATTAGTTGCTATAATACTTGTTTTCATTTACTAGTATTTACTTTGGCTAGATTTTACATTTTGATAACCATTTTTAGTTTATTAGTATCAGCTTATCTAAGTGCTTAATTTCTTATCATATTAGCTTAATATTAGTTTATTTAGTTTACTTATCAAGTTTGGTTAAGTTGGATAGTTTAATTCAGTTAAAAAGATGGAAAATCAAAAACAGTTGGATAATTAAGGAGTGTTTGGAATAGGATAGTTTTCTTGGTTAAAATTTGTTTTGACCATTTGCTTTACCATTTGCTTCATTTGATATTGTTTTCATTTCATATTAGGAGTTAGATTAATCAGTTTCGCATCATTTTCATGTAGTTTCACATAAGTTCCATTAGTGTTTCAAATTTCATTTCATGAAACAGTTTGCATCTCAAGTTATTTGCATAATCTTAGATTTGTGCATCTAGTTGTAGTTTGTTATTTATTTCTAGTTCATTCAAGATATTAAGTAGTTTTGCATTACAAGTTTCAGAACTCATCTCACTTTGGCCAATTTTCATTACTGCATAAAATACCAAAAACAGTTTCAAAAGGCCTTCACATCAGAACATTTTTTTAGCTCAAATCAACTTGGAAATTTATAAAAAAAAAATGGATTTCTGATCAATTTGGTGGTTAAACTTGGAATACAAATTGCTTTTTCAATGTTTGGTACATATTTGATTGGTAAAGTAAACTTGGTATAAGTTGTAATTTGGTATAAGTAAACTTGGCTTGCTCATCTAGTTAGTGGTAATTTTCTTAAATTTTATCTTAAGTTTTTGCATGGCTTTTGATAGGGCCAAAGTAGCTTGTTCAGGCCTGTCTGGTATAAGCCCTAAGCTAGTCCTGCTTGTTCTTCTTTTAGCTTGTCAGTCCTTTATAATTGTTTAGTTTAATTGTTTTCAGTTGCTTAGGATAGCTTGAGTTTAGTTTGAGCTTATTAGGCCCCTATGATTAGCTTATAGCTTTTGGAAATAGCTTTTTGAGTTTGTAACTTTTCCTTTTGAAGTTCTGTCTTAATATGTTTACAAAAATAAGCTTTTCTGAGCGTATTAGAGTTTTCATACAAAAAGTTTTCACAAAAATCTTTTCATTTTGCTTGTTTTTAACAGTTGTCAAAAAGAAAAAGTATATATATATATATATATATATATATATATATATATATATATATATATATATATATATATATAGTTTATAAAAAGTTGCAAAAAGGTGGGTTCAAATCTAGGACCTCATGTTCACACACCTCACACCACAACACACGGAAACCAGTTGCCCTAGGGAATTTTCTCATAAGACTTTTATAAAATTAAATACTTAACACCTTTTTCTCCTTTTGGCTTATTACCAACTGTTTGCTTAATTCTGCTTATTCCCCTGTGCTTTTTCTTAGTTTATTATTTTCCCTAACTTTTTATTAGTATAATTGATTTTTCTGTTAAGTTTCATAATTTTTCAATATCATTTGCTATTTTTCTCTATTTTATTTCTTATATTTAGTAATTAAATCATAAAAAATAGAAAAACATTCAAAAAAATATAATTCTTTTTCCTGTAATTTTCTTTTGATAAATAGAATTTAGGAAAATTATAGTTTCATTAATAGGATTAGTTTTTCTATAATTTGCTCAAAAGGCTCGGGATTTTCCCGTCACTTTGTGTTTCTAGTTAAAATTTCACTTTTTCTCAAATTTTCTTTTCTCACTTAGTTTATAATCTAATTAATTAGTTTTCTGTAATTTTTGAGAATTTTCCAAGTAAGTTTACTATTTTTCATTAATTTTCTCTTTTAAATAGTTTTTAATTCATAATAAAGAGGAGAGTTATATTAAATAGCAAACTTTTCTTACATATCAAGGGACTCATCCCTACCATCCATCTAAAAATAAATCAATGGTTGAGATTAAAAACATTTCAATATTTCACCCATTTTTTATAATTTAAATATATGTTAAACCGTTAATCATTAAACGAAAATAATTACACCATCGCGACGAGCATTTAATTATTTTTCGATAGACGGGCACTTTGATATACTTTCGACAAAAAAAATTTGTTTTTTTCACCTTTTTTTCGTGGCCGAAAAAATCATATATGATATGTAATATCATATATGATATATCATATATGATACTACGTATGTAATATCAAATATGATATATCATATATGATTTTTTCGACCAGGAAAAAAAAAGTGAAAAAAACGAAAAAAAAAATTGTCGAAAATATATCAAAGTGCCTATCTATAGAAAGATAATTAAATGCTCGTCGTAACGGTATATTTTTTTTCGCTTAACGATTAACGGTTTGAAAGATATTAATATTTGAAAAGAAAAAAAAGATGAAAGTGGGTTTTTTAAATTGTTGGGATTAATCTCACCCATTAGATCAATAGCAGGGTACCCGCGCGTTGCAGCGGCGGGTACCTTGAAATAAATTTTTTTGATGGAATTAATAAAAATGTCACTGGAAATCATTTCGACACCTAAATTTGCCTCGAGACGAAATACTAAAAGATTTGGTAAACTACACTTCCCACCCTAGCATATATTTACAATCTTAGTCCCTAATGGTGAAATAGGGTTCACACAATGTCCAAAACACTTTCCTATATAAACCTTATTATACCCTCACTTAGGGTTTGACACCCTTTCTCTCTCAAACCAGCCGCACCCTATTTCTTCTTCTTCTTCTCCAGTCGTTTTTCCGGTCAAACAAACACCACCGTCGGCCACTTAAACTCATTGCCACCACCACCACACTCCTTACAACCTCCCCATCATTTTGACGTACATCACGCGTCAAGAAACACCTCCCAACACCACGATTAACACCACCACAGCTCGAGTTCATCACTAAAACCATCTCTCTCTCGTTTTGTTGATACCGGCGGTCGAATATAGGAAACCCACCACCCTTTTTGTCGTTCTAGCGACGGTGGGGGATAAGTACATGAATTTTCAAGAGTTTTTGATTAAATAAAGATTAAAACTAATAAATATGAAGCTAAATAATTGTTTGGTATCATTTTCTTTCTTTTTGTTGTTGTCATTGTTATTTAGTCGCGAAAACAATGGATGCCATAAGCTTGAGCTCATAGCCTTGTGTATCGAGTCGAGTTTATTGAGTCGAGTCTTGGTACAGGTTCATGTCTAGGTTAAGATGGAGGGTTGTACTTCATGTTTAAATGATTGTAATATTGGTTTAAGGATGTTTTTAATGCTATTAATGTAGAATGAGTGTTGTATATTGTGTTTAAATGATTGTAATATTGGGTGTAGGGGTGTTTTTAATGCTATTAATGTAAATGAGGGTTGTGCATTGTGTTTAAATGATTGAAATATTGGGTGTAGGGTGTTTTTAATGCTATTAATGTAGAATGGGGGTTGTACATTGTGTTTAAATGATTGTAATATTAGGTGTAGGGGTGTTTTTAATGCTATTAATGTAGAATAAAGGTTGTACATTGTGTTTAAATGATTGTAATATTAGGTGTAGGGGTGTTTTTAATGCTATTAATGTAGAATTCTAAGGAAAGTGGTCTGAATTTCGATTCATACTAGTTTTTATTGTACACAATGCTTTGATTGTTGTAATTATGAAAATTTCTTGCTTTAAAGTGTTGTAAATTATGCATCATTTTTTGTACATTTGAATTTTTTGGAGAGAGAGACATTCCTCCATTATAAGTAGTATAGATAAAGATGGAGGGAAGATGGAGGGTGGAGATTAGTCCCTTGGTATGTAAAAAAATTTTGGTACTCAAATGATTTTATATCCATAATAAATAAAAGAAAATCCAAAAAAATATTTAAATCTTTTTCCTAAAATTATTTTTGAGTACTTAGGACTTTTAGAAATTAAGTTTGACGTTTTAGGTTCATTTTTCCAAGTTTTTAGATTTTAGGTTCGTTTATTTTCCGATAAGTTCACGTTTTTAGGTTACTTTATGTTTTAGCTTATGTGTGCTTTAATTACTTGCCTTAATTGCTTATTTGCTTTATTTTAGCTTATCTTTCATTATCCTTAGTGTAAAATCCAAAATATTCACTTTTATCCCAATTCACGACACGTTTCAAAAATCAAATAATCACGATTCCATTCACACCTTCACTTGGAAAACGACTCAGGAATTCATACTTTCTTTGAATTCTTTGGAGAAATACTATACTACTATTGATCTATATCAATAGGGCCCATACGCTTGAACCAAGCCCAATAGTGGCAATAACCCAACATATTTAGCCTGGGAAAGAGACTCACAGGCAAGACTCTCTCCAAGCAACGATAGTCATGAGAAACCTTTCATGGGACTGTTGCAACCGTTAGACACATGTCACTACCTTATTCGCTATAAGGTAGAGCAACAACTGTGCGCGGATCTTTCTTCACATCTAGTGAGGCCAAAAGAGGCACTCCACGTGTCGTCCCTTGTCTCCATCATTGGATATCCACCACGTGGACTATCCTGGAAATATGGATGGACACCTAGACAAGGTACGAAACCGTAGGGCCATCCCTATAAATAGGATGCTCCTTTCCATAAATGAGCCAACTTAGATTCACCACACAAACGCATCGAGCGGATTCTCACAATCCACTCCGACTACTCCGATAAGTGTTACTCCAGCTCGTGACTCCGGTCACACCTTGGGGTCCTTACCGACCGAGGGAAACCAAATTAGATAGCGGCCTCAACCCTCCAATACGTAACATACATAAACAACTATTAACAATAATGACATATTACAATGTTCAAATTTAAAAACGATACAAGTACAATAACTAAATACTATTACAATATGTGACAACTGGTAATTTTCGGGTTATATATATATATATATATATATATATATATATATATATATATATATATATATATATATATATATATATATATATATATATATATATATATATATATACTTTTAGTTATATTTCATGGAGTAATTTTCATAGGTCTAGGATGTAGCACTCGTGACTTGGCACAATAGCAAGTAAAACGTGAATTTAATTAATTTAAGTGTCACATAATGAAAATATACGTATTTATAGTCATTTTTACTGGAAAAATACTTTTAAGATTAATAGAATAAATAAAAAATTCACGGGGAAGTAGTTTCAACACTTAAACTAGCCTCGATAACGTTTCACTAAAAGATTTGCAAACATACACTTCCCACCCAAACCTACATTTACATTTTGGTCCTTGAGGGCACTTTAGGGTTGCACCCATAGTCCTTTGAGGGTCATATAAACCCCTCATCTCTCATTCGAGGGTTTGGATACCCATTTTGCAACACCTAGCTGCCACCCCTCACCTCCCCTTTCTGGCCACCAAGCTCTCACACCGCCGCCACATATAACTCACCGCGACCACCACTCTCTCCCTCGTGACTCCCTTGTCACCGATAACCACCACACATGCCGTTATTCACCACCAAACATCTCAAAATCACCACCACAACCTCAATAATCACACACCATCATCAATATTTTAGGTCCGTGCTTATTTGGAGCCGAGAAGGTAAGACCCACCATCCTTGGCCTCGTACGCAACAGTGAGGAATATGTAACTCATATAAAATGAGTTATAATAATTCATTTGAAGGTTTTGGGTTTTATAAAAATGAGATTTTATAAAAATAAAACTTATATAATCAATTCGGTATCATTTGGGTCGAGTTGTTGTCGAGTCGAGCCAAGGTCGTGGATTCAAACCCACGACCATAGCTTGTCGGTGTCATTGTTGAGTCGTTTAAATGGTTACCGAGTCGTGTATATTGGTCGAGCCGTGTATTGGCCGAGTCGTGATGTCAAATATTTAAGCCAAGAACATTGTGAAATAATGTTTATTTTCTTTGATTTTGAGGATTGGAATGACGACTATGGGATTAGGATTAGATTAACGAAATTATTGAGAAGTCGTGGTTGTGACGGGGTTTGGCGGCGGAGACCTTAGGGTCCGTTTGGTTGTCGTTGCATGGTGCCAAGAGTAGAATCCGAGACTATTAGGGTCTCGGCAAGGTGATGTTGTGTTGATATTGTTGTGGTTACGAATATTGGGACGGAGATAGATGGAGATGGAAACGAGTCGTAGGATATTGGCCGTTACATGTTGAAGTTGTTGTTGAATTGCGGCATTATTTTTGTGAACTTATTATAAATGTCGTGATCTAAGCAAGTCAAGTGCCATCGGGACTTTGTAGTCTCGACAAGCCGAAAGAGGATTAATATGATACTTGTGATAATATCATTGACTATTTGAATCGATTATAATAAATACTCGAAGTTGTGACTCAAAAGATGAAATGACTCGTATATATATAATGAGTAGAAAACTTAAATAACGTAAATGGAATATGAAAATGATATCGGTAAGTAATAACTAGAAAATATTAACTAACGATTTAAAGTTGTTACTTAATATTTTGTTGTTAAAAAGGGGTAAATATTAAATAACTTGTAACAAAGTTATTTAACACTTTTAATAAATGAAAATCAATAAACTATAATAAATAAAAATATATGCGAGTTATTTAGTATTTCAAGGGCACGTTTATCGAGAATTACCATTTATGGAAATGCTGAGGTTTATATTGAACTAATGTTGAGTTACAAATCGGTTAACGTTAATATATCTGACCCACATGGTTATCAGACTTACTAGACTTACGAGTCCAATAAGGGCCCAATGGACATGTCGGAAGGAAAATTTATTAAGGAGTACTTATCCTTACGACTCATCAAGTATAATGATTTGGGTTTAAGTGGATGAATGAGACAAATGAATTTCGAGACTTATCGTAGCGACCAATTTGATGAGAACTCAATAATTCATTTGCAAAATTTATCGGATCTAAACGCAAATCATTGGTCCTTATCTTGTGGGTCATTAATGTCATCAAGTCAATGTCTAGCGTGAGTTCACTTGAGTCTATGTCATGTCCCCACCGCACAGACAATGATACCAAATACTAACAAATGGATATAACGAGAAACTTTGAGATTTAATAATGGGTATTACTTGGGATTAGTTAACTTATAGAAGTTTTTACGTTTTTGAACTAGACGTTAAAACGAGTTTATTATATTAGGTTGTGCCGAGTCCACAATGCAGTGACATTCTAGCTACCGTTGTATTTTCTTCTATCATATCATCTCTCGCCTACTTCTTGAGGTGAGTTCATGACCCCTACTTTTACCGTTTTTCTAATTGTTTTGGAGGAGAATACATGCTTGTGTTTACTTTATTTTTATTGGTCAATTATTTGGATGTTTATCGATTTTATTTGGTTTTGGTTAATTTATGGTCTCGTTGTCGTTCACTATATTGCTTTGTTAAGGATTTGGTTAAGGGCTGCAAGTGTAGAGTTATTATATTATGTCTACTATTATGTAGGGGTATAATAACGTGTCTACTAGTGCGGTATAGTCTATAGTGTGCACCTACAGGAAGATATTTTGGTTTCCGATATGAGATGCGATGATGTTGATGTTTTGGTCTAGTACAGTAAACTGTTCAATTTTTGGTTCATTCTTTTTATGTATTGCTTTGAGTCTAAACCTATGAACTCATCAGCGTTAGCTGACCTTTTAGCATGTATTCTCAGGTACTGAGTAATGCTTATGTTGCTGCTTATTTGGATGGGAGGCTTGGCAAGTGGCGTGGTTGAATGGATCAGTCAGACTCTGATAAAATAATTTGGGACCTATCTTTATTTATTTTGGGCTTACAACTTTCTTTTGGGGAATAAATGTAGACTTTAAATCTTGACTTATATTATCTATTTAAATTTATTATTGTTATTCTGTTCTTATAATCGTGTTGTGCACTAATCTAAGTAGCATCCCAAAACTTTGGAAAGTCTTCCGCTGTACCAAATTTTAGGGGTATTACACAATATGACATAAATATTTAATCATCTAAATCGACATATTCATGATTACGGTCACAATAACGTTGAATATACGTATTTAGTCGAGCTAAATACAGGCGTTCCCATCCAGATGCACAATCAAATTTGTATCTTTTCCAATATGGATGAACATAAGGCATCAGATAATCTCATTTCAGATCCACTCTTACAAAATGCATACCATGTAGCATGTATAAGTGTTATTATTATGCTCTCATGTCGTTGCGATTCTGGTGGACTAGACCAAAACGGAAAACATGCATTGCTACCACACACGTTTAACGTTATACATTGAAGCAATTAGAAGACCTGATTCTGGCATGTCCATCCAGTTTTCCTCTCGTGCAGGACCCAATCCTGTGAAATTCAAGGATCTGTAAATGTTAGAAACATTTTTGCTTCCAAGTTTACATGTGTAATATTCTTCATGATCGTTTAATTCGTTCCATAATTCTAATCGAATTTGAGGCCATGAATCTTCGTGGAGACTTAGGGTTGTGCAAAAAAACCGAATCTAAACCGAAAAAGACCGAGAGACCGAAACCAAAAAACCGAAACCGATTGAAAAACTAATGGTTCGGTTTTTGTAATTTATAAAAACCGAAGTTTACGGTTCGGTTTGGTTTTAGCAAAAATACCGAACTGAAAAAAACCAAACCGACAAAATACATACAATCTTGAAAACTCATGTTTCAATTGCTTCTTGAATGTGTCATTTATACACTTGAATGAGTTGTCATTTAAAATTTTGGTGGTAGTTAATTTTTTTTATTATCATTATTGTGTCACTTTATGATGCATAAACAATTCTCTTTTATAATTCTTTGAGTAAATGTCATAAATCGTCCCAGTGGTTTACCGGGTTAAACAAAAATGGTCCATAAACTTTTTTTTACCCGGATCCAGTCCCTGTGGTTTTGACCAGTTACGGGTTTGGTCACTGAGACTAACTATCGTTAGTTTTTTCCGTTAGCTAACGACCGTTTGGAACAAATATTTGCACCGTTAGTCCTATATTTGCACCGTTAGTCTTTTATACTAACGACCATTTATACTTAACTCAATTTTTTTCCTTTTATTAAAAATTAAAAAAATTAAAAATAATAAAAAATTAAAAAAATAAAAAATAAAATTTGGTTTTCTTATAAAATTTTTCACCTAAATATCTTTAAAATTTATACACATTTTATACACGTTTTAATACACACATTTATTTTACCTTTTTATATAGACATTTTTATATTCACATTCTTATACACACGTTTTTATATACACTTTTTTATATACACGTTTTTATACACGCGTTTATACATACGTTTTTATACACGTTTGTAAAATAACGTATGTATAAAAATCTGCGTATAAAACTGTGTGTATAAACGTGTGTATAAAAACATGTATATAAAAATGTGTGTATTAGAACATATTATAAAAACGTGTGTATAAACGTGTGTATAAAAACGTATGTATTAGAACTGTGTATAAAAAAATGTGCATAAACGTGTGTATAAAAACGTGTGTATAAAAATGTGTGTATTAGAACGTGTATAAAAACATGTGTATAAAAACATGTATAAAAACGTGAATATAAAATGTGTATATAAAAAGGTGAAATAAATATGTGTATGAAAACATGTATAAAAATGTGTATAAATTTTAAAGATATTTAGGGAAAATTTTTTATTAGAAAACTAAATTTTTATTTTTAATTATTTTTAATTTTTTGTTATTATTTTTTAAAATTTTTATAAAAGGAAAAAAAAAGTCAAGTATAAACGATCGTTAGTATAAAGGACTAACAGTGCAAATATATGACTAATGGTGCAAATATTTGTTGCGAACGGTCGTTAGCTAACGGAAAAAACTAACGATAGTTAGTCTCAGGGACCAAACCAGTAACGGGTCAAAACCAGAGGGACTGGATCCGGGTAAAAAAAAGTTTAGGGACCATTTTCGTTTGACCCGATAAATCACAGGGACAATTTATGACATTTACTCAAATTCTTTTTTATGATCGATAGTTTCTTATTGTCATTATTTTGTGTTTCTTTGTTCCTCAAATTTGGCAAAGTTATTATAGGTTGCATTAGAAATTCAACCATTGAAAAACCAAACTATTTATATACGAAATAAAAACCAAAAAAACCGAAAATAAACCAAAACCGAACCTAGAATAAATCGAAACCGAACAGTTTATAAAAAGGAAAAACTGAATATTTTTTGTTCGGTTTCAGTTTTAGCCAAAAACCGAGCCAAACCGAACCATGCTCACCCTTAGTGGACACCGAGACATGCAACAACTGCTCGAAAACCACAATTTCCATTACTTAAGACCATTTGAATACTCTTGACGTGTGGTTACGATTTTTTTTTTTTTTTTGGAATTTGGGGCAAAAATTCAAGTGAATTATGAATTTGGGGCAATAATTCAAGTGTTTGGTTCATGTATGCACCAGACACTGATTGATCCTGATACATGTGTGAATCATGCATCGAGTGATCTTGATACGAGTATGTTGTTGGTATGAAGGCGCCAATTTTCTTTCTTTTACTTTGTGTGATTGATCCAGAAATAGTTTGGGACAAATATCATACTTAAATTGAACCCACCACAACGCGCGATGTTGGCACGGGAAGTGAGATTTCGACACGTATACGGGAGTGTTTCATCGCACGATGGAGAGGGTGCCACGTGGCTGTCTAACATGATGCGACATTTCGTCGCCTTCCTTTCTTGTGCCTATAAATAGTCCATTTTTCTCACATTTTACCACCGTAATTTTTGCAATTTCTCTCTCTCTGTCTCGCCATTCTTGTCTTGATTTCCGAAAAGTTCCTTTTTCGTTCGGTCAGTTATGTTTTTTTGCTTCGGCAAGTACGTTTCGATTTTTCCTTATAATTTTCTATTCATTATCTGGTTATATCCCCTTCCCGGCAACACGATGTCCGAAGCAGATGAATTATCGTCCTCCTCGGTGGGTGAGGAAAACGTGTTAGGAGTTGGTGATCCCCTGGCGAAGTTTGTTGTCCAAAAATTCACTTCACGTATGGACGCCGAAGGGGTTCGTTGGGTAGCTAAGGAGTTCGGTACATCGCGGGATTTACATCCGAGGTTACCCCCGAGTGATTTTACGATGGATCAATTGGTCGATAATCATGCCGATGCTATAGGCCTATATCTGGAGTATGTTTTTCGATGGTGGCCTAAGCGTGCCTTTTTCTAGCTTCTTGTTGGATGTGATTCGGTATTTCAAAGTGCGCATCTCCCAGTTGGTTCCGTTGGGCTTACATCGCGTGACTTTGTTTGAGGTATATAGCCGCAATCTACACATCATCCCGCCACTCCTCTATTCCGAGTGTTCTATGAATTGGGGAAAGGAGGTCACTGGTTTACTTTCAAGAAGAGGGTGGGCAGAGATAAAAAAAGTTTATTTCAAGGAGATTTTGACAGGTTTGAAAGGTTGGAAAGATCAATTCTCCTTTATCGACCGAAGAGCCATTCCCTTCACCATGCCGTGGAGGCATAATGATTCGGACATTTCGGATCCTTATCCGACAGGGTTATTTGACCTTGTTGCGGCTGCTAAGTTGGAGGCACATGTGATAGATCTCATAAAGATTCCTCCCAGTTTTATTTATGCATTGGGGTTGACCTCCCATTGGAAATATCCTGGATATCGGGCGTCACTGGTGGATGCTAAGGGGAGGGGTATACCAGATGACCTTTGTCTTTCTTTTTCCATATTTATTTTTCATTTTCTGAATGACTTTATAAGTCTTTACTTATGTTGTGTTTTTGCAGCCATCAATATGTCTGATTATCTTATTCGTCTGAAGCTTCGAAAGAATGCTACTATGATTCAAGGTTATAAATATCGAGAGGGTTAGGCTCATGAACTTCATGTGACTGCTCCCGCAGATTCGAATACTGCCATTCCGAAAAAGACGGACGATCTTCGGAGGGTTGAGGTTGCTGATGATAAAGTGTTGGCCGCGAAGGAGAAGAAGAAAGAACAAGCGGCTGCGAAGGCTGCGGCCAAGGCCGCGGCCCAACAGGCCAAAGGTACAGGGGTGGTGCCACCTAAGGGTCAGGCAAAATGGGCTGTCGGGGAAAGTGGGTCGTCTCGGCCTTTGAAACGAGCAAATTTGTCAGAGGCTTCTCCAATGGTGGACTTAGATTCTCCTGAACATGTTTCTGGTCCCTCTCCGTTGAGTGTTATTCCTCCAGATGACGGGAGTAAGGTTCATAGTGGTGAAGAGGTTAGTTATCAACTCGAAGGGTCGGTTCAGTCAAGCCCAAAGAAATCTAGGAGATCTGGCAAGAAAAGATCTGCGTTAGGGGGTTCTCGTCCTGTCGAGAAGTCCAGTCATATGTCTCGTTAACTTGCGTGTATTAGTTTTGTTAATTTATTTACTTTTTCTCACTATGTTTTTATTGGTTTAGGAAAATTCTCCTCGTCCTTCTTCTAAGGCAGATCGGGGGAAGAGACCAGCATCTGAGGAGTCAGTAGCTAAGATTCATGCCCCTCAATGGGCCATCTGGACGAACACTCGCCTGACTAACGCTTTGGTGTGCAGAAATTTAATGATGCATCTCCCGCCACAGGTCAAGGAAGAATTCTTGTCAGATTTTGATGACGTCGAGGCTTGCAACCGTGCTTGGATTGCTTTGGCCCGGAGTGCCATGATGCAAGGTGATATGTGAGCACGCTTCGAGATTTTGTTGGGGGAGTATAACGAAGTGAATGAAGCTCACAAGGGTTGTGCGGATTGTGTGAAGAAGAACTTTAAGGTTTTGGATAGTCATTGCAAGGAATTGAAAGCTTTGAAGGATGGGCATGCCGGTTGTATTTCTAAGCAGGAGGAATTGGATGGACGGGTGCCCGAACTCGAGAGGGAGAAGGAGGAATTGAAGGGTGTTTCGGCCACCCAAGTTGAGAATATTAAACACCTGGAGGCTTCCTTAGCCCAGATGAAGATTTCCCTAGAATTCGAGCAGAAGGACAATAAAGAATTGATGTATGTAAGGGAAGATCTAGCGATGAAAGCTGGTCAAATGGAGATGGAGCAGTTTAAGGTGATTCGGGAATTGATACCGACTATGGTGGAGCATTTGTTGGGAAGTCACGAGTACAAGCAGGCTCTCTCCATTCCTTTCAGCTTGTTCGAAATGTCCGGGTTGTTAGACGGGTTATCTCTGTTCTCCGGAAGATGTAAGCCGATTGGCTGCCGAGATGGAAGACATGGACTTGGAAGCTGGTTCTAAATATCAAGAGCTCTATGATAAGCTTTTTGTCATGAAGTATCCATACATAGAGAAGATCTGCAAGTTCTACTATCTTCCTTTAGACGAGTTGTTCAAGGTGTGCCCAGACCCACGTCCGGTGAGTGATGACACCGAGGCATATTCTAACGCCGTTGCTGGGGGTTCAGGCACAAACATACAGGTTCTTCATTCAGAGACTGGTCCTTTGATTGTTTCATCTGCAACCCAGCCTGTCAACTCGTTCGGCCCAGTGCTTACGTTTGCGGCCACCACTGACAACGTTGACAAGTCCGTTGATCAGGAGGTAAATGATGAGGATGGTTCGGCCGCTGTTCTTTGAGTATTCTAAAGATCTGTCTGGTTTTAGGGTCCGGGTGCTTCCATTTTGACCATGGGTTAAAGCATCGTGTATTGATACGTGGGAATCGCACCATGTTTTACCTCTCGAGGGATCTCGAGAAGCTTACAACCCCCACCAGGCAGTGTACTTGATCGTTGTAGTATAGCATAGAGACAAGTACCGGGGGATTGATCGTTCAACTCAGGAATAGTGTCGCTAGGATTAGAAAGCCTAAAAACTAGGTCTAGAGGTGAGGGATGATTCTTTTTGTATTTTTTTTTTTTATGAAAAGCAAGTAAAAATCTCGGGTTTTGGAAGAGTGGGCGGAATTAGTTGCTAGCCAACTAACCCAAATTAACTAAAGATGCAATCAAAATAAAATACAGAAATGAAAATAAAGCTAATTATACTAGTGGTGTAAACAATGATAGGGAAAGTTGTGTTTACTTAGGTTTCATTACTCCCTAGATATCTTTTACAGGTTGATAGTTTGTTACAATTGCATAGATGACGGGTCATATTCCTTAATACTAGTCGTAGGGCCGTGTACAATATTCCCTAACTATATAGGATCCTACTTCACTCCTATGTCGAGCCGTTAGAAGCTCCTAACATGGGATCATTAGAATTCTCCTACGCATTAAATACAACCAAAAATCATAGTACACCTTTGATCATGTTTCTTAAGACGTTCAAGCATGTTACTAATGGAAGTCTGCCAGTTTTCTTAAGCCTAACATCGAATACAATCATGCGTAACAACTATAAACAAACAATCAACCCATAATTAACATCTAGGTTTCACTACATCTAAGCAAGCACAAAAGAGATCTAGCCGAGCATGTTAAATTAAAGACAAGTGTAAGATATATTCAAGCAACACATAGACATATTGATTGAATTGAAAGAGTACTTATCTCAAATTGACATGAAAATTTCAAAGGGTTGAAACCCTTGAAAAAGCTGGAAAAATGCGACCTAGGGTTTTTCCCTCAAAGTTGCACACTAATGAATGAAATTTGGAAAACTATATATAGATTATACAGGGTGACGGCGTCATGAAGAAATCTGTGACGCCGTAAACTCGCCGCCCATAATAAAATCGGATTGCCTAGATCCACTTTTGACGCCGTCATGTGTAATTTTCTTCTGGGACGTCACTAATTCTTGGACCATGACGGCCTTGGGTGACGCCGTCATCTCCTTAGTACAAAATTTTCTGGATCATCACGTGTATCATTCACTTCCACCTCTTGTATTACTCTTGACGCCATCATGAAGAAGCTTGTGATGCCGTCAGGTACTGTTCCCAGCAAGGAAAATTAAGACTTTGCCGTTTTTTCACTTTTATGCTCCAAAAACGTCCAAAATGCTTCCTTTTCCAGATTTCACTCCAAAAGTACCTAAAATGACAAAAGGAACGATTTAGGGCAATATTTGATCAAATAAATTCGAATTCAGGCTTAAATGACCCCTTAAAAACGGTTCATTTTTCGCCTCATCAAATACCCTTACACTTGAGATTTGCTTGTCCTCAAGCAAATGCGCTTTTATTCTAATCAAAATACAAGTTAGGGGTCGTTTAACACTAATATAAAAGTAATTACAACAAATAATCGTTCCACTAAAGACCAAAGACAAGCACGGAGGTCATACACTAGCACCTCACAAATAGTGTTTAGATACTCACATCTCTCGGGTGTAATAAAGTATATATCACAATATGGAAATGGAAAACATCTATCACTACCTGTCATAGCAAAATAGATTACCATAGGCTTGGGAAAGGATCAAACCACCACATGGCGTAAGCACCTAGGATAAACTATCAAAGAGGTCTTTTAAAGGGTTATAACGTTAGGTGTAGGGATATGGATTACACAGTTTTGTTGGATATAGGCAATATTTACTGGTGGCAAGTTAATCATCTTGGTTGATTACATGTACAATATGGCGTTGCTAAGCCAAGACTAGACTCGACTTAAGCTAATAAATCAAAAATAACAAAAGCATCAAATAAACATAGAATGAAACAGGATGGTAGTCCGTATGTTTTTTTTCTTCTTTTTTTTTTTTTTTTTTTTTTTTTTTTGCGCATACACTCTTACCATACCATCCAAAATAATACATCATAGGGTATGTACATTCCCCTTACACTTGAATTTTTACATACTTTACAATAAACTAATCTAATGACTCGAATCAAGATAATCAAAAAACTTGAAGTACTTTTAAGATTAATACACATATGAGGGTAATAATTATGATGTTTTTCCCCATTACTCCATAACATTAGTACTTTACCCATGAGTCTCAATCTTCCCAAAACAATATGTACAAGATATGACTCGACTTAGCAACCATGTAATCAATTAGATAATTAACTAAGGGTTTAAACAAATAACAATAATACACTAAAGATGAGTGCATACACGGAAGGCTAAGGCGATTTGGGTGTACATTTGGGTGGATTGTTAACAAATTATATCTTTAGTAAGATGCTTAAAGTTAGAAACGAAAAAGATAGGCTCGGAGGGGTGTACTAGGGGTATCGTGTACTAAAAATGAGTACAACGCTAAGGTGTAGGAAAAATTAATTCACTTTACTAGCCAAGTAATATGACTTAAATGGTCAAGTAATTATGATACGGGTTTAATACAAGGGTGATCTTAATGCCTCTTATCATGTAGTAAATCCTACTACACGAATGTAGTCTCACTAGCGGTCTCGGGATGCATCACTAATGCAAGTTCTAGAATCTAAATGCTACCGGTACACTCATAAGCACTAATAATGAATGCTTTTCCTATCAAATCTAAAGGCGAACCTCACATATTTGGGTGGAAAATTTTTCTAAATGGTATGGTTTTGTGCTAGTCATACAACTCCTATCCATGAGACGCTTGCTAAGGCTAAAGTTTCCCTCCTAAATGTTGTAAAAAATTTTAAATTTGGCGCTAAAATTACATTAACAAGTATTTATCTTAGTTTTATTACACACCTACCATCGAACAAACAAACTCAAGTGCAATTGTATCCTATAAGGTATCATCATTTACCCTCCCCTTACACTTAAGATGAACAGTGTCCCCAATGTTCAATTAAATAATGTAAAAGTAAAATAGGTAAAAGAATGAAAGCAAATACTCCCCTGATTCGTTCGGTGTGGATAGTGTGTTAACAAGGTTAGATCTTCCTCCAAGAAAATGAACATTCAAAGCTTCCCTTTCAGAAAAATAAATCATCTTCTTGTCATACATAACCTGTTAAACCTGAGAAAACAAACAAGGCAACCTCGCGTAAAATCGGCGGCAATCTATATATACTACCAAGTCCTAGAAAACAAATTAAGATATAATGCTTGTGGAATGAATGTTTGCAGATTTCCTGGAGTTTATAAAACTAAAGAATTACCAAAAACTTTAATACTCCGTTAGAAAAACAAAACTCGCAAAATTTCCATAATTTTACACATGACGCTGTCAGGAGTTAACTCCTGACGCCGTCAAGAGTGACCTGTAGAAATCTTTATGTTAAGTTTCCGAAAAATTTCTGGAAAAACTTATGTCCTACTTCCTGGAAAATCCTGCAAAACATCATTATGACTCGATACAAGCATTTGACTCTAACAAATACTAATACACATGTTCATTTAATATTGTGGAGAATCATGATCAATCTCGTTTTTATAAACAAATTTGGGGTTTTCCCCTTACACTTAGCTTTTTCAAAATACCTTTATATGAAGTTAAGACGAAGTTAAACGACAAAATAAAGCATTTTCACAATTTAGTTTTGAAACATGGTCTACTAAAAATAAAAATAAAGCATGCATACGGAAGCAAATAACAATCAAACAAATAAAAATCACACAAAACATGGGTTGCCTCCCAAGAAGCGCTTTTCTTTATTTACGAGTCTTGTAGCTAGACTCAAGGTCATGGGCAATTACGTTTTCCTTTCCCACTTTTGTGCTAACTCATAACATCTAAGCCAATTCTCATCACGCTTGTACTCAGGGCCTAGATTCATGCAACCTGAATAGTATGTTCGCTTCCTCTCACAATAAACATCATTATCAATTCTGTCGTCCTTAACCTCATAAGGTCGAATCTCATCAATTTGTAAATTCTTGATGTCATTTAATTCGTCCCTCATGTGAGGCATCATAAAACTGATCTTTTCTATCCCATCAGTCAACTGAACCATTCCCTTCCCATGATCACAATACATTTTAGTCATATCAACAAAAGGTTTCCCTAGGACCATTTCTCCTAAGTGTGGATCTATAATGCCTCTAACATCTTCTAGGATTACAAAGTCGCATTGATAAGTAAAATTTCCTACAAAGATGTGTACCCCTTTAACTCTCCTGACAAAATTACATAGTCTATTAGGGTTGTAGGGGTCTTTTCTAGGGCTTAACCTTTCATTCATTATCCAGTTGTAGTAGAGCCTAGACATAATATTCATGGGTGCTTTTAAATCAATGTATGTATGCTCTCTAGACATGTACCCAATCATGCAAGGAATTTTTATGTTCCTATAGTTATGCCTCCTAATCCATGGTATCTTTATATATTTTGAGGGGCAGGGGTGTTGTAAAAGAAATCTGTGGTAACTCAATTCATCAGGGGTTGGAGAGAAGTCTGTAAACTCAATTTTCATTTGGAGGGGCTTATTAAACTCCTTAAATGTGTTAACTTCTCTCTTTCTTCTTTTACGCGCTATAAGCCTCTTGCTAACTTCTAAACGGCGATTCTCTAAATCCATAAAGACAAACCTAATACGAACAAAGACACAAAGAAATAAGATAGACTAAAGAAAACCTAGATATAAAAATAAAATCTTGCTAGAAAGGAATCTAGCAAGTAGACCTAATAAAAAGAAATTCTAACCTAGACAATAACTATTCCCCGGGCTGCGGCGCGAAAAACTTGATACGTGGGAATCGCACCAAGTTTTACCTCTCGAGGGATCTCGAGAAGCTTAGAACCCCCACCAGGCAGTGTACAGGATCGTTGTAGTATAGTATAGTGACAAGTACTGAGGGATTGATCGTTCAACTCAAGAATAGTGTCGCTAGGATTAGAAAGCCTAAAAACTAGGTCTAGAGGTGAGGGATGATTCTTTTTGTATTTTTATATTTTATGAAAAGCAAGTAAAAATCTCAGGTTTTGGAAGAGTGGGCGGAATTAGTTGCTAGCCAACTAACCCAAATTAACTAAAGATGCAATCAAAATAAAATACATAAATGAAAATAAAGCTAATTATACTAGTGGTGTAAACAATGATAGGGAAAGTTGTGTTTACTTAGGTTTCATTACTCCCTAGATATCTTTTACAGGTTGATAGTTTGTTACAATTGCATGGATGACGGATCGTATTCCTTAATACTAGTCATAGGGCCGTGTACAATATTCCCTAACTCTATAGGATCCTACTTTATCCTATGTCGACCCGTTAGAAGCTCCTAACATGGGATCATTGGAATTCTCCTACGCATTAAATACAACCAAAAATCATAGTACACCTCTGATCATGTCTCTTAAGACGTTCAAGCATGTTACCAATGGAAGTCTGCCAGTTTTCTTAAGCCTAACATCGAAAACAATCATCCGTAACAACTATAAACAAACAATCAACCCATAATTAACATCTAGGTTTCATTACATCTAAGCAAACACAAAAGAGATCTAGCCGAGCATGTTAAATTGAAGACAAGTATAAGATATATTCAAGCAACACATAGACATATTGATTGAATTGAAAGAGTACTTATCTCAAATTGACATGAAAAGTTCAAAGGGTTGAAACCCTTGAAAAAGCTGGAAAAATTCAACCTAGGGTTTTTCCCTCAAAGTTGCACACTAATGAATGAAATTTGGAAAACTATATATAGATTATACAGGGTGACGGCATCATGAAGAAATCTGTGACACCGTAAACTCGCCGCCCATAATGAAATTGGATTGCCTAGATCCACTTTTGACGCCGTCATGTGTAATTTTCTTCTGGGCCGTCACTAATTCTTGGACCATGACGGCCTTGGGTGACGCCGTCATCTCCTTAGTACAAAACTTTCTGGATCGTCACGTGTATCTTTCACTTCCACCTCTTGTATTACTCTTGACGCCGTCATGAAGAAGCTTGTGACGCCATCAGGTACTGTTCCCAGCAAGGAAAATTAAGACTTTGCCGTTTTCTTCACTTTTATGCTCCAAAAACGTCCAAAATGCTTCCTTTTCCAGATTTCACTCCAAAAGTACCTAAAATGACAAAAGGAACGATTTAGGGCAATATTTGATCAAATAAATTCGAATTCGGGCTTAAATGACCCCTTAAAAACGGTTCATTTTTCACCTCATCATGTATTCTATGTGAAGCTTATTTTTAAATTTCTCCATTGGTTATGTTGGGTTCCGGGTTACTCCCTTTTGACTAGGGATTAAAGTTTCTCCGGTTCCCTGTGAAGCTCATCTTTAAACTTCTTTCCGTTAGGGTATATGGTTCGTGCAGGAAGGCGCGTGACGAATATTATGAATGTGGATGAAATAAACATTTATTTTTTGGGCGAATGTAATGAATATTATGAAAAACTTTTTATTTTCTATTTTTTGATGAGTGCGATGAATGGCGTTGATGATCCTTTGTTTTTTGGATGAGTGTAATATGTAGTATGAATGTTATGGCCGAAAGGCGTACTTGTTGTTCATGTCTTCTTTGTTTTCCTTGTGATGTTTGCTTTCGTCTCTCTTTTTTTTATATTATGTATGTGTACCTGGCATGCGTTGCGTTTTTGACTTATCGCATATACGACTTCTTTCTTTGACCGAGACGGTTCTCGGATGGTTTGCCATCCGGCACTTTAGTTATTTGGCTGGTACTGAGCATTTTACCAACTCGGATGTTTAAGCGCCATTCGGAACTTATCCGAAATTGTAGACGAGACGACCCTTTTTGGGTGTCGAGTGGTTTGGGCGTCGTGCGCCATTCGGCATTTATCCGAAATTGTAGATAAAACGCCCCTTTTTGGGTGTCGATCCATTTGGGCATCGTGCGCCATTCGACATTTATATGAAATTGTAGATAAGACGACCCTTTTTGGGTGTCGATCCGTTTGGGCGTCGCCATTCGGAATTTATCCAAAATTGTAGATGAGACGATCCTTTTTGGGTGTCGATCCGTTTGGGCGTCGTGCGCCATTCGGCATTTATCCAAAATTGTAGAGGAGACGACCCTTTTTGGGTGTCGATCCGTTTGGGCGTCGTGCACCTTTTAGCATTTATCCGAAATTGTAGATAAGACGACCCTTTTTGGGTGTCAATCCGTTTGGGCGTCGTGCGCCTTTTGGCATTTATCTAAAATTGTAGATAAGACGATCCTTTTTGGGTGTCGATCCATTTGGACGTCGTGCGCCTTTCGGCATTTATCGGAAAATGTAGATAAGACGACCCTTTTTGGGTGCCAACTATCTTTGGACACTGATCACTGATCTCCGGAGGTCGCGAACCACCCGGAGGGATCATTTCAATTTTTGTTATATCTGAAAAACTTTATGTGGAGAAAATTGCCTTCCCTTTTTCGTAAGGTAGCTGTATTTATCATTCATTAGAAATGGAGAACGGGCTCTTCCAAGCCTTACATCTTTCATTTTACCTATTACATGAAACATTTCCTAAGATTGATAGCATGCCATGTTCGTGGCACGTCTTCTTCGTCCATGGTGTGAAGCTTATAGGAACCATTCTGATAGGCTTCTATAATTCGATAAGGTCCTTCCCAGTTCGGTCCTAACTTTCCTTGGTCTTCCACCCGGCTGGCCTCATTCTTTCGGTATACGAAGTCACCATCCTTAAATACTTCTCGACTAACCCTTCGATTGTAATACTAATCCACTTTCTTCTTGTACTTTGCCTCCCTTATTGCGTCCATCTCTCTTCGTTCTTGCAGAAGGTCTAAGTTCAATTGAATATCTTCTTCATTGTCCTCGACATTTATTATCATTGTGCGGAAGGTAGGCATGCCTATTTCGGCAGGGATGACCGCCTCACTTCCGTATGTTAGACTGAAGGGAGTTTCTCAGTTACTGGTTTTAATGGTGGTGCGGAATGCCCATAGGATATTTGGTAGTTCTTCTACCCATCTGGCTCTTTCTCTGCCGAGCCTTGATTTGAATCCTTTCATGAGACTTTTGTTGGCTCTTTCTACTAGCCCATTGGCTAGATGGTGAGCCACTGTCGTGTTGATCTGTGTGATGTTCAACCTTTCACACCAGCTTTTGAAAGGATCACCAATGAAGTTGCTCCCATTATCTATCATGATTATTTTGGGCAATCCGAACCTGCAGACGATGTTTTCCCAAACAAATTTCTTCACGTCCTTCCCGATGGTTTTGGCTAATCGTTTGGCCTCCATCCACTTCGTGCAGTAATCAATTGCCAAGATGATGAATTTGACTTTACATGGGGCTTCCGGAAGAGGACCCAACACATCCATAGCCCATTGGAAGAATGGCCATGGTGCCATTACTGAAGTCAGTGCGGTTTTTGGGAGCTTCGGCATAGGTGCATGTATTTGGCAAGAGTCGCATTTCTGGATTACCTATCTGGCATCTGATGCATGGTTGACCAGTAATAGCCTTGCCTCATGAGTTTCGCCACCACGGACCGTGGTCCGAAATGCATTCCGTAGACACCTTCATGAACCTATCTTATTATGTAATTGGCCTGGAGTGGCCCTACACATCTTAACATCGGGCCCAGGTAGAATTTTTTAAACAGCACATCATCTATCATAGTATAATGGCTTATCTTCATCCGAAGGGCTCGAGCTTCAATCTGGTCTTCCGACCAGATCCCTTCTTTCAGGCACCAAATGATTGGGGACGTCCAGTTCTCTTCTTCCTCTTCCACTATTGCATTGACAACTTTTTCTTCAGTTGATGGTTTTTCTAGAACTTCTACCAAAATTTCTTTCGTCAAATGGTCGACTGCAATGGATGCTAGCTTACTCAGCACACCGGCCTTTTGGTTTTGTGCTCTGGGGATGTTTTGTATCTTGAACTGTTCAAAACAAGCGAGGTATTCTTTGGCTTTGGCTAAATACTTTTCCATATTTTCTTTGTATGCCACGAAGTTTCCATTGATTTAGCTTGCCACCAGGTTTGAGTCTACCTTCACACTAAGCACTTGTATTTTCATTTCCCTGACAATCCTTAACCCTGCCAGCAGTGCTTCATATTTGGCCCCGTTGTTGGTTGCATCGAAGTTTAATCGTAGGGCGTAGGTTTATCGCTTTTATCCGGGCTGACTAACACCAACCCTGCCCTGGCGCCTTTTTTGCTAGAAGCTCCATCGGTGTATAGCGTCCACTCTTCTGGTTGAGAGATATCACATATCTCCATGCCTTCCCTTTTTTGACTTTCTTCCACTGTATTGATCGGAATTTCATTTATGAAATCCGCAAGAATCTGGCCTTTGACTGCATTTTGCGATACGTATGTAATGTTGTAGGCTCCTAGATCCACGGTGTACTTTGCCAATCGTCCCAACTCTTCAGTTTTGTTCAATATCTGCTTGATGGGCTGGTCGGTTATGACTTTTATAGGGTGGGCTTCAAAGCATCGTCTCAATCTTCTGGATAAGTGTAGTAGTGCTAACGCTAATTTTTCAACCGGGGCATATCTTTTCTCGGCTACATGCAGTGTTCGGCTGACATAATGTACCGGAACCTGCCGACCCTCTCTCTCCACTAGTATTACTCTGCTCATTGCTTCTTTTGTTGCCGCTAGGTATACGTAGAGATCTTCCTTCGACTTTGGTGTTGTCAGATATAGGAGTTATGGGATCATCTTCTTCATTTCTTGAAAGGCTACTTAGGCCATCTCCATCCATCGGTACTCCTCTTGGTTCTCTTTTGTGATATTTTTCAAGGTCTCAAAGAATAATAACGATCTTTTGGCTGACTTGGACAAAAAACAGTTTAGGGCTGCCAACTTTCCACTTAGACTTTGCATCTCTTTGAGTGTTATTAGCGATTGCATGTCTGCAATTGCTCTGGTTTTCTTAGGGTTGGCTCTTATCCCTTCGTAAGTAACCATATACCCAAGGAACTTTCCCTCATCTACACCGAAGGAGCACTTTTTTGGGTTCAGCTTCATATTGATCCTTCAGAGGTTGTCGAAGGTTTCTGCTATGTCGGCTAACAAATCCTTTTCCGTCTTGCTCTCGATCACCATATCGTCGACATAGGCTTCCAAGTTACGTCCTATCTGAGATTGAAAGGCTAAGTCTACCAGCCGTTGATACGTTGCTCCTGCGTTTTTCAATCCAAACGGCATTTTGGTGTAGCAGTAAGTTCCTCGTTCTGTGTAGAAAGCTGTCTTTTCTTCATATTTTTTCGCCATTTGGACTTGATGATATCCCTTGTAGGTATCCATGAAGCATTTGTACTGGAAACCCACGACTGATTCTATTTTCCAGTCAATTTCCGGTAGAGGGCAATAGTCCTTCTTACAAGATGAGTTAAGATTTTTGAAGTCGATACACATCCTCCAGCTGTTGTCCGGCTTTTTTTACCAACACCGGGTTATACCGGCCTTCAGCCATTCATCTACCTCTTTGTTTATGGCTTGATTTTTCTCTTCAGAGAAGGTTCTTATCTTTTGAGCAACCGATCTATCTTGGACATTCACATTCAGCTGATGTTCGGTTATTTGCCTCGGCACACCGGTCATGTTCGAGGGTTCCCACGCAAACACATCTTGGCTGTTTTTGAGTAAGGTTATCAACTATCTTTGACATTCTTTAGAGTAGTTCCTTCCGATTGTCACTAACTGCTCTGGATATGCCGGATGTACCATCACCTCCTCGGTCTTCTGAGTAGGATCGTTTACCGTTTCAGCGTCTCGCGGTTCCTATGTTTTTCTTTCTCTTTTGAGCATTTGCTTCTCTTCCAACCTCCGACATTCTGAGATAATGATTGACTGTAATACACCGTAAAATCCCAGGTCATTTATTTATGCTAATTACCAACATTATTCTATACTAAGCCATTTTGCGGGCCAATTTGAAATTTTTACATGAGACACTGTTTGTTTGGACACCCGATTGTTGTGTTCACTGTTTAATTTACACCCGATTGTTTTGAACACCGTTGGTTTAGCACCCGATTATGCATTGTCACCCGATATCACCCGTATACCACTCTTGGATGTCACCCAATGAGGATTAACACCGGTAACTCCCACTTGCGACCCGACACCCAAATTGAACACCGAGATTTTTGCTAATATATATATTTATATTATATATATATATATACATATATATATATATATATATATATATATATATATATATATATATATATATATGTATATATATATATGTATATATATATATATATATATATATATATATATATATATATATCAACTTTCACAAATTATTATTATTATTATATACATATAAGTATATAAATACAAACGATGACACCGTTTATATACTTACGGTTATCACGAATCGACACCGACACCAAAATATATTTCACGTTTTACGAACACCGACACCCCATATTTTTGGGCCCCACTCAAGCCCACTCGACTTTTACTTCTTTACTTGGGCCGAAGTTATTCACAAGCCCACTAGCCTTTGCTTCGATTGGGCCAAAGATACACAAGCCCGTATGGCTCATTTTGCTCTTGTTTTCTCTTTGCGTGACATGCCATACGAACACAAGGACCAATTTCTCATTGCACTTTGAATTTCACACATGTCTATTCCCTTGTTCCTCCTCACTCGACACACAACACACCCTATGAGAAGTTGACTTGCAACCTAAGCCGACCTAGCACCTAAACTTTAGACATTCGACCCTTTGGATAAAGCCATTACACGACTAAACCATGTTAAACACTCCCTAATCCTTGTGACTCTTGGATACTATGTTTCTTAATCCACATACAAACCTAATAAACAAATCACTATAATCAAACTAGCCAACATGCCTAAATCGATCTAGCCACAAGACAAGGGGGACACGACTTGACCTCTCGATGGATGTTGTGTTTCTAGGAACACTCGAACCACCCTCAACCTCCTATATAAGTCTCATTTAATGCAAGATTTCTCACACACCCAAAGTTTCACCAAGCTTACCAAATCACAAAACTCCTTGCTTCATTTCTTGGTTACAATCGAACGGGTATAGTGCACACACACAAAGTTTGGATCGAGAGTGCGAGTTGGGTAACTATTTGGATAAAGAGATCACTAGACGGGAGAAGGGTACCACGTTTGCTTGTTCTTTTGTCTCATACGCACGACCTCTTCACCACCAAATGGTTGTAAGTTTGCTATCCTATTTCTTTTGAATCGTAGCATGCATATCACTCGACACACATATGATTTTTTTTTGTTGTTTTCATTACACCATTATTTCACCACATGACTCGACGCCACTAGAAAAGCCCTCGCCAATTATTTTCTACACGTATAACTTATGTATTTTCTTCGACCCTCCCATTATTTGGCTCGAATTCAACCAAGAACACCAAACATGCAAGACATACTCGGTCAAATACTATGAAAACAAAGCCAAAAACCAAGTCTTAGTCGAACGTATTTCATAAACAAGAACAATCTCTTTTGGGCTTTTAACGGGCTAACGAGCCCAAGGATTTTACAAAAGAAAAGATTCGGTTTGAAACTGAAAGGATTTTTCGAATGACATTTGATTTACAAAAGCTGATTTTCATAAATGTTAAGAGATAAAAATGATGACTTTTATAAGGATAAAAGTTAAGTTTCCGAAAACTAGAGTTTGGACTTCTTTTGCAAAAAGTCCCACGTTAGGGACTAAATGTGACAAATATGAAAACCTTCGGACTATTTTTGAAGCTGCCGAATTGTATTTAATGAAGGGTGCAAACTGTAATTTTCCAAAGTGAAGGGAAAGAAATGTAAAAAGCACAAAAGGGACTATAATTGTAATTACTTTTAACCAAGGGTAAAAGGTGTAATTTTAATAAAGTTAAGGGATAAATTGTGACAAGACCTATTCTTATAATTTAATTATTTCATATACTTTTATAATTACATATATACATATTTATTTAACTTTAATATATATATAACTTTATTAAAAATATTTAATCGTAAATATTTTTAACAATATTATTTTCATAACAAGTTAATATATATATAACACCGATTCGTAACAACACTAACAAATAACTACGTAAAGTTATTTGGAATATATTTTAAGACACCCGAACGGATATCACCTTACACGTGATATATCACACGTCATTTATGACACGAATCTAAAACACCGATTACAATATATTTATAGGTCGCAAGTTGGAGGAATTTCATTGCTAATCATAGCAATACACCATCATTTTGAGCACCGTTGTGACTACACACCTTTCAGGTGAGTTCATGGTCCCACATTTTTAATTGTTTTTAAACCCCGTGGGGAGATACATGCTATAAATCGAACACAAGTATTTTTCTGTATGCTGTTATCACCTGATATTGCCTAAGTTGACACCTGTACTACAAGTCCCTCATATCACGAACCTTAATCACTTGCGAGTGAGCGCGAATATAGTTGATAGATCTATTGGAATGGCAGCCCGCCTCTGTCAAGGTGATTACTTGGCAGGAGGTGTGCTATATTCGAGGTATTATGGAAATTTGGCACATTTCCTGTCACCGAGGGCCACTTGTCATTTACATCCGTTGTGGTGTAGATGATTATTATTATCTTTATGATATGTCAAATCAATGTTAAGGCTTGCATTTCGTGAGGCTTAGGAGCAATATTACACCCGATTTAGTCAAGACCTGTCTATCTTGGCTTGTTTATTTCAAATGCTTGACTTGTGTTCACACTATTACAATTTAAACTATTATGGATTCACTCAACCTTTGTGTTGACTTTTTAAGCATGTTTATCTCAGGTAACTAGCAAGCATGGCGGCACGGAGCTGGCAAAAGGGCACAGGACCTCCCTTTTTATTTCAATGATCTTATCATTCTTTACAAACTCATTACCACTTTTGTGAAACAATTAACATTTTGGAAAAATGTTTGTAACTCTGAATATTTGAGTTTTCATGGAATGATATTGACTATCTTTTGAATTGTTTTCTATGAGTATACTGTAATGACCCCGATTAGACTTCCGCTGCTTATCAAATTTCGGGGTGTTACAGATTGGTATCAGAGCCATGGTTATAGAGAACCAAATGATTTTTCAAAACATTGGACTATAACCTCACCGAATTTGTAAACAAACTATTTATCACCGAAGTACCCTCCGTGCCAGCGCTTGCCAACGCTATGTTTTAAGGTTTGATTTTTAGCACCCATCGCATTTAGCTCACTATGACACCATGATCACTGTGCATGTAGCATTATGTAGACTAAATGACTTATATCACTGCTATTTTTGGGATATTACAGTACCATGTCGCCCCCGGTTATTATTTTGTCCGACAGTGACGACGTCGTACCAGCATCATCCACTCACCCTACTATTGACTTATCTGATTATGACACCCATGACACCCATGATTCTGACCATGACACCCAAACTGTATCACCTGCTATACCATCTCCTGTTCCATCTGGAGACCCCTCTGCTAATACTGAGCCCTTCGAGGAGGGTGAGGTTGCTTCTACACCCATTGATTCTTTTGCTATTCAGTCTCTCTTTCGTCCTGTTTGTGGACCCATGACACAGGGACAGTACCTTTATGACCAGTACCTGACATCTCAGCAGTTTCTTGCGGCTGATGATCGTCCTTCACCACCTGCTAGTCACCACACCGGTTCAGATGCTGATGACGAGTCTTCTGACTCCGATACTTCTGACACTGCTGCTTCTGTTCCACCATCATCCCCGCCTGCACCGATTCGTCGGCGCAAGCGAGTGAGGATTCTTGAGCCCTATGAGCCTGAGCCTTTTGGCGAGTTGTTTCGATATCATGAGGGAGACTTTACCCGCAAATGCACGGCTCGGAAACGAGTCTGCATTTTGCCTGCTTCTGCTGTTGCACCACCTGTATCTGCACCTGTACCTACACCTGTATCATCACCCGTATCAGTATTACCACCTGTTTCTATGCCAGAGCTCACCCCTGTGGCATCACCAGCACCTCCACCATCACCTGTATCACCCCCACCTGAGCCACATCCTTACATGTTGCCTACTTACACCGCACCTCTTACCTCTGAGGCTTTACCACCCATGCCACCACCTACAGTTTTCTACTCTCAGACTACCACTGTACCGATCCCATCACCTGCTACATCACCTGTACCATCACCTGCTCCCACCGAGACACCCACCTCACCTGGTATTCATAGATTGGTTGATGCTCGTCGATGGTCATTTTTGTTAGACTACATACGTAGATGGAGATTAGCTGAGGGATCACCTAGGGCTGCTGAGCTTGGAGATGGCTCTTCAGCGGTGTTACCGGTCACAGGAGAGCCGATACACCACACCATCCCTTTTTTGGCTGCTAGATTGATTAGACATGAGAGTCGGCTTGATGAGTTGTTGAGTGTTATCGAGGATATATCTTTGGAGAGGATTGAGTGTATGCAGGAGGAGGTCACGAACCTCGTAGTTCATAGGACAGCTTTAGAGATGGTATTTGAGATGATGGAGACAGAGATTGAGGAGGCACAGGCTACCATCACCGAGTTTGGTCATCGACTAGATATTCAGAGGCACGAGATTGATGATTTGAGAGCAGTTGCGGCCATTACACAGGAGATGATGGAGCATCAGGCACAGGAGTTAGCTGCATCTAGTTCTACCATCCATGCACTTTCGACTACTATTGAGGAGATTCAGGCCCGTGAGAGATCCAGAGATATGGAGATGTTGGGGATGATCCGGATTATCAGAGAGCTAGAGAGGAGATCAGGAGGCGCACCTGGACCTTCATAGATCTATGACATGTCATTACTTACAGAGACATCTTAACTTGCCGCCTGTGGCATTAATAATTGTTGTAACTTATTGTTTTGTAACAATGAATTCAAAAATTATTAAAACTTTATGTTGGTTACGATTGTAACGTATTGATATTGATTTATGATGTTCTAGTTGTCTGATCTTTCTTTTTATTATGCTCCCATATTGAGATTCATTATAATTTCCATGTGTGTTGTTACATGTCGTGATGTTTATTTATGAATGGTATGGTTATGTATGTATTTATGGTGTGGTTGTGATATGTACTTTGTGATGATCTCGACTATTATGAGTTGGATACACTATTTCTCTTATTATTGATGTTTGGGATTTGTACTTATGCACTTACGATTTTATAGAGTTATGGCCCCAAGGAAAACCACTACTGCTACCTCGTCACCCGCTATGACCCAAGCTGCTATAAGAAAGTTGGTTGCCGACAGTGTTGCTGCAGCTTTAGAGGTACAGGCTGCTGCAATGGCACGAACTAGTAGCAATAACCGAGCCACTGCTGAGAGCGAGTCTGCTGCGACTCGGAAGTGTACTTATAAGGACTTCATTGCTTGTAAACCATCTCACTTCAAAGGAACTGAAGGAGTAACAGAGCTTGCTCGATGGTTTGAGCGAACTGAGACTGTGTTTGTGAGGAGCGGTTGTGCCGCGGAAAACCGAGTCTCGTTTGCTACTGGAACATTGTTGGAAGATGCGTTGTCTTGGTGGAATGCAACTGCTCAGAAGATAGGTGTGGAGGAGGCCTATCAGATTACCTGGGCCGATTTTAAGGAGAAGATGTTGAAGAAGTTCTGCCCTAGAGGCGAGATCAAGAAGTTAGAAGATGAGTTTCACACGTTGGTTGTGAAAGGGAATGATCTCAGGGCTTACGACAGGAGATTTCAGGAACTTGCTACACTTTGCCCTTCTAAGGTTCCCGATTTGGAAAAGTTGTTGGAGAGGTATATTGAAGGATTACCCAGGAGCATTGAGGGAAACGTCACCTCGTCTAAGCCTCAATCTTTGGATGAAGCAATGTCCATTGCCCAAAGATTGCTAAACCGGGAGATTAAGCGTAACTCTGCTCAGGGAAACAATGATCACAAAAGGAAGTTTGATGATCGAAGGACAAACAACAACAACAACAACAACAACAACAGCAACAGCAACAACAACCGTAACCCCAACCGTAACTACCACCATGACAGAAACACCCACCACAACCAACAGAACCGACAACAGGAAGCTGTCAGAGCTTATGTCGCTGCACCAGTTAAGGATGCTAGGTATGCTGGACCTCTTCCATTCTGTGACAAGTGTAAGATGCATCACAATGGACCCTGCTATGCTAAGTGCGGGAAGTGTTCAAGGGTTGGACATAAGACACAAGATTGCAAGGCGACAGGAGCCAATTTGCAACCCGTGGCTGTAGTATGCCATGCTTGTGGAGAGAAAGGACACTACAGGCGATAGTGCCCTAACAAGGATAACAATGCACGTGGGAGAGCATACGTACTGGGAGATGGAAATGTCCAACAGGATCCGAACGTAGTCACTGGTACGTTCTTTCTAAACAACCGCCTCGTTAAAGTTTTATTTGATTCCAGAGCCGATCAAAGTTTCATATCTATTTCACTTGCACCCCTGCTTAATATTACACCCACCCGACTAGACACCACGTATGAGATTGAACTAGCTGATGGAAAGCTAGTAAGCACTAACACTATACTCCGAGGTTGCACCCTACGACTATTAGACACCCCATCTGACATTGACCTTATGCCTATTAGACTCGGTAGTTTCGACGTCGTTGTAGGAATGGATTGGCTATCCGAAAACCGCGCTAAGATTATTTGTGACAAAAAGGTCGTTCACATTCCACTAAATAACGAAACCCTGGTTGTTCGCGGAGAGCGAAGTAAGACACGTTTGGGCGTCATTTCTTGCGTCAAGGTCGTGAAGTACATCGAACGAGGATGTCAAGTCTTTTTAGCTCAAGTCACTGAGAAGAAGTCGGAAGAGAAGCGACTCGAGGATGTGCCAGTAGTCGGGGACTTTCCAGAAGTTTTCCCTGAGGACTTGCCTGGCCTTCCGCCGACTCGTCAAGTGGAATTTCAAATCGACTTGATGCCAGGAGCCGCACCCGTAGCACGAGCACCCTATAGGCTAGCACCGTCGGAAATGAAGGAGTTATCCGGACAATTAGAGGAATTGTCGGATAAAGGATTTATTCGCCCTAGTTCATCACCGTGGGGAGCCCCGGTGTTGTTTGTAAAGAAGAAGGATGGAACCTTCAGGATGTGTATCGATTATCGTGAGTTGAACAAACTGACGGTTAAGAATCGATATCCGTTGCCAAGGATTGACGATTTGTTTGATCAACTGCAAGGATCGAGTGTCTACTCGAAGATTGATTTGAGATCGGGTTATCATCAACTGAGAGTTAGGGAAGAAGACATCCCTAAGACAACTTTCAGGACAAGATATGGTCACTACGAATTCCAAGTAATGCCATTCGGTCTAACAAATGCACCCGCTGTATTTATGGACTTAATGAACCGAGTGTGCAAACCCTATTTGGATAAGTTCGTGATTGTATTCATAGATGATATCCTTATTTACTCACGTAGTAAGGAAGAGCACGCAGAACACTTGAAGGCTATATTAACATTGCTCAGAGAAGAGAAATTATACGCCAAATTTTCCAAGTGCGATTTTTGGATTGAGAAGGTACAATTTCTCGGGCATGTTATTGACAGTAAGGGTATTCATGTTGATCCCGCCAAGATCGAAGCTGTTAAAAATTGGGCGTCACCTACGAGTCCCACTGAGATACGCCAATTTTTAGGTCTTGCCGGATACTATCGGAGATTTATTGAAGGTTTTCAAGGATTGCTAAACCTTTGACTGAGTTAACACAGAAAAAGAAGAAGTTTGAATGGGGAGATGAGCAAGAATCGGCATTTCAGTTTTTGAAGCAGAAGCTTTGTGAAGCACCGATATTAGCACTACCCGAAGGAAGTGAGGACTTCGTGGTATATTGTGACGCATCAATCCAAGGTTTGGGTGTCGTATTGATGCAGAGACTTAAAGTAATCGCATACGCTTCTAGACAACTTAAACCCCACGAGGAGAACTACACTACTCATGATCTAGAATTAGGAGCAGTAGTATTCGCTCTGAAGATCTGGAGACACTACCTTTATGGAACCAAGTGTACGGTTTTCACCGATCACGAGAGTCTTCAGCACATTTTAGATCAAAAGGAGTTGAACATGAGGCAACGTCGATGGCTAGAGTTGCTAAGTGACTATGATTGTGAGATTCGTTATCACCCGGGGAAGGCAAACGTTGTAGCAGATGCCTTGAGTCGAAAGGAACGACTTAGACCCCTTAGAGTTAAGTCATTGGGTATGACAATTAGATCACCACTGCCGTCTCAAATTCTTGAAGTACAAGCTGAGGCTCTTAAGGAAGAGAATAGACCGCACGAGAAAATTTACGGTATGCCAGAAAACACGAATGGATTTGTCAAAAAACCAGATGGAAGGCTGTGTTTCAAGGACAGAAGTTGGATTCCATTGTATGGAGGAATACGAGATCTCATCATGCACGAGTCTCATAAGTCTAAATATTCCATTCATCCTGGTTCGGACAAGATGTATCAAGATTTAAAGAAGTTGTATTGGTGGCCAAACATGAAAGCTGACATTGCAGAGTATGTCGGTAAGTGTTTGACCTGCTCGAGAGTAAAGGCTGAACATCAAAAACCATCCGGTCTTTTGGTTCAACCCGAGCTACCAATGTGGAAATGGGAAAGGATTACAATGGATTTCATTACGAAATTACCCAAGACATCAACTGGGTTGGACACAATATGGGTTATTGTTGATCGTCTCACGAAGTCAGCGCACTTCTTGCCAATCAAAGAGACTGACGATATGGATGTTCTTGCACGTTTGTACCTTAAGGAGATAGTTTCCCGGCATGGAGTGCCGATTTCTATTATCTCCGACCGAGACAGCCGTTTCACGTCTAACTTTTGGCGATCTTTACAGAAAGCGTTGGGAACTAAGTTAGATATGAGTACAGCTTACCATCCACAGACTGATGGTCAAAGTGAAAGGACTATACAGACCCTGGAAGACATGCTTAGGGCATGTGTGATTGATTTTGGAAAAGGCTGGGATAAACACCTACTGTTAGCAGAATTTTCATATAACAACAGTTATCACGCTAGCATTAAGGCTGCACCGTTTGAAGCACTTTATGGAAGAAAGTGTAGATCACCAGTTTGTTGGGCTGAGATTGGAGATGTACAACTCTCAGGTCCCGAGTTGATACTTGAAACCACTAAGAAAATAGTAAAGATTAGACAACGATTACAAGCCGCTAGGGATCGGCAAAAGAGTTATGCCGATGTGCGAAGGAAACCAATAGAGTTTCAAGTTGGAGACAAGGTCATGCTTAAGGTATCACCTTGGAAAGGAATGATTAGGTTTGGAAAACGTGGAAAGTTAAACCCAAGATACGTTGGACCCTTTGAGATCATTGAAAGGATCGGTCCCGTGGCATACAAATTGGAACTACCTGAGGAACTCAGTAGAGTACACAACACCTTCCACGTGTCAAATTTGAAAAAGTGTTTATCGGATGAAACACTTGTGATTCCACTGAAAGAGATTAGAATCGATGATAAGTTGAACTTTATTGAGGAACCCGTTGAAATTATGGATAGGGAGGTCAAACGACTTAAGCATAGTCGCATTCCCATTGTTAAGGTCAGATGGAACTCTAAGAGAGGACCCGAGTACACATGGGAGCGCGAGGATCAAATGCGTGCCAAATACCCACAACTATTTGGTGAGACAACCCCGAGCACCGATTCAACTTTGGATTCCGGGACGAATCCAATCTAACGGGTGGGTACTGTAATACACCGTAAAATCCCATGTCATTTATTTATGCTAATTACCAACATTATTCTATACTAAGCCATTTTGCTGGCCAATTTGAAATTTTTACATGAGACACTGTTTGTTTGGACACCCGATTGTTGTGTTCATTGTTTAATTTACACCCGATTGTTTTGAACACCGTTGGTTTAGCACCCGATTATGCATTGTCACCCGATATCACCCGTATACCACTCTTGGATGTCACCCAATGAGGATTAACACCGGTAACTCCCACTTGCGACCCGACACCCAAATTGAACACCGAGATTTTTGCTAATATATATATTTATATTATATATATATATATATATATATATATATATATATATATATATATATATATATATATATATATATATATATATATATATATATATATATATATATATCAACTTTCACAAATTATTATTATTATTATATACATATAAGTATATAAATACAAACGATGACACCGTTTATATACTTACGGCTATCACGAATCGACACCGACACCAAAATATATTTCACGTTTTACGAACACCGACACCCCATATTTTTGGGCCCCACTCAAGCCCACTCGACTTTTACTTCTTTACTTGGGCCGAAGTTATTCACAAGCCCACTAGCCTTTGCTTCGATTGGGCCAAAGATACACAAGCCCGTATGGCTCATTTTGCTCTTGTTTTCTCTTTGCGTGACATGCCATACGAACACAAGGACCAATTTCTCATTGCACTTTGAATTTCACACATGTCTATTCCCTTGTTCCTCCTCACTCGACACACAACACACCCTATGAGAAGTTGACTTGCAACCTAAGCCGACCTAGCACCTAAACTTTAGACATTCGACCCTTTGGATAAAGCCATTACACGACTAAACCATGTTAAACACTCCCTAATCCTTGTGACTCTTGGATACTATGTTTCTTAATCCACATACAAACCTAATAAACAAATCACTATAATCAAACTAGCCAACATGCCTAAATCGATCTAGCCACAAGACAAGGGGGATACGACTTGACCTCTCGATGGATGTTGTGTTTCTAGGAACACTCGAACCACCCTCAACCTCCTATATAAGTCTCATTTAATGCAAGATTTCTCACACACCCAAAGTTTCACCAAGCTTGCCAAATCACAAAACTCCTTGCTTCATTTCTTGGTTACAATCGAACGGGTATAGTGCACACACGCAAAGTTTGGATCGAGAGTGCGAGTTGGGTAACTATTTGGATAAAGAGATCACTAGACGGGAGAAGGGTACCACGTTTGCTTGTTCTTTTGTCTCATACGCACGACCTCTTCACCACCAAATTCTTGGTGTTGTAAGTTTGCTATCCTATTTCTTTTGAATCGTAGCATGCATATCACTCGACACACATATGATTTTTTTGTTGTTTTCATTACACCATTATTTCACCACAAGACTCGACGCCACTAGAAAAGCCCTCGCCAATTATTTTCTACACGTATAACTTATGTATTTTCTTCGACCCTCCCATTATTTTGCTCGAATTCAACCAAGAACACCAAACATGCAAGACATACTCGGTCGAATACTATGAAAACAAAGCCAAAAACCAAGTCCTAGTCGAATGTATTTCATAAACAAGAACAATCTCTTTTGGGCTTTTAACGGGCTAACGAGCCCAAGGATTTTACAAAAGAAAAGATTCGGTTTGAAACTGAAAGGATTTTTCGAATGACATTTGATTTACAAAAGCTGATTTTCATAAATGTTAAGAGATAAAAATGATGACTTTTATAAGGATAAAAGTTAAGTTTCCGAAAACTAGAGTTTGGACTTCTTTTGCAAAAAGTCCCACGTTAGGGACTAAATGTGACAAATATGAAAACCTTCGGACTATTTTTGAAGCTGCCGAATTGTATTTAATGAAGGGTGCAAACCGTAATTTTCCAAAGTGATGGGAAAGAAATGTAAAAAGCACAAAAGGGACTAGAATTGTAATTACTTTTAACCAAGGGTAAAAGGTGTAATTTTAATAAAGTTAAGGGATAAATTGTAACAAGACCTATTCTTATAATTTAATTATTTCATATACTTTTATAATTACATATATACATATTTATTTAACTTTAATATATATATAACTTTATTAAAAATATTTAATCGTAAATATTTTTAACAATATTATTTTCATAACAAGTTAATATATATATAACACCGATTCGTAACAACACTAACAAATAACTACGTAAAGTTATTTGGAATATATTTTAAGACACCCGAACGGATATCACCTTACACGTGATATATCACACGTCATTTATGACACGAATCTAAAACACCGATTACAATATATTTATAGGTCGCAAGTTGGAGGAATTTCATTGCTAATCATAGCAATACACCATCATTTTGAGCACCGTTGTGACTACACACCTTTCAGGTGAGTTCATGGTCCCACATTTTTAATTGTTTTTAAACCCCGTGGGGAGATACATGCTATAAATCGAACACAAGTATTTTTCTGTATGCTGTTATCACCTGATATTGCCTAAGTTGACACCTGTGCTACAAGTCCCTCATATCACGAACCTTAATCACTTGCGAGTGAGCGCGAATATAGTTGATAGATCTATTGGAATGGCAGCCCGCCTCTGTCAAGGTGATTACTTGGCAGGAGGTGTGCTATATTCGAGGTATTATGGAAATTTGGCACATTTCCTGTCACCGTGGGCCACTTGTCATTTACATCCGTTGTGGTGTAGATGATTATTATTATCTTTATGATATGTCAAATCAATGTTAAGGCTTGCGTTTCGTGAGGCTTAGGAGCAATATTACACCCGATTTAGTCAAGACCTGTCTATCTTGGCTTGTTTATTTCAAATGCTTGACTTGTATTCACACTATTACAATTTAAACTACTATGGATTCACTCAACCTTTGTGTTGACTTTTTAAGCATGTTTATCTCAAGTAACTAGCAAGCATGGCGGCACGGAGCTGGCAAAAGGGCACAGGACCTCCCTTTTTATTTCAATGATCTTATCATTCTTTACAAACTCATTACCACTTTTGTGAAACAATTAACATTTTGGAAAAATGTTTGTAACTCTGAATATTTGAGTTTTCATGGAATGATATTGACTATCTTTTGAATTGTTTTCTATGAGTATGACTGTGTACTAAACTGTAATGACCCCGATTAGACTTCCGCTGCTTATCAAATTTCGGGGTGTTACATTGACCGGGTGACCAGCGTTGCCACACCCCTCGGGGTCGAAAATTTTATCATCGAATGGATCATTGAAGAGATGGCTCGCAATTTTTTTAGCCCAGAACAACCGAGTATGATATTGTAATTGGGGGGGGGGGGGGGGGGAGATCTTAATATGGCAAACTGCATAGTGGTTCGGCGGTATAATCCCTCATTTCCAAAACAAACAATTAGCTTAATTTTCCCAACGGCTTGATGGACTCCCTCGAGAATCCCACCAAGGGTGTGTTAGTTTCCTTCAGCCTGGCTTTGATGGAAGGGTCGAGGTTTTTGAAGCAATGTTCGTACATGACCTCAACCGAAGCGCCTTGGTCTACGTATACCCTTCGTACTGTATATCCTTCTATCCCGGCTTTGATGATGAGGGGTTCTTCGGAAACATCACCAGGAAAAATTGGGGGAAAACTAATTGGGATGTTCATCCAAGTTTCTTCTTCATCCATGCTTTTACGTTTTCGTGCGTCTTCGTAGCTTCAGACCATATTTATGATTCTTCCCCGGTTGCCTTGATTGTCTCCTCTCGGAGGTGCTCTATCTCTTTGCCGAACATCCTTTAACAAATGATCCAGCTTGCTTGTCTCCATGGCCTTCTTTAATTGCTCTTTTAACTGCCAACAATCGTTTGTGAGGTGGCCTTTCTCTCCATGGTAATCACAGTACTTGTCCATGTTTTCACGTGTTGGCCTTCCTTTTAACGGAGGGGGTTGTGGTAGTTTCAACTGATGCTCGGTTGCCAATATTTCCTTTGGAGCTTTGGTCAAGGATTTCAGATCTATCGGCATGGTATCTCTCTCGTAGTCGTCATTGCGGCGATTATCAACTCGATACGCGTTATCATTTCTGGCTGGAGCATAAGGTGCATAATGGTCATTCCTACGAGGCTTGTAGTCATCTTTGTGAGTGTTACGCCGATGATCCCCTTTGTAAGGAGCTCGCTGAGTATATTGATCATTCCTGCTGTAGGAGTTGGAATGATATTCTTTCTTGTAATTGTCTATCTTTTCTCCCCTCGGCAGTTCAGTTGCTCGGTATGCCTTTTCGGAATGGATGAAATCATCTACCCTTATCATCATTTCGGTCACCGTTTGAGGAACTTTTTCGGAGAAACGTTTGGCAAGCTCGGGGCACTTAAACCGTTGATGAAAGACGAGATCTGCATTATTTTCGGGACGCCCGAGATGCGACTAGCTTCATCTGTCCATCTTTCTTTGAATTCGGATAAAGTTTCATTGGCTTGTCAAAAAATTTTGGTGATTTCCATTGGGTCCTTGATGCATTTTCTTCGAAGGGCAAACCTCACTACAAATTGCTCACATAAAGCATCCTAGCTGTCAATACTGCCGTGTAGTAAACGATCAAACCATCCTCTTGCCGAGCCATCTATGGTTTGTTGAAACATCATGCACCATACAGGCATAAGCCATTCGCCCTGATTGGTTGCTCCTTCGAACCAGGTAATATGGTCATCCAGATCTGTAGATCCATCGTACAACTTCAGGTTGGTGGGCATCGTGTGCTTCGGCCCGGAGAACTCAATGATCCTTCAGGTGAAGGGGCTTTTGGATGCCGCTTTGAACGGTTTGGCTAAGTCATCCTCTGGTTCTTTCTCAGCTTTCTTCACTTCGACTTCCCAAACTTCTTCTTCATCAAAATCGATTCGGATGGGTTTGATCGGTGTTTCACCGCTGGTGTGTGTTCTTTGATAAGGGCTTTTAGCGCGGTTAATTTGGCTTTGGATTTGTTCTTCTAAACTGTTACGAGTGTTATCGTTGTTGCTCTTCCCACTTCCTTCTGCCTGGTGATTTGGTGTTTCCAATGTAGGACCCGTCATCTTTCAGTTTTGGTAGATTGAATAACGAGTCCCACAGATGGCGCCAATTTGTTGAGGTAAAATCTTGCATCTTACCCTAGACAAGCGGTGTAAGTCCTTTCGGACAATTTATGTCCTTCGGATGGTACTTCGGGTGGTTCGCAAATCCTTAGGATTCCTACAAGAGAGAAACACGCGTTAGTTTCGCCCCGGGTTTTATCCCAAGACCAAACTCAGGTGTGAGAATAAGTATATAATCCGAGAGGTAAATAACAACAGATTAAATGTGTGTGAAAAAATTAGTTACCAAGTGTGGAGATTTCTCCTCTTTATATAGGCGAGATGTTTTTGTCTTCATCGGATACCACCAAGCAGTATGACGGTACTTCTGAGCACTGTTTGTAGTTTTTCCCTTTATGGTTCATGTTCCTTCTTATGCGCTTACTCTGATTCTCTGTCGCATACCTCATATGTCGAGTTTGACTTTGTATCCGGGGGTTACCGTTGGTCCGGATGGATCGGTCAGGTCCATTCGGATTTGCCAGTCCGTTCGGCGAGAGTCCTTCGGACACACGCGACAACCTAATTTCTCGTTAGTTACATTTAAAATGATCATCCTTAACTTTTTAAAACTTTTTAAAGAAAGGGTAAATAGTGACTAGTTTGATTATAAAAGGGTCGAAACTACACACCTTTCATTTCCAAAACTCCAAACACATCCCCACATCAACAAACTAAACTATTCATTTGTACTTCCCAAATCACCCAAAATCACCGGAAACCCAAATAAACACACACACAAAAAAAGGGGGGCAATCAATCAATCAATCGAATAAAAACAAAAGTATTAAAACGATGGGAGAAGCCAATACGTCATCATCATCAATCGATGACGATTTGCTTCTCAAAACATTCTACGCTGAAGTTAGCGAGGTTGAACGCGATAACGAAGTCACCAGGTTTATTTTATTTTCTGATTATTAATTTGGTTTTATATATTCTATATATTAAACTGTCTTTGTTTGCTAAATATGGTAATCTAAGATTCAAAACGGTGTTTGTTTTAAGCTTTTTTGTGGGCTTATGAGCTTATTTGGTTTCGGTTTATGTTTTATAAGCTTAATTTCAAACTTGTGTGGGCTCATATAACTTTGTTCTCACATGATAAACTTATATAAGCTCATAAGTCCCAAAATAAGCCATAAAATTGGAGCTTATGAAACATAAGCCGAAATTATATGAGCTCGTAAGCCCACAAAGAAGCTTAAACAAACACCCCGTTTGTTTAAGATTATTTTTCGGCTTACGAGCTTATGTGGTTTCGGCTTATGTTTCATAAGCTCATTTTTTGGGCTTGTTTTGAGTGTTATAAGCTTACATAAAGTTTGTCATGTCATAACAAGCTTATATAAGCCCATAAGTTCTGAAATAAGCCGGAAAAAATGAGTTCATGAAACATAAGCTGATACCACATAAGATCATAAGCCGGAAAATAAGATTAGACAAACACCCCATTAGAACCATAGGTTGTTAGATTAATAATGAGTGCTATCAAGTTGTAGCGGGTTCTATTCTGTTGTGTTCCTGATTATGTTAGAAGTGTCTATGGAGCTTTAATTTATGTTTTGTTGCAGTCGTTATGAAGTTATCACATGTTGATTTGAATCTTTTTTTTTTTTTTTTTTTTTTTTTTGGCGCCTCAGTTACGAGTTAATCCCTTTTACCTTTGTCTAGCATCGTTAACATCTTTTGTTACTTATAGAAAGTAGCAGATAAGCATTTCATCGGTCATTTTTGAAAAACCTATCAATAAGCTGTTATGATCTCTCTAAGAAATTTACTCCAGCTTGTGATTTTCAATCGGAATCCAAAACGGAATTATACTTCTACACAGTTCACAATTTAGAAGATTTTCTTTTGTTGATGCAATTGAAAGTGATTATGTTTATGGGCTAACAGAGGATAAACTCTAGGTATTTAGTAGCGTTTTAAAAACCATTAAGCGGAGCTAGATGGTTTGTCACTTTGCAGACAGGAATTAATCTTACATACATGCGGTTCATATATGTTAGAGATAGTTAAATAAATTGCGCAAACGAGGGAGATTTAACATTTTGATACTGTATTGTTCGGATATACAATTCTAAATGCCTGCTTGTCTACTATTAGGCATATGAGAAGATAAGGGCATTAAAGGAATCTTGAAAAAGTACTATAATTGTATTATTTGATATTTTTAGGATGAGTATTATCTTTGTAAGCATTTAGGAGGCTTATTAGTATTTTTTGTTGGACTAGAATAACTATGAACTCTATTTGTTACCTACAGTAGTTTTGATGGTCGTGTAGTTCTCTTTTGTTTGTTTCTCTGTTCTATTAGGTTTTGAATTTAAAAGTATTATTTATCAATGTAATCTTTTATCTTGATAGTTATCACGAATTGTCATTTGATTATGTTTGTGAGTTCGACTTTTATAGAAAAAATCTTAAAAGGTTAGCCATTATCTAAGTTTCCAATGACCGTTCTTTGCTTGTCATGCCACTCTTACTTTTTCTGCCGCATCCTGCATCAGATATGCGTAACTTGCACAATGAACAATGTCTTTTCACTGGTTATTACCTTACGTGTCATACAATCTGAGATATTATGTCATTATCTAATAGATGGGTCTTGGAATAACTATTATCACAGGATTCTTTCATGCTTCAAGCTAAATGCATTCGAGTATCTTAATCTACCATTTGATTCAACTCCAGAAGAAGTGAAAAAGCAATACCGCAAGGTGATACCTTTGTTCTTAAAGTGTATTTTGATTAAGATTCCCAATTTGGTGTTTGGTGATTCATAAATAGGCTACGCGTTACACCTCTAATATATGTAATGGTGATACACAGTTGTCGTTGCTGGTCCATCCTGACAAATGCAAGCATCCCCAGGCAAAGGAAGCTTTTGGTGGTACGTATAGCGTTTTGTAAAACATTGATACCTTCCACTTCTTATTAAATCTTTTGCACGGGACATTTTTTGGGTTAGTGATATTACATATGTTTTACTGCCTCACTCGATGGGTCAAGGGTGTTTAGTAAAGTCGAACTACCTCAAGGATTTTTTGTTTGGTATCGTACATGTAATAAAAGCTTATTAATATTACTGGTTAGGTACTATACACATGACTTATTATTTATATGCTCTTTTTTGGAGTTAAATTTGATATTTACGTACTATACACATGACTTATTACTTATATGCTCTTTGTTGGAGTTAAATTCGATATGACCTTACATTTGTTATTAGCATTTATGTTATTCTATCATTATGGTGATAGTGATCCCACTCTACTTTAATCTCGAGTCTTGTGTCATCTACATTTTAAAAAGCACTAACGCATTAACTTATGAATGGATGCAACTACGAATTAAGAATTGAGCAGTACAAATGGCTATTTTAACTTTTTACAGTAGGGCCAAACCAAAAGCTAAAAACTCATTGTGATGGAGGGTATGTAATGTAAGCTATATCTAGAGTACTGTGGTAACTTCTACAACTGGCCTACCTGGTATCTTTTATGCTTCTTTGCCCAGAAAATGTGTTTACAATTGTTTGCTAACACATCTTACACTACAATAACAACAGTTCACTTTCGTTTTGTGCAGCACTTGCGAAAGCCCAACAACTATTACTGGATCCACAAGAAAGAGAGTATCTTGTAAACCAAATCAATGCAGCAAGAGGTTTGTACTAAAGCTATATTCTGCTTCTACTGTAGTAGGTCATGTATTATCTCTGGTCACATGCCCAAACCTTAATGTCTTGATGATATATCATATCTGCTATGGTCTGACATGTGTTATGCCTACAAGTTTTCAGATCTGCCATGATTTGTTTGCTACCATTAGGACTAAAGAGTTCCATTGCTGCATTGCATTGAATAAGATTTCAAGTATGTACGCACAAGGAGTGTTAGAGATGCTATAAGTTTGAGTATTGTTTGTTGAACAACCAATATTAATTTTTATAGGTAAACTGGAGCTCTAGGATTATGCAATAGCCGAGATCCATTAGTTTTTTTTGTTAAATAGGAACTAGGTGAACGTAACGAATAGAAACTAATCGAAATAGTAAAGTAATTCTGCGACTAATATCACCAGTGCCCTTTAAGCCTTATATACTTTTAAACTCTAAAACCCCCAAGTTGAATATGCATATCATTCAGAATTTCAAGGACAAAACAGAGAGACATTTCAACAATTAACGTCATGATTTCTTTGGGATTGTATGTGACTTTAGGGCTGAGCATCGGTCCCGACCCGGACCGGACCGACCAAGACCGAGACCGAATTAGCCCAAAAGCCGAGACCGAGGACCGGACCGAATGTGGTCGGTCCGGTCCAACAAGGCAAAATAGTCGGTTTGTGGTCCGGACTGACCAAGACCGAGACCGAATTAGCCCAAAAGCCGAGACCAAGGACCGGACCAAATGTGGTCGGTCCGGTCTCGGTCTGTCGGTCGGTCCGTCCGGTCCGTTCGGGTGGTTTGCTCCGCCCTAGTATCTGTTATATGCTCCTGTGCTCAGAATATTTGTTGTGGCAATGGGCTCATATGTATGTATGTATGTATGTATACATTCAACATACTGATGCTATTGGATCCTAATTGTCACTCTTGTCAGGATAAGGAATTGTTCATGTCTTATAATATGGTTGAATGCAGCAGATCAGTGTGTGTGTGTGTCGTTTATAAGATCATAATTGCTACACGTTAGTCTCAGGAAAATGAAGTTGAATACATGTCAGGTGACCTAATAGAACGCAGAACAGTGCTGACCTGAAATATATAATGGCTTCATTTGTAATTGGATTCGAAATGCTAGAATGGAATGATCATTTTTTGTGTCATACTGAGATTCAGACTTTATAATTACTTGTATCATATTATTTTGCTTATTTGGTATGATAATCTTAAATCTACTTGACTCATTTGCAGAAGAACTTCGGGCAAAGAGAAAAAAGCAACTAAAGAAAGACACTGCATCTAAGCTGAAGTCACAAGTTGATGAGGTAATTAAAGCATAATCCTAGTGTTAGTATCATAAAATTACATGTTAATCTTAGAAAGAAACATTGTTTTGACACTTCGATGCATGAAGGTGCTTTTTTTCTTTTATATTAGAATTTCCAACCTTTTTTACTAGCAGGAAGTTGGTATCTCTCTGAGTTTCAAATGCTCTTTTTTAGTTTAATTGCAATCCTCAAAAAATTGTAGCATAACATCTTGAACTTTTCTAGAAAACTTTGTGAAGCTTGATATTAGGCATAAGCTGATAAGCTCTGTAGTTCTAACTTTTAGAAATGTGATAACATGGATCCCTATGTTCAAGCACTTACAGAGTGACATTAACAAGTTAATAACATCCAACTATAAATAAAAGTCTGTGTCTAATTGTCTATGCACTAATCAATCATGTCCTTTTCAGTCACTTACATTGAGATCTTCTAAGTTGCTGTTGTTTTGATTAAGAAATGATGCTAGAACTGAAATATTTAGAACTCGTATATGCATACTCAGCACTGCATTCTATTGAGTATTAGAGTTTAATCATATTATGTTACCTAGCTTTGAGTATGTGCATGGGTTCAGAACTACAGATGTGGGGCTTCGAGTTCGTGATATGTGGGAAGTGAGATTTAAATCTTCTAAACTGTATATGATATGCGTTGTGTTTTTATATTTGGTGCCTTTGTTAGACCAAGTTATTATGCATAGGAATTTGTCTTCTCTTGTTTATCCTCTTATATCTGTAAAAAATAGTCTAATCTAAAGTTTAAAGTGCTAATGTCTCCAATTTCTTATATAGTTTACCAAGTTACCCATTTTTGTCTTTTTTGCATCTGTTCTTCCTAGTTCATTTTTTGTTATTTTTCCTTTCTTTATTGTATATCTGTTATTATGTTTGCCATATCGGTATCCGAGATAATGGTTGGTCGTTTAGGCTTTGAAAGTATGGAGATTATGATATTCTTTTCGTTTAATGTTTTTTGCAGGGAAAATATGAGCAAGAGTATGAAAAGTCAGAGGCTTATCAACAACAGCTAAAATTGAAGGTTCGGGAAATACTAACTGACCAAGAATGGCGGAGGAGGAAAATGCAGATGAGAGTATGTCATAAAAATGTCCTATTTTATTATAGTTTTATCTAATGTTAATATACCTTGTAATTGTTAATATAGCTAATGTTAATAACTTGTCCACTAAATTTTGTGTAGATTTCTGAGGAGGAAGGTAGATTGAAGAAGGATGAGGCAGAAACTAAAGAGATGTGGAAACGAAAGCGGGAACACGAGGAACAGTGGGAAGGAACCAGAGAAAATAGGGTTTGTATTCTATTTTAATACTACTTTTGTCCTATTTTGCTACTTGAATGCAAAGTTTAGATGTGAGTGTGTTTAACAACAAGCACACAACCTATTTGAATATGTTTTTCTGCTTTTAGTATTAAAAAGTATTTTGGTTTTTGGTTTTTGGTTTTTTGGTTTATTCTAGTTCAATTGAATAATCATATTGTGACCAGTTAACCACAACAAAACCAACACTGGTTGAATTTTTTAAGTTTAACAAAAATTTTGCTAGTAAATCTTTGAGTGTACTTTTCTTGCTAAGATGTGCACATCAGAATAGTACCAAAGTCAACATACATTTTTTGACTCAACGATGTGACCAATATCTTGTTTCCCCAAACCATACATGCCAGCACTACACCTGAGAATGTTAATATATATAATATCAATGTCTACGGTCTACCAGATAAAAAACATTATTGTTGATGAATGCAGTGTTAAGTTTTTGTGTCTCATTATGCTGTACTGCATTGCTGATCCCTGTGACTTCCTATCTTCTTATCATCTTAATCAGGTTTCCAGCTGGAGGGACTTCATGAAAGGGGGAAAGAAGGTATAACATAATTCTCCAATATGTCTTTTCTTCCGCCTTTCGTTTTTGTTTTATAGTGGCCTTTTCATCCATTCATTCGAATTAGTGGGTAAATCTAGGTTATATGTAATATCCAGAGGGTCAAACGGGTAAACTTAAAAAGTTAGTTCAACATAAACTAGTCAAATGAATCAAAAGTGACCCGATGTGTATATAAATGAATACAACCTTTATAATCTTTTCTAATAATGTAATCTCTAAAATCATATATTATACTACATTGGTTATCAATATAACTTGAGAAAATTGGAACAAATAAAGGCTGACAGGTCAACTATAACCGTACTTTTTTTGCCTGTACTAAAAGGTGACATGTTCTGACCCGAATGAGTTTTGATACATTACATGACCCCACCCATTGGCCATTTCTACTACACGGGTTATTGTAAAAAATGACTGACATATGCTGGATGGGTTCGTTGTGATGCGTGTAGGTGAAGAAAGGTGAACTTCGTCCACCAAAGCTGAAGACGGAAGACCCTAACAAGTCATATGTTCAAAGGCCTGTGAAGAAAGGTTGAGGCGTCCTTACGATTACCGAGTTTTACTGAAAAGAATGTAACGTAAAAGTCCATTTAGTGCTTGAATACCATAAACCTTGTAACTTTTTATTGTCATTTTGTAGCCCAATATAAGCTTTGTATATTGCATTTTATGCCTCTGTAGTTTGACTTCACCCACACTAAAGCTTTTTACTTTAGTAGTAGCTTGTTTCCAACTATCTAATGCTGAATGCAGAGGACAACATCCCTTGTTCAAATCCTATTGCAATGCTGAGGAATCTAACATAGATTTGAGTTCTAAAAGAAACTGAGAAGCCTACTTACTACAAGGTTCTACGCACAATGAAACTGAAAGACTGAATATAATCTAATATCTATAGCAAACAATTTTTGTCAATGGATAAGACTCAGATGTGAGTTAGTTGCTGCTAATAGCTCTGAATAAGTGTGATCTTTGGTAGGAATGCCCAGTATAACCATCTCACGTGTTGCTGGTTGTAGTAGAAGAAGGCGCCCGTTTTCTTTCTTTTACTTTGAGGGTGTTTGGTATTGCTTATTATTTTCTGCTTTTCAGCATATATCTTTTTCTTTTTATTTATTTTATTTATTTATTTTTTAAAAATATATATATAAAAAAAAAGCAGAAAAGTACTTTTTTTTATCTACACACAAAGTAGTTTCTTTTACTCTCATATTTAACATAAAATTCTTATAAGTGAATGTGATTAGAATTCTAACAAAATTACTATTTTTACAAATATATTGAGTTTTTACAAAATAAGCAAATCCAAACACTGGTTTTAAAAGTACTTATTTTCATAAGTATTTATTTATAAGCAAAAGCACGAGCAGAAAAAATAAGCTATGCCTAACTCACAATATGCAGCTACTAGTCTTTATCTATACAAAATACAGCTTGAAATAGACCATTTTTTCTTGTTTTTTTTCAATTGAAAAGAGCCTTCTTTTGTTGTCTTTGTCTCATCTCTCAAATTCTTCGTCTTTTTCTACCATTGCGTCCATCTTAATCATTCAAATGCATTTTTCCTTCATATAGATATAGGTTTTTGAAGTTAAGTTGCTACTTGTTCTGTTCTTAGAGAAACTGATTTTTGTTTGCTTCAAGTTTCTCAACAAAAAAATAAAATAACAAATGAACATAATTTGTTAAAACATTCTTTTGGTATATGTCCCAACATAAATATTCAAAATTAAGATAAGTTATGTAAAACTGAATAACCCTTCCAAATCAAGGTTTCTCTTATTAGAAGGCTTTACACTAATGAACACATCGAGAGCTATTTGTGGACTGCTCGGAGGCTAGGCTCCGGTTGTAACTCCATCAGGCATAAATGGCAACATGGAGAACATTTAGTAGCTAAATTGAAGTGGCATTAAGGACACCAAATGCTAGAATGATCTCTCGGCACAAGTCATATACAAAGATTAAAAGCAAAATATGTTTTTTTTTTTTTTTCAAACCCATAAATTGGTCAAGTGTGAGTTTGAGTGTTACTCAATAAATTTATGAATACACTAGCAAAACTTTGAATGATAAAGCTTTTGAATGATGAAATATAGTAAACCCTAATGGGTATCGGCTCACAACACTATTGAACCGATCTCGCTAATAATAAATTATCATCGAATAAAAACATTATTGCATTATTTGGTTTTGTTCGGTACAGTGGTTAGTGGTTCATCATGCTAGCAAGAATTCCTAAGAGTAACCCCCTTGAAACGAAAAATCACACTTACTCAAAACCATTAACCGTAAACCCTCCATCGACAGCTATGGTTTGGCCCGTAATGTATGAAGCAGCAGGTAAGCAAAGGAATGCCACCAATGACGAAACTTCATTTGCTTCTCCAGGGCGCCTCAGAGGAGTTCTAGATGACATACTATCAATCGTGTTTCCAGCTATCTGCACAAAACAAACATTTCTTGTTGAGCTCTATTGTATGAGAATAAGGAAACCTTAACCTAGCTTATAAGTAGGAAAAAAGAAGTTGGTATAATACATCTTCAGTAAGTGAGGTTTTAATGATCCATGGTGCTACGCAGTTGCTCCGAATGTTGTCGTTGGCCCATTCACAAGCTAAATTTCTTGTAAGCTGATTAATTGCTCCTATAAACAGAAAAAATAACATTAATTATATCCCCTTTAATATGTATATATTGACTAAAGAGAATCAAGCAACCAAAAATTAATACCTTTAGTGGCTGCGTAAACCGATCCAACGGATACGTTAAGTAGACCTGCAACCGAGGAAATAAACACAATGCTTCCAGATCCAGAAGCCTTTAAAAGAGGGTGTGCAAGTTGAGATATGTGGTAACAGGATTCTAAGTTTGTAGCCATGATCATATAGTATTCCTCTGCAGTAAACACAATTGTCGGTTTCTTTATGAATGTCCCAACATTATTCACCTATCAAAAAATATAAGGATGCGCACACTTTTATAGAATGTATACTAAAAGTTGGCAAACCGTTGTAAAGTTTTCATTCTAATGTATATAAGAGAAGAAATCAAATACTTTAGTGAAGCCCGGAACCAAAATAACATGTTCGAGAGTGACATAAGAATTATGAAATAAAGAATGTCCGACATTTGTAATAGGAGGTGTCATGGCGTAACCTGCTAAAACAACTCTAACAAGCACCATATACGGATGTCCGTTATACCCCTGCTGTGAATAAGATGCCCAACAATGCTCTGTACTCTAAATGGTATATGTTGTAAAGATTAAAATTTTCGACAGATATTAATCTTGAAAACGAAGAGACTAAGAAAAGACAAAAGCATACGATACTTCCTTTGCTAACAATATATAAATATATACTCATCCTGTAAACTTTTATCTTGAAACAGGGCACATAATTTCATTCAGTTTACATGGATCTCCAAAGTAACAACTTACTAAAATGTTGAGTTTGCCACTAAAATGAGATGAAACTGTCTCTAGAAGCTGTTGGCGTTGGGAACGAATAGCTACATCACAAACCGAACCTGTGTGACATCAAAGCCCTTTGCGGACCACTGTTGCAACATATTGTTGAGCTCAGCCTCGTTGCGAGAGCAGGTGTGAACCGAAGCACCTAACTCTGCTAATTCCTCCACCACAGCATATCCAATTCCACGTGTACCACCAGTTACAAGAGCTGTGGTTCCTGCTAGCGACCACCTGGACTTTCTAGTTGCAGAAACGTTCTCCGCCATTGGCACAAATTAATCAAAATACTATTTGGAGGGTGACGTTGGTGTTGTTATGTCTAGCAGCAGTGGATATGTATCGCTATTTGTAATGATTTAGAGCACAAGTACGTTGTGTTATAGGTATGCCAGATTTTGTGCCAACCTCTATAACTTAGGCACTCAGCAATAAAAATAGCTCACCAAGTTTTATTGGTCTTCACTTAGTTCTAGATCTTTAGTTCTATATTAGTCCTATTTGAAGTACTCTTGTATGTTTCTATTATTAGTGTTTGCCACTTGGTGGTGAAAGACTCGATATTTGGATTGGGTGTTTGGACGTTTGGTTGCCGACGCTCTTTTGGGGTTTTGTTTTTTCTAGTGTTTTGAGACATTTTGTATAAAAGATGATACAATCAGGGTAAATATAACGATCGAATGAGAATTTGTGTATAAAAGTTATGAGGTGTGAGGGTATTTTATAGATAAATAAAATGATAAAATTTAAAAATGAAAGTATACATTGGAGGGAACCCATTTTTTGACCGTTGCATATTACTTGGAACTCGTTCGGTGGTTAAGACCACAAAAAAGGAGCAAAGAAGCAACCACCGCACATGGTGATGGTTCGTTGCTTTGGAGGATCGTGCGTGATGGCGCCACCAATGGTCCACCACCTCCTATAGTGACAAGTATGATTAAATTAATATAATTATGATGAAATTGATTTTTAGATATTTAAGAAAATTTAAAAGTTTGAAAAAGATATTAATGTAATTACAAAAGTTTGAAAAATACATTGATGTAATTTTAAAAGTTAATAATAGGATATTTATGTATATTGAAAGAAATACATAAATGTAAATTTTGTGTCTTTCTCTTCTTTGCTTTCTTTTCATTTATTAATCATGAATTCTTACCTGGAAAAGAGTGGTATAAATCCTTATAAACTTTGTGGCTTAACAATTGATGCCTTTTAAAAAATTGCTACATACCCTTCTCTTCTTTGCTTAAATTAATAGCTCAAGTATGATTAAATTAATAGCTCAAGAAAAAATTGCTACATACCCTTCTCTTCTTTGCTTTTCTTTCGTTTCCTCTCCCATAAATAACTGGAAAAGAGTGGTATAAAACCTTATAAACTCTGTGGCTTAACAATCGATGCCTTTTAAGAACAAATGTGCTGAAAAATGCTGAATACGTATCCTTCACAGGTAAAAAGCCATCAATCACATCATCAGAAAGCCATCAACATATGAGAAAAGTCGCAGGATTTCAAGCACACCTGAACTATGAACCCCACAACGGTATAGATTACCAATAAAACGCCTAGACGGTATTACAGTCTACTATTAAACCTAAACAAAGTGCATTGCATGAGTAATTAAGACATTTAAATTAAGCCAACAGACGACACTCCATTTATATCAGCAAGTACACCAATGCACATAGAGAACAAATACCCAATATCAAAATTCCTTAAAATAGCTCTCAAAAGTGTTGGCAACAACCAGAAACAACAGCATATTAATGTCGATGGAACGATATCAGTCAAATTTGGTTCTAGAAAACTTTTACATAATTAAGCAAAAAAGAGTTGAAGCACTAGTATACTTAAATGCCGGTAAAGGCTTTCTTCCCACCCCCTGAAGATCCTGCTGGAATCACCTTCAAGACATTGAACCTCACTGTCTTTGACAATGGTCTGCAAACCAAAATTAAAACAAAAGGTCAGTCAAATATGAAAAGGAATAAAAACATAGTATAGTACAGTAAAATATAACAAGCAGACAGACCACAAATGTATTACCCCTAGGGGAGGTATAAGATTATTTTTATCCTTATCTTCACTCAAAAAATTGTCTTGGTTAACACAAAGATAGCTTGACGGTGTAATTATAAAAAATTCATCGCCAAAATTTGAAAAAGACCATAACAATTTCCACATTATTATACAGAAAATGTGTGCCATCAATGACAGCAAAACTCCCTAACAATTTTAGAGGGCAGTGGTAAACAAGCTTTAATCGTAATATACACCTTAGGATAAAAGTTGGATAAAAGTCAACAGATGTAGGTTGAAGGAACAATGTACATAAAGTTCATAGCTCCTTAACTTCAAACTAATTTCAGAAGATTAATAAACAATAATCTATCTGATAAAACAAGCTCAAAACCATTGTTATATGCCCCTGTCTGAACCAAATGGAGATCAATCCCAAACATTGAGTTATTCGAGGGCAATTTCACACTAAAAAATGCATCCAAACACAAACAAAAACATGACTTATTCCATCAATATATAATAACTTATCTAAACATTTTGTCACTTTACAAAACATGAGTTACATTTTTTTCGAAATAAATGAAAAAGTAAAATGTCCGTGACTTATTCCATCATGGATGTTTGATTGTCAAACAAACACCCAATGAACAAATCGCGGATGTTTTTAATACAAATTAAAAAGAAATCAATGAAGATAAAACTTTTTTAATTAGTACAAAAAACAAGTTAGATATCAGCCTCTAAACTAAGCTCGATATGAAATCCTAAAAAGCATTCATATGGCTACTCTTTGAGGCGTTTATTTGAGTTAACAAAACAATATGAAAAACAGCAAAAACTTTTTAGTATGTTACTGAAAATACGAAAACTGGATTTATTGTTGAAAGGGATGATGTAAGTTGATGTGAATACTGAATACAAGTGATGGGTCTGTTTAAGATGACCAATATTGGTTTAAGACAGTAACAATCTTCATTTAATTCTGTCATTTATCCATCAACTTAAAATCCAAAAAATTCCTACTTTATTTAGCCTACATGGTTGCAAAATTTTAAAAATTGAGTTTTATATATGTTATATGACAGCGTAACCAAGATTCAGTATGGAAGTCGGGCATAAAAAACAAACCAACCTGCATTGCCCAACAGTGACATGGTCACCCTCCTTAACACGGAAACATGGTGAGATGTGAGCAGGGATGTTGGAGTGTCTCTTCTCGTATCTGTGCAAAACAAGTTGATGTAAAGAAATTATGATACCACACTAAAGTTTGCTGTTGTTAAGATTGTAACGATCATGCTCTATTTGTTACCTTTGGTACTTCTTAACATAATGAAGATAGTCCCTTCGAACGATAATAGTCCTCACCATCTTAGCACTGTGGCATGTACCAGCAAGAATACGGCCTCTGATGGAAACATCACCAGTGAATGGGCACTTCTTGTCAATGTAAGTCCCTGAAATAAACAAATAATAATGCATTGAGGAAGTATTTATACTTTCTATAAGCTATTTTTCTGAAAACAAAGAATCTGAGAAATGATATTATGTGAACAGGTAATCTTCCCACCATAGAAATTCCACAAAGTTGATTCTCACTATACAACTTGCATCTATAAACTACCATAATAATAGCCAGGTGTATGAAAACATAATACAGTCTGAAGTAAAAATGACTAATGGTTAAGATTCCGATACTATATGCCAATCAGGCAAGAATTCAAGATCCAAAATTAGTAATTAGTAAAAATAAATACCCATGAACCAATAAAACCAAAAACTCAGCAACGACACATAACTATCACTCTAAAAGTGTTAACAAAAACAGGACCACAAACCATGTTGTCAATCTGATTGATCGCAAACAAATTCAAACTAAGAATTACAACTTCATTATTAACGATAACATTCAAACAAACCTTGGTCACACTTACATCTTAACAAGCTCATAATTAGAAATGTTTGTGTTACCTTATTTTCATAGTTCAAGGGCATATTTAATTTTGGAAAACCTCTTAAGAGCACTTGATAACTCTTATAAGCTTATCAAGTAAAGCTTAATGCTTTTTTTTAAATCCCATAAACTTCACTTGATAAGCTTACAAGTTTTTCTATAACAAATAACCCTTTAAGCCACATAAATAAGCTAGTCCAAATCGTGAAGTTTTTTCAACACGTCATATATATAAAGTACAAAAATTATCCAAACTCAACAGTAAGAAAACAACTCATTTCACAAACAAAAAAAATCTATAAAAAATAAACGTATACCTTCAATAGCCTCTCTTGGAGTCTTGAATCCAAGACCAACACTCTTCCAGAACCTGTTTCCACCTTTCCCTGGCCTCTTCCCCTTTCCACTCTTCTTCGAACTATCAAACAACATCACACATTTATATCACTTCATTTTCAACAACACAAATAATCTTTTTAACACAAACCCAACAAATAAAAACCAGTAAAAACACATTTAAAATTTTGTTACTAACTCAAATCACTAAACTTTTATAAATTATGAACCCACCAAATCAAAATATTTAAAATTTGATACTAAAGGTAAAAAACACAAATAACATCATTTTGAACAAAACAAATAATCTTTTTAACACAAACCTAACAAATAAAACTTAGTATTAACTAGAAAAAACTCATTTAAATTTTGTTACCAACTCAAATCACTAAAGTTTTATAAATTATTAAACCACCTAATCAAAATATTTAAAGATAAAAAAAAACACAAACTTACCAGAGGAACACTTTGGGTTGCTTCAAAAAAGCCTTCTCAGTCTACAAACAAAATGAAAACAAAATATAAAAAGTTAGAATAACATTATATAAAATGATGGGTTAAGATGATGAACTGAAGATGGGTTTGTGTGTTAAAATGTACCTGTTCTGCCATTGTTTGATTTGAAAGTTTGACGGCGGACAAATGTAGGAAGATGAAGTGATATGAAACCCTAGTTGGTGTGTGTGGTTTTGATAGTGTGTTTTGATAGTGTGTATTTAAAGGATGTCTCTCGCTTGTTTTTTATTGGGCTTTTTTTGTTGGGCTGGGCCTTAATAAGAGGTTTTGTGTAAATGAAACTAGTATTGGGCTATTATGGGTCCAAGACTAAACGAAGGTCGAAGAGTACTACTCTTTTTTAAATTGCTAAAATTATTACTATTATTATTCTAGATTTCGAATTATGTAATACCAGCGGTGGATGCAGGATTGTAAATTGTGTGTGACATAATTATCAAACTCGTTTCTATTCGTGAATAGTTTTTGCTTTTAGTTGTCTATTTATTAAAATAAAACAAAATTAGTTTTTTTTTTTTTTTTTTTTTTTTTTGTTCGAATGCTAGTAATGTAAACACAGTATAAAAACAATGCAAGTTTTTTAAATCACATAAAACTTTAAAAGTATACAAAATTTTAACATCTAAATATTCTTCACAAAATAAAAGTTAAATAAATAAATACTCGGTAAAACCTACAATAAAAGATAAATACATAAAAGCTGAAAACGCACCCAAAAAGTGCCAAATAAGACAAAACATTAATGAATATTGTATCTTCCATCTTCCATCATTCTCCTTTTTCTATCTTAAAACACAAATAAAACACAATTTTCACTTCAAATGTATGTAGCTTAGCACTTTCAAAAAACCACGTAAAATCACTTAAAGCCTACAATTTGTCGAGAACAATCATGTGTGGGTCGTGTGGCACGCGCCACTGGTGGATCATACGTAGCTCCGCCCCTGTGTAATACTTCTTTAGTCTCAAATTTCAATATAATTATCTTTGTAAAAAGACAAAGAAAAAAATATATAATCGTAACAATTTACTTAACAAAAAAAACAAATTTGTCCTAACTAATCTATATTTACACTTGTGTAGTTCTATATGACATATATATAAAACATGAAAATATTGGATCTAACTCCATACTAACTCTTAAGATTAAGTCATATGACTCATGTACATCAAAATTTATATGTACCTCATCTCAATTTTAAAACGTTCTATCCCCATCCCACCCCCCCCCCCCTCCCCCCAAAAAAAAATAAAAAATAAATAAAATAAAAATCATTGAGAGCTCGTATAATTTGCTGATAGGGCAGAAGCTAAAGTGAATCTTTTTTTGCATCCCCCCCTTCCTTTTCATTCAATTTGAATAAACCACAAGCTATACATAATCATTTTTGTTACCTCTATGATTGAGTATCATGCTATTTCTTATTGTTTTCGTTGAGATTGGTAGTATAATTTTTAGTCAAGGGCATCGTATGCAACTTCTTATATTATACCCAAACATATTTTATAAAGAACAATTAATTGGAGACACTTATAAAAGACAAATGCAGGCAATAATAGTGTATTAACATGAAAATAAGTAACATCTTAGCTCTTATAACTAGAAATGCAATTGATTTGCATACATTAATTATTGATTGAGACTACCATTATTAAATGACCTACCGGTAAGGTTTTTGGTTTTTCTCGCGAAAGGTCAAGTGTTCAAACATCCTTAGGTGTGTGCATTTGAAGGTAAACATGGAAGGTTTAGAAACGATCCCGACATTACATCGATGAGCCGTATACATCTATGTACAATAGGTTCGCCTTCTCCAAGTAACCTAAATAGATAAAATCTCATCCTTTATTTATACACACTAATTTATGCGTTAGATAATTTTATAACATTGACACCCTTCATTACTTTGTTTTGGACACCCAAATCAACTCACTTTTAACACGTTAGCTAAAAAAGTTACCACAAACACCTATGTATCTTTTATATTTTACAAGGCATGGTTTATCCCCACCCTCCCCTAAAATTTATCCCAACCCTCCCTCTTATGGAGGGTGTTCCTTTTTCCTTTTTTTGTTTTTTTTTTGTTTTTGTACTTTTTTTTTTTTTTTTATGTAATTTATTTTGTGAAAATGATTTGATTTTGTGTAATGTTTAGGGTAATATATTTTGTGTAATGTTTTTTTGTTGTGTTTGTTTGTTATTAACGTCTAATGTGTTTTTATTTAATTAACAACAACAATAGCACGTTAAACATTATCACATCAAACAATTACAACAACAACTGTTATTATTCAATTAAACGACAACATTACCCCATTATCTAAAAACAACTACATTATGACTCAGCAGAAAAGCTAAATTTTAAAAACTTTACTGGAATTAATACCTGACGCCATCAGGTTGTAAAGCCTGACGCCGTCAGAACTGATCTGACAGAATTCTTATGTTTAGTTTCCGGAAAATTTCTAGAAAAACAAATACCTTAATTCCTGGAATCCTGCAAAATTTCATTATGACTCGATACAAGCATTTGACTCAAACAAATATTAATATGTATGTTCATTTTATATTGTTATGATTCATGTTCAATTCGTTCTTATAAAAAATTTTAGATTTCCTTTACATTTATCTTTTTACAAAATACCTTAATATGTAGTTAAGACGAAGTTAAAAACAAAATAAAGCATTTTCACAATTTAATTTGAAACATGAACCATTAACAATAAAAATAAACATGCATACGGAAACAAATAAAATCAAATAAACAAACAAACAAAACAAATAAAGCAAATAAATAAACAACCATGATGATGAAAATCCTACATGCATAAAAATAAATTGTTCAAGTATCCAAGGGCCAACAGAGGCCGAATCCTAAGCTATTACAGACCGAATTGTTTTAAACCATACAACCATAATAATATTGTTCAAATATCATCACACAACATGAATATATCACTGGGGAGGGGGACCATGGCGGTAGTGTTAGGTTCCCATTTGGTGATTACACAAGATATGCAATGAAAGAAATGAGATGAGAATAAGAGATGGTTGATTATAAGATAAAAGAATAAATTTGACAAGAGTTTCTTTAGGATATCATAATAACCAACAATAAACTAGGTTCCATACATGTTGTATTTATAGGGAGGAAGTAGGGCAACACTCCCTCTTCTCCCTTTCATTCCTAACGTGGGCTTTGAAGCCCATTGGACATGTAATACTTGATCCTAGTAAACTTGACATAATGAAATATTAAACATAGCTACCTAATATTTATTACATATGACCGAGACTTGACTAAATAGTAAAACTACGTTCCCAACAATCTCCCCCTAAAGGTCGGTCATCACGGTTGCTTGACGTCTTTGTCTTGTCTTCAATTTTTGACTTTCACAGCTTTAGACGTCTAAAACAAAATCATTAGATAAAATCATTCATCGTTCTTTGTGCTTTGTTCATTGTTGATGTGATGGTGATCGTATTATGAAGTTATCCGTCATTCGTCACTTCTGCATCTGTGGTGGTTGTCCGCCATTCCAACATGCTCTTGCATCTTTGAATTTTGACATTCATATGCACGTAGTTCCCTTTCTTTCACTTTGAACTTTAGTCTTTTTACTTTGTAGATTCTTCTTTTTGGCGTAGAATCTTTCTTTGAACGTTGTGTTGCTTAGACCTTTGTGGGAGCTTTCAATGACTTCAAGATGTATGTATGAGCATGTAGAATCCGTCGCCATGGAGGTGATATGTAGCTGTAGGTAAACAGTTAGCAATAAATCAACTGGTACTTACAGATAAGGAATTAGAGATCGTCAATAGCATATTGTAAAGACTCCTTCTAATCCTTATCAAGGCCATTCCCATATCAGATACTCCCGAGGGAGCTTACGAGACCTACTTAGTAGCTCAATGAATGGGTGAGTCGCTGGGGATCACTCCACGACTGTAGACCATTTTGGAACCACCGTAAACACTAGGCGTAACCCACAAGGAGTTACCGAGGTGGCCTGCTGTCAGGGCTGTTTGATGTTGACCCTGGCAGGATTTCCGTTCAATCATTGAGAAATACTTATGTAAATTCTGTCATAAACGTTCTTGGCAGATTGCTAGGATCTGCGAAGGACTCGATAATTTACAGCTGGTGTCCATTGATGTAGAACACCAGTTGTAGAAATACTAAATATTCATAAGAGATCTTTGATGTATCTCATGGCTCTAGACTCGATAAGTGCACACTTAGGTTTCCTATGCGGAGACTAGGGAAGGGTCTTCTGGTTCAATATCAACCATCTCTAAGAGATAAGTTGATAGATTACACCGGTTCCCCGTGAGAATGAAACAAGCTCTTTTAAGAGAACTTGAGTGGCTTAGAAGGTTAAGTGCAGTGCGTCACTGGGTCCATGACGTCTTTATCTTCAATACTGGTGTCGCCTTAGCAACAACCAGTAGCATACAAATTGTACCCGGTGTCTGCCCTAAGGTTGAACATATGGAAGGCTATTTCTTTTCACCATTTTCTTTACATTTCTTTTTAATTCTTCAAACCCTTCTTTCTCCTTTCATTCTTTTCTCCTTTTTTCATATCATACATAAGGACTTCTAATTCTAACTATTGGTGATGTCCTTGGGTAGATCCCTCCGGTTCTGGCGGATCATAGGATGGTTTTTCCTATCTTAGTCACCTTATAACACCATGAGTATCCTATAATTGCCATGAAACCTTATTTTGTTTTAACACTTTGAGAGTTTTGTGTTTTGATTTGAAGGGCTCCCCCTTCACATGTGCTCATGTGTAATTAATAAATTTGCACATGCAGGAGGAGCAAGCACTTTTTGAATTGATCCACTTTCAGTGAACAAGACCGATTCGAGACACGCTTACATCACTAGTGAGACTAGCTTGAAGTTATTAACCGGCCTGGTCGAGTCCACAGAAAGTTTCTCGAAATGGTACATTTCTACTTAGACAAATCCTTTTTGAGACACTCTTACGTGGCTAGTTAGAGAGTTCCATTGTCAGCTTTTAGGTGACAACTAGCTCTGATAACTAACTTGATGTCATTACCCGTCAAGGATAAGTCTTTTCGAGATTACTAACTTTTTGTTTCGTCAATTCTTAGGTCAATTCTGAGTCTAGCTCACATGAGATTCGACTTTAAGTAACTTTGAGCATTCATATTTTAATCACTTTCATTTTTCTCCCCCTCAAAAATAGCATACGAAATGTTGTTTTTGATAAACTTTTGATTAAAATATGCTTTTTGAGTTTTATGGGGAGATATCAACAAGAACTTTGATTTCAAGAACGATGAGTTTTCAAGTGCTCCCCCTTAACAAGTGAATACTTATTGAGGTGAAATACTTGTCTTTTGAGCAGAATTATGAAAATCAGAAAGTGTTTGATTAATTCTACTCAAAAGTAAGAAGCCTTCGCTCCTTATATTAGGATTGAGGCATTGATTCGTACCTCAGGGTCCTTTCTTTACAAGAACGGGTTGTACACTGTAATGTGTGCAAAAGCCATAATGATCACAAAACAATCAGTGAAATAATTTGAATGGAAATGTTAGTACCCGTGTAACCCAGCTTACGAATCATCAACAAGTGGAGCATCAAAGTCAGTGAACTGAGGATTTGGTCTTTGGAAGATTTTGACAGGGAATGATGGCCTGACACCGATGTAGCTTTCCAATCGTCTGATCTGTTCCCGACGAAATAACCTTTCTTCAATTTTCACGACAAAGTTGCGGACTTGTCTTCTGGAGCGGGATTTCCACCTAGGAGATTCACCCTTAGATATCTTCCTCTTATCATCTTGCAACCTTTTGACTAAACCATCGCGAACGGTTTTGAGCGTGGTATCACAGAACTTATGTAACTCATCGAGCCTTATGAAACTGAGTGTCTTCTTGTTGTTGAGGTAGGTGAAACCAAATGACGGTTTTTGGATGAGCGTGTACTGTGACATTTGTTCTATTCCTCGAATTGAGAGTTGGGGTTTAGTCAGATTGATCTTCTGTTGATAACTTTCAACTCCAAGCTGAAGGTCTTCTACTCTTTCTTGAACTATCAGTCGTCTGATGTAGAGGAGTAGAGATGCAATGAAGTTGTATTGTGTTTCAGTTTCGAATCCACGCATTCTTCCTTGAACCTTTTCTAGATACATGTCTTCAATGTCATTTAGATAAAGTTCTGGAAAATCAGCTTCTGAGAATTTGTACTTCTTTTCATCTTGCCTTTTGACGACAATCTCGCTCATGAAAGTGTAGTTGAACCTTTTCGACTCATGAATTTCGAAGATGGCAATGATTTTTGGTTTCTGCTTGATTGATTCCGAACGGTCAACTAAGATGAACAGGGTATGGTCAACCAATTTAAACGTCTAAAACCAACTAACCAAGGAGTACAGGGTATTCCCGGGTCGTTATGTCCCAGCGAGGTGAGCAATTGTATTCAAAAACGTTTTAAGTGATCGGGTGATTTAACAGAAGCATCAGGAATTTGATTATTGCGATAACTACAAGATTATGATTGAGAATGGCTTAGAAAGACTATTGGAACAATTACTGATGATCAGATTACCTAGAAATGTAAGTTAAACCTAAAACGCGCGTTTGAATTAAAAATAACGCGAACGCGCAAAAATAAAAGTGAAACGAGAGCAAATAAAATCCTACGAACGTGAAAATTATATTTTTACAATCCTAATGACTTAAAAAAATTTTTAGAAAAAGAAAAATAATTTTTACACTATTTAATTAATTACTATTAATTAATTACTAATTTCTAATTACTTTTTAATTAACTAAATTAAACTAATTATTAATTAATTATGAAAATTACCTTAGAAAAATGAAAATTAAATTTAGAAAAATCTAAAATATTATAAAACTAATTTTAAAACAGAAAACCTAATTTTTCTACTTTTTAATTATTTAATATTAATTAAAACTAATTATTTAATTAATTTAAACTAAAATAAATTATAAAAAATACTAAATGAACAAGGAAAAATCTGAAAAAAATCCTAAAATTATTTTAACTAAAAAGGAACCTGGGAAAAATTTAAAAATGAAAAGTGCTTATAAATAAGCAGAAAATAAGCTAAAATGGCTTAAATAGAAGCTATCACTTTATTTATTTTTATCTTTTTCCAATTTTTATTTTACACAACTGATTAAATACTTAAAATAAAAAACTTTTGTGAAGGAACTATATCTTAAGCTCAGAAATAAGCAGTATGATAGTGAATAAGCAATTCAGAGCTTAAAAGCTTGATTGTGATGGTTTGAAACTCAAATAAGCTAGACAGGGACCCACACAGTGAAATTAAGCTTAGGACAACTTAAAAAGACTATGATGAACTAAAATTATAAACAAGGTACACTGAATAAGCCAACTCAGTCAAATAAGCACTTCCCAAATCACACAGTTAGAAACAGTCCAACTAGGGGCTATTTGGACCTCTGTGGGGTCCACAGAAGTGAAGGTGAGTTCAAATAAGAGCTTGGCCTATAAACTAGAGCTGGTAGGCAACAAATTAAACTAAATTTCAAATGGTTTGGTTCACATGTAAGCTCACAATAAGCTTATGAAAGGGTGGCTTTGGACTGAGGGCAGGGTGCAATACAGTCCTTAGGGGCTACTTTGAGCTTACAAATAAGCTAGCAGATGCTAAGCTGAGAAAGCAGAAAAGAAGCACCAACAACAATCAGCTATCAATGAACAAAGAAAAACAGATTTCAAGCAATTTGGAACTTGTATGAGCTTTATATGGAAGCTGACTCTTGGGCTGCTTGGACAGATGGACTGCAAGCAGTAATGAAGAGCTTTGCTAGAATTGGTGGTGAAGCAGGTTATTGAACCATCTAAACAAGCTTAAGCAAATGTATGACAACTAACAATGTACATAACAAAGCTAGATTCAAGCTAGTTCACATAAATCAACAAGCTCAGATAGTTACTCAAAGACAAAGTAGCAGCAGTTCTAAACAGGTATTAAATCAAATGCAAAATAAGCACTCCAAACAAGTGATAAAAGCAATACTAAATCCTAGATACTAATTAACACCTAGGGAGCTACTCAGAACAACAAAAATCATGGAAATGCATCAATATTTGAGCTACTTAATGCAACATGAAATCTGCTCAAAACCTGGATGCAGGGGAACTACACAGTCACATACCCAACTTTCAAACCAAATTTCCTTGCCCAAATCTCTTTCAAAATCAAATTTTCTTTTTACTATTGATAAACAAGCTAACAAGGAATTCAAAACAACAGAAACCTTGTATTTTCATTCACCAAAGAACCCTAGAGATTGGTTTGAGTTTTGCACAAAAATCTGAGTATGCAACTTTTGACTTTTACCAAAAACAATGAACTTTGACTTTGTGGAGTTTTCAATGATCCCAGATTAATGTTGGTGATGTATTAGCATAAAATGGATGTATTTCCAGTAACCTTAACACTCTATTAACCTAAAATAAAGAATTTGCAGTTCAAAATTCCAACAGTTAAGCTGTTGTGAATCTCTATGAGTAAATTTGACTTTTCTCAAAAGGACCTTGGTTTTAATGCTTTAACTAGTATAGTTTCAACTTGAGAATAAAATATCAGCAGGCCTTATCCATTAAAAACCACAAAATCTCAGCTGAACTAACAGAACCAAACACCCCTTTAGAATCAGTACAAAGAGTTATGCAAGGTAAATCAAGGATCTAAGCAGATAAATTGAAATATTGATTTATACTAAATTGAAACACAAACAATTATACATAAATAAGCTTTAAATAACTACTGAAACTACAAATTAAAATGGTGCTCAAAGAAATTGAAGGAGGTCTTACAACTGCAATTCAGCTTAACCAGGGGTACCACAAGTTCTCACAACACATCCCTAACACCCCCCATGGGGTTCTAAACCAGAGCCATCCATGATTTACTCTGCTCCTTGCTTTTCTTCTTCATATTTTTTTATTTTCTATTTTTACTGATTTTTTTTTTGTATTTTTGATTTTTACTTCTAAACTGAGTTTATTTATTCCAAAGAGCTTAAATAAACTTAGTAGAACTTATATGAGCCTAAAAGATCCAAAGAAACCATTACAAACAACAATTTGAGCTTTTAGATTATTTTGAAACCAAGGGAAATTTCAAGTAATGAGATTGGAGTGAAACTTGCATTTTATTAATAAAAACTTTAATCTTGCATCATTACACTGAGAGTACAATTTCCATAACTAGTTTTAGACTAAAAATTGTGGAAAACTAGAAGGGGGGGTTGAATAGTTTTACGTCCTTTTAAAATTTATAAACACAAGTTTGTTTTAAAAACTTCGATTCTAGTTTATGTGAATTCAATACTTGCACTATATGAACAATTGTATGATAACTAACTAACAAAACTAATATAGTAAAGGTAAATAAATAAGTAATGAGAAGAGTTAGAAAGATCAAACCACAACACAAGGATTTATAGTGGTTCGGCTACAAGGACACCTTCCTTGTTCCTACTCCACTCCCCGAGTCACCTACTCGAGAGTTTTCTTCACTATGTCAACAAACTCCCTTATGGCGGAGAAAACCGTACACACCAATATACACACCAATTTACACACCAATCTTCACACCAATCTACACACCAATCTACACACCAATCTTCACACCAATCTACACACCAATCTACACACCAATCTTCACACCAATTAGCTACACACCAATCTTCACAACTATCCTACCTCACTACTAATCAACTTCTACTATCTACACAACTTCTATATCTTCTAAACAATTAATCTCAAGCACAACACAATATTCACAAATGAATATATATACACTATACACAACTACTCTTCAACACTTCTTGAACTTGGTTGTAGAGAGTTCTTCTTTTGCACTTAGAATGAGAATGGATGATGAGGGATTGAATCACTTGAAACAAGGATTAATATACAAATGATCAAAGGATTTTGGATGAGTTTTAGATGGTTATAGATCTGAAAATTTCGTGCAAAAGGTGGGGAAAAATTCCAGAATTAAGGTGGTATTTATAGGAGAAGAAATCTGACAGTTTCTGACAGGGGAGCGTGGCCGGTCCCCTTAAAGCATGGCCGGCCCCCTTAAAATTAAGGGGACCGCCCCTTATAATTAAGGGGGCCGCCCAACTGTAACGGCCAGAAAACTTGTCTTTTAGTGAGGAAAGTTTATTTGGTGAAAAACTAACTGATTTTGGTTAAATATTTGAAATCATATATTTAGTATGATTAAAACATTTTTCCTTATTACCAAAAGTGTTTTTCAAAAATATATAATAAGATTATATAATTAAATAAACTTTGTATTAGTTAATTAAATACCCCTTTGATCATGAGATGTATTAAGCACTTGTTTATCCATACCTTAAGTGATTAAGTTGGATATAATGATATAAACTAGCTTAATACTTGTTTACGTAGTAATCAAACGATTGACGAGTTTACATTTTGTGATTGTCAAAATATAGAGATATTGAAAAATATAAATAACGTTTTCATACATTATTTATGTCAACAATCTCCCCTTTTTTGATGATTACAAAATTTAAACTCATTAGTCGAAAATTAGTCTATATACAAGTATTAGAGTGAGTTTATATCACTTCTCCCCCTTTTTGTTAGCATCAAAAAGGTTATCCCGTGTTAATGGAAGCTCCCCCTTGATGTAAGCTCTCCCTCGTTTTGAGACCAAAAGGAATCGAGATATGGATATCTTGCAAAAATATTTAGTAGCAAGCAACATATATATGTATATAGCGTGCAAAAGTATAAACTAAACATAACCATAACATTAATCAAGTGAAATTAATACATCAAGCATTACATCAACAAATGAAACAAGTAATGCTACAAACAAAAGCCTTAAAGGCTTACAATCATCACATAACAAATAAACCAAAGCTCAAACATAAGAGTCCTCTCTAGAGCTTGCCATCCAAAATGGTTTGAGGTACTTTTATTTGTAAGTCACCAAGCATGTTTAATTGGGAGGAATTGATGGTGAACATGGAGATGGTGATGGAGGAGGAGTGTTTGTTGATGGTGGTGGAGGGGTTGTGTTTATAGGTTGTGGATGCAACAAGTTCTCAATATGAGAAAACATGTATTGCATTTCATCTCTTAGTCCGAACACAATTGTTCGGTTGTGGATGCAACAAAGGCAAGTGTCACCATGAGCTTCAAGTAAGCTCCATGGGACGGGGTTATAGGTTGGTGGATTGATAGGGGATGATGAGAAATGTGCATCAAGAGGTGTTAATGGTGATAATCAGAGGGTTAATGCAAGGGTGGAGTGTTCATTGGTAGGTTGTGATGGTTGAACCATTGGTGGAGGAGATAAGTGGGTGTTTATGTAGTCATTAATGGATGAAGTGGATGGTATGGAGGAAGTAGAATTTCCATTTGTTGAGGGTGTTTTGGAGGGTGAATTTGGTGCACTAGGAGATGAACATTGAGGTTGTGGTGATGGGGTGGTGTTGTCTTCATTTGTAAGATCAATGAAGAGTTGTTTGGGTGGTATAATGACAAGTTTTTGTTTCTTGGCATTGTTTGAATGGGTGGTTCTTGGTGATGACATGATGATGGTTTATGAATGATGAGGATGATGAATTATGAATTAAACATGCATGGGGATTATATAGTGGGAAAACATGTTTAGAAGTGGAATTATTTTGAAATTGTAATGTTATATTCCAAAATCAGTTTGGTTTTTAAGAGTAATGATAGCTGGGACTAGCAAAAGGGATCACAGGATGCAAAAGAAAACAGTGTAAAAACTGTTTCAGATGGCCGGTCCCCTTAAATGGTGGCCGGTCCCCTTAATTTTAAGGGGGCCGCCCTTTATGATTTAAGGGGGCCGCCCATCTGACGACCCAGAAACCAAAAATTTTCAAAAATTTTCTGGAAAGATGTTATGTTCTGGTTTGAATGTGCAGCAAGCTCAATTTAGACATTTCACATTTGTTTTGGTTTATTAGAAAGCATACATGTCATATAGTTATATAAACATTAACTAATCATGCAAACATATATATAGATCAAGAGAAACATGCATAAAAATATCAAAGACAATCAAGTTATCATCCTAAACACATATTCAAATAACAAGTATTTCCGAATAAACTTCGGACAAATAGCACACAAGACATAAAAAATAAAACATTGTTTAACAAACATAATCCGACCATATCATTTCTTTTTCTTCCCGAAGATACCCTTCAAAGTCTTCCCAATAGATTCGAAGCCACCTCTAACTTCTTCGTGCAAGCTCTTTTGTCTTCTAAGCATCTCGGTAGTTCGTTCATGAAGCACTTCTTCAGTTTGATCACTTGGAGATGGAGTAGAATAGTTGGGATAGTCAAGATCCTCTAAATCGTCAACGAACTCAGAAAACGAAGGGGTACTAGCATCATGGATGTTTTCCTCCTCATCGTCATCATCTTGCCTTGAGGATGATCCATGAAAGCTATGACGACGAGGTTTACCCTTGTCACTTCGAGTTCGTCGAGCTTGTTTTAGAGCGAGAGTACGTAGAGTGGGGTAGATGGACTCATAAATACTATTGTCAAGATCGGGGTAGTACTCGATAACATGACGATAGATACGAGTAAGGAACATTCCATATGGAAGGTTGGCTTTGGGAGTTTTTCTAGCACACTCAATCCGTTTGATAAAGAAGTAGGCCAAATTGTACGGCTTTTCGACAGCTATACAATACAACATGTGAGCAAGGCTAGCCGGGAGATGGTCCCGGTGACCTCCAGTACCAAACGCATTCTCACGAATGAGTTCTTCCCAACGCTTCATGTGTGGGCTTAATTCTTTGAGGAGAAGTTGGTATGGAGAAATTTGAACGTTTTTGGATTTTATTTTTCGACTTGTGGTGGCACGATCTATACCAAGGATTTGACGAATTTCGTCGGGATGAGGAATTTCGTCGAAATAAGGACCGAAGGTTGGTCGATAGCGATTAAGAGATTCGAGGTCCCACTCGTTTGTGAAAACGGCTTGACCTCTAAAAGGAATTTGAAGGATATGACCAAATTGTTCGAGAGTGAGGGTGATAAATTCATTTTGAATCATGAAGGAGATGGTGATGAAACCAAGATCATTGGTTTGGACGGTGACTTGGCTATAGAAATCCATTATGAAACGAGGAATGATAGGTTCATTTATTTCATAAAGACAATTGAAGTTGATGCTTGTAAACACGCGATTTATGTAGTCGGATTGAGCAAAAGCAAGATCTACTACACGTCCCTCATGAATATTTCTATCTTCAATTTGACGATAGATAAGTCCAATGGAAGGAGATGTGGTAGGGAGTTGAGAAACTTTGGGAATGTAGTTTTTAGTGTGAGAAAGATCTTCGGTAATTGCTTTGGGCATTTTCACCTAAACACATCAACAATTCAAAAAGACCAAAATAAATATAAAGAAAGATAAAAATATATGTTTATTGTCAAGGCTTATGTTGGAACGTAAACATACTTCGTTACTAATCCTAAGAAGTAGATTACCATGTTCCTTAATATTGTTTTTAACTCGTTCTAGATATACTTTACGATGTTTAATTAGTAGTTATGGACAAATCCAAACGCCCCTTTAAACATCTTAATATATCATGAAATTTACTAGATTTACATTAGATTGTAAAACTAGCTATTTCTTACGAGTTTCTTATGCATGTAATTTGTTTTTGAAAAAAATGGTTTGTATTTTTTAATAAAAATGTCATTTTTAGTAATAAACCAAACGCTTCCTTAACTAGTGACTTATAACTCAAGTGCGTCAATATACATATGAATTATATATCTTGACGAGTTCGATAAACAATTTTAAGGTTTATAATTATAATAAAGTTTTATAAAAATTATAAAAACTATGTTTTGATATTAATTGGACATAATCCAAACACCCCTATATTGTGAACCAATATAATTTTTCTTAGTCGAAAAATGTAATTTCAAGTTTTACAAGTTACAAGAGTATAATGTGATTAGTTTTAACACGTTTTCAAATCATTATTCAACAATGAGCTTACTAAAATTTTTGAAAAGGAGTGTATGAAATTTTTCAAAAATTTTCGACATGATAGTTTATAATAACTAGTATCTAGCGTTGATTAATCATCCTAATCCTAGGGGAAGCATTTGGTTATGGAGTTTTAAGGCTTAATTCGAAAGAAATTATGAAATTTGACGAATTTTATAAAACATGCATAATCATGAGTATGATCAAATAAGATGAAATTAGATGAAATGTGTTATGAAAAACTTACAATATGTAGTGGTGATTGTGTTAGATGAATTTGCCCTTTGCGAATTAACCCGAATTATGTGATTTGGAAGTGATTTTAGGTGTTTTTGGGTTTTGAATTTCGTCACAGCAGAAGCAGGGAAAGAGAGGGATGAAAAAGTGGAGTGTTTGGCAAAAGGAAGAAAGGGAAAAGCGGGCTTGAGCTCTCAGAGGGCCGGTCCCCTTAAACATTAAGGGGGCCGCCCTTGTATTGGCTGCCGGTCCCCTTAAACATTAAGGGGGCCGCCCTTAAAAATTTGATATTTCAAGTTTTGGTTTCTGGAACAAACAAGAAAATATTTATATATATATACTAGATTTATATTTAATCAAAAATACGTTGAGGAGTATACGCACGAGAGGAATTACTTGACATTTTTACTTGACATTTTGTCAATAAAATTTTCTTGATCGTTTCGGATGAAATTCATCAAGTTGTCAAGCAAACGAGAAAGTTGTGGAAGGTTTATAAGTATATATATATAAATAATTTATATAGTATGGGCTTATAAGACGAGAACATAGGAGGGAGACGTATGCAACGGAAGCCGGGAGTTTGTTTCATTCATAGATTTTTCGACTCATCTCACTTCATCAGCATGAGTGTTGATTGAACATTAAAGTTCAATAAGGCAAATGGGGAAAAGAAATGTTCGTAAACGAACAATCTCTAGTTCTAGAAAATCAACAAATGAATTTCCTAGGTTATAAGATCCTAAATATAGCTAAGTATATAAATATATATATATATATATATATATATATATATATATATATATATATATATATATATATATATATATATATATATATATATATATATATATATGTATATATGTATATTTAGATATAATATAAAAAAAATAGAGATTAATAAGTCAAGTAAAATCACAAAAATATAACACACTAAACTAAGCATGCATTTCTAGACAAGGAACTTAAAAGGAAATGTGTACCTTTTGTCTTTAATGCGTTAATCTTCAAGGTCTTCAAGAAGTAAATCGGACAAGAGGTGACAATGAAAAGTTCCATGTTTGGATTGCGAATATTATTTACGTTGGTGCCCATTGTTTCATTTGTCCAAAGTTATTTGGTCCGAACATGTTTTGTATTTGACTTGGATGCATATAAGGTGGAAACATTCCCCAAGGATTGAAGTTCCACATTTGTTGATTATAGTTAAAGTTTCGTCTATTATGGTTTGTTCTTGGTTGAGGTGTTTTAGGTCTAGGATAAGAATTATTTGGTTTCCTAGGTGGTGGAGTTTTAGATCTTGTTTTAGATTTAGATGATCCAACTTCGGTTTTTAAAGATGGTTTATAAAATGGCTTTATTTCTTCATTACTAGCGATAGGTATTATTTTATTTTTTATGAGTAAATGTTTAGGATTAAGTATTGAAGGTTTTGGTTCATTTTCAAATTTAACGTTTTTAGCTCCACTTGTTGAAGATTCAGTTGAGTTAAATCCTAGTCCGGTTTTATCTCCTGATATTCTTTGAATACTTATTATTTTACTAAGTGAGTTACTACTATTTTCAAATTTATCAAGTTTGCAGATTTCATCATTAAGTATGTTGTTTTCACTTTTAAGCTCTTGACATGTTTTACATTCTTCAACAATTTCTTTTCCTTTTTCAAGTTGATGTATTTTAATTTTTAGTTCAAGCACTTCATTTTCTAGTTGGTTGTTTATGTATTTTAGTGATTTATTTTTAGCCATAACTAGTTGTCCTATTTTACATAATCTATTGTATTCACTATCTAAATCTTTTTCATCTAATGATAGATTTTCATCACTAAAGTATTCGGATTCGGAACGTACCTCATTTGATGATTTGGCCATGAGACACTTTTCATCCTTTGTTGTTTCATTCTCATCTTCATCACTATCACTCCAAGCACCTCCAACGAATGCTCTTTGATTTTGATCTCTTGTCATCATTGGACATTTTCCAATGAGGTGATTCGGATCACCACACTTGAAACACTTTCTCTCATTCTTGCTATACTTGTCATCATTATTCTTTTGAGATGTTCTTCTTTCATCGTGTGGTTGTCTAACGAATCTTCCTCGCCTTTTGAAGAATTTCTTGAAGTCTCTTACGGCCATGGCATATTCTTCGTCATCGCTTTCGGAAGATGAGCTATCTTCGTTGTTGGATTCCTTTCTAGCTTTCAAGGCGATTGACTTGCTTTGCTCACGTTTTCCTTTAACCATTTCAGAGTCCTTCTTTATAATTGCTTCGTAGACTTTCAGATTTCCAATTAATTCATCAAGTTGTAGTGTTGACAAATTCTTTGATTCTTCAATAGCCGTCACTTTAGCTCGCCATTTTGGGTGAAGAGCTCTAAGAAATTTCCTAACAAAATTCTTACTAGAAAAATTCTCATCAAGTGCTTTTAAACTTGTGATGATAGTGTTAAATCTAGCAAAAGCATTATCAATTGATTCCTCTTCCGGAATCGTGAATTGTTCATATTGTTGAACAAGTAGATCAATTTTATTATCTTTGACTTGATTATTACCTTGGTGAGTTATTAATAAAGAGTTCCAAATTTCTTTTGCGGTTTCACACATAAAGATCCTTTCGTACTCTTTACGTGGTAGCGCATTGTAAATAACCATTTTTGCTTCATTATTTTTAGCAAGTTTTCTTTTTAAATCATCATTTTGTTTTTCAAAAGGTACGATTTCATCTTTCTTAGTTTCAGGGTTATTTTGAATAGGTAAAAAATCACCATTGGTAATGATATGCCAAAGATCTAGATCTTTTGATTTCACATAAGTTTCGAATCGATTTTTCCAATATAAAAATCCATCACTTTCAAATAGTGGTGGTCTTTGCATAGATTGCCCTTCTAAATATTTTTCAGATTCCATAGATCGTTACAAGTTTTAAAATACAATATATTTTAAAAATCTTGCTAGACGTGGCTTTGGTACCAATTGTGGAAAACTAGAAGGGGGGGTTGAATAGTTTTACGTCCTTTTAAAATTTATAAACACAAGTTTGTTTTAAAAACTTCGATTCTAGTTTATGTGAATTCAATACTTGCACTATATGAACAATTGTATGATAACTAACTAACAAAACTAATATAGTAAAGGTAAATAAATAAGTAATGAGAAGAGTTAGAAAGATCAAACCACAACACAAGGATTTATAGTGGTTCGGCTACAAGGACACCTTCCTTGTTCCTACTCCACTCCCCGAGTCACCTACTCGAGAGTTTTCTTCACTATGTCAACAAACTCCCTTATGGCGGAGAAAACCGTACACACCAATATACACACCAATTTACACACCAATCTACACACCAATCTTCACACCAATCTACACACCAATCTACACACCAATCTTCACACCAATTAGCTACACACCAATCTTCACAACTATCCTACCTCACTACTAATCAACTTCTACTATCTACACAACTTCTATATCTTCTAAACAATTAATCTCAAGCACAACACAATATTCACAAATGAATATATATACACTATACACAACTACTCTTCAACACTTCTTGAACTTGGTTGTAGAGAGTTCTTCTTTTGCACTTAGAATGAGAATGGATGATGAGGGATTGAATCACTTGAAACAAGGATTAATATACAAATGATCAAAGGGTTTTGGATGAGTTTTAGATGGTTATAGATCTGAAAATTTCGTGCAAAAGGTGGGGAAAAATTCCAGAATTAAGGTGGTATTTATAGGAGAAGAAATCTGACAGTTTCTGACAGGGGAGCGTGGCCGGTCCCCTTAAAGCATGGCCGGCCCCTTTAAAATTAAGGGGACCGCCCCTTATAATTAAGGGGGCCGCCCAACTGTAACGGCCAGAAAACTTGTCTTTTAGTGGGGAAAGTTTATTTGGTGAAAAACTAACTGATTTTGGTTAAATATTTGAAATCATATATTTAGTATGATTAAAACATTTTTCCTTATTACCAAAAGTGTTTTTCAAAAATATATAATAAGATTATATAATTAAATAAACTTTGTATTAGTTAATTAAATACCCCTTTGATCATGAGATGTATTAAGCACTTGTTTATCCATACCTTAAGTGATTAAGTTGGATATAATGATATAAACTAGCTTAATACTTGTTTATGTAGTAATCAAACGATTGACGAGTTTACATTTTGTGATTGTCAAAATATAGAGATATCGAAAAATATAAATAACGTTTTCATACATTATTTATGTCAACAAAAATTATAAATTCGACATTAAGTAAATGAAATTACAAAAAAAAAAAAAAACTAACTTCTTCTCCACCGCTTCCTCTTTCTCTTTTATAGCACCCAATTAGGGTTTCTTGGACCTTAGTGAGCATATCCCAGTATTATTTAGGACCATTGGATGTCTTCCACTCAATTTTGACCGTTTGATTTTTCTTGGCGCCAAAACTTGCCTTGGTTGTTTCTTGGATTATTGATGCCAGGGATGCACTTTTGGAGTTTAGCTTTTGGAAGGTTAGGCAAAAGGGGGGGGGGAAAGGTTGAGTGTGCAGAAGGAGAATAGGGGTGATGATGAGGGGGGATTTGGCTGGTAGCAGAGGTGGAAGATGGGTGGTCAAAGCTGGGGGTCAAAGATGGGGTGGAGTAGTATTATTATTAAACGGGGTGGAGTTTTGGTTATGGGCTGATGTGGAAATGGGCCAAGGAGGTGGAGTGGGCTGAGGTGTTGGATTGGAGTGATAAGGAGATGGACTTGGACCATGGTTGTGTTGTTGTTTTTGGTTTTGGTTTTATACTTTAAGGGTCCCGTTGGTATATTAGTCACAAGGACCAATTTTGAAATTCAAAAAAATTTAGGGACTGAAATTGTAATTCTCCCAAAGTACCAATAAGGACCAATGTTGCCAAGTTTAGTTACCAAAGGACCATAAATGTCATTTTTCCAATTTTGAACACCCGGGGACTGAAACTGTCAAATGTTTGAAACTTGAAGGACCAAAAGTGTAAATTCTTCAAACTTTCATTTAAAGGACCAATTTTGACAATTTGTAAGTTCCCAAAGACCAATGTTGACTTTTCCATCCAAAAATATTCCCCAGTGACCAATTCTGTCAATTTCTGAAACTCTAGGGACCTTTTATTGCAATTTTGGATTTTGAGGGGTAAAAGTGTAATTTTCTCAAACTTTTCACCCAAGGACTTATTTTGACAATTTTTGACTTTTCTTTGCCTTGGGTTGACTTTTCTTTCATTTTAAACTTCCAGGGACTAGTTTTGCCAAATTTTGAAACTTGAGGGACTAAAACTGCCAATTGTGCAATCTTTGTTCATTTTTCATTTGTTTTTAAACATTTTGCATCTAAAACATATAAAACACACTTTTGGAATAATTTCTGTATTTTGACGCGTTTTTGAGTGTTTTTGGATGATTTGGCAGTTCAGATACGATAAAAATGATAAGTATTTACACACTCATCAATCCCCCACACCAAACTATTGCTAGTCCCTAGCAATCTTTTGAGAAAAACTTGATGGATTTTAAACTCTTTACCAAAAGCCATCACTTCTGGAGCAGCCAGGTGTAAGAACTGTGGCACACCTGATAACGTGTGATTTTGAGCAAACCACGAGCTGTCAACGGATTTGATTAGTCTTTACCAAAAGCCGTTTGCTTCTGGACTAGCCAGCTCTTGATGGAATAGTCAACATCTTGGTGAGCTGATTACCAATTATGGATTTTCCACGACCTTTACCACAAGCCATAATCTTGCGGGCTAGCCAACTCATTTGTTTTTGGGGAGTTGAGGAACCATACAATTTTGGGCAAATTGCAAGCCATAAACGGATTTGAGATATCTTTATCAAGAGCCGTTTGCTCCTGGATTAGCCAATCCCTTTTGTCGTTTAGACACGGCGGACTGATTACCACAAAAATTTTGAAATAAAGTGAAATTTTTTTGAAAAACTTGGGCCAAAATGGGGGTACTTGAAAGTATTTTGCGATAAAATTCGCTAGAATTTCCCCCCCCCCCCCCCCACACTTAGAAATGAATATTGTCCTCAATATTCAATGTCCCGGCTATTATGCCGAATCTATGAACGTAAAAAGATAATATTCGAAGCTAACTGTGGAAATATTGTTTTGTATTTTTCACTTTATTTATCTGTACATACAATCACACATTTTTTTTGAACTTATATACATATATATATTTTCAAATTAGCGGGGGGTTGGCCATTCCCCTACACTAGGGTGGTAGAAAGTAGAAAGAAATCAGAGATACGGGTGAAAACCCGTATTGTGCTATTGTTTTTGTTCATCGAGTCGCTAGCTTGACTCGATCCCCGAATTTAATTGTCCTTGGGGAAAGTTTGGAGATTCGGGACAACCATGGATGGTATGTCCTCTTCAAAGTAGTGCTTTAAACGATGTCCATTCACTTTGAAATTAGGGCCGTCATTTTGAGATAATTCGACGGTACCATAAGGATAAACCTTAACGATATTGAATGGACCAGTCCATTGGGTTTTAAGCTTTCCCGAGAAGATCTTGAGTCGAGAGTTGAAAAGAAGGACTCGATCACCAACGTTGAAAACGCGGTTTTTGATTTTTGAGTCATGAATCTTCTTTGTCTTTTCCTTATAGATCAAAGAGTTCTCGTAAGCTTGATCACGAAGTTCATTTAATTCATTCAGTTGAACTTTCCTATGATCACCCGCAGTTTTGAGGTCAAAATTGGCATGCTTGAGAGCCCAATAGGCTTTATGCTCAAGCTCGATCGGAAGATGGCACGCTTTCCCATACACAAGCTTGTAAGGCGTACACCCAATGGGTGTTTTGTAAGCCGTACGGAAAGCCCAGAGTGCATCATCTAATTTATCCGACCAAGATGCACGGTTTTCCCCAACGGTTCTTTCCAATATTCTCTTGATGCCTCGATTGGAAACTTCTACTTGTCCACTTGTTTGAGGGTGGTACGCAGTAGAAAGACGGTGAGTTACACCATACTTTTGCATGACTTTATCAAATTTGTCGTTGCAAAAATGCGTACCACGATCACTAATTATAGCACGTGGAGTTCCAAATCGAGCAAATAGAGCTTTCAAAAATTTCACGACTACTTGGACATCATTAGTGGGTAAAGCTTTTGCTTCAACCCATTTTGACAAATAGTCAACTGCCACGAGTATATACTTGTTTCCATGAGATGATGGAAATGGCCCCATAAAGTCGATGCCCCAAACGTCAAAGATTTCACAAACTTGAATTGCATTTTGAGGCATTTCATTCTTTTGTGAAATATTTCCGTGACGTTGACAAGTGTCACAGGATTTGACTAATTCTTGAGCATCCTTATAAATCGTGGGCCAAAAGAAACCGGAGTCAAACACCTTTTTGGCAGTGTAATTTGGATTGTGGTGGCCCCCCGTGGGACCAGCATGACAAGCCTTAAGAATTTCAGTGGCTTCTTGACCATATACACAACGCCGGATGACTTGATCCGCATAGATTTTGAAGAGGTAGGGGTCGTCCCAGAAATAATGTTTGACATCCTTAAAGAACTTGTTCTTTTGTTGGGACGACATCCCTTTCACAATAAAGTTACCCGCAAGGTAGTTTGCAAAATCGGCAAACCATGGGGTAACAGAATCTCTACGAAAGGCAACCGCATTGAGTGTCTCGAGAGGGAAGGTTTCATTAATTTCCCTTTTTTCGAAGACATCTTGATGAGGGTTTTCCAAACGGGAGAAATGATCAGCAGCTAGGTTCTCAGCTCCTTTTTTATCACGAATTATGATATCAAATTCTTGTAGGAGGAGAACCCAACAAAGAAGTCTCGGCTTTGCATCTTGTTTTGCAAAAAGGTACTTCAAAGCCGAGTGATCCGTATACACTATGCTTTTGGTCAGTATCAAGTATGGCCGGAATTTTTCAAAAGCATACACCACAGCTAATAATTCTTTTTCGGTGGTGGTGTAATGGCTTTGAGCCTCGGTCATAGTTTTGCTGGCATAGTGTATAGACTGAAAATGTTTTGTTTTTCGTTTCCCCAAGACTGCCCCTATAGCATAATCGCTAGCATCACACATAAGTTCAAAGGGCAAGTCCCAATCGGGGGCAACAAGAATAGGTGCCTCAGTAAGCTTTTTCTTTAGAGTTTCAAAAGCTTCTACGCACTCAGGTGAGAAGATAAAAGTAGCATCCTTTTCGAGGAGATGAGTCAAAGGCCGGGCGATTTTAGAAAAATCTTGAATGAACCTACGATAGAAACCGGCGTGACCCAAAAAGCTCCTAATACCTTTGACAGTAGTGGGATGAGGTAATTTTGCAATGACATCAATTTTGGCTTTGTCAACCTCAATCCCATTCTTTGAAATCTTATGGCCGAGGACAATGCCCTCTTTGACCATAAAGTGACTCTTCTCCCAATTGAGACACAAGTTTGTGTCTTCACATCGTTTCAACATACTTTCCAAGTGGGAGAGACAAGATTGGAACGAATCCCCAATGACCGAAAAGTCATCCATGAATACCTCCATTGTTTTTCCGATCATGTCGGAAAAGATTGACATCATGCACCTTTGGAAAGTGCCAGGAGCGTTGCATAATCCAAAAGGCATGCAACGGTAGGCAAAGGTTCCGTAAGGGCATGTGAAGGTAGTTTTCTCTTGATCCTGTGGATCAATGGGGATTTGAAAGTATCCCGAGAAACCATCGAGGAAACAATAGTACTCATTCCCCGCTAATCTCTCAAGCATTTGGTCCATGAAGGGTAGAGGAAAATGGTCTTTACGGGTGGCTTCATTGAGTTTTCTATAATCTATACACACACGCCATCCCGTAACCAAACGAGTTGGAATCAACTCGTTATCCTCATTGGTGACAATAGTAATGCCACCCTTCTTAGGAACACAATGAATGGGACTCACCCAAGGACTATCAGAAATAGGGTAAATCAATCCAGCATCAAGAAGTTTTAGAACTTCTTGTTTGATAACTTCGTGAATTTTTGGATTTACCCTCCTTTGATGTTGCACCGCGGGTTTGAAGTCATCCTCCATCAAGATTTTGTGTGAACAAAATTCAGGGTTAATACCCTTGATATCGGAGAGTCTCCAAGCAATTGCTCGCTTGTGTGACTTCAAAACCTTTATGAGCGCGGTTTTCTCCTCATCTTTCAAGTCTTTAGCAATAATGACGGGTAATTTATCATCACCCTCCAAAAATGCATACTCAAGATGAGGAGGCAACTCTTTGAGCTCGACCTGAGGAGAATCATCAGTTTTCTCAACATTTTTGATCTCCTCTTTATGAAGTGTTGGTGGTAGAACAGGAAGAGGAGAGGGATCTTTGTTTAGTAATTTCTCAAGCAGGAGAATATCCCTCTCGGGGTCAATCTCTTGGTTATCGATTCCATCGGGAATCGAATCACTTTTGAGAAAGGCCTCAATTTCTTCTGAGATAAAGTCACTTCCCTCAAACGGAGTGAGGGAAGGAAAAGAATTGGCAATGATGGGGTAAGAAGATGGAGTGAAGTTTTCACTCAAAGAATTATCATTGAAACCTAGAACCTCTTGAGCGTACTCCTCGGACGCAACATCAATGACATCGATTCGGTTAACCGATTCAGTGTCACAATTTGAGGAGTACCTAGCAGTTTGATCGAGGTTGAATGTTACCGCTTCATTACCAACACGAAGAGTTATTACCTCTTCATGCACATCAATTAGAGCACGGCCCGTCCTCAGGAATCCTCTCCCAAGAATGAGAGGAACCCTAGGATCAGCATCGAACTCACAAACAACGAAATCAGCGGGGAAGTGAAACTCTCCTACTTTCACAAATACGTCCTCGGCAATGCCAAGGGGACGAGTAATGGACCGATCTGCAAGCTCAAGAGTCATGCAGGTAGGAGTAAGTTCTGGAAGAGAAAGTTTCTTCCACACTGAGTTAGGCATCAGGTTGATACTAGCGCCAAGATCGGCCAAGGCGAAGCATTCAACCATCCCAGGGAAAACACATGGAATGAGAAATCTCCCAGGGTCTCCAAGCTTCTTAGGAAGCTTCTTTAAGATAACCGCAGAGCAGTTTTCGTTCAAAGGAGTTTTTGCCATTTCGTACAATTTTTCCTTGTTGCTTAACAAGTTCTTGATCATCGATGCAAATTTGGGCATCAGAATGATAGCATCCGCAAGGCTAACGTCAAAGTGCAAATCTTGAAAGATTTGATAAAACTTATCCATTTGGTGACTAGCCTTTTCGCGGAGCTTTTGCTCATTAAGTCGTGATGGATATGGTATTGAAGGTTTGGATTTAGGGTTCTCAACAGGAGTTATTGGTGGTTCAAATACAACTCCTGGTTTGGTCTTTGGAACAACCTGAGGGTGGACATGTGCGGTACTTCGTGGGCTAGTAGATTGCACCTTGTTCGTGGGGAGGTAGTGGCGGTTCATCATAAGCTTTACCACTACGTGTGGTAATAGCTTTGAGTTCACCCTTAGGGTTGACAACTGTATTACCAGGAAGACCTCCCGAAGTAGAGGGTGGAGCGATATGACTCATGAGACTAGCAAACATATTCTCAATCTTGTTTTGAGATTGATCAATTTTGTTGTTTGTTGCTATAAGCTCATTCTTCAGCTGATACGTGGGAATCGCACCAGGCTTTACCTCTCAAGGGATCTTGAGAAGCTTACAACCCCCACCAGGCAATGTACCTGATTGTTGTAGTATAGTATAGTGACAAGTACCGGGGGATTGATCGTTCAGCTAGGAATAGTGTCACTAGGATTAGAAAACCTAAATACTAGTTCTAAAGGTGAGGGATGATTATTTTTGTGTTTTTATATTTTATAGAAAGCAATTAAAATCTCGGGTTTGAAGGATTTGGGCGGAATTAGTTGCTAATCAACTAACACAATACTAAAGATGCAATCAAAATAAAATACTAGAAATAAAAATAAACTAAATTATACTAAAGTTGTGAGCAATAAGTGGAGAAAATGTGTTTACTTAGATTTCACTACTCCCTAGACATCTTTTACACGTTAATTACTTGTTATAAATGCATGGATGATGGATCGTATTCTTTAATACCATTCATGGGGTGGCACACTTAACTCCCCAATTCTATGAGCTCTTATCTCCTCCTACACCATGCCCAGCACAACTATAGGGATTGTAAACAGTGGCTCATGCATTACATACAACCAATAAAGACCTAGTGCGCGTCGGTTCATGTTTCTTAAGACGTTCAAGCATGTTACCAATTGGAGATCTGCCAGTTTTCTTAAGCCTAACATATAAATCATTCATCCAAGACAAGTATAAACAAGTAATCAACACATAATTAACATCTAGGTTTCATTAGATCCAAGCAAACACAAGATAGATCTAGCCTAGCATGATGGAATTAAGACAAGAACAAGATATAGACAACCAACACATAGACATATTGATTGAATTGAAAGAACACTTATCTCAATTACACATGTAAGGTATCAAGGGCTTGGAACCCTTGAAAAACCTATAAAATTCACACCAAGTTCGTACTTAGGGTTTCTCCAAAACTTCTCTCTTTTTAATGTGAAAATTAGAAAACTATATATAGGAAAAGAGGTCTGACGGCGTCAAGACCAACATTGTGACGCTGTCACCTCGCCGCCAAAACTATTCTCGGACTGCCTTGATCTACATTTGACGCCGTCAAGACTTAATCATTTCCAGGCCGTCATGACTTTTACTCTTGACGCCCTACCTTCGTGACGCCGTCAAATCTTTACTGGATCGTCATGGAATTTTGCTCTTGACGCCGTCAGGGAGTTACTCTTGACGCCATCACCTACTGTTCTCAGCATGGAAAATTAAGACTTTGGCGTTTTCTTCACTTTTATGCTCCAAAAACGTCCGATTTGCTTCCTTTTCCAGATTTCTCTCCCAAAGTACCTAAAATCACAAAAGGAACGATTTAGGGCAATATTTGATCAAATAAATTCAAATTCGGGCTTAAATGACCCCCTAAAAACGGATCATTTTTCGCCTCATCATATACCCTTACACTTGAGATTTGCTTGTCCTCAAGCAAATGCGCTTTTATTCTACTCAAAAGACAAGTTAGGGGTCATTTAACACTAATATAAAAGTAATTACAACAATTAATCGTTCCACTAAAGACCAATAGACAAGCACGGAGGTCATACACAAGCACCTCACATATAGTGTTTAGATACTCACATCTCTCGGGTGTAATAAAGTGTAAATTACAATATGGAAACGGAAGATATCTCTCACTACCTGTCATAGCAAAATAGATTACCATAGGCTTGGGAAAGGATCAAACCTCCACCACATGGCGTAAGCACCTAAGATAAACTATCAAAGAGGTCTTTTAAAGGGTTGTAACGTTAGGTGTAGGGATATGAAATACACGATTTTGTTGGATAAAGGAAGTTTTACTGGTGGCGAGTTAACAATCTTGGTTAATTACATGTACAATATGGCGTTGCTAAGCCAAGACTAGACTCGACTTAAGCTAATAAATGAGAAATGACAAAAACATAAAATTAACATAGAATGAAAAGGGATGGTAGTCCGTTTTTTTTTTTTTTTTTTTTTTTTTTTTTTTTTTTTTTTTTTTTTTTTTGCATACACTCTTACCCTACCATCCAAAATAATACATCATAGGGAATGAACATTCCCCTTACACTTGAATTTTTACATATTTTACATCAAACTAATCTAATGACTCGAATCAAGAAAATCAAAACACTTGGAGCACTTTTAAGATTAACGCACATATAGGGGTAATAAATGATGTTCTTCCCCATTACTCCATAAAATAAGTACTTACCCATGAGTCCCAATCGTCCCAAAACAATATGTACAAGGATATGACTCGACTTAGCAACCATGTAATCAATTAGAAAGTTAACTTAGGGTTTAACAAATAACAATAATGCACTAAAAATGAGCGCATACACGGAAGGCTAAGGCGATTTGGTTGTACATTTAAGTGGGGTGTAACAAATTCTTCCTTTAAGTAAAATGCTTAAAGTTAGAAACGAAAAGATAGGCTCGGAGGGGTGTACTAGGGGTTTCGTGTACTAAAAATGAGTACAACGCTAAGGGTGTGGGAAAAATTAGTTGACTTAACTAGCCAAGTAATATGACTTAAATGGTCAAGTAATTATAATACGGGTTTAACACAAGGGTGATCCTAATGCCTCTTATCATGTAGTAAATCCTACCACACGAATGTAGTCTCACTAGCGGTCTCGGGATGCATCACTAACGCAAGTTCTAGAATCTAAATGCTACCGGTACACTCATAAGCACTAATAGTAAATGCTTTTCCTATCAAATCTAAAGGCGAACCTCACATATTTGGGTGGAAAATTTTTCTGAATGATACGGTTATGTGCTAGTCATACAATCTCCTATCCATGAGACGCTTGCTATGGCTAAAGTTTCACTCCTAAATGTTGTAAAAAATTTTAAATTTGGCGCTAAAATTGCACTAACAAGTATTTCTCATAGTTTTATTACACATCTACCATTAAACAAAACAAACTCAAGCGAAAGTGCATATGTAAGGTATCATCTTTTTACCCTCCCCTTACACTTAAGATAAACATTGTCCCCAATGTTCAAGTAAAGAATGTAAAAGTGAAAGTAAAGAGAATGAAATCAAATACTCCCCTGATTCGCTCGGTATGGATAATAAGGTGGCCAGGTTAAATCTTCCTCCAAGAAAATGAACAATCAAAGCTTCCCTTCCAGAATATAAATCATCTTCTTGTCATACATAACCTGTAAAACCTGATAAAATAGACAAGACAACCTCGCGTAAAATCGGCGGCATCCTATATAAGTTACTAAATCCTAGAAAACAAGATAAGATATAATGCTTGTGGAATGAAGTTTGCAGATTTTCTGGAGATTATAAAACTTAATAATTCACAAAAACCATAAGACTCCATTAGAAAAATAAAACCGGTAAAATTTCCAGATTTTTACACTTGACGCCGTCAAGAGTAAACTCTTGACACCGTCAGAAGTGACCTGCAGAAATTCTTATGTTAAGTTTCCGGAAAATTTCTGGAAAAACTTGGTCCTACTTCCTGGAAAATCCTGCAAAACTTCATTATTACTCAATACAAGCATTTGACTCTAACAAATACGAATATACATGTTCATTTAATATTGTTGTGGTTCATGCTCAATTTCGTTCTTATAAACAAATTTGGATCTCCCTTACACTTATCTTTTGCAAAATACCTTTATATGCAATTAAGACGAAGTTAAAAACAAAATAAATCATTTTCACAATTTACTTTGAAACATGAGCCACAAACTATAAAAATAAAGCATGCATACGGAAACAAATAAAATCAAACAAACAAACAAACAAACAAATAAAGATTGGATTGCCTCCTAATAAGCGCTTGTTTTTGTTCAAGTCATGAGCCTGACTCTACTCTTATTTAACGGAAATAGGGGAGGTTTTCCCTACACTTTGAATTAAGTGCGGGTGGAAGTAGCGATACACACCCTTAGGGTGGAAATATGCCACGTGAGGTGAAGGGGGTGAGTGAATGGCTTCCTTCAACCTAAAACTACCCGGATAATATTGGTTGATGGGTGGGTCGGTTCCTCTTTTGTCTCCTAGAAATATACCCAAGGATGGAAAGGTGTGTAAAGATTGAGGTTCCGGTTCATCAACACTAGGAAATTCCCTAGAACTAGGAGTAAGGTTATCACTACAAGTGTTCAAACCTATATCCTCTAGTGGTGCCTGGTCCAAGGGTTCTACCTCTATCGGAATTCCTAAAGTTTCTTCTACTTCTTTCGGGTAAGTCACGGGCGGTGTGTGTGCCTCAAATGATGGTAGGACTTGTGGGGTACTTAGTGGGCTTGGGTTTTCTACTATCTCTTCCATCGCATCAATATCACCTATGTGTTCATCTTGTATTATGGTAGTGCCTAACCATGACATGCAACTAGGTGGCTCAACTCTAACCTCATGTGTGTCGTATGTTTTGGTGAAATCTATCCCACTCATGCAACTAGGTGGTTCATAACTAACCATCTCGTAATCTTGGTTTGATTCTAAGTCCATGTTCTTAAAAACTAGGTCTCTTTGCTCATACGAATCCACCAATTCGTTGAACTTATGGGTTATGGTTAGGAAGCTTTTCCCAAAATTCATCCAAAGGGTCTCACTAAAAGGAATTGATCCTGATAATGATCGTCTAATAGAAAACACACATGCATAAAATTCATCAAACCCATCTAAATTTACACCCATCTCCTCTTGTATATATCTAGGATCACTTAAGAATTCATTAGAACAACAGGAGGCAAATCGATCCGAGTAAACTAATTGTTCCTCTATAGTTAATGATCTAAATGGAATTTCATCCGCCATGGAGACAAATGAAAAATGGTTTTACAAACAAAGGGCACAAAGAAAAAGATAGACTAAAGAGAATCTAAAAATAAAAATAAAATCTTACTAGAAAGGAATCTAGCAAGTAGACCTAATAAAAAGAAATTCTAACCTAGAAAATAACTATTCCCCGTGCTGCGGCGCCAAAAACTTGATACGTGGGAATCGCACCAGGCTTTACCTCTCAAGGAATCTTGAGAAGCTTACAACCCCCACCAGGCAGTGTACCTGATCGTTGTAGTATAGTATAGTGACAAGTACCGGGGGATTGATCGTTCAGCTAGGAATAGTGTCGCTAGGATTAGAAAACCTAAATACTAGTTCTAAAGGTGAGGGATGATTATTTTTGTGTTTTTATATTTTATAGAAAGCAATTAAAATCTTGGGTTTGAAGGATTTGGGCGGAATTAGTTGCTAATCAACTAACCCAATACTAAAGATGCAATCAAAATAAAATACTAGAAATAAAAATAAACTAAATTATACTAAAGTTGTGAGCAATAAGTGGAGAAAATGTGTTTACTTAGATTTCACTACTCCCTAGACATCTTTTACACGTTAATTACTTGTTATAAATGCATGGATGACGGATCGTATTCCTTAATACCATTCATGGGGTGGTACACTTAACTCCCCAATTCTATGAGCTCTTATCTCCTCCTACACCATGCCCAGCACAACTATAGGGATTGTAAACAGTGGCTCATGCATTAAATACAACCAATAAAGACCTAGTGCGCGTCGGTTCATGTTTCTTAAGACGTTCAAGCATGTTACCAATTGGAGATCTGCCAGTTTTCTTAAGCCTAACATATAAATCATTCATCCAAGACAAGTATAAACAAGTAATCAACACATAATTAACATCTAGGTTTCATTAGATCCAAGCAAACACAAGATAGATCTAGCCTAGCATGATGAAATTAAGACAAGAACAAGATATAGACAACCAACACATAGACATATTGATTGAATTGAAAGAACACTTATCTCAATTACACATGTAAGGTATCAAGGGCTTGGAACCCTTGAAAAACCTGTAAAATTCGCACCAAGTTCGTACTTAGGGTTTCTCCAAAACTTCTCTCTTTTTAATGTGAAAATTAGAAAACTATATATAGGAAAAGAGGTCTGACGGCGTCAAGACCAACATTGTGACGCCGTCACCTCGCCGCCAAAACTATTCTCGGACTGCCTTGATCTACATTTGACGCCGTCAAGACTTAATCATTTCCAGGCCGTCATGACTTTTACTCTTGACGCCCTACCTTCGTGACGCCGTCAAATCTTTATTGGATCGTCATGGAATTTTGCTCTTGACGCCGTCAGGGAGTTACTCTTGACGCCGTCACCTACTGTTCCCAGCATGGAAAATTAAGACTGTGGCGTTTTCTTCACTTTTATGCTCCAAAAACGTCCGATTTGCTTCCTTTTCCAGATTTCTCTCCCAAAGTACCTAAAATTACAAAAGGAACGATTTAGGGCAATATTTGATCAAATAAATTCGAATTTAGGCTTAAATGACCCCCTAAAAACGGATCATTTTTCGCCTCATCATCAGCTCATTACCTTGCTTGGTTATTGAAGATTGAAATTCATTCTTCAAATTTGAGATTTGATTCTGCATTGCCCTCATTTTGGTCTCATTAACTTTAATGTAGTTATTGAGCTCGTTAGGGAGAGGTTCTTGGTAATTAGGAGCTGAATACCCTTGATTACCCCTTTGGGGTGGGTATTGATTCACCGGGGTATGAGTTTGATTTTGCATGTTATTACCCCTTGGTGGATTAGAATTATACCTATTTGGATTTTGGGGAAACCCGGGTGGTCCACCTAGGTCGCTAGCGCGGTAATTTGGTTCCACTTGAGGACGGTATTGGTTACCTCCTTGGTTGGAACTTCCGGCTATTGCATTGACTTCAAATGGATTGCTTTCAGTGGCAGTGCAATTGTAATACGAATGTGGACCACCACAAGTGACACAAACTTCCACCTTTTTGATTTCAGCTTGTGGAGAAGGTTGAGAAGAAGAAACTATCTTGTTTTGGGTGAGAACCAAGGCATGAATAGCTTTCATGAGTTTGTCAAGTCTAGCATCGGTGCTAGACTGAGCCACGGGTGATGAAGTTGAAGGACTAACATTCACTTGAGAAACAATCGGCTTGCTTCGCGGAATGCGGACCTTAGACTTATTTTCAATGATCTCTAAAGCATCCTTTGTGGTACGATTCAAGAAATTACCCCCAGCGGAGGAATTGAGAGAGTCTTGATTGCTTTGGCTCACACCATTGTAGAAAGTATCGAGCTGCATGAGATGAGAAAAACCGTGATGAGGGCACTTGCGAAGCAATTCCCTATAGCGATCCCATGCCTCACTGAATGATTCATCAAATTTCTGTGTGAATTTCATGATTTCATTCTTGAGACTCGTGGTTTTGGAAGGAGGAAAGAATTCATTCACGAATTTCTTAACCAAATATTCCCATGCTACAATCGATCGAGGGGGTTGTTTATCAAGCCAAGTCCGGGCAGCCCCATCGATGGAAAATGGAAAGAGAAGAAGTATAATCGCTTCTTCAGGGACATTTTTGCATTTGATGGTTGATGTAATTTTGTTAAACCATCGAATGTGATCTTGAGGATCGTCCCTCTCAAAACCGTAGAATTGACGTGAGGTCACCAGATTTATCAATCCGGTCTTAAGCTCAAAATTCTCGGCCACGATGGCCGGAACAACGATAGCATCTCCGTAACCCTCAACGGGTGCTTGGAGAAGCTCGTTCATAGTTGGCTCAGCAGCCATGATAACGGAAGATGTGGGAACAGTACGGATCTCAGATCCGACTGTTGGTGCTGAACGTCGACGACGTCTTCTAGGTATTCTTACAAGCTCACGTAATGGGCTAGTAGACCTAGAAGAGCGAGTGCGCATGCACTAAAAACAAACTCACTCAAAACAAAATCGAGGCAAAACCACAGTGAACTTAAACCAATAATCACAAGCAAGTGGCTTCTTTAAGAAAGGTACACCACTCACAAGGATACAAAGGCAAGTTTTAAATCTTTGGTTTGGGAACTTATTATGTCCACACCCCCAGTTGGTAGGTGTTCTGTCTTGGTTTGCGACGGTTTATTTTTATGTAGAATTATTATTCACAAGAAAGAGACGAATGTTTTTGGGTTTTTGTGTATGGGTTAAAAACTTGTGGACAATATTTTTGGTATCGTTTCGTTTACCAAAATCGTTTCTCTTTAAGAATCACCTTAAAGAAACGCGATATAGAAAACGTAACGATATGTTTTGTTTGTTTTTGATTTTTTTGGTGTTGTTAACACTTTAGGAAAAATGTTAATGACGTTTTTGTTTTATGATTAAGATTTACAAAAAGGTGGTGGGTTTATACAGTGACGAATGAAAAATAACTATTCTCAAAGAAACGTTTTAAACACGCAGCTACCTCCCCGGCAGCGGCGCCAAATTTTGATTGATTCCGAACGGTCAACTAAGATGAACAGGGTATGGTCAACCAAGTTAAATGTCTAAAACCAACTAACCAAGGAGTACAGGGTATTCCCGGGTCGTTATGTCCCAGCGAGGTGAGCAATTGTATTCAAAAACGTTTTAAGTGATCGGGTGATTTAACAGAAGCATCAGGAATTTGATTATTGCGATTAAACTACAAGATTATGATTGAGAATGGCTTAGAAAGACTATTAGAACAATTACTGATGATCAGATTACCTAGAAATGTAAGTTAAACCTAAAACGCGCGTTTGAATTAAAAATAACGCGAACGCGCAAAAATAAAAGTGAAACGAGAGCAAATAAAATCCTACGAACGTGAAAATTATATTTTTACAATCCTAATGACTTAAGAAAATTTTTAGAAAAAGAAAAATAATTTTTACACTAGTTAATTAATTACTATTAATTAATTACTAATTTCTAATTACTTTTTAATTAACTAAATTAAACTAATTATTAATTAATTATGAAAATTACCTTAGAAAAATGAAAATTAAATTTAGAAAAATCTAAAATATTATAAAACTAATTTTAAAACAGAAAACCTAATTTTTCTACTTTTTAATTATTTAATATTAATTAAAACTAATTATTTAATTAATTTAAACTAAAATAAATTATAAAAAATACTAAATGAACAAGGAAAAATCTGAAAAAATTCCTAAAATTATTTTAACTAAAAAGGAACCTGGGAAAAATTTAAAAATGAAAAGTGCTTATAAATAAGCAGAACATAAGCCAAAATGGCTTAAATAGAATCTATCACTTTATTTATTTTTATCTTTTTCCAATTTTTATTTTACACAACTGATTAAATACTTAAAATAAAAAACTTTTGTGAAGGAACTATATCTTAAGCTCAGAAATAAGCAGTATGATAGTGAATAAGCAATTCAGAGAGCTTAAAAGCTTGATTGTGATGGTTTGAAACTCAAATAAGCTAGACAGGGACCCACACAGTGAAATTAAGCTTAGGACAACTTAAAAAGACTATGATGAACTAAAATTATAAACAAGGTACACTGAATAAGCCAACTCAGTCAAATAAGCACTTCCCAAATCACACAGTTAGAAACAGTCCAACTAGGGGCTATTTGGACCTCTGTGGGGTCCACAGAAGTGAAGGTGAGTTCAAATAAGAGCTTGGCCTATAAATTAGAGCTGGTAGGCAACAAATTAAACTAAATTTCAAATGGTTTGGTTCACATGTAAGCTCACAATAAGCTTATGAAAGGGTGGCTTTGGACTGAGGGCAGGGTGCAATACAGTCCTTAGGGGCTACTTTGAGCTTACAAATAAGCTAGCAGATGCTAAGCTGAGAAAGCAGAAAAGAAGCACCAACAACAATCAGCTATCAATGAACAAAGAAAAACAGATTTCAAGCAATTTGGAACTTGTATGAGCTTTATATGGAAGCTGACTCTTGGGCTGCTTGGACAGATGGACTGCAAGCAGTAATGAAGAGCTTTGCTAGAATTGGTGGTGAAGCAGGTTATTGAACCATCTAAACAAGCTTAAGCAAATGTATGACAACTAACAATGTACATAACAAAGCTAGATTCAAGCTAGTTCACATAAATCAACAAGCTCAGATAGTTACTCAAAGACAAAGTAGCAGCAGTTCTAAACAGGTATTAAATCAAATGCAAAATAAGCACTCCAAACAAGTGATAAAAGCAATACTAAATCCTAGATACTAATTAACACCTAGGGAGCTACTCAGAACAACAAAAATCATGGAAATGCATCAATATTTGAGCTACTTAATGCAACATGAAATCTGCTCAAAACCTGGATGCAGGGGAACTACACAGTCACATACCCAACTTTCAAACCAAATTTCCTTGCCCAAATCTCTTTCAAAATCAAAATTTCTTTTTACTATTGATAAACAAGCTGACAAGGAATTCAAAACAACAGAAACCTTGTATTTTCATTCACCAAAGAACCCTAGAGATTGGTTTGAGTTTTGCACAAAAATCTGAGTATGCAACTTTTGACTTTTACCAAAAACAAAGAACTTTAACTTTGTGGAGTTTTCAATGATCCCAGATTAATGTTGGTGATGTATTAGCATAAAATGGATGTATTTCCAGTAACCTTAACACTCTATTAACCTAAAATAAAGAATTTGCAGTTCAAAATTCCAACAGTTAAGCTGTTGTGAATCTCTATGAGTAAATTTGACTTTTCTCAAAAGGACCTTGGTTTTAATGCTTTAACTAGTATAGTTTCAACTTGAGAATAAAATATCAGCAGGCCTTATCCATTAAAAACCACAAAATCTCAGCTGAACTAACAGAACCAAACACCCCTTTAGAATCAGTACAAAGAGTTATGCAAGGTAAATCAAGGATCTAAGCAGATAAATTGAAATATTGACTTATACTAAATTGAAACACAAACAATTATACATAAATAAGCTTTAAATAACTACTGAAACTACAAATTAAAATGGTGCTCAAAGAAATTGAAGGAGGTCTTACAACTGCAATTCAGCTTAACCAGGGGTACCACAAGTTCTCACAACACATCCCTAACACCCCCATGGGGTTCTAAACCAGAGCCATCCATGATTTACTCTGCTCCTTGCTTTTCTTCTTCATATTTTTTTATTTTCTATTTTTACTGATTTTTTTTTGTATTTTTGATTTTTACTTCTAAACTGAGTTTATTTATTCCAAAGAGCTTAAATAAACTTAGTAGAACTTATATGAGCCTAAAAGATCCAAAGAAACCATTACAAACAACAATTTGAGCTTTTAGATTATTTTGAAACCAAGGGAAATTTCATGTAATGAGATTGGAGTGAAACTTGCATTTTATTAATAAAAACTTTAATCTTACATCATTACACTGAGAGTACAACTTCCATAACTAGTTTTAGACTAAAAATTATAAATTCGACATTAAGTAAATGAAATTACAAAAAAAAAAAAAACTAACTTCTTCTCCACTGCTTCCTCTTTCTCTTTTATAGCACCCAATTAGGGTTTCTTGGACCTTAGTGAGCATATCCCAGTATTATTTAGGACCATTGGATGACTTCCACTCAATTTTGACCGTTTGATTTTTCTTGGCGCCAAAACTTGCCTTGGTTGTTTCTTGGATTATTGATGCCAGGGATGCACTTTTGGAGTTTAGCTTTTGGAAGGTTAGGCAAAAGGGGGGGGGGGGAAAGGTTGAGTGTGCAGAAGGAGAATAGGGGTGATGATGTGGGGGGATTTGGCTGGTAGCAGAGGTGGAAGATGGGTGGTCAAAGCTGGGGGTCAAAGATGGGGTGGAGTAGTATTATTATTAAACGGGGTGGAGTTTTGGTTATGGGCTGATGTGGAAATGGGCCAAGGAGGTGGAGTGGGCTGAGGTGTTGGATTGGAGTGATAAGGAGATGGACTTGAACCATGGTTGTGTTGTTGTTTTTGGTTTTGGTTTTATACTTTAAGGGTCCGGTTGGTATATTAGTCACAAGGACCAATTTTGAAATTCAAAAAAATTTAGGGACTGAAATTGTAATTCTCCCAAAGTACCAATAAGGACCAATGTTGCCAAGTTTAGTTACCAAAGGACCATAAATGTCATTTTTCCAATTTTGAACACCCGGGGACTGAAACTGTCAAATGTTTGAAACTTGAAGGACCAAAAGTGTAAATTCTTCAAACTTTCATTTAAAGGACCAATTTTGACAATTTGTAAGTTCCCAAAGACCAATGTTGACTTTTCCATCCAAAAATATTCCCCAGGGACCAATTCTGTCAATTTCTGAAACTCCAAGGACCTTTTATTGCAATTTTGGATTTTGAGGGGTAAAAGTGTAATTTTCTCAAACTTTTCACCCAAGGACTTATTTTGACAATTTTTGACTTTTCTTTGCCCTGGGTTGACTTTTCTTTCATTTTAAACTTCCAGGGACTAGTTTTGCTAAATTTTGAAACTTGAGGGACTGAAACTGCCAATTGTGAAATCTTTGTTCATTTTTCATTTGTTTTTAAACATTTTGCATCTAAAACATATAAAACACACTTTTGGAATAATTTCTGTATTTTGATGCGTTTTTGAGTGTTTTTGGATGTTTTGGCAGTTCAGATACGATAAAAATGATGAGTATTTACACACTCATCACTGCTTCACATTCTCTATTGACTTTATATCTAACCTGTGAGTGTACCCGAGTCGACGACGTTCAGGCCAATGTTGAATCCCTAGTAAAGCATCTCTGTCGTAGGCTACAATGGAGTTGCTGAATATAGGAGTCGACTCTTCAATTGCAGGAATATCATACCTAGCAGCTGGGACTGAGATTGTCAATGAGGAAGCATATCTTTCTTTAGAATTCTCTTTAGTGAGTTTAAGGTTTCGAAGATCTTTGTTGAAGAAGAAACGATAAGGTATCTTAGGTTTTTCTGGGAATCCTTGCAATGGTAATGGTTTGGTCCAATCAGTGAAGTAAGGCTTGTCAGGTTTTCCTGAGTGGATGTCGAAATTCGCCTCCGGGTTTAGCCAGTCGAAATTGCCTGACATTGCACTAGCGATATTTTGCATGTGAAATTCGAGTTCCATCTTGTTTCCAGATCTAGACTTAAGAAAATCAAGTGCATCCTGATTGATTCTCCTTAACCCAGCCTTTGTAAGTGTTTCAATCTGAAGACCATCCATTATGCTTTGAGTGTATTGCAGTGTATTTCCAGGAAGTGGTACTTCATCTTCGAGAGGGGGTTGAGCCTTGACCAATTCAGTCAACCAATCACCTTCTAGTGTGTCATCATTGTCAATCCATGAGTGACGTTTTCCTTTCTTAGACTTCTTGGACTTTGAAGTTTTATCATTGTCTTGAGCTTTAGTGGTTGATGATGGTTCAGGTCTAGAGTCGGGGATTGGAAATGCACGAGAGTCTGTATCGGGTTGTCCCTAATAATCTTATACAGGGTGCATGAAAGGTTCTTCCTCGTCTGTCGGACCTAATCCAGAAGTTGAAGTATGTTGTTGTTTAGCAGGAGGTGTTGAAGCCTTTTGTGGTTTTTGTGAAGATTGTTAGGTCACCATTTATGTAAACACAAGTATGATTTAGAAAGAAATAAGATGAGAATGAGAGATGGTTGATTATGAGACAATATGAAAAATGAAAGTGCAAGAGTTTCCTTAAGATAATCAAATAACCAACAAACATAATGTTTACATAAGCTTACTATTTATAAGGGAGGAGTTAGGGCAACACTCCCTTCCTCCCTTATCTTCTAATTCGTGGGCTTTCAAGCCCATGGGGCTTTAATACATAAGCCTTGTAACATGAAACATAATGAAATAAATACTAAAGCAACCTATTACAAAAGGCAATGACCGAGACTTGACTAAATACAAAAGTATGATCCCAACAATCTCCCCCTAAGGGTCGGTCATCACGGTTGCTTGACGTCTTCATCTTTGTCGTTGACTTGTGACATGTGAAATTCTAGACGTCTTCAAAATGGTTGAATGATAATGATTGTACTTTGCCCTTTGTCTTTGTTCTTTGGTGATGATGTAGTGATTGTATCACGAAGTAGTCTGCCATTCGTCACTCCTGCGTCTGTGGTGGTTGAACGCCATTCCAACATACTCATACATCTTCGGATTTTGACATGCACGAAGTTCCTTTTCATACTATGAGATCTTTAGTCTTTAAACTTTGTAGATTCTTCTTTATTGACGTAGAATCATTCTTTGAACTTTGTGGTGTTAAGATCTTTGGGGGAGCTTTCTTTGACTTCAAGATGTATGTATGAGCATGTTGGAATCTACCATCATGGAAGTGAGGTACCTGCGAGTAAATAGTTAGCAATAAAACAACCGGTACTTACGGATAAGGAATTAGAGTTCATCAACAGCATATTGTGAAGACTCCCTCTAGTCCTTATCCTGGCCGTTCCCATATCAGATACTCCAGAAGGAGCTTACGAGACCTACTAAGTAGCTCAATGACTGGGTGAGTCGCTGGGGATCACTCCACGACTGTAGACCGCTATGGAACCACCGCAAACACTAAGCGTAACCCTTGTGGGGTTACCGAAGTGACCTGCTGTCAGGGCTGTTTGATGTTGACCCTGGCAGGATTTCCGTTCAATCATTGAGAAATACTTACGTAATCCTCTCATAAACGTTCTTGGCAGATTGCCAAGATCTGCGAAGGACTCGATAATTTACAACTGATGCCCATTGATGTAGAACACCAGTTGTAGAAATACTAAGTGTTCCTAAGAGATCTTTGATGTATCTCAAGGCTCTAGACTCTATAAGTGCACTCCTAGGTTTCCTATGCGGAGACTAGGGAGGGGTCTCCTGCTTCAATATCAACCGTCTCTAAGAGATAGGTCGATAGATTATGCTGGTTCCCCGTGAGAATGAAACAAGTTCTTTTAAGAGAACTTGAGTGGTTAAGAAGGTTTAGTGCATTGCGTCACTGGGTCCATGACGACTTTGTCTTCAATACCGGTGTTGTCTTTTGCAACAACTAGTAGCATACGTATTGAACCCGGTGTCTGCCCTAAGGTTGAACATATGGAGGGCTATTTCTTTTCACCCTTTTCTTTACTTTTCTTTTTAATTCTTCAACTCCTTCTTTCCCTTTCATTCTTTTCTCCTTTTTTTTAGTATCATACCTAAGGACTTCTAATTCTAACTATGGGAGATGTCCTTGGGTAGATCCCTCCGGCTCTGGCGTATCATAGGACAGATATTCCTATCTTAATCACCTTATAACTCCGACAGTAGCCAAGAAACCTTTGATTGAAAATCTCTCAAAGTGTTTATGTAAATCAAATATTTTTGTTTAACACTTTGAGAGTTTTGTGTACACTTTTTGAAGGGCTCCCCCTGCACATGTGCTCATAAGTATTAAATAAATTTGCACATGCGGGGGGAGCAAACATTTTGAATTGATCCACTTTCTGTGAACAGGACCGATTCGAGACACGCTTACATCACTAGTTAGACTAGCTTGAAGTTATTACCCGGCCTGATCAAGTCCACAGAAAGTTTCTCGAGACGGTACATTTCTAATAAGACATATCCTTTTCGAGACACGCTTACGTGGTTAGTTAAAGAGATACATTGTCAGCTTTTAGGTGACAACTAGCTCTAGTAACTAACTTGATGTTATTACCCGTCGAGGATAAGTCTTTTCGATATTACTAACTTTTATTATCTCGTCAATTCCTGGGTCAATTCTGAGTCTAGCTCGCGCATGATACAACTTTTAAGCTTTGACTTCGTGTATTTTAATCACTTTTTCATTTTCTCCCCCTCAAAAATAGCATATAAAATGTTGTTTTTGACAAACTTTTAGATTAAAATATGCCTTTTGAGTCTTACGGGGAGATTTACCAAGAACTTTTGATTTTGAGCAAAGTATTTAGTTTTGACAAGTGCTCCCCCTCAACAAGTGATTAGGTCTTATTGAGGTGAGATACTTGTCCTTTTGAGCAGAATTAAAAAAAAAATTCATAAACATTTGATTAATTCTACTCAAAAGTAAGAAGCCTTCGCTCCTTATATTTAGGATTGAGGCACTGATGCGTACCTCAGGGTCCTTTCTTTACAAGTTCAGGTTGTGCACTGTAATACGTGCACAAGCCATAATGAAGTATATAATTGACAAATCAAATCAAACTCTTACAATTGTCTACCAATCAGGTCTCTGAAATGTCAACACCGGAAATTTCTGTCTGCCTCCCACATAACTTTCCAACCTTCGGAACTGATCCCTGCGCTTCAATCTGTTCTCAATCCTTAAGATGAATCTGCGAGCATCCCTGGCCTCATTGGTTTTCCACCTTTTAGACTTACCCAGAGCAATGTCATCCAATCTGCTTTTGATTCCATCTCTTACGAACTTCAAGGTTTCATCACAGAACTTATGGATTTCGTCATAAGCCATGAAGCAGTTGCGATCGTTTATGCTGCGGTAGGTGAACCCAAATGGTTGCTTGATCAATGTGTATTGAGGTAGATGTTGAAGGTCGGGGATGTCAAACATGTTAGGTTTGGTGAGATTGAGCTTCTTCTGATAACTTTCCACTCCCAATTGAAGATCTTCTACTCTTTCTCTGATGACTATCTGCCTGATGAAGATGAGGAGAGCTTGGATAAAGGCCAACTGCATCTCTTTAGGTAAGCCACATAGTTTTCCTTGAACTTTGAGCAGGTACATGTCTTCGATGTCATTGAGAAGTAGTCATGGAAAGTCTGACTCGGAAATATCGTACTCCTTTTCATCCAGTCTTTTCAGTGTGATTTTGCTGAGGAAGGGGTACCCAAAGTGAGTGACAGTCGAGATGAACTGAATCGAGACTATCTTCAAATCACTTGTCACATCGCCCATTGTCTGATTGAGTCTGCTGCTGCGATAGTACTGTGCCCGGTTGTCTGGCCAATGATGTATACCGTAAAGAGCGTTTCGGTCATATTCAACAACTTTGTCAACGAATAATGCTGAAGCTTCTTCTTCGATGGCATTGTTGAGATATCGAGCTGCAGGGAGAAAGGCGAGTGATGTAACGTACTTCTTCTTATTCTTGCTGCCAAGTTTCAGAAATTCCAAGTCTGTGTTGAAGAAGAACTTGTACGGGATCTTCGGTTCCTTAGGCTTCCCAATCATCGGTAGTGGTTTGGACCAGTCAGTAATGTAGGGTGCGGTTTTCCTTGTGACCGGATCGACATAAGATTCAGGATTGATCCAGTCAATATTGCTTGACATAGCTCGAGCAATATTTTCCAGATGATACTCAAGTTCGATTGAGTTAGCAGAACGATCTTTTAGAAGATTGAAAGCATCATTCTTGATTCTTCGCAGCTCTTTCTTATTCATCTTTTTCATCTTTTTCATCTTAAACTTTTGCTGAATCAGTTGAGCGTATTCCACCGTTCGACCATCTTGAGGTTCATGATTGTCTTCAAGAGGTGGTTGCGAATTGATCATCTTCTCAAACCAGGAGTATTCGGCACTATCGTCATGGTCTAGCCATTTAAGGACGGTTTTCGGTTTCTTTGGTTCTGTGCCTTTTGGTGAGGTGTCCGGTTTGGATTGATGGTGCTTTCCTTTCCTATCTTTCTTCTTCTTCTTAGGGGACGGTTCTGGAACTTCATCGGGTTGAGGAATCTCGTCACCACCGGTGTATTTAAAATGGTCGTGTGCCTTGGGAGCAGAACCTGATGCCTTCGGTTGTTGTGAGGAAGTTGTTGTTATTGGAGGGTTGACCGGTGTTTTATATTGAGATGAGGGTCCTTCGGCTTGTTTCTGTTTCTTTGCCTGAGAATTAGGATCCCTGTCTTCATCATCTCTTTGACTCTTCAGTTTATCGGCCTCTGTGCTGCAAGATTCTTTGTTCATCTTGTCTTTCAGTGCTTCCAGGACTTTGGCTTCTTCAGGAGTCAAGGTGAACTTGCTTGCCAGCTTGTCCAAGAGTTGAGCTTCCAAATCATCCAGAGATAGTCCTGGTAGTGGAGCAGTAGACTTATCGGCTCGAAGAGTAAATGTTGTCGATCGGATTACTTTCTTGACCGCTTGCTCTGCGAACTTGGTGAGTTCATCTCTCATGGGTGCCAACAGATCTTTCAACTCAGTAACTAAGTGTTGTGCCATGTATTCTTGTGCTTGAGCTGCTAATGTGGCTTCCAAGTTCTCTTGTACGTCTTTAGCTAAGAAAGTGTCAACTTTATCTTGTAGCTCTTGGACGTTCGAGTTCAGCTTCGTCAATTCAGCAACTTGGGTTGCTAGTGTTGCAACCTGATCTTCCAGTCTGCTTCTCTTCTTATCATGTACTCTTCTGAATGCTGATTTAAGCAACTTTGATGCAGCAGAGGCTTTGGTGCTTGGTTTCTTGATTGATTTGTCATGTGTTGATTCTGATGCAGGAGGTGATGACTGAGAGGATTCAATGATGGTAGTAAGGTCTTTGTCATCTCCTTTCATTGGTTCGGGTTGTTCAACTTTCCTTGTTTTGGCTGCTTCTTCTTTCAATCTTTGTTCATCAGTCAGTTTATCAGCTTCAGCCTTAAGTCTTAGTTCATCAACAAGTTTATCGGCTTCAGCCTTAAGTCTTAGTTCTTCAGCAAGCCTGGCTTCTTCTTCCTTTTTCAACTTTTCTTCAGCCAGCTTGGCTGCCTCTTCTGCTTTCCTGCTCTCTTCCATTCGGATAGTTTCTTCCAGTTTAGCTTGGGCAATCTCTTCAAGCCTGGCCTCTTCAGCTTCCTGTTTTCTCTTAAGTTCCTCTTCCTGAGCCTTTTCTCTGAGCTCCATTTCTTCCATAGTCATTAACCTTGGAGCATCAGTATCCATGGGATCTTCCTCTTCTTCTTCTCCCATAGCTGTAGCATTAGTCATTTCAATATCTGTAGGAGATACCGAGGGATTGTCGTAAACGACCAAGTCTGTGTTGATCCCTGTGGTAGGCTCAGGAATGCTGCTTGATCCGCCAGCTTCGGTGGTTTGAGAGAATACTGGAGGTGGAGGTAGATCAGCATTGAATGCATCAATTCGGCTGTGGAGGAGACCCAGGTTGAGAGCCCTTTCATTTTCTTCTTCGACTGAAAGGCCTACAGACTCTTGTTCAGCAGTCACAGGTTCTTTCATCTTCTCTCTCCTAATCCTTTCTTCTTCCAAAATTGTCTGAGCTTCGGTGAATGGTCTTTGATTGAGGTATGATGGATATACGGCATTCTCAGCAAACTCATCAATGTATTTGTTCCAATCGTCGAACGTCAAATCCTTATCGTCAATGTCATCAAGATTCACATCCTTATCAATGTTAGAATAAGTTTGTCTATACACTGGACCTTCGTCGGATTCGGTTTGTTCAGAGTCAGACGGTTTTGGAGAGGATTGTGGTGAGGGAAACCACCCAGGTTCTGGAATAGATGCAGGCTTCTCGGTAGGAGTCCTTCTCTTGAGGGTACCCTTCTTCTTCTTAGACTGAGTGGAACTGCCGGAGCTCCCAGTCTTACTGCCTTTCTTACCCTTCTTTTGCATGAAGGAGGGTAGAACAACTTCGTCAAGGAATCCAACTTTTTCAACTGCAAGAGCTTGTTCATAATACTGGTAGTTCTTGCAAGCCTTGACTTTGGCATTCAAGAGACAATCGGGAAGTTTCTTTCCCTGCTTGCGTGTGGTGGTGTCCATTCTCTTGATGACTCTGAGAGTATGTTCATTTCTGAACGTGTTCTTATCTTTGTCATCCAGTCTCTGTGGGATGTCATCATACTCACGAAGGAAGCTTTCGATGAGTAGTTTGGTGAAGCGGACAGACGGAATGTTGGTTGTCTTGTGTTGTATGTGCCACACCAGGTCTTCCCAAATGATACTGGCATAATCAACTTTCTTCACATTAGCCACAACCCAGAAGAGTTTGAGGTGTTGGAGCTTTGGGTGTTCGTGGCCAGTATCTCTGCCAGATAAGAACTTGGCAATCAGAATGTATAGGGTTCTCCATGGTTGTGGAAGATATCTAATGTTGACCCTAGAATGTCTTGTAATGACTTCTTCTGATTCGTCATACCCAATATCCCTTAACCACTTAATCAGCTCTTCTTCAGTGGGGACTGGATCATACTCTTCATCTTGGCCGAGTTCTGGTAACCCAAGTACATTCCTGAGCACATCAATGTCCACAGTGACCTGACGGTTATGAAGTGTACAGGTGAAAGAAGCCTCCCCAAGATCTAGCTGTAGTGTATGCCAAAACTGGTGGATGTAGAAGCAGGAAACCGAGGCAGACTTGGTGAACAACAGCTTATTCGGGTGGTAAAGAAGAGCATCTACAGCAACAATACAAGAGGACTCATTGCAAGTCATTTTGTTGAAGTTGATACGGAGGTTGTTCTTTCCAATCTTCCTAGTGTAATCATCTGGGAATGTCTCTTCCCATGAAAGCTTAGGTTCGGGTTCTGGTCCGTATGGAATGTCGTTGTGTTTTGCCATCTGAATTGATCATAAACAAACACAAACATGGCAATTGTTGACTGTGTTAGCAAAGACATTCAATTATGATGTACACTTATAGATTTGCATGTTATACATTGATCAGTAGGGGTTTGTGTGTGTGAAAACTTTTGATATATGACAAACTTGAGTTATATTACATGGTAGAAACTTATAACAATTCAGTTACAACATAAGTTTATCATTACAAGAAGTTACTCTTTGGAAATTTCACAACACTTAGAAAAATTTAGATTTTGACAAGTTTACGCGTAAGTGGGTAATTTTACGCGTAACCTGACTTAAGCGTAAGAGTAGAAATTATGCGTAAGAGCAAAAGCTACGCGTAAGTTAGAATATTATGCGTAAGGTGAATCTTATGCGTAAGGTCAATTTTATGCGTAAGATAAATCTTAGGCGTAGGAATTGATATTATGCGTAGGATTACCCTTAAGCGTAAAGTATAACTTATGCGTAGGTAATGACTTATGCGTAAGTTCCAGACTTATGCGTAAGGTCAGAACTTATGCGTAAGAATTACATTTAAGCGTAAACTTTGTCTTATCCAAGACAAAGTTTGTCCACGTGTCGAATCTTACGCGTAAGACTCAATCTTACGCGTAGGATGAACAAGTTGTGCGTAAACATGCCTTTTTCCAGAAAAATCACCTTTCGTAATTCGAGTGGTTTGATTCCTGAAAGTGTAACACACAACCACTGATCAATAAACTTTATAACACACTTTAATACCCATTTTTATGTGTAAACATGCATAAATGTGAGTTACGCGTAAACCCGTATGAACACACAATTACGAACACAATCAAACATGAATCTGGGTAAGATTAGGCATAGGGCAAATGTATCTAACAACCTAAGGATCATATGGTCCATCTTATAACAACTTTTGACCATAAAATCAAGATATCATAACTGCTAGTGTCATTCGAACCCTAAATCATTCATACATGATCAAGAGATGTTCCTGAAGCAATTAAACCATAACAACATGATCCTAGGCCTACAAGAACATTATCCCCATCACCAATTACAATCCTAACGTCTAAAATCAAGAACCCCTATTTGACTCGTATGAACCCTAAAATCAAACTAGACGATTTGGTGTTTCTGGGTGCAATTAGAGTATGAAAACATGTTTATAATCAACCTTAGACCATTTCCCAACAATAATTTTAACCATAACATAACCAATTTCTGGGTTTAATTATTACGCACAACCCTAAGAATAGATTAAATGATTGACACAAATTGAACCGTTGGATCGTTATGAAATTAAAAACCTTTGTTTGAAATAATGATCAAAACATGTTAACACTTACGGATTCGAAGATTGATGATTAGATCAAGCAAATGATTGTGGATCGTTAGATTATGTAGGTGAAAGAGTAATAACTTTTTGCAGGTGCAGTTAATGAGTGAGTCAAATTAGTTTTGACCTTGGGTTAAAACTAGTTTTGGTAACTTGACACAAATGGTCCCTTAACCTCAAGTTTCATGCAAACCTAGTACCCAAACACCTTTATTTTAATTAACATTTGTTAATAACACCAAGTTATGGTAAGAACAGCTTGTGATACTCCCCCTCGACCTTAGATCGTAGTAAAAATATTACTTAAAAGTTTATCATCTTGGTCAAGGAGAGTAACCCGAAACACTTTTTGAATCAACACTTTAGATAAAACGTATTTGTTTATTGGTAAAATGCAAGTATAAGAGTTAATATAATTTTGAGAAATTTGAAAAAACATTACTTTTCCTCCCCCTCAACACTTGTTTTAAATAATTGTTGTCATTTTATAAAATGGTGTTGAAAGAGGTGGTTTATACTTGCATTTTTTTTTTTTTTTTTTTTTTAAGTAAGAACCAAAAATCTTTTTGTGTTTTTGATTGTTTTTCTATTTTTCTATTTTGTTTTTGAAAAGATATATACAAAGATAGTTTTGATGTTTGACCATCAATTGTATTTTAAAAACTTTTCCAGATCTTCTGGAGTCAAACATCGCATACCAATTTGGTGAACTAAACTAGCAAACCTTGATGGTGCCAAGGATTTGGTAAGTAAGTCCGCCAATTGGTACTCAAATAAAGTTCAACGGTACCCTTTTCCACATGCTCTTTGATGAAGTGATATCGGAGATCGATGTGTTTGGATTTGCAATGATGTACTGTATTGCAGGAGATGGCAATTGCACTCTTTGAATCACAGTAGATAGGAATCTTGTTGAATAGGTAGCCATAATCCTTAAGTTGTGATCTCATCCAAATGACTTGAGCACAACAAGCAGACATGGCTACGTATTCAGATTCTGTAGACGACAGTGATGTGCAGTCCTGCTTCTTAGATTGCCATGACACAAGTTTGTCTCCGAGAAATTGTAATCCACCAGATGTACTTTTGCGTGTGTCTAAACATCCTGCATGGTCAGCATCTGAAAAAGCAATTAGTTCAAAACCAGAATCCTTCGGATACCAGATTCCCAAGTTAATGGTTCCCTTTATGTATCAAAGGATTCTCTTGACCTCGCTGAGGTGTTTTTCAGTTGGTTTGGACTGATAACGAGAGCACATGTAGACAACAAATACTATATCAGGTCTACTAGCTGTGAGATACATGAGGGACCCAATCATACTTCGGTATTTGGTAGGGTCAACTGGAGTCCCATGTAAATCAGCATCTAGTTTGGTGGTATAGCCCATTGGTGTATTATAAGTATCACAAGACATCATTCCATGTTTCTTTAAAATTTCAAGAGCATATTTGGACTGATTTATAAAAATTCCAAGGGGTGATTGATGAACCTGTAGGCCTAGAAAGAACGAAAGTTCACCCATCATGGACATTTCAAAATTATCTTTCATTAATTTTGCAAAATCATTAGAGTAACTTCGTTTTGTTGAGGCAAAAATAATGTCATCGACATATATTTGAACAACAAGTAAGTCCTCCCCGTAGGTTTTTGTAAATAGTGTTGGATCCACCGATCCTTTAGAAAATTTATTGGCCAGCAAGAAAGTGGACAGTTTGTCATACCATGCCCGTGCGGCTTGCTTAAGTCCGTAGAGTGCCTTTTTAAGTCGGTAAACGTGATTAGGATGCTCAGGATCAACGAAGACTTCAGGTTGGCTAACATAAACTTCTTCACGGAGTTCTCCATTAAGAAATGCTGTTTTCACATCCATTTGGTAAACCACAATGTTCCTGTGTGCAGCATATGCCAAAAAGATCCGAACAGCTTCATGTCTAGCCACTGGAGCAAAGGATTCAGCAAAATCAAGTCCTTCAAGTTGGGAGTATCCTTTCGCTACCAGACGTGATTTGTTACGTATGACAGTCCCTTCTGCATCAAGCTTATTCTTCCAGATCCATTTTAACCCAATGACAAAGACTCCGTCGGGTCTTTCAACTAATTCCCAGACTTCCAATCTTATGAATTGCTGAAATTCCTCTTGCATAGATTCAATCCAGTTGTCATAAGTCATTGCTTCTTTAATGTTCTTAGGTTCTTCGTGACAGACTGTGAGTGCATAGATACAAGTTTCTCCATCAGTGTGAAGTCGTTGTCTTGTCATTACAGGTGCATCTGGATGGCCAATAATATGAACTAGTGGATGGTCTCGAGTCCATTTATGTGTTGAAGGGTGTAGTTGATAAGTATCTCGCATGTTAGCAGGATCCAAATTGCGTGTTGACGACTCAGCTATATCAGGAACTGTAGGAGCTGGTGCAAACGGATTAAAGAATGCATCAGGATCATGCTCTGCGGGTTGTGGAACTGATTGTGGTGTTGGATCTTCAGCTGGATGGCGGGAGTTAGAACCAGTTTGTTCTGCTGTAGATGGTGATACAATTGGAGGACCGTCTCTCTCAACACTTGGAGTGGTTTGTTGAGGTGAGTCAGGTACTGGAATGTTATCAGGTTGAGCAGCGGAATTAGGTGAGACCTCAGTAGGACGGTATTCAATTGTGTCATCAAATAGTGGAGCAAACAAGGTTTCTAATTCTTTACGGTTAAGTGGCAATGGTTCAGCCGAAGATTCCGGAGAGTTAAGACGGTTGAATTCGGGTCCTAAGCTGTGTTGCTCAGAAGCCATTTGTATGAGTTCATCAAAATTAGCGTGAATGGTTTCTTGAATTTCTCTTGTACGACGATTCCATATCCGAAAACCTTTTGAATTTTCACAGTATCCAACGAACACTCCGATGTCAGCCTTTGCTTTAAGTTTACCTAAATCGTCACGATCATTTTTCGGATAACAAAGTGCTCCAAATACATGAAAGTAATCGATGTTCGGTTTCCTTTTGTGAACAATTTGATAAGGTGTTTTGCGATGACGTTTTGTGATCACGCAACGGTTTTGGGTATAACATGCAGTTGAAACAGCTTCCGCCCACAAGTAATCTGGTAATTGAGCATTAATCAACATAGTCCTAGCAGCTTCCACTAACGTCCTGTTGCGTCTTTCAACAACTCCATTCTGTTCTGGGCTTCTAGGAATAGATGTTTGATGTTCAATTCCCACTTTCTCAAAGTATGACCGAAGTGTCTGATTCTTAAATTCAGTTCCATTGTCAGTTCTGACGATTCGTACCGTGTTGCGTAGTTGAACTTGAATTTTAGTGAGAAAGGTGATGATCATTGAAGGAGCCTGATCTTTACTTCGTAGAAAATAAACCCAAGTCCATCTGGAATAATCATCCACAATTACAAGAATGTAGCATTTACCGTTGATACTTTGAACACGCATCGGTCCACACAAATCCATATGAAGCAGTTGCAGAACATGATTCGTACTATGCTCAGGTTTATTAGGAAAATGAGCACGAGTACTTTTTCCTTGTTCACAGGCTGGACATAAGTGATCTTTGGTAAAGCGGAATCTTGGAAATCTATCAACAAGTTTATAACGAGCAAGGTCAGTCATGGTTTTGAAATTCAAGTGCGAAAGACGTTTGTGCCATAACCAAGATTTAGTCGATTCTGCTTTGGAGAGAAGACATATCGGAGATGTTGCAATCATATCTGACATTGATATTGTATAAAGATTGGAGCCACGTGAGCCAGACATTAGATCGTTTCCTTGTAAGTTACGAACAAAGCAAGTTTTCTCACGAAATGCAACTTCTAGATCCCCATCACAGAATTGACCAACGGAGAAAAGGTTGTGTCCAAGGCCTTCCACATAGTAAACACGGCTGATTTCGATGTTTCCACTTACATAGTCACCATATCCCATTATTAAAGCGTAATGATCATTCCCGAATCTGACAGTACCAATGAACTTTGCGACAAAGTTTTTCAACAGTTTGAGATTGCCTGTCATATGTCGGGTGCATCCGCTATCAATGATCCAGAGAACAATCTGTACCACCTGCATCACAAGAAGAGGACACGGATGGAACAGAAGTAAGGGTGGAACCCAAAGAAACTGCGGGTTCCTGTTGGTTAGAAGCACATTTATTCAATAATTTAGGAATCCATTTAAAGTCTGGTTTGTGTTGTAACCAACGTTGCCAATTCCAACTAGTTCGTGCTTTCTTAACTGTGAATTCACTAGTGTTTGGCTGATTCCTAGACTTGTTCTCTGCTCTTATGGGGGTGACATCAACATCATTAGAAACCATAGAAGGCGGCTTTCCTAAGATAGACTTAGAGGCAGTAGTGGGCCTAAGAGGAATGCTTGTCCTACGTTTCTTATGACGATTAAGTAGAGAATTGGCAATACATTTTGTATGATCACCAGATGATACACTTTTACGACAAAACACACAAGATGCATTAATATTCAAAACATTCAAAGGTTCATCATTCGTTACATTTAGATTTTGATTACAATTTGCCAGATTAGAATCTAAATCTGATGCAACATGAGTTTTATTCAAATTCCTAAGTTGGCCTTCTACTTCTTGAGATTCTAGTGATCCTCTTTTACGTTGCCAGAGCCTATTCTTCTTTTTACTTTTTCGCTTGGGTCTGCTAACGCTACTAGTGGAGACTAGTCCTGTAGAAGTGGAGTTATCAACATTAGTGTTTTGAACAACATTTCCTTTATCAGTTTTGTCTAATTGATACATTCCTGGTACTATTACTGTTGTGTCAACAAACTTTCATTTTTGGAGTATATTAATTTTCTCTTTCAAATCAATGATGATGTGATTCTTATCCTGAATATTTGACTCAAGTATGCCATTGCAATATTTAATGTCTATGTGGTTTTGTAGAAATGCGTCATTTTCAATTATTAAATCCGCAATTTCTTGCTCGTATTTGAGACACAAACTTTTGAAAGACTCATTGTTTTTGCAAAGCTGACAAGAGTTTGAAATATTTTGATTTTGAAGTTTCAATTCCCGTTCAAGAATTTGAGCTTGACACCATTCAATCCTCTGTTTGAGTAGACAAATTTCTTTTGAAAACTGTTTTTTCACATCATCATTTGTAATTCTCAACTTATCATTTTCCCGTTTGAGTGTCTCAATTTCCTCATTCAATAAGTTATTATCAACACAAAGATCATCCATAAGCATAGAAGTACCAGATTTATAGAGATCATTCATGATAACAGACAAAATATCAGCATTGAGAACTTGTTCCAAGAGTCGATCAACATCTTTTTGTAAAACTCGATTTCTTTGCTTTTGAGCCAAAATTTCATTTTCAGTTGAGTTGAAAACGTTTATCATGTTTTTGACTTCGTTTTGAAGTTCCTGATCCCAACGTGTAGCACAGAGACGGAGGTGTTTGACAATTGGCAGCATTTGTTTTTGAAAAATATCTCTTTTTTCTCGCTCGTAAGCGGATTGAAAAGTTTCAACTTTTATTTCAGAATTGCGTGCAATTGTTTCCTCCAAAATTTCGATGTCTTCCATAAATGTTTTGTAATAGTTTAAGACACGACAACTTTTTGGTAAAGGTGTGAGTTCACTGGAGGATGGTAAAGGACCATTTATTTGTGCTACAGTTTGGACAGGGGCCGCATTAGAGGATGAAACATATGACTCTTCGACAAACCATGATTTCTCAGGTACGTCCTTTTGAGTAACAAAAAATTTAGAAAGAGGTGGAGCTTTTGAATAGTCATATGGTGTCCAATATTGAACATAACTCATTTTTGATCGACTCTCGTCTTCAAGTTCTTCTTCTTCCTCAGTATCAAAAACAACAGCACGCACAATTGTATTATCAAACATGTGATCTATACTGTAAATCTTAGGATTTTCTTTGAATGCTGTGTGAAGAAACATTGATTTGAAATCGCAAAGTGCAAATCCTTTATCGGGTCTCGGTTTTAAAGCAAATTTCTGAATCGTTGTGACAGAGTTCCCGTGTTTGTAAACAATGTGACGAAATTCTTTGAGTTGTTTTTCAAGATCAACAATATCACCGAGTAAGTCATCTATATACTTCCTTTTTCGTATTTTATGTTCACAAAACTCCTTTTTGCAATTTGACAATTCTGTTTCAGTTTTTGAAAGAGCTGTTTGAAGACGTTCAGCTTGCATTTTCAATTCACACTTTTCACTTTCAAGTTTCGAAATCAACTTTCCGTTTGACTCGATTAAATCTTGCATTTGACGTTGAAGATCTTGTTCTTTGTTGTAAGAATCTTGAAAAGCTTTTTCAAAACTTTTTGCATTTTTAATCTTTTCTTCCTGATTTGAAAGTTGAATTTTATAACATTCAATATCTCTTGCAAGTGACGCATTTTTTTCTTTTAAAACTTTGTTTTTCTCGTTGAATTTAATGATTTGCAATTGTTGTGCATCCAGTTGTTTAGATAACAATATTAGGTCAGGGTCTGGATCAAATGATGGTTCATGTTGTTCTAAATGATCATGTTTATCATTCTCAATAGGATCATCAAATGAAACAACTGTGTCATCATCAAATATGACAACTGTGCTTATTTGTTCATCTGTTTGAGAAGATGAAGATGATTTAGATGGAACAACTTGCGCCATATCTGATTCAGAAGCAGAGGGTGAGGCTATTTCATGTATTAGGCACGCTTTTTGGTCATGTACCTGAGACAAGCCGTCAGTGTCATACACTGGACCTGAATCATTAACCTGAAGTTCCTGCATGTTGGCCATAAGCATCACAGCTGCATTGGCTTCCAGATCTTCCATATCATCATCATTGTACACATTTGCCATGAAGTTGTTGTCTTGTTCAGGGAAATGTCCATCTTTTTCATCTTGAAGAGCCATGAGTAATGCTTGCTTGTGAAACTTACTGCCCTGAGTTCTCGGTTTGGGACAGGCTGTTGCTATATGACCTTGTTCATTACAATTATAGCACCACACTGCATTCCCTGAGTTGGAGTTCCTTGTAGCAACTGGTTCGGACCTTTGCTGAGAAGACCCTGAGTTGTTCCTGAACCCTGCATTGTTACTAAACCGCTGACCATTCCCAAAGTTTCCTGAAGAACTTCCTGAACCAGATCGACCATAGCTACGATTCTGAATTTCCACTCTTCCATCATTGACAACAGCTTGATTCCTTGTGTTAGAAGATGAACGTTGACGGTTGTTTGTTTTGTTGGAGAATTTGCTAAAAGCACGAGCAATAAGAGCAAGTCCCTGATTCAACGTATTAAAGTCATCATCGTCATCGTCATTGGAGTTTGAGTAGTACACAGCATCATTGTTGTTTAACGGAACAAGTTGAGTAGAAGCATTCTGTGGAGATGAATCATAAGGGACCATTTGGTTCGAGGTAGAAGATTGTGGATAACTGAAGTAGTTTTGCTCTTGGACATATGCATGGTTTGACATTGGTGGTGGAGCATAGGGAGATTGAGCTACGAGAGCCAAAGAATTTGGTGTAGGTGTTGGTGTGTATCCTCCTCGTAGAGCTCGATCTTTTTCAACTTCAGGTTCATGGTGTTTCAGGAAATCATACAACAAACCATATGGAGCATCATGAAGATTCTTTGTTTGACGAACAAATGTCACATATTTATGCCAATCAGGACCAAGACTACCAACAAATTTGGAGTTCACAGCGATCCTTGGTACTGTGATTTTGTGACGTTCCAGATCATTGACCACATTTGTGAAACGATGATAGTAGGATTCAAGTGACTCTCCTGGTTCAATTGTGATGTCAGTGTATTCCATGTAGAGTTTGGATTCCATATCATCTTTGTTCAACTGAGTGCCTTCCATAAGGAGATGAACGTGTTCCCACATAGCTTTGGCTGTTTTCTGAGCATCGACACTTCTATAGATTGGATTAGGTATACCTTGAAGTATATAAGCCATTGCATACTCATCAGCTTTACGATGTAGTTTCTGTTCTTCAGTGAGTGCAGATTCTGGAAGGGGTCTATTACCAGGAGGACGTGGAGGATCAGCATGTGGATCACCAGCTTCAAATCTTGTTGGCCACTCAAATGGTCCTTCAAGTATCACTTGCTTCAAGAATTTCCCATGAGGTTTCTTTAATTCAAGAAATCGTAAGAATCGACTTGACCATTGAACATAGTTTCCAGGTGTTAGCATTGGAGGTGTTTCAAGTGATCCTGCCTCATGTCGAGATTGTTGAGTTGTAATAACTTCACACATTCTGTCAAACTAGTGAGGTTGTTTGGAGGAAACCTGAGTGTTTTGTTGTGGCATTTGATATGGTTGTTGTTGAGGAATGATTTGATGTTGTTGCATCATTAGGTAATGATGTAGTGGATTGAACGTTTGAGCGTGTGATTGTGAAGGTTGTTGATACGGTTGTTGCTGATGGTATTGTTGTTGCTGATACTGCTGATGTTGCTGAGAATGAGAATGAGGGAAGTAGAAATTAGGTGGTTGAGACATCTTAGAACACTTGTGTAGAAATGGATCTTTGTAGAAGATTGAAATGCACGTTCCTTTAATTAAGTCCTAAATCCTTGGGGTAAGTAGAATTCTTACGCGTAACTTTAATCTTACGCGTAAACTTTTAGGTTATGCGTAAAGAGTTAGTTATGCGTAAACAATAAGTTTAGGCGTAAGTTTACTCTTTACGCGTAAGCTGTAGCTTATGCGTAAGTTTAGACTTATGCGTAAGGTTAAACAACCAAACAAATCTTCCAAACTTATCCAAGCTTGAAAGATATCCGGAGTCGAAGTATTCCACTAACTTATCCAAGCTAGGGAAGTACTGAGTCACCGTAACGCAAGGAGAAGATCTTTGTTGAAAGTTAAGCGTAGGATCTGAAACTTACGCGTAAGATAACCTTATGCGTAAAGCTTAGGCATAGGATCTGAAACTTGTGCGTAGGAATTCCCACTTACGCGTAGAAAGTGAATTTACTCGTAGGTTTTTAGTCGTAGACTTCCAAGTTACTCGTAAGATCAGGGTTTTGACCTTAGTTACGCGTAAAAAAAGGGTTTTAGCCAAAAGTTACTCGTAGAAAGGACAAAAAGTACTGTTTACAGCTTTATAATCGTACTGTTCACCAAAGTTACGCGTAAACTGGTCAGAAACTTGAAAAATCTCAAATTTTTGAAGAAAAAATGCTTAGAAATAAGGTACTTTTGATCAAATAACTTCACCAATACTTAGAAAACACTAACTATTGAAGAAAACACTTTACATCACTTGTAAAAAAAGGGTTTTAGCCAAAAGGTTAAGGCTCTGATACCACTTGTAGGATCGTGTTTTAGATTGATTATTGTGATTCGGGAGGTCGGGGATGATGAAAGATTAAAGCTTCCATGGTTAGAGAGAGAGAGTAAAGAGTAAAGGGAAACTTGTGTTTATTGATAAGAAAGATGAAAGGAAAATACAAACAAAGTCTCACCCCTCCATGGAAGTATGGAGGGGTATATAAAGCCTAACACAATCTAAACTATTGCAATATTACATAACTAGTCCATGTGTTTTGGCTTAACAAGATAGCTAATGTAATCCCGTAAATGTCGTTCCATTTACGTGTTGGGATTATAAACTTTGATCCCAACAATCTTCCCCCAATGGGACGACATAAGGGATTACTTACAACATTTCCTACAAGGACAAATAAGAATAAAGAAAGGTCTTCATAAGCTCTTCAAATTGCTGAGGATGGCGACAGTTGACGCTCTTTGTCTTCATCTTGTACCTCGGCTTGAGAACTTTTTTCTTCACTTGTAGGCAAATGATGTAATATGCATGAAATGGATTAACTTCCCCCCAATTCATGCTGCATGTCTTTAGCAGCTTCTTCGTACACTTCTTTTTGGCGAAGTTTCTGAATCAGCTTCCCCCCAAACTGACAACCGTCTTCAGCAGATTCGAAACTTTGATGTAGTCCACATGTCTTCTAACTATTGAAGATTTTGCTACCAAAAACTAGTTTTCCAATATCAAAGAAGCTATAAAACCTTAAAAAAACCTTAAAAAATCACAACTTTATGCAAAAACTAAGATTCAAATCACTATATCAACCTTGAAACTTATCCAAGCTTCAAGATTTGAGTGAAAGAAACCAAGAAAAATGCAAAAAGATGAAGAATAAGCACCAAATGCCCACGTTAAGACCAAGAAACACACTTCAATCTCTATTTGGCGAATGATACCACTTGTTAGGTCACCATTTATGTAAACACAAGTATGATTTAGAAAGAAATAAGATGAGAATGAGAGATGGTTGATTATGAGACAATATGAAAAATGAAAGTGCAAGAGTTTCCTTAAGATAATCAAATAACCAACAAACATAATGTTTACATAAGCTTACTATTTATAAGGGAGGAGTTAGGGCAACACTCCCTTCCTCCCTTATCTTCTAATTCGTGGGCTTTCAAGCCCATGGGGCTTTAATACATAAGCCTTGTAACATGAAACATAATGAAATAAATACTAAAGCAACCTATTACAAAAGGCAATGACCGAGACTTGACTAAATACAAAAGTATGATCCCAACAAAGATGATGGACCGGTTGCAGACTTGTATTTCTTTCCTTTTGAATTGGGATCCGGATCATCATCTTTCCTTGGCCTTTTCAAGGATCCAACAGCTTCTTTGCAAGACTCTTTAGACAAATTAGCTGCAATGGCATCGATAAGTGCTATTTCTTCAGGTGTCAAAACGGTTTTGTAAGCAACTTTGTCGTAGAGTTGAGCAAGCAAGTTTTCGACTGATGGTTTTGGAACGGTTGGAGTTGTCGTTGAAGCTTTTCCAGGTTGAAGAGTGAACGGTGTTGTTGACAGCATCTTTCTTACGACACTTCTAATCCTGTGCTCCAAGTTGTCTTTAATCGGTTCTACAAGACTAGTCACTTGAGGAGTGACAATTTCAACAAGATTATCTGTAAGGTAATCATTGGTGAAAGTCTTGATCATTCCTTCCAAGTCTACTTTCATGAACCTATCAAGCTGTTGCTTTGCCTCCTGAAAATCTTCAACTTGTTTTTCCAGATTTGTTACCATGGTTGTTAAACTTTTCACTTGCTCCTGAAGATCAACTGGATTTGCGGGTTCATTGATTGATTGTTGTTTTGATGCAGTTTCAGATGGTGGAGGAGATGAATGTTCTAGTGATGATTCTGAAGAAGATTCGTTGTGTGAGCTTGAAGAAGAAGCTGGAGAAGTAGGATCCTTTGGAGGTGAGCCTTCGGGAAGTGGAGGTTTCTCTGGAGGTGTTTTCTTTGAGGATGATGAGAGATGTAGGAGAGAGTGTGAAGGTGATTGAAGAAATATGTTAGTGTCGAATTGTTGTTCTTGATCATTATCTTCTTTATCTTCACTTTCTTTTCTTCTACGTTCCTCTTCTTGTGCAAGATACTCAGGAGTGATGAATTGATCAAATTCCTGATCAGTGGTAATGTTCTCTTTTTCTGCAACTTTCTCCTCAATGGTTGGAGCTTCCTTAATAGTAGTATTCCCTTCTTCATCTTTATCTTCTTCTCTGTTACTGGGATGAATAACCGGTTCTGAAGTTGAAGACACAATGGGAGGAACAATACTACTAGAAGCGACTTCATGTTCTGGTTGATTGACAGGTTGTAGTGAAGGTTGTGGATGGAGTCGGCTGAGGAGTGATGCTTCCCGTTGATCTTTGAGGAATTGCTTCTCTTCGGCCCATGTATCGACAACAATACTTTTCAAATTTCTCTTGTCGACCAATTGTTCGTCTTCTTCATCATCATTGACACCTACATTTGATTCAGTGATGGTAATCCCTCGTCTTTTCCTTTCATCTATTTCAAGAGTTTCCAAGCTTTGTTGTTTTGCTAGTTCCATTTCTAGAAAGTCTTCTTCATTTACTATTTCACTTCGATCAAAATCCTCTTCATCAGTTTCGGTGTCGAATTCTGACTCACTTTCAAAAGGTGGTGGTGTAGGTTCATCTTGAATGACGAGTTTAGGAGTGATTTTCTTTCTATGTTTAGTAGCAGGCTTAGGTTTAGGTGTAGTTTTGGGTTTAGGAGTAGGTTTAGATTGTAGTGAACTTGTAGTGCTGCTCGTACTCCCAGTTTTCCACCCCTTTTGCTACGAGTCCGTCTTTTCTCCTGTGGTACAACAATCTCTCCCGTGAGTCCCACCTTTCTTCCTTGATAAGCTTTTTCATAAAGTTCATAGCTTTTGGTTTTCTTGATCTTATCGTCAAGGAGATATTCTGGAATTCTTTTGCCTTGTTGCTTTGTGGAGAACATTGTCATTTTGACAAAAGCACTCGTGAAGTCATCTGGTAGAGGTTTTTCGATTCATTGTCATCTTGCATTCTTGTGATGTATTCTGGTTGATCTTTACAAAAATGCTCGATGAGTAACTTTGTGAATCGAACAAACGGGATCATTGTCTTTTCACGATCAGTTTGAATGTTGTAGACCATGTCACTCATTATCGATCGTGCAAAGTCAATTGGTAGCATACTGACCATTCCCTAAAACACTTGCAAATGCTCAAGTCTGGGATGTTCATGACAGCTTTTTTTCCTGATATTGAACGAACGACCAACATATAAAAGGTTCTCCACGGCTGAGGCATGTATTTGGCTGATAATGAATACTACATCTTCCATCTTTCATCTTCCACCATTCTCCTTTTTCTAGCTTAAAACACAACTGAAACACAATTTTCACTTCAAATAGATGTAGCGTAGCACTTTCAAAAAACCACATAAAATCACTTAAAGCCTACAATTTGTCGAGAACAATCACGTATGGGTCGTGTGGCACGCGCCACTGGTGGATCATACGTAGCTCCGCCCCTGCGTAATACTTCTTTAGTCTCAAATTTCAATATAATTATCTTTGTAAAAAGACAAAGAAAATATATATAATCGTAACAATTTACTTAACGAAAAAACAAATTTGTCCTAACTAATCTATATTTACACTTGTGTAGTTCTATATGACATATATATAAAACATGAAAATATTGGATCTAACTCCATACCAACTCTTAAGATTAAGTCATATGACTCATGTACATCAAAATTTATATGTACCTCATCTCAATTTTAAAACGTTCTATCCCCATCCCCACCCCCACCCAATATATATATATATATATATATATATATATATATATATATATATATATATATATATATATATATATATATATATATATATATATATATATATATATCTCTATATTATATATAACAGGAGGCGTTACACGTAGATAATGCCACGTAAACGCCACCTCATTGCCCAGTAATTCATTATGTGCCATGTCATCACATTCTGGCCATGTAAGCAATCCTTTTCTATTCATAAAATTCGGATTTATTTTCTCAAAAAACATAGTGCAAGATTCGAACATGGGTTGTGAGTAAGACTTCCATACATCTTTACCACTGCACCAACACAATCCTTGGAATTTATTTTACAGCCTATTATTGATAAAGGTATGTAATTCCCTACCATTTAGTTTGATAAAATTTAGTCGGCTTATTAGAAAAAACATACGTATATTTTTCCACAAGAGAATTGAAAAACCCTAGCTTTCAGAATTATTGCTAAAAAGTTAAAGGTGATCGTTCAAAGGTAAGATTTTTGTTTTTAATCTTTGAGTTATTATTTATTTCATATTAAATTAACGATTGTTTCTTGATTTTGACATTAGGGTTCTTGATAAAAGTAGGGTTGTTAGTAAACCAAACATTATCACTCTTGAACTCTTATCTGGAAGTAGTCTAATCAAGTAGAACTCTTATCAAACTTGAACTCTCATTTGTCTTTTATTTTGTTTGATAAGACTGAAAAGACGTTATAGTAACAACGACAAAGAGGAGAAGGAACGGGATGGATCAGGAACCTCTAATCTAGAACCATAGGAAACTAGATATTCAAAGTGAGTTATTCATATTTTATAAAACAGCTGACAGTTGCATGTTTTTTATTATTTGTGAAGTTCATTGATGCGGGTGTCGTTTTCTTTGTAGTGATGCTATTAATGTGGTGTAACAGTTTATATCAAAAGAACTGGAGGGAACACTGGAACAGTTAATTTGAAGACTGGTACGTACCTTCATGTCCTCTTTGCTTTTATTTGATTACTTTGTTAAGAAGAATTTTTGGTAAATGCTTGTGTGTTCCTTATTAGGTACGAGATGAGATGCCGTGTGTATTAGAGAGGCTCTTTGGAAATTTACCAAGGTTATGTGTCTATCTGATATATGTATACAGTTTTTAATTTCTATTTTCTAGGTGTCCTGATCCAGTTTATTCACGTGGTACGACATCATTGTAGCTTCGTTTTCAGTCTCACTTGCGTCATACATATTTTACTAATCAAGAACCATAGGAAACTGGATATTCAAAGTGAGTTATTCAGATTTTATAAAACTGCTAACAGTTGCATGTTTTTGATTATTTGTGAAGTTCATTGATGCGGGTGTCGTTTTATTTGTAGTGATGCTACAAATGTGGTGTAGCAGTTTATATCAAAAGAACTAGAGGGAACACTGGAACAGTTAATTTGAAGACTGGTACGTACCTTCATGTCCTCTTTGCTTTTATTTGATTACTTTGTTAAGAAGAATTTTTGGTAAATGCTTGTGTGTTCCTTATTAGGTACGAGATGAGATGCCTTGTGTATTAGAGACGCTCTTTGGAAATTTACCAAGGTTGTATCTCCATCTCAGTTTCAAACTTGTCATCTGCACATATTGTTTTCCTTTCATGCAATTTCACGGCATGGTTGAACATAGCATGCCATTAAAAAATGCTTGAGCATAGAATATGTGTCTTGAGTGCTTAGAATGTGCTGTTTATCTGGTATATGTATACAATTTTGAATTTCTTTTTTCTATGTGTCCTGATCCAGTTTAATCACATGGTACGACATCATTGTAGCTTCGTTTTCAGTCTCACTTGCGTCATACATATTTCACTGGCAATAGGATAGAGTCTGAGCATAATAGTACTATTTGATGTTATTTCAAATAGGGTCGTTTCAAATGGATCCTTATCTTCACTAAGGATAGTGATTGTCCCTCTTGATGGTGATTTTTCTGCTGACAATCATGAAGATTGGTCTCAGACTGATTTTGATGCCAAAGTTATATTTACAAGAGATGGCAAAAGGCCGTTATGGTTATTGCTGCAGTATAGCATAACAACTTTAAATATTTTTTAAATGCTAATCTTATATCATAGCGACATCTGACCCTTGACATGTTCCATAGAAAACGGTGCTATAAGCTACTAACCCGAGTTATTTGGTGCACCTAATGATATCGATGGTGTATTCAATATTTTTTTTCTATAATTGCAGACACCCTTTATGAAATACCCTAACCCTTCAGCGAAATGCATGTACTGCAGCTAATATGAATGAACTCGCTTCAAATTGTGCTCCAATAAATCCAGGTAAATTTCTATATAGTTTGTGAAATAAAATCAGTACGCTAAAGTGTTTTTTCTTTTCATAATCTATGGTATTTCCTTTTTGCAGCTCCACTTTGGCGCACAATTAACAGCTGATCTTTTGATGAAAATCTTTTTGTACAAACCCTATACAAGGTATCATGTATTTTTATACTTCTTTGTTGATCCATAAGATAAATGTCACACAAACATAATGTCTTTGCTACAGGTTCTTACCAACATAGCAAACAACAGTCCTATAGTGTTGTACCTTAGAGATGTCGATAAGTTTTTAGGAAGGTCACAAAGGATAAATATCCTATTCCAGGAAATGTTGAAAAACTATCTGGACTAATACTAATTCTAGGTGCACGAGTTACCGACTTTAATAAGGATTACAATATAAGTAATGTTCTTTTTAAATCATTGATGAAAGCTCTTATGTATGTTTGTCATATTAATTCCATTTTGTATATAATTATCTCTAAGAAATCAGGAAATATCACCTACAACGGGCTTGGTTTGAATGAGTTTGTTCCCGAGAGAACATCATCTTACGTCATTTAACAATATAAAAAGAATAGGTAAAGGTTAAGGAGAAATATATGTGGGCAACAGTTTGTGGTTTGAAAGGGAAGGTAAATCTTGAGTCTGATCTCATATTTATTGTTTCTAATTATATGCAGTGAAAAAAGAAATAGATCATATATATGTTTGGCATAACTTTTTTTAGTGTTCTTTATTTTCATATAAGAATGGGAAATTGTTTTGCAACCGGCTACCGGAAGACTCTTAAACTCGATAAGCAACTTAACTCCAATGATCAACTTGTCTCTGTCCTGGGAAATTTCACATTAGGGTTCTTTGATGATGGTTGTTACTTTGGAATTCCATGATGCTGAATCCCAGAAAGTATGGGTTACCAATCCTAACAACCCAATCATGTCCACCTCGGGCGAGCATGCTCTCTCCATTGACCACAACACACGAAAACTTGATCATCACTGACAGAAACATAACTCTCATGACTGTTACTAACATTGACACTGTTCCAAATTGAAACATGACTGCAACCCTCGAAGACGATGGCAAATTTCGACTGATTAAGGGAATTGGCAATAGGGTTTTGTGGCATAGTTTTGATCACCTGATGAACGTGCTTTTACGGGTAATGAAACTTGGGTTTAATATGTCAATGAGAACAAATTAGCCTGACTTGCACATTTCTTGCTTAAATGAACATACTTGCTGTAATAACTTCTTGCAAGTATGGATATTTAGTGATTAATCTGCTTATGTCATTTTTATTTCTTAAGTTTGGCTTCACTATAAAATCCATAATATGCGAATCGAATGAGGATTTTCTGATTTAATCTTTTGTTTATTGGGCCTTGGCAGGGGTATTTAGATGCAGTCAATAAAGCCAAGAAGCAGCAGGGAACTTACCCTAAGCCCTTTTTAGCTTTGAGTGGTAAAAGGGCAATGTCATTATAGCGTTACGTAGTTTCAGTATTGTTGAATTTGTATCTATTGATACATATTCTAAGGTATATGTATGGTGTCCTCTAACTTAACTACTACATGGATTATTCAAATGCCAAACATTTAACCAATGTTGCCAATATAATTGCTTGCTTTAGTATCTCCCCTTGAAATGGAACAGTCACTTTGATGATAAGGAAGGCATGTGGTTTTCTCTAAACCATTAGGCATGGTACCAAGTATTGGAAGTAATATTCGAGGTGATAGCCTAATGGTGTTCTTGCCAAACACGACATATCAAGGTAATCAAACGTAGTACCACTATCACAACACAGCTAAGTATGTTTCAAATAGTGCCACTGAGTTAGCAGCTGGTGTAATTGTGTTTGCAAAAAATAAGTTTATTTTGTTTTATTTTTTATTTTTCTGGGACCTTCATTTGCAACCTTTTGGCCTTTTAGAACGTACTCCAATGTCATTTGTTTGTTCCTTATATGATATTAGGATTACAAAGACAGTTATATGCAAAAAAAAAGGTTGATATTTAGGTATGTAGAATTGGCCCTATATAAAATGAGGTTAGTCATGTCATGTAAACATAATGATGCTGAACTTCTATCTTATACAGTCCCTTGGGTGTCTCCTCTTTTGCATCCGTTAATACAATTCTGCATTTGATGGTGAATCAAATCTACAAGTTCTGAGTAGAAAATATCTCATTTCAAAAACGCCAAAAGTATGACCCATCCATCACAATTCTCATTAGGGAAATGCTACAATCCATCACAAATCTCAGGGATTTCTCAATAATACTCGACAAGCAGGTTCGCAATGTTAATTTGGTGACATTTAATTATTGTTCATTAAATTTTGTCTATTTCAAATCCGTAGCTATTTCCAGATGAAGGTTTGGTCGCTATTTTAAATGCGAGGTTTGAATCTGGAGAAGCTTTTAGATATTTTTCTGAAAAATATCCCGATTTAGATTATCATGATGTGATTGTGTAAAATTTCAATATGAAAGTTTGAGTAAACCCATCATTACATTCAACTGATTTCAGGTTTATGTTGCATTCTGTTGTTTCTAGAAGCATATGGATAAGTTGTTTATACAGGTACAAGATGCAGCCGACCTTAAGCTCGCTGCAAAAGTCGGGCTAAAGGTTAATACTTATAAGCTTCATTATCTGTTTTTTTCTTGGTTTTAACATTTTTATTTATTTAAGAAAGTATGAACCTATATATGAGTTACGAGTTTGGACCTGACCCATTTTGTCCTATGGAGTTCTAATTACAAAATAAAATATAGCATGATACATTGATACCATCTGTACTAACCTTAATTTATATGCCTACAACTCATTCAAATAAAAAATACGGTAGAAGTTACAAACTCAATATAGTATCTTTATCTTTTTTCAATTGGTACTTTGAAATGTGATTCATTTACTAATCAACATTACTAATATGTGCTGATTTTGTTGAGTTAGTCTATGAAGAGTCTTTATTTTATCTTATTGGAGGGTATTTAAGTATGTTATCAAAACCAATAGAGTTTTAGGGGAAGTGATCATTTAATTGCACTGATAATTACATCTTTGCAGTTTATTATTTAGCAGGTTAATTACGCTCTTCAGGCACTTTATTGTCTGTGAGATGATCACCCTCTCTCAAGGATTGAACCTATTTGCATTATTTGATACACGTCAGTTATAACTAGACTATTTACTCCAACATATCCAACTATATGACCTACACATCAGTATATCATTATAAGTACTTCCTCCATCCCTTGAAAGTTCCAAGCTTTCGACTCTTCATTTCAAGTCTTTCTTATTACTGTCATCTTTATATTTTCAAATCTCTATTTGACTACTTTTGAATAAAAAGCTTATGAATGTTTTTTAGCTGTAACTCTCTATTATGGAACTGAAGAAAAGCAAACTGAGAATAAGAAGGCTTATAGTTATTCTATTTTCTCAAATTGCAATACTCCATGTCTTTTGCCTACTGCTTTTGCTTCCTTTTTCTGGTCGCGAGGCTGTATATGCATTAAGTTGATCTCATTGTAATGTGGTAATTATTGCTGATTCACATGTAACTGACTACCATATTTCTATCTGAAATGGTTCTACTTTGTCAAATGGTTGAGACCTGAACATGTACGTGTTTATCATCCAATAATGTGTAGCCACTGACCATAAATAGGACCATCTGATCATTCTTATTCCAAACACCACTTTATCAATTGCTATGAAGACTATAAATATTAACCAATTTGCAATTTCAAATGATTTTCAGCTTTTTAAGGCAAATGAAAAATTCCATGAACAACTATGTTTAGATGTTTGTCGAAATCCACAAGTAAGACTTAGCCAGCGTGAGGCTTTCTGTTCTGTTGATACTTTACCTAACTCATTGGGTGACAAATTGTTAATGCATACTTGCTGGTATGTACAGATAGTTATAGTTCTGTGATTGTTTCAATTAATACTCATGCAGTGGTTGGCACATCAGCTATGCGGCTACCTCAAAGTGATAAAAGAGAACGGGACACAGTCTCTGGTGACACTATGCTTGACGTAAGTATGACTACCAAGTGTATGCGCATGCAAATGGAAACAGTTGTTCAGACACAACCTGTTTACAAAGACTTAGGCACTGCTCGCATGGAATTTAAGAATGTCCAGTATCATACTAATGAAGGTTCAATGGGTCATTCAATTCTAGCTTTTATTTACTTTACATTACGTAAGGTTTGATTGCAAACCATTGTGCTTCTTCATTAATCTCTCAAAAGTCTTATGCAGTTGTTCTATTACAAGCATGAGTATTGGGCTTGATGGATCATTTACTATCAATAGGTCACGATATCTTAGCATTCCTTTGCAATCAATTCTTAAGCCAGGAACCTGAATCAAGTGAGAAAGTGGTAGAATTTGCATGCTCCAGGTTTAATGCCGATTGTCCGATCTTCCAAAAGGTAATTTTTAATTACCCTCTCACATGTAAGTTATTTGAACCATATAAAGAACGCTGCCTAAAATCAAGGGTGAGCTGTACCAAACAAAGGGCTATTTGTGAAGAGGCCACTTTTATGAGGCATGAAAAGAAGTTCAAAATAGGTGAGTAGGATAATGGGTCAAAATGAGTAGTTTTTTTATGGCCATCATATTGGGTTGACCCGAAACACTTATGTTTAGATTTTTTTTTTTTTTTTTTTTTTTTTTTTTTTTTTAATTTTTAATTGTTAGGTTTCAAATATGACTATACTATTATAGCAATCATATTACTTTGTATAATCTGATATAAGAAAAGAAAATTGAATTAACAATTTACTCTGCGCCACTTTGTCCCGTTGCCTTTGAGTCTATTTTTTCAATCTTACCAGTTTGACCAATGGGTTGAAATTGTCACCGCTGCTGTTGACCGTGTACAAAATGTGTAATAAAGACAATTGATAACCGAATAAGAAAATACATGACAATTGATAACAGAATAAGAAGCACTTATTGGCTATAAACCAACCCCAATAAATCAACAAAGTGCTAAAAAATGGGGTAGATTGTCAATGGATGGTGTCATGTTGATCACTTTTAACTTTTAATCTGATTCGTATATTTTTTTGGGGGTGATTACTAAACCCCTATCAATTACCTATCTTTATGGGTTATTGTAGCCTTCAGGAAGTTCGTAGGCACTCTGAATCTAAGATTCTATTATAGTAGATACTTTGCTTCGTCATTTGCATCACATAACCAGTCCAAATTTAAATGTAATTTTTTAAATTGAATGTGTTGTATGATGTAGTGTTGGGAAGAAATTAGCTTAGTCCTCCTGGAGTGCCTAAAGAAACCTATGAAATTAGCTTAGATTATGTCCACAAAATAAATTAGCTTACTCCTTATCATCATAGGTTTCCTTAACGCATCGTGCTAAGCTATACCATAAGTATAAGCTGCTTATCTATAGATGTATGGTGCTTTGTTATTTGGTATCCGCATGAGGTCAATCATTTTTAGAATATAAAACTAATATGCCTGCTTGGTTTTATCGTTGCAATTTACGTTCTCTTTCTTCACTACGAATTTAAATGACATGATATGTTGGTCAAATTTGTAGATTTGTACAGGAATGAGACCAACTATATATGAGTAGCTTCCATCCCATTACGTAGAAGAGGATTGTGCATGTATGGGTAGTATTTAGTGCTTGCCTAATATTTAAATTGGTCTCATTCCTGTACAAATCTACAAATTTAGTTGGTCTCATTCATGCACTAAATATTATTCTATTATTAGTGCATTCAACTTCCTAAACCCAACCATCATCTATTGTGTGATGTTATAATATTTGTAATACGTAGTAATATTTAGTGCATGAGGGGACATATATAAAAAACGGTTTAAGGAACTAATAGATACTCATTTATTCACTTTGTTGCAGGTGATGTAAAAAATTTTGTTGTTGATAAAACTAATTCCAATCGATTCCTTACGCTATATTGATTCAGGTTGGCAGTTGGTTTCAGCTTCCCTTACTCACAGGATGAGTAAGTAGTATTCGCTGGCACCAAATCAAAAGACATGGGTAATGGGTAAAAATGGGTACTTTTTGACTCAGGCGTCATTGAGCCAAAACACTTTTTGTCCAATTTCAAAATGACAATATTTAGAGCCAAATATGATGACGCGAGCTATCTTATTTCTTATGCATCCCTTATGAAATTGTGTTGCGGTGGTCCATTACACCTAAGTAGCATATCAATAGTTGAGGTAATTTCATACTTATTTGTTTTGTTTCCATTTATTAATGGTTGACACTGTTGGGGGGTGAAAAAGGGATGTTTGGGACTACAACGATAATAGCAGCTTCGGTTATGGCTGATGGGGTCAAATGAGAAAAGTCAGCTATAATTAGCTTAAAAATAAAATGTGTCAAACAGGTCTAAAGACACCCAAATAGTATTTTTAGAAGATAGTTAAAAAAAAAGGTAACTGATATTAACATGAATGATAATCATCCATTACTTACTTCAATGTTTAAGTCTTAGTTTGTCAGCTTCATCAATAATTCGATTTAGTCAGTATAGGTGTTTGTTTTCATCATTTTTTATGTCATAAAATAGCAACTATCACATATGTTATACATTGGTTGTCATACAGTGCATTATATATGACACAAGTGAAACATTTTACTATGCTCAAGAGTCAAGACTACATTGACATGAAATTTGTTGTTGATTGTAAGGGATAGCGTTATTATATGTGACATTTATTAGTGGCTAATCATTAACGAAGATCTATTATAGAATGATAGAAGTTTCCGAACTGATATTTGTGAAGGCTGCTCCAAAGCGGTGGAGATTGGAGATTAATTTCAGCCAAGATATGACACTAATGCTTTTTTCAATGAATTTTCCTAATGGCATTCAGGTATGTATATTATCACCAGGGAGTATAATCTACAAAATCATATTATAAGGAGTAACTATCAACTTCATTTATGTGTTATCTCCAAACTTGTCTAGATTGGTATGTATTGCATTTTTAATTGTATTCCTGGAATTGACAGAGGCGATGAACTCCAGTGGATGAGCTCAATATGCATGGCGTTTTCGAAGAGGGCGATGTCATCTATGTAAGTATATATAATCATTAAGTTGTTTTTACTGTTACTTTTTATGTGCAAATTAAAATTAACAATGTGGATTTGACGTTGACTATAAAAGCAGTATTAATTAATGGAGCTGTCTTGATTTTATGCCTGTAAATCTATATCTTTTCTCATGAATAACATATGTTACCAGAACAGGTTTAATCCTCTTCACATCTAGGATAGAGTTATAGAGTAGGCGGGGGAGCTGAATATATGGATTTTTACGGGGATGATGCTTATTTTGATATAGTAGCTACAAAGCGGGCCTCACGAAGAGGTGGTCAAGAAAGAAGCATAAAGAACCATGAATAAGTATGACAATATCTAGCTGTGTCAAAATTATGTTTTCATTTGTATGCTACAAGTATTTAACAAACTGGTTTCGTATGTCTGAGGAGGCAGTAGTAAAACCCCATAAAGCTATGTATATTAACACATTGTTGATAGCATTTAAGTATATCTTTCTTGTGTGTCCCAATGCATTAATGCGTAATTTCGTATGTTTATAGTTTATTTTCATATTTGAAGGTTTAATAAAGTATGTTCTCTTCCGCTTTTCGATATGATCTATAATTAGTTCTTCCTAGATTTTAATTATGGGACCATATAACTGGTGGTCTTCTTTGCTAATAATAGAGTTCGTGCAAATATTATGAGCCGCAACAAGATGGCTTATAAGCTTTTTGAAATTCATATTGGCCCATACACCGACTAAATAAGCTAATCCAAACACCCCCTTTGACTTTTAAAGATATTAGATTACATTTATTTATGTTTACCATAAGCATGTACCAACCAGTTATTCCTGTTATATATGCTTTATAGAATGTAATAAGTAAATAACCTCATATCTTTTACGAAGATTAAGTTTTCTCTTTTGAGTCTGGTCGTGGTTTATCTACTTCGATCTTGGGTTTTTATTGCAGTGTTTTCAGATGTCTGAAGAGACTGTATGAACAACAAATTGGAAATCTTGCAAATTTTCAATTGTGTGGTCATGATCAGGTGACTTTATTTTTATGATTTTCATATATTTTCATCAATAGTGATGCTAAATATTTACATGTACGATTGTATAACAGATTATCATGATAGAGAGTGCAAAATCTACCGCTCATATTGTGGTTTGCTTTAAGAACAGGAGCTGACGCAATGAAGAAAATACAGATAGAAGTGTAAGTTCCTGATTGTATATCCAATTGCACTAATCTGTTTTGTTTATTTTTTTAGTCGTGTAAATATGCTATGGATACAAATATATGATATAAAATTGTGGGTTGTCTTCTATGGTACAGGAAAATTAATGACGTCGACAAAACAATGGATGAAATAAATGAACAAAGTGAGAATTTTAAATAGATCCAAGACGCAACTTCAACACCTATTAGCGGTCACGATTTTGATAAGGTAAGGGTCAAAGATATTTAGTTGTACTTCTAAACTCAAGCATGCTAATTTTTAACTTTCAAATCTGAATACGAAGTCTATGCTGTTTAAGTTACTTTTTTTTTACCTGATATGTGATATAAAGCAATAATTTTGTGTCAACACATGCTGAATTGTAGGCTGGACTTGAAGAATTAGATGGAATTGAGTTGGAGTAACAACTTCTCCGGCATGTAACAACAACCGCCCAAGTGGCCTCGCAGTATGTGCCAGCTGGAAAACAACCAGCGCGCCCCGTCCCACGTTAGAACACGGTCGTGGAAGATTAGCTTGCTGAATTGACAACAGAACGGGCATTATAAACATGAAAGCTTCTGCAGAGTGGAAGTTAGATATCTTTGAATTCCTTAGATAAAGATTGTATTATTTGAAGAGCAAAGTAGAAACAATGGAGGATGTGTCGGAATTATGGCATTTATGCAATGTGGTTTTGACAATAGTTATCATTTATGTGCGTTGTAATGCTTTTAGTCCTCCAAAATAGACTTGAGACGTAACTATAATATTGCCTAAGTGTGTGTAGTCATTGAACAATGTTATTTCAGTTTGAAACAAGTAAGATAAAGGAACAATGATTATGTACGTAACTATAATAAGAAATCCCAAAACACCTTTCGGAGTAGTAACTTTTGTTGTGTGGACTTTTAATACTAGATATTAGTGTATTATGTAAAAATTAGTAAAAAAAGGATTATGCTTGTTTTTTTAAGTGTAACAGTAAAATTATAAGGACTTTTAATGTGTAATGAGAATGACCATTTGAGTTACATGCCTCATATTATTTGCCTAACGCCGGTCAATTCAGGTTCATCATCTCCAAAACATTGGTAAAATTGCATTGACTTCTCAAACATTTTGAACATGAAGAGTAATAGCTTATGAACAAACAATACATGTTGTATTTCCATAACTACAAAAACTAACTTACGGCAATATGATTCAAAAGTTGAGGTTTTAGCTTATTTAATGGGCTTTTAAGCTTACTAAATAAAACCTTGATATGCTCATAAGGTCAATTTTATGGCTTATAAGGTTATCTATTTAAGCTTATGAACATATATAAGCTATAAGCTCAAGTGGATAAACTCATAAGCCATAAGATGAGCTTATGAGCTTATCCAATTCTCAAAGCTAATAAACCCATCAAATAAGCTAAGACAAACATTCCTTAGACATTTAGTATGCTTAAATGATTACTGAATCAGGGTTGGCTTTAGTTTCTTAAAGGAGGCGGCTTGCCTATTGAATGAGGGAAAGGCTTGTGACGGGGTGAATAGATACATTAGGCATGACTTATAAATTGACATGGATTTTAAGCATGATTACATAGAAATTTCACTGTTTTAATTTACATATATGCCAACGCAGCCAACTCCCTGTTGCGGTGTCTTTAACAACGACTATTAATATAATTCAACATCTAAAATTGTCAAAAGTAAGGTTGTTTCTTCAATGGTTAGTTCTCTCCCCTGACCAACTTTATATGATTGTCACAAAAGTAAACTTTATATGATTGTCTCAAAAGTAAAGAAAATAAACGCATTTAAAATTGTTTTTTGTGCTATAAGTCCTAATTCTGCAAAAACAACTAAAGCTTCCTATAAACAAGTTTAATTTAAGATTTGAATTATAATCATAAACTTTATTCTTAAGAATAAATTGGTACCTTTTAACTGTTGAATAATTAATAACGCTTACCATTGTTAACACATAAAAGAAAAGAAAAAAAACCACTCTTAAAACACTATGATAATGAATAACTATTAGACAAAGGAAAAAAAAACAATACCGAAATTTTATTCTGACCGCTGACTGATGATCGGAACACTATAGTTAACGGCGATAATGTGTGTGGATATGTGTGTGATTGTGTTTGGAAGATAATAGATATTATAAATGAGAGAAATGCAAGTGGGAAATATTTTTATCTAAACATGAATGATTGAAATCTATCAAAAAGACGGCTTAATATCTTCTACATGCATCGAGAACGTAACACATTTGATTATTCAAGGTGATACTATCAAAACTATAATGCTTATAAAATGACTAAACAAAAAAACAACTATTAAAAAAAAATACTATATCGAAAAATACCATAGGGTACACACGCACCCACAGGACCACCCTGGCTCCGTCCCTGAGCTTCGTACCATGCATTACAATATCAAATGAGATATGATTTTAGGCTACTAACGCTTGAAGGTTTTTAGTTGCGGCAAACACGTAAACTATTAACACGAATCAACAAACATCGTTTAAAAAGAATACTCATTTTTTAAAATTAGGACAAACATCGGTACTATTCTTTTAAAATTATTTGTATATGCAAAATATATTTATAACTCATACCAATAATCATATTATAAAAATAATATAATTTTAAATACGCTCTAAGTTCCGTCACCTATTACTACCAAACGAAGAATTGCAAGTCATGCCCGCCCATCGGGCGGGCTTAGAAATCTAGTATATATATATATATATATATATATATATATATATATATATATATATATATATATCAAAATCGTTGAGAGCTCGTATAATTTGCTGATAGGGCAAAAGCTAAAGTGAATCTTTTATGGCATCCCCCCTTCCTTTTCATTCAATTTGAATAAACCAAAAGCTATACATAATCATTTTTGTTACCTCTATGATTGAGTATCATGCTATTTCTTATTGTTTTCGTTGAGATTGGTAGTATAATTTTTAGTCAAGGGCATCGTATGCAACTTCTTATATTATACCCAAACATATTTTATAAAGAACAATTAATTTGAAACACTTATAAAAGACAAATGCATGCAATAATAGTGTATTAACATGAAAATAAGTAACATCTTAGCTCATATAACTAGAAATGCAATTGATTTGCATACATTAATTATTGATTGAGACTACCATTATTAAACGACCTACCGGTAAGGTTTTTGGTTTTTCTTGCGAGAGGTCAAGTGTTCAAACATCCTTAGGTGTGTGCATTTGAAGGTAAACATGGAAGGTTTAGAAACGATCCCGACATTACATCGATGAGTCGTATACATCTATGTACAATAGGTTCGCCTTCTCCAAGTAACCTAAACAGATAAAATCTCATCCTTTATTGGTACACACTAATTTATGCGTTAGATAATTTTATAACATTGACACCCTTCATTACTTGTTTTGGACACCCAAATCATCTCACTTTTAACACGTTATCTAAAAAAGTTACCACAAACACCTATGTAACTTTTATATTTTACAAGGCATGGTTTATCCCCACCCTCCCCTAAAATTTATCCCAACCCTCCCTCTTAGGGAGGGTGTTCCTTTTTCCTTTTTTGTTTTTGTTTTTGTACCTTTTTTTTTTTTTTTTTTTTTTTTTTTTTTTTTTTTTTGTTTGTAATTTATTTTGTGAAAATGATTTGATTTTGTGTAATGTTTAGGGTAATATATTTTGTGTAATGCTTTTTGTTGTGTTTGTTTGTTATTAACGTCTAATGTGTTTTTATTTAATTAACAACAACAATAGCACGTTAAACATTATTACATCAAACAACTACAACAACAACTGTTACTATTCAATTAAACGACAACATTACCACATTATTTAAAAAAACTACATTATGACTCGGCAGAAAAGCTAAATTTTAAAAACATTTATGGAATTAGTACCTGACGCCATCAGGTTGTAAAGCCTGACGCCGTCAGAACTGATCTGACAGAATTCTTATGTTTAGTTTCCGGAAAATTTATGGAAAAACAAATACCTTAATTCCTGGAATCATACAAAATTTCATTATGACTCGATACAAGCATTTGACTCAAACAAATACTAATATGTATGTTCATTTTATGTTGTTATGATTTATGTTCAATTCGTTCTTATAAACAATTTTAGATTTCCCTTACACTTATCTTTTTGTAAAATACCTTTATATGTAGTTAAGATGAAGTTAAAAACAAAATAAAGCATTTTCACAATTTAATTTGAAACATGAACCATTAACAATAAAAATAAAAATTCATACGGAAACAAATGAAATCAAACAAACAAACAAACAAAACAAGTAAAGCAAATAAATAAACAACCATGATGACGAAAATACTACATGCATAAAAATAAATTGTTCAAGTATCCAAGGGCCAACAGATGCCGAATCCTAAGCTATTACAGATCGAATTGTTTTAAAGCATACAATCATAATAAAATTGTTCAAATATCATCACACAACATGAATATATCACTGGGGAGGGGGACCATGGCGGTAGTCATAGCCATGAGGGAGATGCCCATAGTACCCATAAGGCGGGTAATCCTGCTCACGGCCTGGGAAGCGGTCAATCTGAAGATGAGGCTGGATCTGTTCATGAGTAGATAAGTGCTGCATCTGCCGTACCGTGTGATCATACATCCAGTCGAACCTCTGGTCAGTAGTGGTCCTCCATGCATCCACCTGCCCCATCCAGGCCCCCTGGTGAGCCTGCCAGTCTCCCTGGCTCATGTGCTGGTAGTAATCTGCAGAACCGGTCGCCTCATAACCCCCATGTTGCTGCTGTGGTGGACCCTCGTCGTCGTCATCATCATCATCATCATCATCATCATCCCCACCACCAATCACAGCAGGCCTAGGTGCCCACCAAGCATACTATCCAGACACGAGCTCAGCAATGACGTACATCTGCTTCAGGGATCAAGCCCTGACTACCCTGCAAACTCCCCCCACACTCAGATAATCCCGGATCTCCGGAGTCAGAACCCTGTATGACCTAGCCAGCTTGGTGATAAACATCCCCCATAGATCAAGTCACTGCTCTTCTCCCCGACTGCCCCATGAAGATAACTGGCTACCCAGAATGGGATGTTACAGAAAAAATCCAAGGAGTAAATCGTGTAAAGGAAAAAGAGGTCCAAATAGATGATCCTATGCTGGGAGCTATGCCTGCCAGACAAGGCGCAGGTTAAGCACCGATGAGTGAGCCTAACCCTAGGGTCCCTAATAGTAGAGGCTCCAAAAACTCCCGACTCATACACCCCATCCCCAATCATAGGCCAAAACTCTGTACTCCTCATGTCATTCCTGATGGTCACCCCCTGACTCAAGCGGCCCATAAACCCTCCCTAGGTGGCCTCATGCTGGGTATAAAGCCCCAACCTCCAACCTAGCTCAAGAATAGAACAAGAACGATCCTCACCTCCCAATCTAAAGTAAACTAAGGTGGATCCCACATCAGTCCTCCCTGTCCCAACCTCAAAATGATAGGTAGCTAAAAACTCACGTACCAGCTCGTCATACACCTGCTCTTGCAACCGAAACATCCTTACCCATTGCGGACCAATAAAGTCGTCGGTTTGGAAGCTCTCGAGGAATGACTCATTGAGTCCACTAGCAGCCAGAAAATCCCAATCAATGATGGCACCATGGTTGATGTCATGATGGAGAAGCTCGTTGTACCTAGCGGTGGCTTCATCACTATCAAAGACGCCCCAATTTCTCACCTTATCCGCCAAACTCTCTTGTGGGGCTCTAGAAGACCCAGCTCTGTGGCTCTTGGATCGCTTACTCATTTCCTGGAACAAAGCAAGAAAGAACGAGGGAGGTTATAAACTAGTTTGAATGCAACGAGGAGCATCAGACAGGTCTGACGCCGTCACACCTAACGGGCTTTTCTTAGTTAACAAACCCCCGCATGGGTCAAACGTTTTATTGCTATCGTTGGGTGTGATTAGAGTATCTCCTGGGTTTGTTATTGCTCCACTTAACTTCCAATCTCCATCATGGCAAGTAATCGATGAGTAAGGGAAACTTTCCCAAGAAATTTTTGAAGTGAGTGCTGATGAGGCGAAAAATGATCCGTTTTTAGGGGGTCATTTAACCCCGAATTCGAATTTATTTGATCAAATATTGCCCTAAATCGTTCCTTTTGTGATTTTAGGTACTTTGGGAGTGAAATCTGGAAAAGGAAGCAATTCGGACATTTTTGGAGCATAAAAGTGAAGAAAACGCCAAAGTCATAATTTTCCATGCTGGGAACAGTAGGTGACGGCGTCAAGAGTAACTCCCTGACGGCGTCAAGAGCAAAATTCCATGACGATCCAGAAGAGATTTGACGGCGTCATGAAGGTAGGGCGTCAAGAGTAAAAGTCATGACGGCCTGGAAATGATTAATACTTGACGGCGTCAAATGTAGATCAAGGCAATCCGAGATTAGTTTTGGCGGCGAGGTGACGGCGTCACCTAATTGGTCTTGACGCCGTCAGACCCCTTTTCCTATATATAGTTTTCTAATTTTTCACATTTAAAGAGAGAAGTTTTGGGAGAAACCCTAAGTACGATTTTGGTGTAACTTTACAGGTTTTTCAAGGGTTCCAACCCCTTGATACCTTCCATGTGTAATCAAGATAAGTGTTCTTTTAATTCAATCAATATGTCTATGTGTTGGTTGTCTATATCTTGTTCTTGTCTTAATTCCATCATGCTATGCTAGATCTATCTTGTGTTTGCTTAGATCTAATGAAACCTAGATGTTGATTATGTGTTGATTACTTGTTTATTCTTGTCTTGGATGAATGATTTATATGTTAGGCTTAAGAAAACTGGCAGATCTCCAATTGGTAACATGCTTGAACGTCTTAAGAAACATGAACCGACACGCACTAGGTCTTTATTGGTTGTATTTAATGCATGAACCACTGTTTACAATCCCTATAGTTGTGCTGGGCATGGTGTAGGAGGAGATAAGAGCTCATAGATTTGGGGAGTTAAGTGTGCCACCCCATGAATGGTATTAAGGAATACGATCCGTCATCCATGCAATTATAACAAGTAATTAACGTGTAAAAGATGTCTAGGGAGTAGTGAAATCTAAGTAAACACATTTTCTCCAATTACTGCTCACAACTTTAGTATAAATTAGTTTATTTTCATTTCTAGTATTTTATTTTGATTGCATCTTAGTATTGGGTTAGTTGAATAGCAACTAATTCCGCCCAAATCCTTCAAACCCGAGATTTTAAATTGCTTTCTAAAAAATATAAAAATACAAAAATAATCTTCCTTCACCTTTAGAACTAGTATTTAGGTTTTCTAATCCTAGCGACACTATTCCTAGCTGAACGATCAATCCCCCGATACTTGTCACTATACTATACTACAACGATCAGGTACACTGCCTGGTGGGGGTTGTAAGCTTCTCGAGATCCCTCGAGAGGTAAAGCCTGTTGCGATTCCCACACATCAAGTTTTTGGCGCCGTTGCCGGGGAATAGTTATTGTCTAGGTTAGAATTTGCAAAAGATAAGTGTAAGGGGAAACCCCAAATATGTTTTTAAGAAACAAACCGATCATGATTCTCCACAATATTACATGAACATGTATATTCATATTTGTTAGAGTCAAATGCTTGTATTGAGTCATAATGAAGTATTGCAGGATTTTCCAGGAAGTAGGACCAAGTTTTTCCAGAAACTTAACATAAGAATTTCTGCAGGTCAATTCTGACGGCGTCAGGAGTTTACTCTTGAAGGCGTCAGGTGTAAAAATCTAGAAATTTTACCGGTTTTGTTTTTCTAACGGAGTCTTATGGTTTTTGTGAATTATTAATTTTATAATCTCCAGGAGATCTGCAAACTTCATTCCACAAGCATTATATCTTATCTTGTTTTCTAGGATTTAGTAACTTATATAAGATGCCGCCGATTTTACGCGAGGTTGTCTTGTCTATTTTGTCAGGTTTTACAGGTTATGTATGACAAGAAGATGATTTATATTCTGGAAGGGAAGCTTTGATTGTTCATTTTCTTGGAGGAAGATTTAACCTGGCCACCTCATTATCCATACCGAGCGAATCAGGGGAGTATTTGATTTCATTCTCTTTACTTTTTCACTTTTACATTCTTTACTTGAACATTGGGGACAATGTTCATCTTAAGTGTAAGGGGAGGGTAAAAAGATGATACCTTACATATGCACTTTCGCTTGAGTTTATTTTGTTTAATGGTAGATGTGTAATAAAACTATGATAAATACTTGTTAGAGTAATTTTAGCGCCAAATTTAAAATTTTTTACAACATTCAGGAGTGAAACTTTAGCCATAGCAAGCGTCTCATGGATAGGAGATTGTATGACTAGCACATAACCGTATATTCAGAAAAATTTTCCACCAAAAAATGTGAGGTTCGCCTTTAGATTTGATAGGAAAAGCATTTACTATTAGTGCTTATGAGTGTACCGGTAGTATTTAGATTCTAGAACTTGCGTTAGTGATGCATCCCGAGACCGCTAGTGAGACTACATTCGTGTAGTAGGATTTACTACATGATAAGAGGCATTAGGATTACCCTTGTGTTAAACGCGTATCATAATTACTTGACCATTTAAGTCATATTACTTGGCTAGTTAAGTCAACTAATTTTTCCCACACCCTTAGCGTTGTACTCATTTTTAGTACACGAAACCCCTAGTACACCCCTCCGAGCCTATCTTTTCGTTTCTAACTTTAAGCATTTTACTTAAAGGAAGAATTTCTTACACCCCACTTAAATGTACAACCAAATCGCCTTAGCCTTCCGTGTATGCGCTCATTTTTAGTGCATTTTTGTTATTTGTTAAACCCTAAGTTAACTTTCTAATTGATTACATGGTTGCTAAGTCGAGTCATATCCTTGTACATATTGTTTTGGGACGATTGGGACTCATGGGTAAGTACTTATTTTATGGAGTAATGGGGAAGAACATCACTTATTACCTCCATATGTACGTTAATCTTAAAAGTGCTCCAAGTGTTTTGATTTTCTTAATTCGAGTCATTAGATTAGTTAATTGTAAAGTATGTAAAGATTCAAGTGTAAGGGAAATGTTCATTCCCTATGATGTATTATTTTGGATGGTAGGGTAAGAGTGTATGCAAAAAAAAAAAAAAAAAAAAAAAAAAAATCGAAAAATCAAGAAAAAGAAAAGAAAAAAATAGAAAAAGGAAAAAAGAGAAAAAACATACGGACTACCATCCCTTTTCATTCTATGTTCATTTTATGTTTTTGTTATTTTTCATTTATTAGCTTAAGTCGAGTCTAGTCTTGGTTTAGCAACGCCACATTGTACATGTAATTAACCAAGATTGTTAACTCGCCACCAGTAAAACTTCCTTTATCCAACAAAACCGTGTATTTCATATCCCTACACCTAACGTTACAACCCTTTAAAAGACCTCTTTGATAGTTTATCCTAGGTGCTTACGCCATGTGGTGGAGGTTTGATCCTTTCCCAAGCCTATGGTAATCTATTTTGCTATGACAGGTAGTGAGAGATATCTTCCGTTTCCATTTTGTAATTTACACTTTATTACACCCGAGAGATGTGAGTATCTAAACACTATTTGTGAGGTGCTAGTGTATGACCTCCGTGCTTGTCTATTGGTCTTTAGTGGAATGATTATTTGTTGTAATTACTTTTATATTAGTGTTAAATGACCCCTAACTTGTCTTTTGAGTAGAATAAAAGCGCATTTGCTTGAGGACAAGCAAATCTCAAGTGTAAGGGTATATGATGAGGCGAAAAATGATCCATTTTTAGGGGGTCATTTAAGCCCGAATTCGAATTTATTTGATCAAATATTGCCCTAAATCGTTCCTTTTGTGATTTTAGGTACTTTGGGAGTGAAATCTGGAAAAGGAAGCAATTCGGACGTTTTTGGAGCATAAAAGTGAAGAAAACGCCAAAGTCTTAATTTTCCATGCTGGGAACAGTAGGTGACGGCGTCAAGAGTAACTCCCTGACGGCGTCAAGAGCAAAATTCCATGACGATCCAGAAGAGATTTGACGGCGTCATGAAGGTAGGGCGTCAAGAGTAAAAGTCATGATGGCCTGGAAATGATTAATACTTGACGGCGTCAAATGTAGATCAAGGCAGTCCGAGATTAGTTTTGGCGGCGAGGTGACGGCGTCACCTAATTGGTCTTGACGCCGTCAGACCCCTTTTCCTATATATAGTTTTCTAATTTTTCACATTTAAAGAGAGAAGTTTTGGGAGAAACCCTAAGTACGATTTTGGTGTAACTTTACAGGTTTTTCAAGGGTTCCAACCCCTTGATACCTTCCATGTGTAATCAAGATAAGTGTTCTTTTAATTCAATCAATATGTCTATGTGTTGGTTGTCTATATCTTGTTCTTGTCTTAATTCCATCAAGCTATGCTAGATCTATCTTGTGTTTGCTTAGATCTAATGAAACCTAGATGTTGATTATGTGTTGATTACTTGTTTATTCTTGTCTTGGATGAATGATTTATATGTTAGGCTTAAGAAAACTGGCAGATCTCCAATTGGTAACATGCTTGAACGTCTTAAGAAACATGAACCGACGCGCACTAGGTCTTTATTGGTTGTATTTAATGCATGAGCCACTGTTTACAATCCCTATAGTTGTGCTGGGCATGGTGTAGGAGGAGATAAGAGCTTATAGAATTGGGGAGTTAAGTGTGCCACCCGATGAATGGTATTAAGGAATACGATCCTTCATCCATACAATTATAACAATTAATTAACGTGTAAAAGATGTCTAGGGAGTAGTGAAATCTAAGTAAACACATTTTCTCCAATTACTGCTCACAACTTTAGTATAAATTAGTTTATTTTCATTTCTAGTATTTTATTTTGATTGCATCTTAGTATTGGGTTAGTTGAATAGCAACTAATTCCGCCCAAATCCTTCAAACCCGAGATTTTAAATTGCTTTCTAAAAAATATAAAAATACAAAAATAATCTTCCTTCACCTTTAGAACTAGTATTTAGGTTTTATAATCCTAGCGACACTATTCCTAGCTGAACGATCAATCCCCCGGTACTTGTCACTATACTATACTACAACGATCAGGTACACTGCCTGGTGGGGGTTGTAAGCTTCTCGAGATCCCTCTAGAGGTAAAGCCAGTTGCGATTCCCACGCATCAAGTTTTTGGCGCCGTTGCTGGGGAATAGTTATTGTCTAGGTTAGAATTTCTTTTTATTAGGTCTACTTGCTAGATTCCTTTCTAGTAAGATTATATTTTTATTTTTAGGTTTTCTTTAGTCTATCTTATTTCTTTGTGTCCTTTGTTGGTAAACTATTTCGACGGATAACAATAACATTGATCGTTTGATTCCTGTTATTCGTGTTTTTCGTCGTAGGATTTTCCAAATGCCAGCCCCACTCCCTCTAGTGGAGAATCAGAACCCACCTAACCTCTCACCCAACCACCACTTTGACAATAATTCTGAGCTAGAAGAGTCTGATCATGATGATGACCGTAGGGTTAGTCCTTTTTACTATTCAGACTCCGATGAGGATCTTGATGATGGTGACGTGATTAATGAGGATAGAATGGAAGAGGAAATAAACCCTCTTAGGTATGTCGACCCTAGAACTAGAATCGAGTGTGATAGTTCGTTTAACATGCAATTCCCTTGTAAGATCGGATTTAAGAGCTTTAACGCCTATCTCAACTCATCTCTTCCAATGAACATAATCTCACGTAATGAATACAATAAAATCATGGTAGATGAGTTAGAATACAAAGGAGAAAACATTATTGCTAAGGCAATACCATTGCATGTGTTTGTAGGAAGTTTGGTTTATCTTGTTGAGTTCATGTTTATGGAGAATCTAGGAGAGTTTATTGATAATAAATTGACCCAAGTTGTGTTTGGAAAACCCTTCAAACGGTTGACCAACCTCGATGAAAAACTCATAGGAGACGAGTATAAGAAAGATGAGGCGACTATTAGATGGCTCACACTTGGTTATGTGAGCATAAGCGATGCACGTTAACCCATGACCTTGAGTCTAGCTACAAGACTCGTAAATAAAGAAAATCGCTTCTTGGGAGGCAACCCATGTTTTGTGTGATTTTATTTGTTTGTTTGTTATTTGCTTCCGTATGCATGCTTAATTTTTATTGTTGGTAGATCATGTTTCTAAACTAAATAGTGGAAATACTTTACTTTGTTGTTTTGGCCTAGTCTTAACTCCACCTAAAAGTATTTTTGCAAAAGCTAAGTGTAAGGGGAAACCCCAAATATGTTTTTAAGAAACAAACCGATCATGATTCTCCACAATATTACATGAACATGTATATTCATATTTGTTAGAGTCAAATGCTTGTATTGAGTCATAATGAAGTATTGCAGGATTTTCCAGGAAGTAGGACCAAGTTTTTCCAGAAATTTTCCAGAAACTTAACATAAGAATTTCTGTAGGTCAATTCTGACGGCGTCAGGAGTTTACTCTTGACGGCGTCAGGTGTAAAAATCTGGAAATTTTACCGGTTTTGTTTTTCTAACGGAGTCTTATGGTTTTTGTGAATTATTAAGTTTTATAATCTCCAGGAGATCTGCAAACTTCATTCCACAAGCATTATATCTTATCTTGTTTTCTAGGATTTAGTAACTTATATAAGATGCCGCCGATTTTACGCGAGGTTGTCTTGTCTATTTTGTCAGGTTTTACAGGTTATGTATGACAAGAAGATGATTTATATTCTGGAAGGGAAGCTTTGATTGTTCATTTTCTTGGAGGAAGATTTAACCTGGCCACCTCATTATCCATACCGAGAGAATCAGGGGAGTATTTGATTTCATTCTCTTTACTTTTTCACTTTTACATTCTTTATTTGAACATTGGGGACAATGTTCATCTTAAGTGTAAGGGGAGGGTAAAAAGATGATACCTTACATATGCACTTTCGCTTGAGTTTGTTTTGTTTAATGGTAGATGTGTAATAAAACTATGAGAAATACTTGTTAGAGTAATTTTAGCGCCAAATTTAAAATTTTTTACAACATTCAGGAGTGAAACTTTAGCCATAGCAAGCGTCTCATGGATAGGAGATTGTATGACTAGCACATAACCGTATATCCAGAAAAATTTTCCACCAAAAAATGTGAGGTTCGCCTTTAGATTTGATAGGAAAAGCATTTACTATTAGTGCTGATGAGTGTACCAGTAGTATTTAGATTCTAGAACATGCGTTAGTGATGCATCCCGAGACCGCTAGTGAGACTACATTCGTGTAGTAGGATTTACTACATGATAAGAGGCATTAGGATTACCCTTGTGTTAAACGCGTATCATAATTACTTGACCATTTAAGTCATATTACTTGGCTAGTTAAGTCAACTAATTTTTCCCACACCCTTAGCGTTGTACTCATTTTTAGTACACGAAACCCCTAGTACACCCCTCCGAGCCTATCTTTTCGTTTCTAACTTTAAGCATTTTACTTAAAGGAAGAATTTCTTACACCCCACTTAAATGTACAACCAAATCGCCTTAGCCTTCCGTGTATGCGCGCATTTTTAGTGCATTATTGTTATTTGTTAAACCCTAAGTTAACTTTCTAATTGATTACATGGTTGCTAAGTCGAGTCATATCCTTGTACATATTGTTTTGGGACAATTGGGACTCATGGGTAAGTACTTATTTTATGGAGTAATGGGGAAGAACATCACTTATTACCTCCATATGTATGTTCATCTTAAAAGTGCTCCAAGTGTTTTGATTTTCTTAATTCGAGTCATTAGATTAGTTAATTGTAAAGTATGTAAAGATTCAAGTGTAAGGGAAATGTTCATTCCCTATGATGTATTATTTTGGATGGTAGGGTAAGAGTGTATGCAAAAAAAAAAAAAAAAAAAAAAAAAAAAAAAAAAAAAATCGAAAAATCAAGAAAAAGAAAAGAAAAAAATAGAAAAAGGAAAAAAGAGAAAAAACATACGGACTACAATCCCTTTTCATTCTATGTTCATTTTATGTTTTTGTTATTTTTCATTTATTAGCTTAAGTCGAGTCTAGTCTTGGCTTAGCAACGCCACATTGTACATGTAATTAACCAAGATTGTTAACTCGCCACCAGTAAAACTTCCTTTATCCAACAAAACCGTGTATTTCATATCCCTACACCTAACGTTACAACCCTTTAAAAGACCTCTTTGATAGTTTATCCTAGGTGCTTACGCCATGTGGTGGAGGTTTGATCCTTTCCCAAGCCTATGGTAATCTATTTTGCTATGACAGGTAGTGAGAGATATCTTCCGTTTCCATTTTCTAATTTACACTTTATTACACCCGAGAGATGTGAGTATCTAAACACTATTTGTGAGGTGCTAGTGTATGACCTCCGTGCTTGTCTATTGGTCTTTAATGGAACGATTATTTGTTGTAATTACTTTTATATTAGTGTTAAATGACCCCTAACTTGTCTTTTGAGTAGAATAAAAGCGCATTTGCTTGAGGACAAGCAAATCTCAAGTGTAAGGGTATATGATGAGGCGAAAAATGATCCATTTTTAGGGGGTCATTTAAGCCCGAATTCGAATTTATTTGATCAAATATTGCCCTAAATCGTTCCTTTTGTGATTTTAGGTACTTTGGGAGTGAAATCTGGAAAAGGAAGCAATTCGGACGTTTTTGGAGCATAAAAGTGAAGAAAACGCCAAAGTCTTAATTTTCCATGCTGGGAACAGTAGGTGACGGCGTCAAGAGTAACTCCCTGACGGCGTCAAGAGCAAAATTCCATGACGATCCAGAAGAGATTTGACGGCGTCATGAAGGTAGGGCGTCAAGAGTAAAAGTCATGACGGCCTGGAAATGATTAATACTTGACGGCGTCAAATGTAGATCAAGGCAGTCCGAGATTAGTTTTGGCGGCGAGGTGACGGCGTCACCTAATTGGTCTTGACGCCGTCAGACCCCTTTTCCTATATATAGTTTTCTAATTTTTCACATTTAAAGAGAGAAGTTTTGGGAGAAACCCTAAGTACGATTTTGGTGTAACTTTACAGGTTTTTCAAGGGTTCCAACCCCTTGATACCTTCCATGTGTAATCAAGATAAGTGTTCTTTTAATTCAATCAATATGTCTATGTGTTGGTTGTCTATATCTTGTTCTTGTCTTAATTCCATCATGCTAGGCTAGATCTATCTTGTGTTTGCTTAGATCTAATGAAACCTAGATGTTGATTATGTGTTGATTACTTGTTTATTCTTGTCTTGGATGAATGATTTATATGTTAGGCTTAAGAAAACTGGCAGATCTCCAATTGGTAACATGCTTGAACGTCTTAAGAAACATGAACCGACGCGCACTAGGTCTTTATTGGTTGTATTTAATGCATGAGCCACTGTTTACAATCCCTATAGTTGTGCTGGGCATGGTGTAGGAGGAGATAAGAGCTCATAGAATTGGGGAGTTAAGTGTGCCACCCCATGAATGGTATTAAGGAATACGATCCGTCATCCATACAATTATAACAATTAATTAACGTGTAAAAGATGTCTAGGGAGTAGTGAAATCTAAGTAAACACATTTTCTCCAATTACTGCTCACAACTTTAGTATAAATTAGTTTATTTTTATTTCTAGTATTTTATTTTGATTGCATCTTAGTATTGGGTTAGTTGAATAGCAACTAATTCCGCCCAAATCCTTCAAACCCGAGATTTTAAATTGCTTTCTAAAAAATATAAAAATACAAAAATAATCTTCCTTCACCTTTAGAACTAGTATTTAGGTTTTCTAATCCTAGCGACACTATTCCTAGCTGAACGATCCATCCCCCGGTACTTGTCACTATACTATACTACAACGATCAGGTACACTGCCTGGTGGGGGTTGTAAGCTTCTCGAGATCCCTCTAGAGGTAAAGCCAGTTGCGATTCCCACGCATCAAGTTTTTGGCGCCGTTGCCGGGGAATAGTTATTGTCTAGGTTAGAATTTCTTTTTATTAGGTCTACTTGCTAGATTCATTTCTAGTAAGATTATATTTTTATTTTTAGGTTTTCTTTAGTCTATCTTATTTCTTTGTGTCCTTTGTTGGTAAACTATTTCGACGGATAACAATAACGTTGATCGTTTGATTCCTGTTATTCGTGTTTTTCGTCGTAGGATTTTCCAAATGCCAGCCCCACTCCCTCTAGTGGAGAATCAGAACCCACCTAACCTCTCACCCAACCACCACTTTGACAATAATTCTGAGCTAGAAGAGTCTGATCATGATGATGACCGTAGGGTTAGTCCTTTTTACTATTCAGACTCCGATGAGGATCTTGATGATGGTGACGTGATTAATGAGGATAGAATGGAAGAGGAAATAAACCCTCTTAGGTATGTCGACCCTAGAACTAGAATCGAGTGCGATAGTTCGTTTAACATGCAATTCCCTTGTAAGATCGGATTTAAGAGCTTTAACGCCTATCTCAACTCATCTCTTCCAATGAACATAATCTCACGTAATGAATACAATAAAATCATGGTAGATGAGTTAGAATACAAAGGAGAAAACATTATTGCTAAGGCAATACCATTGCATGTGTTTGTAGGAAGTTTGGTTTATCTTGTTGAGTTCATGTTTATGGAGAATCTAGGAGAGTTTATTGATAATAAATTGACCCAAGTTGTGTTTGGAAAACCCTTCAAACGGTTGACCAACCTCGATGAAAAACTCATAGAAGGGCTAATTACATTCTCAGATGGGGATGAAGGTTTTGTCTATCAAATGCCCCGCGCACACCCAAGGTTCAAAGATTTTTCCATGGAAAAGAATAGTAGGTATCCGCCCATGGAAATGCTAAGTGAGAATGATAAGAGAAAAGGACTTAAGTACACGCATGAAAAGAATAAAAGATACTATCGCGGGTGCTTAGAGTTAGGAGACGAGTATAAGAAAGATGAGGCGACTATTAGATGGCTCACACTTGGTTATGTGAGCATAAGCGATGCACGTTAACCCATGACCTTGAGTCTAGCTACAAGACTCGTAAATAAAGAAAAGCGCTTCTTGGGAGGCAACCCATGTTTTGTGTGATTTTATTTGTTTGTTTGTTATTTGCTTCCATATGCATGCTTAATTTTTATTGTTGGTAGATCATGTTTCTAAACTAAATAGTGGAAATACTTTACTTTGTTGTTTTGGCCTAGTCTTAACTCCACCTAAAAGTATTTTTGCAAAATATAAGTGTAAGGGGAAACCCCAAATATGTTTTTAAGAAACAAACCGATCATGATTCTCCACAATATTAAATGAACGTGTATATTCGTATTTGTTAGAGTCAAATGCTTGTATTGAGTCATAATGAAGTTTTGCAGGATTTTCCAGGAAGTAGGACCAAGTTTTTCCAGAAATTTTCCAGAAACTTAACATAAGAATTTCTGCAGGTCAATTCTGACGGCGTCAGGAGTTTACTCTTGACGGCGTCAGGTGTAAAAATCTGGAAATTTTACCGGTTTTGTTTTTCTAACGGAGTCTTATGGTTTTTGTGAATTATTAAGTTTTATAATCTCCAGGAGATCTGCAAACTTCATTCCACAAGCATTATATCTTATCTTGTTTTCTAGGATTTAGTAACTTATATAGGATGCCGCCGATTTTACGCGAGGTTGTCTTGTCTATTTTGTCAGGTTTTACAGGTTATGTATGACAAGAAGATGATTTATATTCTGGAAGGGAAGCTTTGATTGTTCATTTTCTTGGAGGAAGATTTAACTTGGCCACCTCATTATCCATACCGAGCGAATCAGGGGAGTATTTGATTTCATTCTCTTTACTTTTTCACTTTTACATTTTTTACTTGAACATTGGGGACAATGTTCATCTTAAGTGTAAGGGGAGGGTAAAAAGATGATACCTTACATATGCACCTTCGCTTGAGTTTGTTTTGTTTAATGGTAGATGTGTAATAAAACTATGAGAAATACTTGTTTGAGTAATTTTAGCGCCAAATTTAAATTTTTTTACAACATTTAGGAGTGAAACTTTAGCCATAGCAAGCGTCTCATGGATATGAGATTGTATGACTAGCACATAACCGTATATTCAGAAAAATTTTCCACCAAGAAATGTGAGGTTCGCCTTTAGATTTGATAGGAAAAGCATTTACTATTAGTGCTTATGAGTGTACCGGTAGTATTTAGATTCTAGAACTTGCGTTAGTGATGCATCCCGAGACCGCTAGTGAGACTACATTCGTGTAGTAGGACTTACTACATGATAAGAGGCATTAGGATTACTCTTGTGTTAAACCCGTATCATAATTACTTGACCATTTAAGTCATATTACTTGGCTAGTTAAGTCAACTAATTTCTCCCACACCCTTAGCGTTGTACTCATTTTTAGTACACGAAACCCCTAGTACACCCCTCCGAGCCTATCTTTTCGTTTCTAACTTTAAGCATTTTACTTAAAGGAAGAATTTCTTACACCCCACTTAAATGTACAACCAAATCACCTTAGCCTTCCGTGTATGCGCTCATTTTTAGTGCATTATTGTTATTTGTTAAACCCTAAGTTAACTTTCTAATTGATTACATGGTTGCTAAGCCGAGTCATATCCTTGTGCATATTGTTTTGGGACGATTGGGACTCATGGGTATGTACTTATTTTATGGAGTAATGGGGAAGAACATCACTTATTACCCCCATATCTACGTTAATCTTAAAAGTGCTCCAAGTGTTTTGATTTTCTTAATTCGAGTCATTAGATTAGTTAATTGTAAAGTATGTAAAGATTCAAGTGTAAGGGAAATGTTCATTCCCTATGATGTATTATTTTGGATGGTAGGGTAAGAGTGTATGCAAAAAAAAAAAAAAAAAAAAAAAAAAAAAAAAAAAAAAAAAAATCGAAAAATCAAGAAAAAGAATAGAAAAAAATAGAAAAAGGAAAAAAGAGAAAAAACATACGGACTACCATCCCTTTTCATTCTATGTTCATTTTATGTTTTTGTTATTTTTCATTTATTAGCTTAAGTCGAGTCTAGTCTTGGCTTAGCAACGCCACATTGTACATGTAATTAACCAAGATTGTTAACTCGCCACCAGTAAAACTTCCTTTATCCAACAAAACCGTGTATTTCATATCCCTACACCTAACGTTACAACCCTTTAAAAGACCTCTTTGATAGTTTATCCTAGGTGCTTACGCCATGTGGTGGAGGTTTGATCCTTTCCCAAGCCTATGGTAATCTATTTTGCTATGACAGGTAGTGAGAGATATCTTCCGTTTCCATTTTGTAATTTACACTTTATTACACCCGAGAGATGTGAGTATCTAAACACTATTTGTGAGGTGCTAGTGTATGACCTCCGTGCTTGTCTATTGGTCTTTAGTGGAACGATTATTTGTTGTAATTACTTTTATATTAGTGTTAAATGACCCCTAACTTGTCTTTTGAGTAGAATAAAAGCGCATTTGCTTGAGGACAAGCAAATCTCAAGTGTAAGGGTATATGATGAGGCGATAAATGATCCGTTTTTAGGGGGTCATTTAAGCCCAAATTCGAATTTATTTGATCAAATATTGCCCTAAATCGTTCCTTTTGTGATTTTAGGTACTTTGGGAGTGAAATCTGGAAAAGGAAGCAATTCGGACGTTTTTGGAGCATAAAAGTGAAGAAAACGCCAAAGTCTTAATTTTCCATGCTGGGAACAGTAGGTGACGGCGTCAAGAGTAACTCCCTGACGGCGTCAAGAGCAAAATTCCATGACGATCCAGAAGAGATTTGACGGCGTCATGAAGGTAGGGCGTCAAGAGTAAAAGTCATGACGGCCTGGAAATGATTAATACTTGACGGCGTCAAATGTAGATCAAGGCAATCCGAGATTAGTTTTGGCGGCGAGGTGACGGCGTCACCTAATTGGTCTTGACGCCGTCAGACCCCTTTTCCTATATATAGTTTTCTACTTTTTCACATTTAAAGAGAGAAGTTTTGGGAGAAACCCTAAGTACGATTTTGGTGTAACTTTATAGGTTTTTCAAGGGTTCTAACCCCTTGATACCTTCCATGTGTAATCAAGATAAGTGTTCTTTTAATTCAATCAATATGTCTATGTGTTGGTTGTCTATATCTTGTTCTTGTCTTAATTCCATCATGCTAGGCTAGATCTATCTTGTGTTTGCTTAGATCTAATGAAACCTAGATGTTGATTATGTGTTGATTACTTGTTTATTCTTGTCTTGGATGAATGATTTATATGTTAGGCTTAAGAAAACTAGCAGATCTCCAATTGGTAACATGCTTGAACGTCTTAAGAAACATGAACCGACGCGCACTAGGTCTTTATTGGTTGTATTTAATGCATGAGCCACTGTTTACAATCCCTATAGTTGTGCTGGGCATGGTGTAGGAGGAGATAAGAGCTCATAGAATTGGGGAGTTAAGTGTGCCACCCCATGAATGGTATTAAGGAATACGATCCGTCATCCATGCAATTATAACAAGTAATTAACGTGTAAAAGATGTCTAGGGAGTAGTGAAATCTAAGTAAACATATTTTCTCCAATTACTGCTCACAACTTTAGTATAAATTAGTTTATTTTCATTTCTAGTATTTTATTTTGATTGCATCTTAGTATTGGGTTAGTTGAATAGCAACTAATTCCGCCCAAATCCTTCAAACTCGAGATTTTAAATTGCTTTCTAAAAAATATAAAAATACAAAAATAATCTTCCTTCACCTTTAGAACTAGTATTTAGGTTTTCTAATCCTAGCGACACTATTCCTAGCTGAACGATCAATCCCCCGGTACTTGTCACTATACTATACTACAACGATCAGGTACACTGCCTGGTGGGGGTTGTAAGCTTCTCGAGATCCCTCGAGAGGTAAAGCCTGTTGCGATTCCCACGCATCAAGTGTGTACGATGCGAGTTCTTTTCGCACCTGGTTTAAAGCCAAAGGACCGTTTCCTCACCTCGTGAAAATTACGGAGCGTGACTCGCAAACTCCCCACAAAGATGTTGTAAAATTGAGAATTCGTTTTCTCGAGAGGGGGTTTAGAAGAATGGAGGTGACTTAAGGGTGGACTTCCTAGGAAAGGTATTCCACTGTTCCCCTCGCTAGTCGTTTCACTAGGGAGTGCAAAGATTTTTTCGATCTTCTTAGGAGCACTTTCTTCCCTAATTTTCTCCTGGATCCTTGATATGAAGTCATCAGCCATGCTTATGAACATTTTTCGGGTTTCTTCCATGCGGGCTTCTAATTGCTGGAATTTTTTCTCTTGGTTGTTCAAGAAAGTTACCATTATCCCTTCGAACTCCTCTTGTCGTGAAAATTTAGGAAACGTATGTTTACTGATTGCATTCACATATCCAGCATTCGCCATATGCATCTCGGCCCTCGTTAATTCTTTAACCCACCTTTCGATGTTATCAAATAACTGTTCTTGGGTTGCATTTATGTAATCTAAGTTTCCTTCCTCCAAGAACATTGTATCCTCCCATTCTTCTTCTTTGTATTGTGCTAGGTCCTCAATGACCTCCCATCACTTATCGACACTGAGCCTGCTCAGTCTACCATTGGCAGCGTAATCTATGGCCCTCCTAGTTTGATGATTGACATTATCATAAAAGATTTGGATTTGGAGCCAAAGTTCAAGGCCGTGGTGAGGGACTCTTTGGAATAAGTCCTTGAATCGAGTCCATGGCTCGTAGAGGGTTTCGCCTGAACGTTAATCAACACTAGAAGTGTTATTGGTTCAATTGGTTGTGGTTTTTGGTGATTACGTGATATGTTGGGATAAAAATTAGGGTTTGCCCTAATTTTTTTACGTGATACTCTTTTTCTGCTTATGATACTGCTTATATGGAAAATAAAATAGGGAGGGTTAATATATCCTAGCCCAAACCATACTTTTGATGTTTCTGTGATGGTTGGTAAAAAAAAACCATACTTGTGATTATGGTTTTTAGATAAAAGCAGTTATAAACTGCTTATGTGATATAATAACTCTCCTTATTTGATAAAAGTAGTTTAAGCAGATTTGAAACTTGTTTTATATATATATATATATATATATATATATAAAATTTAAATATCCGAGATATGGCGATAATGATTTAAAAAAAAAAAATTTGATTTTGGCGTGACATTTTCGAATGGATGGCAAAAAAAAAAAAAAAAAAAAAAAAAAAAAACTTAGTTTTGCAACCTTTGATGTTGCAGCCATATATGATAAGACTTGCTTATGTGAAACTGCTTATAATCTGAGCCTAATGTTATCTCGATGTAATATTGAAAAAGCGTAAAACTTATTATTACCTCTTGTGTGTAAAACCGGGAATTTGACATTTCGGCAGCCTTGTTACAATATTGTTGCCTTTTGTTGTGATACTCTGCCCAAACCCTTGTTACAATTTTGTTGCCTTTTGTGATACTCTACTTCTTTGTGAAACTTGTGTAGCTCAGAATTGGTTAATTTGTTGTGATACTCTGCTTCTTTGTGAGACTTGTGTAGCTCATAATTGGTTACCTTGTTGGGATGGGTTATAATGACCCCATCTAAATGGATATAATTACCCTCTCTAGTATACAGGGTTTCATTTTTTTGTGAGACTTGTGTAGCTCAGAATTGGTTACCTTGTTGTGATACTCTGCTTCTTTGTGAGCCCTTTCTTGATATGGTTGGTTGTGGTGTTTCTTGATGTGGTTGGTTGTAGTGTTTGATGATATGCTTGTAGTGTTTGTTGTAATGGTTGTAGTGTTTGTTGTGATACTGCTTTGTTGATTGAGCTTTATTTATAATCGAGCAAAGCTGCAGTTTGTGGAATCTTACTGTTGAGCTTGTGAGTTTTGACAGCCTTGTTGTGATACTGCTTTCTTGTGATACTTGTGAAACATGTGGAAGTTGTGAAAATTGTGAAATCTGCTTTTGTTGTGGATTCATGTGGAAGTTGTAGAAATTGTGGAATCTGCTTTTGTTGTGGATTCTGTTGTGGAATTTTTGTTGTGGATTCTGTTGTGGAATCTGGGGATAAACCATGCTTTGTTAGGTTCTGTATAACACAACACTTGTGTGCAATTGTGTTTGTGTGAATCTGCACTTTGGACAAAACTGCACTTTGTAACTTTGAAAAAAAAATAGTTTTTAAAAACTAAGGCGGTGACGAATGGTTTTTAAAACCGAATGGATGGCTGATGACGTATAGTCTATAGTTGGGCCACGAGCCCAAATGATAAACATTACTAAGCCCAAACCCACCACGAGTGGGCTATCATGACAAATGACTTGGGCCATAATACCAATGGCTTGGACTCACGAAGTCCGAAGCCCAACCAAACTACCCGATCATAGGATAAGGATCTTCTATTTACGGAATAGATATCCTTACCCCGGATAAGCACCACGTGTGCGAAGAGTAAGGAGCAAGAAACCTACACGGTTTCTGTGCCCATATATATAGAATGATACATTCTCATTAAAGGTATGATTCACACAATCCCTAACTCTTCAACAAAACCTTAAAACTGATTACTTACTCTCACGCCGGAGTCTAATCGTGGGAGACAATCCCACGATAAGCCTAACGGTGTTGTTTACTTTCTTAGTGCGCAGGTTTCATAAGCACTAAAGTTCTAATTGATACGAGAGCAGGAGTCCAAACAAGGTAAGCCCAACTTTTGTATCAACAAGTGGCGCCATCCGTGGGACCCTACACTAAGAACTCAAGACCAGAGTGCCGAAAAACAAGAACTCAGGGCAGCAGAGTCTGCAACCGGTGAAAACACGTGATGATTCACATAGGAAGAAGCATCAAGGTTCGACTCCAAGGCCAATCTCTGGAACAACCAGTGCGCCTAGTCATCGCGAGTCGAATATAACTCCAATCCCTACCACGGTAGAATTACCTTTGGGGACAACCCAAGCCACTACCGTAGTCCCAAGCGCTGAGGACATTCAGCGCACTCTCTTTACCACTCCCCACCAAACGGCACCCATAGTGGATAACACTGTGCCACCAGGAGCACCTAATAGAGAGAGGGAACCCCGTGCAGAGACGAACATCCTCGCAGAAGAAGGGTATACACCTGAGGTGACATTAAACAATTTTGTGTCCCAACATTACGAGACTTTAAATAGTCTCATGCGAGAGGAGGCAAGAAGAAGGTCAAGCCACGGCCTGCAAAACCGGCTAGACTTTGGCCAAGAAAAATCTCCACCGTGCCACTATGAGCGCGAAAACAATGAGAGGCGCACCAATGTCCACGATAGACTTGGTACAACATCTAACTCTCAATACTCGGATGAATACGAAGACAACGTGAGGTACACCAATGTCCACGCTAGGCTTGGTAGCCGCAGGATGCAAGATAGACTTGGACGACAACGCTCACCGAGCCTAAGCGTCTCAAGGTCAGGAAGCAGAAGAATCCAAGATAGGCTTGGGAAACACTACTCCCCAAGTAGAAGCCCTTCAAACTCGGACTCCGAGGAAAAACGGCGCAAGCGCCACAAAAGGAACAACTCCTCTTCAAGTAACTCCTCGGACAACGAGGATAGAGAGACGGGACATTGGAAATCTAAAAACCGACGTCGGCACGAGGAGGATGAAGATATTTCCCTTCCTTAGCGTCGCCAAAAGGTTGATGCGTTCACGCGACGCATAAGCGATTTCTCAGATGACAAGAGAAGGCGCATGCCCACCAATGTTAAAACATATGATGGAACAGGTGATCCTGATAACCACCTAAAAATTTTCGAGTCAGCGGCTGCTATCGAAAACTGGCCACAACCTGTGTGGTGCCATATGTTCAACTCTACCTTAGTAGGGAATGCACGAACATGGTTCAGCAAGCTTCCACGACGAAGCATAAATGGGTTTGAAGAGTTGCGGAAGGCATTCCGCCTAAATTTCACGTAACAAAAGAAGTGCGCAAAAAACCCTGTGGAACTAGCCAGAGTGAAACAGCGCCAAGGGGAATCCACAAGCGCTTATATGGAGCACTTCAAGGATGAATGCATACAAGTCAAGGCATGCCCCGAGGTACTAAAAATCTCAGGGTTCATGAACGGGATCAATAAACCAGATCTGATACGGAAGCTAAACGATAAAGTACCCCAAAGCTTTGATGAGCTAACAAAGTGCACCAGATCCTTCATCCAAGGGGAAGCAGCGGCGGCAGACAGCAAAAAAGGTTACTCAACCTTTAAACCACAAGAACAGTCTAGGAGACAATCCAATGATCAAAGTGGCAACCGCAACAGGAATTATCGCAACCAAGGTAGTGGAAGGGATAACGAAAAGTACGTCCCACTAACAAAAACCCCTAAGGAAATATTCGCGGCAGAAGGAGCAAATTTCCCAAAACCTCCACCTATGCGCACTCCAGAAGAGAAGCGCATAGGAGGAGGATACTGCGAATACCATTAGCAGAAGGGTCACACTACTAACGAGTACGTCCAACTACGTCAGCTAATTGACAAATTAGTGAAAGAAGGGAAGATGGACCACCTCGTTAAAAACATTAAAGAGGGGAAAGATAGACAAAAGAATGGGGCTAAAAAAGAGATACCAAAAAGTAAGGCTGACACAATATACATGATACAATCATGGCAGCGAAATACGAAACAAAAAGTCAGCCAAAGATTTTCCAAGGGAAACCAAATCTCTTTCCCCACTCCTACTGCAGACAACGCAGTGGTAGAACCACTCACCATCGAGATACAAGCGGGGGGTCACGATATCCACCGCATGTATGTTGACGGAGGAGCATCTGCGGATATCATGTACGAACACTGCTTCAAGAGGCTACAACTTGAGATACAAAACCAGTTAATTCCGGCCACGGCGTCGCTGACTGGATTCACAGGTGAAAAGATTTGGCCCATGGGACAATTACACATACTTGTGGTAATCGGTAATGAATACCATTCCACAATAGCCTGGATGAACTTCATGGTAATCAGGTCTCCCTCGTCATACAATGGCATCATTGGGAGACCAGGAATATCAGCCATGCGTGCAGTTCCATCTACAGCACATGGGATGCTCAAGTTCCCAGTGGAAGGAGGGATCGTCACCCTCTACAACACCACTGCATCTCCAAGAGAATGCAACATAGTGACAGATGAAGTTCCGCGCGCTCCAGAACAGCACACAACCAAGGTGACAAACCTGAAAGTTGCAATCCACCCAGATTATCCTGACCAAGAGATATCAATTGGGGGATCACTGTCCGACAAGGGCAGAACAGCTGTGTGCGCATTATTGCAAAAGAACCTAAACATCTTTGCATGGGAACCTAAACACATGACCGGAGTGCCAAGAGCCATTACGGAACACAAGCTAGAAATCCGACAAGGATATCCTCCAATACGGCAGAAAAAACGCGGCCAGGCTCCAGAACGCGCAAAAGCTATCCTGGAGGAAGTGCACAAGCTCGTGGACGCAGGTATCATGCGAGAAGTTTATTACTACGATTGGCTTTCCAACCCAGTGATGGTAAAGAAGAGTGATGGTAGCTAGAGAATGTGCGTGGACTTCACCGATCTCAACAAAGCATGTCCACAAGACTGCTACCCGCTACCAGAAATTGATTGGAAAGTAGAATCCTTGTGCGGGTATCCCTTTAAATGCTTCCTAGACGCATACAAAGGATACCATCAAATTCAAATGGCCAAGGAGGAGGAAGAAAAAACAGCCTTCCACACGAGTCAAGGGGTGTATTGCTACACAAAAATGCCCTTTGGCTTAAAAAATGCAGGAGCCACATACCAACGGTTAGTGGATAACGCATTTGAGAAGCAAGTGGTCCGCAATTTGGAGGTCTATGTTGATGACCTAGTCATAAAAAGCCATACTGAAGAGGAATTGGTGCGTGACATAGAGGAAACGTTTAAGACATTGGGAAGAATAAACATGAAGTTGAATCCCAAGAAGTGTACTTTTAGAGCAACAGAAGGCATGTTTCTTGGATACCTAATAGAACCTGATGGTATTAAACCTTGCCCAGAAAAAACAAGAGCGATCATCAAACTACCTTCACCGCGCACACTAAAAGAAGTCCAGTCACTAAACGGCGAATTAGCCGGACTAAATCGATTCTTGTCTAAATCAGCGGACAAGTCACTTCCTCTCTTTAAAACACTCACGAAGTGTACAAACAAGGGAGATTTTTGATGGACTCCAGAAGCGGAAGAAGCTTTCTAACAGCTCAAACAAAACCTAGCAGAGCTACCCAAGCTTGTCGCACCCCGACAAGGGGAAGAACTGATCATGTATCTATCAGCGACCCATGGAGCAGTCAGCACGGTGCTACTGACAGACAGAAACTCTGTTCAAACACCGATATACTTTGTAAGCAAAGCTCTCAAGAAGACAGAGACTAACTACACCGTTATGGAGAAACTGGTCCTAGCCTTAGTATTCGCAGCTAAGAGACTGTGCAGGTACTTCCAAGCGCATCCAATAGCTGTAATTACGGACCAAACCATCAAGCAGGTTATCTCTAAACCTGATGCATCCGGGCGGCTACAAAATTGAACATAACATCTCTAGAGTGAACATAACATCTCTTATAGGCCGCACACCGCGGTCAAGGGACAAATATTGTCTGATTTCATTATCGAGAAGCCAGATGCTGATACTCCATCACCAACGGTTGACGTACCATTACAAGAACCATGGGTTCTATTTACGGACGGATCTTCGTGCGCAGAAGGGTCAGGCGCAGGCCTTATCCTTACCAACCCAGATGGAACATAACACACTTACGCACTGCGTTTTGAATTCATAGCCACAAACAATGAGGCAGAATATGAAGCATTACTGGCTGGACTCCGCATAGCAAATCAAATGGGTATACGCAACCTAGAAGCTAATGTGGATTCACGATTAGTAGCTAACCAGGTGTTAGGCGAGTATGTGGCCCAAGAGGAACACATGATCCAATACCTCGATAAGACCAAGTCCTTGATCAAGAATTTTGACAAGTTTTCCATCAAACAAATCCTACGAGGAGAAAATAAAAAAGCAGATGCGCTAAGTAAAATCGTATCTACAAGCTTCGCACACCTGTCAAAACAGGTATTGGTGGAAACCTTGAAGAACGAATCCATCTCTGAGATGGAAATCTCCACAGTGATAGAGGAAGAACATCCTACATGGATGACACCCATCATGGATTTTATTAGCAAGGGAACACTCCCCCAGGAACAAAAGGACACTCGACGGATACGGCGCAGAGCGCAGAGATTCGAACTTCGAGGTGGTATCCTATATCGGCGTTCATTCCTACAACCATGGCTTAGGTGCGTCGGACCTCTTCAGGCAGACTACGTATTCCGGGAAATCCACACCGGATCTTGCAGCATGCACTCAGGACCACGGTCTGTTGTAGCGCGTGCCTTGCGATCCGGGTACTATTGGCCTACCATGCACCGCGACGCGGAAGACATGATTAGAAGATGCAATGACTGCCAAGTCCACAGACCCACCAAAACATGAGCTAACACCCATCACCTCACCATGGCCATTCCATAAATGGGGAATTGACATTGCAGGACCCTTTCTAGTCGCGGCAGGAGGACTTAAGTTCCTCATTGTCGCCATTGACTACTTCACTAAATGGATCGAGGCAAAAGCAGTGGCAAGTATCACAGGCAACCAGGTCAAACGATTCGTTTGGGATAACATTGTATGCCGCTTTGGCCTACCTGGAGAGATTATTTCGAACAACGGAAAACAATTCTGTGATAACCCATTCAAAGACTGGTGCGCGCAGTTAAATATCACACAACACTTCGCGTCAGTTAAACATCCACAAACAAATGGATTAGTAGAACACGCGAATCGTAGTCTGGGTGAAGGAATTAAAGCGCGCCTGGAAAAACATAAAGGAAGATGGGTGGACGAATTATCGCATGTTCTGTGGGCCCACCGCACAGAAATCAAAGTCAGCAACGGCGATACACCTTTTTCTCTTGTCTACGGGACAGAAGCTGTTATACCAGCAGAGATTGGAATGCCAACAATCCGTACATCGGAAGTCAACGTCACAACAAACGATGATGAACGACGCATTGACTTAGATCTGTTGGAGGAACGACGTGAAAGGGCAGCTATACGCGAAGCAAAAGCTAAATCAAAGATGAAGAAGTATTATGATGCAAGAGTCAGAAACACTTCTTTCAAACCAGGGGACTTTGTATACCGTGCCAACGATGCAAGCCACGCAGAAGACACGGGCAAACTCGGACCCAAATGGGAAGGACCTTACGAGGTCACAGAGGCATTAGGCGACGGTGCGTACAAAGTACGCGACATGAAGGGCCACGAGCTACCACGCACCTGGAACATTTGCAATCTCAAGAGATGCTATCTTTAGGCTACGGCCCACACACTGACACCTCTGCACTTTAGTAAGCGCCCAATAAATGTCTGTGTATTTACTTTTTCTTTTAGGAAATTGTCTTTACTTTTTTAACTTGCAAGAATTAATAAAACGTTGTGGTTTCTAGCTAACTCCACAACACATTTCAACATTATTGCTTACATCATTCATTTATGTTTCAATTCTGTTTATTTATATTATTGCCTACATGGCATGCATGCACATATTAAGACCACACGAGGGCAGACAGGATGAGTAAACCTACTAACATACTCATTGAATAAGAGGGTTGAAAACCCATCAACATTGGATCACGTATCCTTGTTAAACACCTTACTGTCAAGACGTTGGAGTAAGTTCAAAGTACATCCCACGATGGATGCACTTCAACGCACACTGTGCGCATTTAACAAAACATGGATTCAAGACAATTGACTCCTATAGAGTGGTATACGCAGCACGCTGCATACCACCACAGGGATCCAAGACAATTGACTCCTAAATAGTGAAATTCGCAGTACATTGCATAACACCACATGGATTCAAAACAATTGACTCCTAAGTTCGTACGCAAACTCACTAACTTCATACACAAACTATGACTTTAGTATGCATCCCACGACGAATGCACAACAACACACACTGTGCAAGTTTAGACGAACTAAGAAACCAAGACCCTTGGTTCCTCAAAATGATAAATGTAGCATGCTACAAGCCTATCTGCACGTTGTTACAGTTATGGACCACAAACATTTATTTATTAAGTTACAGACATAATACATACGTTATGGACATGATACAAGGTATTATATGCACATCGTTACTCTTGGAAAGTCTTTCACATAGCAAAGACAAAATATCTAAGTACAAAACGGTATATACGTGCAAAAGTCCCATACTTTCATTTAAACAGAAACCACGAGTTTTTACAATGCTATAACTACGAGTTATACATACATATCTACAAGCTACGGTGGCGTTAAGGGCTACGTTCTTGGTCAATAGAGCTCCCAGCCTCTTGGAGTTTCTTCAAAAGCAACGCATCTTTCGGTGACACGGTCGCCACACTGACTGCAACCCCATCTGACCTAGGAATATGCGCAGCACCCACACCGCAGAGAGTGGCTTTCCCTTTGAGACCTTTCTTCTTGGCCGCCCTCTCTGCGTGATGCTCCAAAACCTCCTTCAGAGGAACCTCCTTCTCAATAGCGAAGGGGTTAAGAATATCACGCGGCTGCGCGAACATTGGAACCTGCAACTGAGACTCGTCAGGCTTCAAATAAAAATCAGATTGAGCCTCTGCGTTCTCCAAGATATGCCTCCCCAGAGTTAATCCCGCCATTATTACTGAGATGGGACAATCTTGGTCGCGCTCCAGCCGCGCAATGTGCGGAAGCTCGAAGAGCCTCATCCCCTCCATCGCCTTTACGAGCTCCTCAAAAGCATCAGCATTGTATTCAGGAACCTCAGTGACGGGAATGGTCAGTAGTTGACCCTCAGCAAGCTCTTCCACAGCCTGCGCCTTGCCACGAGCAATGGCGCACTCCACCACCTTACCAAAGGCACCCACGACCTCGGGGGACTCCAACGTGCCCATGGCAGCCAGACGCAAGCCATGGCTGATCAACCACCTGCACAAACAGCAAAGAATGCATTAGAAAAAAAGGAAAAAATATAAATAACAATCAAAGGATAATGTACAACAAGTACCTGCGCTCCGCAATCATGGACATAAGATGAGGATACAACTCCTCATCATACTCTATGCTCAACCTGCGCAGCTTTTCCTCCTGCGTCTCCATAGAGCTCTCCACTTTCTTGCCAAAGTCAGCAAGCTGGCCGCAGAGCTCATTTTTCTTCTCCTCAAGGTACTTTACCCCCAGGTGAGGTTAGACCTATATTGCTGTGTCTCCCCACGCTTGCGCTGCAGCTCCGCCATCACAGTCAACTTCTCATCAGTAACCTTCTTTGCGTGCTCAGCGGCAGCTAACACCTCTGCTTGCGCCCTGAGCAGGGCAATCTGCTCATCCTTTTGAGCAAGGCTACCTCCCTCCACAACAGCCTGTGCCTTTAGCTGAGTGACTAACTCAGCCTGGCGAGCAGCAACAACGGCTAGTTCCTCCACCAAATCATGCGCAGACATCTGCGCTGCTGCCTTCAAAGGCTCCTCCACGCGAGCAGCCTGCGATGATACTGCATGATCAGCAAACACCGCATCATCATTCGCAGCATGGTCACTACAAAACAAAGAAGGTACAATTAGTACGAGGATGTAACAAATGTGGAAGAAGGAAGTTGTACACACTTACACAAGAGGTGGGGACCTGGACAAATTCTTCTCCGTGCCAGAAACGGACATATTATCCGGTGTGGAAGACTCTTCATCAGCAATCAGATGGCGCCTCCTCTTGGAAGTGCCAGCGCCATAACCGCCAGAAGACGCTTCCTTACGCTTCCCTCCCTGAGCCTTCGCAACAGGCTCCAGGATCTCCACGCTGTTGGAAGACTCAACATGCGCCTCCTCCACCACGGGAGACTGCTCCCCAGTAGGAGGAACACTCTGCACTGGCACAACAATCGTAGCTGCAGGTGGAGAATCTTCACGTGCAATGGGCCCAAACACCGTTAGGTGCCCCGCAGTAGCCTCTAAGATGGGCTCCTCACCATCCCTCAGAGGGCGCATCCCCACTGTCACGCACTTGGGCTCCTTCAACTTCACAACAGCGAACAGGTCCATCTCTGCGATGGACAAAAACAAATAACAAGAACAAATAAGTTATTCAAGCAAAACAAACAAACACTTACATTATAGAGGCAAAGGCAAGAAAGGATGAGCACCCACCCCTGACTGTTCCCATCAATGAAGGTTGGAACCTCGTCCGCACCATCAAAATAGTTGCGACTAAGTCCCATATGCACCAAAAACTCCTCAGGATAGGAGTTAATGGGAATGCGGTTACTATCAATTATATCCGCATTCGCGACGCTATACGAACCAGGGACAGGACGCTCATCCCTCGGCAACGACCCTTGAGTATAGAACTCAAAGCATGATGGAAACACAACATCATCCACCCAGAAAAAATATTCTCTCCAATGCCTTAAGGAATCTACTTTATCGCTATAGCATTGAAGGCGCCTTGAGCGCTTTGCAAAAGAAACCCATGTTGACATAAATTAATGCCTAAAAACATTATTAACATGTTATCAATATCTCTATGTTTTGATTATCACAAAATATAAACTCATAGAACTAAAACTTGTGACATAAACAAGTATTTAGTGATTAATACTTCTCTTTACATCCAAATCACTTAAGGTATGAATAAACAAAGTGTTTAGTGCAATTTATGATCAAAGGGGTATTTAATTAACTAATGCAAAGTTTATTTAATTATATAAACATATTATATATTTTTGAAAAACACTTTTGGTAATAAAGAAAAATGTTTTATTCATACTAAATATATGAATTCAAATTTTTAACCAAAAACAGTTAGTTTTTCACCTAATAAACTTTCCCCACTAAAAGACAAAGAATCTGGCCGTTTCAGCTGGGCGGCCCCCTTAATTATAAAGGGCGGTCCCCTTAATTTTAAGGGGGCCGGCCATCATTTAAGGGGACCGGCCACGCTCCTCTGTCAGATTCTTTTGCCTATAAATACCACCTTAAACCTGGATTTTTTCCTCACCTTTTGCACTCCTAAACTTTCTGTTCTAGATCCCCATTTCTATTATCTAAATCCTTTGATCATAAATACATAATCCTTTGTTTCAAAGTGATTCTTACATCATCCTCTCAAGTGCAAGAGAAGAATACTTCTATCCTCCAAGACAAGAAGTATTACAACTTGTTGTGACCTCCACATCCAAGTTGTTGGTGCATCATCAAGAATATTTACATATATCTTTGTGTAGTGTGTTGTGAATATTTGATTGTAGATAGTTGTGTTAGGAATATAGATTGTGTGATTGGCTAGTAGATTGTAGTGAAGATAATTGGTGTGTAGAAGATAGGTGTGAACTAGATTGAAGTAAAGATAGTTGGTGTGAAGTAGTTGTGAAAATAGGTGTGTGGTAGATTGGTGTGAAGTAGTTGTGAAGATAGGTGTGTAGTAGATTGGTGTGAAGTAGTTGTGAAGAAGGTGTGATTTCGTTGTGACGAAGCTTTGGTGTGTAAGTGGTGTGTATATTGGTGTGTAAGGTTTCTCCGCCATAAGGAGCTTGTTGACATAGTGAAGAAAACTCTCGAGTAGGTGACTCGAGGAGTGGAGTAGGGCAAGGAAGGTGTCCTTGTAGCCGAACCACTATAAATCCTTTGTCTCGCGGTTAGATCTTTCCATATCTTACTTATTATCTTGCTTATATCGTTATTACATTTGTAGACGTAGACGTATATATATAGTTGCTCATATAGTGCTAGTATTGATTTTACTTAAAGATCAAACGAAAGTTTCATTCACAAAACAAAGTTTTTACAATCAAACTAAAACGGTTACATACATATAATTGATCATTTCGATCAAGTATAGTTTTTATACAAAATATAACTAAGGATTATAAAATAAACGATTACGTACTTATCTCTCGTATATAGCTATAATTGTTTATATTATGCATGTGTTGATTTCACATACTTAGCTTACATTATTATTATTGTTCATACTTAGATATACTTGTTCATATTGTTCAAGATTTGAGTTCACATAAGATTGAATCAAAGTTTTAAAAGCAAACAAGGTTTTAAAACTAAACTAAGTTTTCATAATATAATTAAAAAGACGTAAAACTATTCAACCCCCCCTTCTAGTTTTCCACAATTGGTACCAGAGCCACGTCTAGCAAGATTTTTAAAATATATTGTATTTTAAAACTTGTAACGATCTATGGAATCTGAAAAATATTTAGAAGGGCAATCTATGCAAAGACCACCACTATTTGAAAGTGATGGATTTTTATATTGGAAAAATCGATTCGAAACTTATGTGAAATCAAAGGATCTAGATCTTTGGCATGTTATTACCTTTGGTGATTTTCCTCCTATTCAATATAATTTTGAAACTAAAAAGGATGAAATTGTATCTTTTGAAAAACAAAATGATGATTTGAAAAAGAAACTATCAAAAAATAATGAGGCTAAAATGGTTATTTATAATGCATTACCACGCAAAGAATATGAAAGAATTTTTATGTGTAAAACCGCAAAAGAGATTTGGAATTCTTTACTAATCACTCACCAAGGTAATAGTCAAGTTAAAGATAACAAAATAGATCTTCTTGTTCAACAATATGAACAATTTACGATTCCGGAGGAGGAATCAATAGATAATGCTTTTGCTAGATTTAACACTATTATCACAAGTTTAAAAGCACTTGATGAGAATTTTTCTAGTAAGAATTTTGTTAGGAAATTTCTTAGGGCTCTTCATCCAAAATGGCGAGCTAAAGTTACGGCGATTGAAGAATCGAAGAACTTGTCAACTCTTCAACTTGATGAGTTGATCGGCAACCTGAAAGTCTACGAAGCAATAATAAAGAAAGACTCCGAGATGGTCAATGGAAAAAGAGAGCAAAGCAAGTCAATTGCGTTGAAAGCTAGGAAGGAATCTAGTAACGAGGATAGCTCAACCTCCGAAAGTGATGACGAAGAATATGCGACGGCCGTAAGAAACTTCAAGAAATTCCTCAAATGGCGAGGAAGATTGGTTAGACAACCGTATGATGAAAGGAAAGCAAACCAAAGAAATAAAGATGATAAAAATGGCAAAAGTGATAGGAAGTGCTTCAAATGTGGTGATCCAAATCATCTCATCGGAAAATGCCCAATGATGTCAAGAAATCAAAATCAAAAGGCGTTTGTTGGAGAAGCTTGGAATGATAGCGATGACGATGAGAAAGAAATCACAAATGAGGAGAAATGTCTTATGGCTAAGACATCAAGCGAGGTACGTTCCGAAACCAAATACTTTAGTGACGAAAATTTATCATTAGACGAAAAAGACCTAGATAGTGAATATAATAGGTTACGCAAATTAGGTCAAAAAGTTATAGCTAAAAATAAGTCACTAAAACATATTAACAATCTATTAGAAAATGAAGTACTCGAATTAAAAATTAGACTACAACATTTGGAAAAAGGAAAAGAAGTTCTTATAGAATGTAAAACATGCATAGAGGTTAAAAATGAAAACGAAAAACTTAAAGATGAAATTTTCAAACTTGACAAGTTTAAAAATAGTAGTAACCCACTTAAGAAAATAATAAGTGTTCAAGAAACTTCGGGAGACAAAACCGGTCTAGGATTAACCTCAACTAATGTTTCAACTAGTGAAAATAAAAATATAAAGTTTGAATGTGAATCTAGTAAACAAAAACCATTAGAGTCAGAACCTAAGTATATACTTAGAGAAGATAGAAAAATACCTATTGCAAGTGATGTGGAAGTAAAAAGTTTTTATAAACCATCATTAAAAGTCAAAACCGGATTTTCTAAACCTAAATTAAGATCTAAAACTCCACCACCAAGAAAACCTAACAATCATCATCCAAGATCTAAAACACCTCAACCTAGAAGAAATCAAAATAGACAAAATTACAATAACACTAGAAATCAAATGTGGAATTATCTACCAAGTTACAATCCTTGGGATATATTACCACCATACATGCATCCTAGCCGAATGTTAAATATGTTTGGACCAAACAACTTTGGACCAATGAGACAATGGGGACCAAGTGGCTAAGTTGTCAATCTTGGAAGAAGTTGGAATATCATCTACCAATGACTTCTATAAGTCAACATGGTCACTTGAAGTGCTTGAAGATATTCCATTGAAGACTAAAAGGTACACGTTTCTTTTAAGTTCATCACTATAATTTGCATGCTTAGATAAATGATTAGTTAGATTAATGCTTAGTACATAATTGCTTATATTCTTATAACCTAGAAACATCATTGGTTGACTTTCCTAGGAATAAGATAAAATTGTTCATTGCCGAACAAAATATAAAATGGAAATCTTCTATATCCACTATTAGGAAACTCATGGTGATGAAGTGAAATGAGTTAAGTGGATAAATCGTTAATATAGAAGTAGGATTAGATTCCTCGCGTAAGAAAACTATGGATGAAACAAGCTCTTGTAGACTATGGCATTAAGTCAGATAAGCGTGCGAAATCAAAGGAACTATAGATGTTAGGTTATACCCCATTCAACACTCTCGCATCCTACATATTCATTTTCGTCATCACTTCCTTTAGGATCATAGGATATGTAGAAACGATAGCATGAGATAATAGTAGGCTTAACCAATCCTCTTGAGCATGAGATCTATAACAAACATCTTTTAAAATATATGATTAATGATATTTGTTGTCAAAAATCTAATATCTTTAAAAATATGCAAAAACCTCACATTTTGGAAAATAGTTTTTCAAATAACTGTCCCACTTTTAAATAAGATGTTTTCACAATAAATATCCACAATTTTGTTTTGATCAAAACCAAAGATTGAGAAAATTTTATTTACCTTTCATTAACACATTTTGAAGTAAAACCGAATCTATTTTATTCAATTAACTCTCATATCTACATGAAAACCTACTTTCAAACATTGTTGAATAATGCTAAAAACGTCTCTTTAAATCATGCATGGTGATCTCATATTTGTCATCTATATTTATATAAATGACACTTATAAGTGAACTAAATCAAATCAAGAGGGCCATGGTTTATCTATTAAGACTTCGTTTGTAACAAGTCTAGAAACCCATGCTATCATAATACACATTAGGATTAATCCTCCTAGTTATGTAGTTATGAAATACTTGATGTTGCTTATTGTTTCCTAGCACTTATATTTTGCTTGCTAGATGAGTATGTTTGCATGCTAGATGAAATTGCTTGATTACTTAATCTCTTTAGTTAACATGCTTTAGCTACATAATTGCCTACATAATTAGTCTATGTTTAATTGCCTCAAAGAGTTGGACTTGTTTGAAACCAAAAACACAACCTTTCTGCAATGCACTACCAAAAACCCTTTTCTGGCAATCTGGGAATCACCAGATGGGCGGCCCCCTTAAATCATAAGGCGGCCCCCTTAATTATTAAGGGGACCGGCCTCCAATTAAGGGGACCGGCCATCTGATGGTCGAATGTGTTGTTTCCCTTTTCTATTTTTTAGCCCATTTCATCCTACACTTCCCAAAATTCACAAACCTATTCTATCCTAAACCTTCCATCAAAGTTTATCCATCCTTGATCCCACCAATCCTACATTATAAACACTCTCATTCCTCTCAATCTCCACTCATCTCATCATTTCCTCTCCCATTAAACCAAAACCACCAAGAAACTTGTTTGGAGAAGAAAGCCTAACTTCCTTTAAAAATCCGTCAAACCAAATGACGTTGTCAAACATTCAACACCAAATTCCACCTATGTTTTCAAACATTACTTACCTAACACCTCACTCTCCTTCTCACGAACATTACATATCAAAAACCTTTACTCACCCATATCCTTCTCCATTACACTCAAACCTCATAATCTTTTCACAACTCAAGCGATGTTGTTCATAATCAACCAACACCTAAACCTCACTCTCACACAAATGATCCATTTAACAACAAATCATCCATTCGTGCTTCGACTAATGTTCCTTCTTATGATGAGCATGCACAATCCCAAAACAATAATCCCAACCTCATTACCAACACTTTACATGTTGCTCATTCAACAAAAACACCATCCACTCATGAAGAATGTCTTCCACCCATATCATGTTTTCATGATTACCCAAGCTCAAACATGTCTCCACCACCAAGAGTATCACCACCACATCCTACAACTTCACATGCCATTCCTATGTTGCATGTTCAAACCCTCACCCAAGACAATTATCATGCTCCACCACCATCACCTTCCTCCGAACACTTGAAGTTCGTTGAGGCGCTAAAAGAAGCCCATGAGCTTAGTGCTCTTTTAGTCTTACATCTTGCTCAACGCAATTTGGATCCACCTTCATCTAGATCACCCTCATCACCACACAACATAAATCAACTTGAGAAGCATGTCAACAATTAACCTTGTTGCATCTTTCTCCTAAAAACGATTGCATTCAATGAACACTTCACTTGGATTGAATATCTTCTCACTAGATCACATCCAATACCCTCACTTGAACAACATCCAAAACCTCAATCAACCTCTTCCGCTACAAACTCTCCACCACCAAACTATCCAACATTCATGACCCGAACATATACCTCCATTAATCCAACAACCTCCATTAATCCAACAATCTTACCCTAACTCAACCATCCTCATTCCAAACACTCCATCATCAACCATCTAAGCATACCATATGCTTATGATGTTCACTTTCAAATACGAATCAACCAACCTTTGGTTGCAAGCAAGTCCAAGTGCTCTCTTAGGCAATATAGGACTATGTCTTTTCCTTTGTGTTATTTTTATCAATATGCTTCAAGCATATTGAGTGTTGTAATGCTTTTCATTTCTATAATGCTTGAATGAATCTTTGTTTAGTTGCAAAATTGTTGCCTTGCATATATGTGTATCTTGCTCTCTTAAAATATTTTTGTAGCAAAGATCTCCATAGCTCGTTCCCTTGGTGCTCTCAAATGAGGGGGAGCATACATCAAGGGGGAGCATTCTACCCGTTTAAACTTCCCTCGCGAAGCTTACTCGGCTTAACCTTTTTGATTTTACAAAAAGGGGGAGAAGAGAAATGTAAACTCTATAATACTTGTCTAAAAACAAGTTTTAGATATATTGAGTTTAAGGTTTTGTAATAATCAAAAAGGGGGAGATTGTTGACATAAATTAATGCCTAAAAACATTATTAACATGTTATCAATATCTCTATGTTTTGATTATCACAAAATATAAACTCATAGAACTAAAACTTGTGACATAAACAAGTATTTAGTGATTAATACTTCTCTTTACATCCAAATCACTTAAGGTATGAATAAACAAAGTGTTTAGTGCAATTTATGATCAAAGGGGTATTTAATTAACTAATGCAAAGTTTATTTAATTATATAAACATATTATATATTTTTGAAAAACACTTTTGGTAATAAAGAAAAATGTTTTATTCATACTAAATATATGAATTCAAATTTTTAACCAAAAACAGTTAGTTTTTCACCTAATAAACTTTCCCCACTAAAAGACAAAGAATCTGGCCGTTTCAGCTGGGCGGCCCCCTTAATTATAAAGGGCGGTCCCCTTAATTTTAAGGGGGCCGGCCATCATTTAAGGGGACCGGCCACGCTCCTCTGTCAGATTCTTTTGCCTATAAATACCACCTTAAACCTGGATTTTTTCCTCACCTTTTGCACTCCTAAACTTTCTGTTCTAGATCCCCATTTCTATTATCTAAATCCTTTGATCATAAATACATAATCCTTTGTTTCAAAGTGATTCTTACATCATCCTCTCAAGTGCAAGAGAAGAATACTTCTATCCTCCAAGACAAGAAGTATTACAACTTGTTGTGACCTCCACATCCAAGTTGTTGGTGCATCATCAAGAATATTTACATATATCTTTGTGTAGTGTGTTGTGAATATTTGATTGTAGATAGTTGTGTTAGGAATATAGATTGTGTGATTGGCTAGTAGATTGTAGTGAAGATAATTGGTGTGTAGAAGATAGGTGTGAACTAGATTGAAGTAAAGATAGTTGGTGTGAAGTAGTTGTGAAAATAGGTGTGTGGTAGATTGGTGTGAAGTAGTTGTGAAGATAGGTGTGTAGTAGATTGGTGTGAAGTAGTTGTGAAGAAGGTGTGATTTCGTTGTGACGAAGCTTTGGTGTGTAAGTGGTGTGTATATTGGTGTGTAAGGTTTCTCCGCCATAAGGAGCTTGTTGACATAGTGAAGAAAACTCTCGAGTAGGTGACTCGAGGAGTGGAGTAGGGCAAGGAAGGTGTCCTTGTAGCCGAACCACTATAAATCCTTTGTCTCGCGGTTAGATCTTTCCATATCTTACTTATTATCTTGCTTATCTCGTTATTACATTTGTAGACGTAGACGTATATATATAGTTGCTCATATAGTGCTAGTATTGATTTTACTTAAAGATCAAACGAAAGTTTCATTCACAAAACAAAGTTTTTACAATCAAACTAAAAAGGTTACATACATATAATTGATCATTTCGATCAAGTATAGTTTTTATACAAAATATAACTAAGGATTATAAAATAAACGATTACGTACTTATCTCTCGTATATAGCTATAATTGTTTATATTATGCATGTGTTGATTTCACATACTTAGCTTACATTATTATTATTGTTCATACTTAGATATACTTGTTCATATTGTTCAAGATTTGAGTTCACATAAGATTGAATCAAAGTTTTAAAAGCAAACAAGGTTTTAAAACTAAACTAAGTTTTCATAATATAATTAAAAAGACGTAAAACTATTCAACCCCCCCTTCTAGTTTTCCACAACCCACCCGTGCGACCACGTTGTGTGGTAGAACGCACGGAATAGGTCGACAGTCGGGTTGATTGCAAGTAACCGACAGTTTATTTCAAAGTTGGATATCTTCGCCGCACCTATACAGTGCAGCTGTGAGATATGAAGTTGGTAGAAATTGAGCACGTTGCTAAAAAATATGGATATTGGTACGCGATAATTCGCGTAATCAAAAAAGCGTGTATATAAACCTATCTTCCCATCGTGGAAATCGGCAATACACGCGTCAACATCTGGTACTTCAGGATGGACGTTGAGAGGAATGAAGTAATCAGAAGAAAACTGACGTACGTCATCCTCATCCATCGCAGAGCGAAACTCGTGCAACTGAGCAACCATTTTCAAGGTATAAACAAGATGTACTAAATTGCGCACGCGTAGTTACCTAGTAGAACAGTAGATCGAAGAAAAATAGCTTTGAAAGGTTTAAAAATGGCGGAAATGTTTTTACTGTGTGCTCCACAGTGAAAGGAGGCGGTGACTTTTATAAGCATCAAAAACCCTAAAAGGGACGCCACGTGGATTCCACTAACAAAACGTGTGGCTAGGATGAGACAAGGTACAATACTTTTTCCCTCTTCCCGAGGAACATGTGGACACTCTCCCCGTTTTTCGAAGCATTTCTTACGATATTTTGGGACTCGATACATTGTTCTCACTTTTGGGCGGGAAGTATTTGATTTTTTCCCGCCACGCTTACCGCTATTCTCACTAGTCTAGTATCCGCGGCTACGAGCCGCGCACACTAGACTGGGGGGACATGATGACGTATAGTCTATAGTTGGGCCACGAGCCCAAATGATAAACATTACTAAGCCCAAACCCACCACGAGTGGGCTATCATGACAAATGACTTGGGCCATAATACCAATTGCTTGGACTCACGAAGTCCGAAGCCCAACCAAACTACCCGATCATAGGATAAGGATCTTCTATTTACGGAATAGATATCCTTACCCCGGATAAGCACCACGTGTGCGAAGAGTAAGGAGCAAGAAACCTACACGGTTTCTGTGCCCATATATATAAAATGATACATTCTCATTAAAGGTACGATTCACACAATCCCTAACTCTTCAACAAAACTCTAAAACCGATTACTTACTCTCACGTCGGAGTCTAATCGTAGGAGACAATCCCACGATAAGCCTAACGGTGTTGTTTACTTTCTTAGTGCGCAGGTTTCATAAGCACTAAAGTTCTAATTGATACGAGAGCAGGAGTCTAAACAAGGTAAGCCCAACTTTTATATCAACAATGGCAAAGTGATATTTTAATCACTTTCGCAACCTTCAAATCCGAGCCTTACTAAAAATCTGAGCCTATAAGGCGATGACGAATGTTTTTAACTTTGATTTTGGTTTTCACTTCGTGTTTTACTTTGTGTTTGTGTGAATCTGCACTTTGTGTTTGCGTGAATCTGCACTTTGGATAAAACTGCACTTTGTAACTTTGAAAAAAAATGAACTTAGACAAAAACAAAAACTGCACTTTGTTACTTTGAAAAAGAAAAAAAGACAGCAAAATGACAAAAAAGAAAAAAAAAACAAAAAAATCAGATAGTACTCCCTAAAATAGGGAAATAGGGAGGGTTTTTTAGTTGGTAGGGGTAGACCCGTATGTATAACACAACGTAAAAGATAAAAATCTTTTTTTGAAAACAATAAAAACCGATGACCCGAGACCATTTAGACTCTATGTTTTTACGATAACCATCCGGACCCTATCTAACACACCAGCTCTAGTAAAAGGGGGCAAATTTAGGTGAAGCATAAGATCGTCGTGTCACTCCTCTTTTAAACTCTTAACATATGATATCTGTGTGTAAAATGGCGACAATGGTGCTGCGCTCAAATTCTGCTGCTAATTCCTTCATCAGACTTCAATTGGGTATACGAATCTCTCCTTTTTTAGCTTCATTTCACTCTCAATCTTCCCCTAAGCCCTTAACTGTTACCAACTTGAATGATGCCTTGAAGGTGTTTGATGAAATGTCACACACACAGCCTCTACCTTCTGTTGTCGAGTTTAACCAATTGTTAACTGATGTTACCAAAATGAAACATTTTTCTTCTTCTGTTCATCTTTTTAATCAAATGTGTGCCCTTGGTGTTCCTGTTAATGAGAATACTATGAGCATTGTTATCAAGTGTTGTTGTCACTTGCGTCGCTCTAATGACGCTTTTGCTATCTTAGGCTGTTGCTTCAAGCGAGATATTGTACCTAATGTTACCACTTTCAGTACACTCTTAAATGGACTAGTTGTAGAAAATAGGATCCATGAGGCAGAAAGACTGTTGGTGAAAGTGATCACGAATAAACTTTGTGAAGCTGATGTAATCATGTACTCCACAATGATTAAAGGCCTTTGCAAGACTCGTGATTACGTTCAAGCTGTTGGTTTGCTTAAGCTAATGGATATAAGTGGTTGTAAACCTAATGTTGTTGCATATAGCACTGTCATTGATAGTATGTGCAAGCACGAAATGATTGATGATGCTTTTAAGATCTACAAAGAGATGGTTTTTCAGAAAGGCATTCCACCAGATGCTGTCACCTTCAACTCTTTGATTCCGGGACTTTGCAAGGTAGGTCGTAGCGAGGAAGCTTCTAAAATGCTAAAAGAAATGTCAGATGATCAAAAGATGTCTCCAAATGTGAAAACCTTTAATATATTAGTTGATGCATTATGCAAAGAAGGTAAAATTGAAGAGGCTGAGACTGTTATCAAAATCATGCCTGAAAGAGATATTCTTCCAGACATCGTGACATACACTTCACTTATAAATGGTTATTGTCTGCAAGGTGAAATGAGTAAAGCAAGGACAGTTTTTGATTCAATGATTCTTAGAGACGTCATACCTAATGTTGTTACATATAACAGTTTATTGAATGGGTATTGCAAGAACTTGAAGATAGACGAAGCAATGAATATGTTTCAAGAAATAACTAAACAAGGTCTGGAGCCAAACGTCGTCACTTATAACACAATGTTACAAGGATTGTTTCGGGTTAAACGTTGTAAAGATGCACACAAATTCTTTGCTGAGATGCAAGCACTAGGCCATGTTCCAAATGAACGAACTTATGCAATAATGCTAGAGGGCCTTTGCAAGACTCGTGATTATGTTCAAGCTGTTGGTTTGCTTAAGCTAATGGATATAAGTGGTTGTAAATCTAATGTTGTTGCATATAGCACTGTCATTGATAGTATGTGCAAGCACGAACTGATTGTGATGCTTTTAAGATCTACAAAGAGATGGTTTTTCAGAAAGGCATTACACCAGATGCAGTCACCTTCAACTCTTTGATTCCGGGACTTTGCAAGGTAGGTCGTAGTGAGGAAGCTTCTAAAATGCTAAAAGAAATGTCAGATGATCAAAAGATGTCTCCAAATGTGAAAACCTTTACTATATTAGTTGATGCATTATGCAAAGCAGGTAAAATTGAAGAGGCTGAGGCTGTTATCAAAATCATGCCTGAAAGAGATATTCTTCCCGACATCATGACGTACAGTTCACTTATAAATGGTTACTGTTTGTGTGGTGAAATGAGCAAAGCAAGGTGTTAGGTCACCATTTATGTAAACACAAGTATGATGTAGAAAGAAATAAGATGAGAATGAGAGATGGTTGATTACGAGACAATATGAAAAGTGAAAGAGCAAGAGTTTCCTTAAGATAATCAAATAACCAACAAATAAAGATGTTACATAAGCTTAGTATTTATAGGAGGAGGAGTAGGGCAACACTCCCTTCCTCCCTCCTTTTATTTAGATGTGGGCTTTAAGGCCCATGGACTTACATTCTTAAGCCTAGTAACATAAACTAAGTAGAATAGATAACTAAGCAACCTATTACAAAAGGTAATGACCGAGACTTGACTTAAATACAAAAGTATGATCCCAACAATCTCCCCCTAAGGGTCGGTCATCACGGTTGCTTGACGTCTTCATCTTTGTCGTTGACTTGTGACATGTAAAACTCTAGACGTCTTCAAAATGGTTGAATGATAATGAATGTACTTTGCTCTTTGTCTTTGTTCTTTGGTGATGATGTAGTGATTGTATCACGAAGTAGTCTGCCATTCGTCACTCCTGCGTCTGTGGTGGTTGAACGCCATTCCAACATACTCATACATCTTCGGACTTTGACATGCACGAAGTTCCTTTTCATACTATGAGATCTTTAGTCTTTAAACTTTGTAGATTCTTCTTTATTGACGTAGAATCATTCTTTGAACTTTGTGGTGTTAAGATCTTTGGGGAGCTTTCTTTGACTTCAAGATGTATGTATGAGCATGTTGGAATCTACCATCATGGAAGTGAGTTACCTGCGAGTAAACAGTTAGCAATAAAACAATCGGTACTTACGGATAAGGAATTAGAGTTCATCAACAGCATATTGTGAAGACTCCCTCTAATCCTTATCCTGGCCGTTCCCATATCAGATACTCCCGAAGGAGCTTACGAGACCTACTAAGTAGCTCAATGACTGGGTGAGTCGCTGGGGATCACTCCACAACTGTAGACCGCTATGGAACCACCGCAAACACTAAGCGTAACCCTTGTGGGGTTACCGAAGTGACCTGCTGTCAGGGCTGTTTGATGTTGACCCTGGCAGGATTTCTGTTCAATCATTGAGAAATACATAAGTACTCCTCTCATAAACGTTCTCGGCAGATTGCTAAGATCTGCGAAGGACTCGATAGTTTACAGCTGGTGTCCATTGATATAGAACACCAGTTGTAGAAATATTAAGTGTTCCTAAGAGATCTTTGATGTATCTCAAGGCTCTAGACTCTATAAGTGCACTCCTAGGTTTCCTATGCGGAGACTAGGGAGGGGTCTCCTGCTTCAATATCAACCGTCTCTAAGAGATAGGTCGATAGATTATGCTGGTTTCCCGTGAGAATGAAACAAGTTCTTTTAAGAGAACTTGAGTGGTTAAGAAGGTTTAGTGCATTGCGTCACTGGGTCCATGACGACTTAATCTTCAGTACCGGTGTTGTCTTGTGCAACAGCCAGTAGCATACGTATTGAACCCGGTGTCTGCCCTAAGGTTGAACATATGGAGGGCTATTTCTTTTCACCCTTTTCTTTACTTTTATTTTTAATTCTTCAACTCCTTCTTTCCCTTTCATTCATTTCTCATTTTTTCGTATCATACCTAAGGACTTCTAATTCTAACTATGGGAGATGTCCTTGGGTAGATCCCTCCGGCTCTGGCGGATCATAGGACGGATATTCCTATCTTAATCACCTTATAACTTCAACAGTAGCCAAGAAACCTTTGATTGAAAATCTCTCAAAGTGTTTGTGATAATCAAATAATTTTGGTTAACACTTTGAGAGTTTTGTGTACACTTTTGAAGGGCTCCCCCTGCACATGTGCTCATAAGTATTTAATAAATTTGCACATGCGGGAGGAGCAAACACTTTTGAATTGATCCACTTTCCGTGAACAGGACCGATTTGAGACACGCTTACATCACTAGTTAGACTAGCTTGAAGTTATTACCCGGCCTGGTCAAGTCCACAGAAAGTTTCTCGAGACGGTACTTTTATACTAAGACATATCCTTTTCGAGACACGCTTACGTGGTTAGTTAAAGAGATACATTATCAGCTTTTAGGTGACAACTAGCTCTAGTAACTAACTTGATGTTATTACCCGTAGAGGATAAGTCTTTTCGATATTACTAACATTTATTGTCTCATCAATTCGTGGGTCAATACTGAGTCTAGCTCGCACATGATAAAACTTTTAAGCTTTGACTTCGTATATTTTAATCACTTTTTCATTTTTCATGATAAAACTTTTAAGCTTTGACTTCGTATATTTTAATCACTTTTTCATTTTCTCCCCCTCAAAAATAGCATATAAAATGATGTTTTTGACAAACTTTAAGATTAAAATATGTCTTTTGAGTCTTACGGGGAGATTCACCAAGAACTTATGATTTAGAGCAAAGTATTTTGTTTTGACAAGTGCTCCCCCTCAACAAGTGATTAGGTCTTATTGAGGTGAAATACTTGTCCTTTTGAGCAGAATTATGAAAAAATTCATAAACATTTGATTAATTCTACTCAAAAGTAAGAAGCCTTCGCTCCTTATATTTAGGATTGAGGCACTGATGCGTACCTTAGGGTCCTTTCTTTACAAGTTCGGGTTGAGTACTGTAATGCGTACACAAGCCATTATGAAGTATATAATTGACAAATCAAATCAAACTCTTACAATTATCTACCAATCAGGTCTCTGAAACGACAACACCAGAAACTTCTGTCTGCCTCCCACATAACTTTCCAACCTTCGAAACTGATCCCTGCGCCTCAATCGGTTCTCGATCCTTAAGATGAATCTGCGGGCATCCCTGACCTCAGTTGTATTCCACCGTTTCGATTTACCCAAAGCAATGTCATCTACTCTGCTTTTGATTCCATCTCTGACGAACTTCAATGTTTCATCACAGAACTTCTGAATTTTGTTGTAAGCCATGAAGCAGTTGCGACCATTAACACTGCGGTAGGTGAACCCAAATGAATGCTTGATCAAGGTGTATTGAGGTAGATGTTGAAGGTCGGGGATGTCGAACATGTTGGGTTTGGTGAGATTGAGCTTCTTCTGATAACTTTCGACTCCTAATTGAAGATCTTCTACTCTTTCTATGATGACTATCTGCCTGATGAAGATTAGGAGAGCTTGAATAAAGGCAAGTTGTATCTCTTTAGGCAAGCCACAGAGTTTTCCTTGAACTTTGAGCAGGTACATGTCTTCGATGTCATTGAGAAGTAGTCGTGGAAAGTCTGACTCGGAAATATCGTACTCCTTTTCATCAAGTCTTTTCAATGTGATTTTGTTGAGGAAGGGGTACCCGAAGTGAGTGACAGTCGAAATGAACTGGATCGAGACTATCTTCAGATCACTTGTTACATCGCCCATTGTCTGATTGAGTCTGCTGCTTCGATAGTATTGTGCCCGGTTGTCTGGCTAATGATGAATACCGTAAAGTGCGTTCCGGTCATATTCAACAACTTTATCAACGAATAATGCTGAAGCTTCTTCTTCGATGGCATTGTTGAGATATCGAGCTGCAGGGAGAAAGCCGAGTGAGGTAACATACTTCTTCTCAATCGTACTGCCAAGTTTTAGAAATTCTAAGTCTGTGTTGAAGAAGAACATGTACGGGATCTTCGGTTCCTTAGGCCTCCCAATCATTGGTAGTGGTTTCGACCAGTCAGTAATGTAGGGTGCGGATTTCTTTGTGACCGGATCGACAAAAGATTCAGGATTGATCCAGTCAATATTGCTTGACATAGCTCGAGCAATATTTTCCAGATGATACTCAAGCTCGATTGAGTTTGTAGACCGATCTTTGAGAAGATAAAACGCTTCATTCTTAATTCTTCGCAACTCTTTCTTATTCATCTTTTTCATCTGAAACTTGTGCTGAATTAATTGAGCGTATTCCACTGTTCGACCATCTTGAGGTTCTTGATTGTCTTCCAGTGGTGGTTGTGAATTGATCATCTTCTCAAACCAGGAGTATTCAGCAGTCTCATCTTTGTCTAGCCATTTGAGGACGGTTTTAGGTTTCTTAGGTTCCTTGCCTATTGATGAGGTGTCCGGTTTGGGTTGATGATGCTTTCCTTTCCTTTCTTTCTTCTTCTTCTTAGAGGACGGTTCTGGAACTTCATCGGGTTGAGGAATCTCGTCACCACCGGTGTATTCGAAGTGGTCGTGTGCCTTGGGAGCAGAACCTGATGCCTTCGGTTGTTGTGAGGAAGTTGTTGGAGGGATGACCGGTGTTTTAGATTGAGATGAGGGTCCTTCGGCTTGTTTCTGTTTCTTTGCCCGAGAATTAGGATCCCTGTCTTCATCATCTCTTTGATGCTTCAGTTTATCGGCCTCTGTGCTGCAAGTTTCTTTGTTCATCTTGTCTTTCAATGCTTCCAGGACTTTGGCTTCTTCAGGAGTCAAGGTGAACTTGCTTGCCAGCTTGTCCAAGAGTTGAGCTTCCAATTCATCCAGAGATAGCCCTGGTAGTGGATCAGTAGACTTGTCGGCTCGAAGAGTAAATGTTGTCGATCGGATTACTTTCTTGACAGCTTGCTCTGCGAACTTGGTGAGTTCATCTCTCATGGGTGCCAGCAGATCTTTCAACTCAGCAACTAAGTGTTGTGCCATGTACTCTTGTGCTTGAGCTGCTAATGTGGCTTCCAAGTTCTCTTGTACGTCTTTAGCTAAGAAAGTATCAACTTTATCTTGCAGCTCTTGGACGTTTGAGTTCAGCTTCATCAATTCAGCTACTTGGGTTACTAGTGTAGCAACCTGATCTTCCAGTCTGTTTTTCCTCTTTTCATGTACTCTTCTGAATGCTGACTTAAGTAACTTTGATGCAGCAGAGGCTTTGGTGCTTGGTTTCTTGATTGATTTGTCATGTGTTGATTCGGATGCAGGAGGTGATGACTGTGAGGATTCAATGATGGTGGTAAGGTTTTGTCATCTCCTTTCTGTGGTTCGGGTTGTTCAACTTTCTTTGCTTTGGCTGCTTCTTCTTCCAACCTTTGTTCTTCAGCCAGTTTTCCAGCTTCGGCCTTAAGCCTTAGTTCTTCAGCAAGCCTGGCTTCTTCTTCCTTTTTCAACTTTTCTTTAGCCAGCTTGGCTGCCTCTTCAGCTTTCCTGCTCTCTTCCATTCGGATAGTTTCTTCTAGTTTGGCTTGGGCAAGCTCTTCAAGCCTGGCCTCTTCAGCTTCCTGTTTTCTCTTTAGTTCCTCTTCCTGAGCCCTTTCTCTGAGCTCCATTTCTTCCATAGTCATTAACCTTGGAGCATCAGTATCCATGGGATCTTCCTCTTCTTCTCCCATTGCTGTAGTCATTTCAATGTCTGTGGGAGATACCGAGGGATTGTCGTAAGCGACCAAGTCTGTGTTGATCACTGTGGTAGGCTCAGGAATGCTGCTTGATCCGCCAGCTTCGGTGGTTTGAGAGAACACTGGAGGTGGAGGTAGATCAGCATTGAATGCATCAATTCGGCTGTGGAGGAGACCCAGATTGAGAGCCCTTTCATTTTCTTCTTCGACTGAAAGGCCTACAGTCTCTTGTTCAGCTGTCACTGGTTCCTTCATCTTCTCTCTTCTAATCCTTTCTTCTTCCAAAATTGTCTGAGCTTCAGTGAATGGTCGTTGATTGAGATATGCTGGGTATTCAGCATGATCAGCAAATTCGTCAATATTCTTTTCCCAATCTTCGAACGTCAAATCCTTATCGTCAATGTCATCAAGATTCACATCCTTATCAATGTTAGCATAAGCTTCTCTATACACTGGACCTTCGTCGGATTCGGTTTGTTCAGAGTCAGACGGTTTTGGAGAGGATTGTGGTGAGGGAAACCACCCGGGTTCAGGAATGGATGCAGGCTTCTTGGCAGGAGTCCTTCTCTTGAGAGTACCCTTCTTCTTCTTAGACTGAGTGGAACTGCCGGAGCTCCCAGTCTTACTGCCTTTCTTACCCTTCTTTTGCATGCAGGAGGGTAGAACAACTTCGTCAAGGAAACCAACTTTGTCATCCTTAAGAGCTTGTTCGTAATACTTGTAGTTCGTGCAAGCCTTAACTTTGGCATTCAAGAGACAATCGAGAAGTTTCTTTCCCTGCTTGCGTGTGCTGGTGTCCAGTCTCTTGATGACTCTGAGAGTATCTTCATTTCTAAACGTTTTCATATCTTTGTCATCAAATCTCTGTGGGATATCATCATACTCACGAAGGAAGCTTTCGATGAGTAGTTTTGTGAAGCGGACAAATGGAATGTTGGTTGTCTTGTGTTGAATGTGCCACACAAGGTCTTCCCAAATGATACTGGCATAATCAACTTTCTTCACATTAGCCACAGCCCAGAAGAGTTTGAGGTGTTGGAGCTTTGGGTGTTTGTGGCCAGTGTCTCTGCCAGACAAGGATTTGGCAATCAGAATATATAGGGTTCTCCATGGTTGTGGAAGATACCTAATGTTGACCCTAGAATGTCTTGTAATAACTTCTTCTGATTCGTCATAGCCAATATCCCTTAACCACTTTATCAGCTCTTCTTCAGTGGGGACTGGATCATATACTTCATCTGGGCCGAGTTCTGGTAACCCAAGTACATTCCTAAACAAATCAATGTCTACAGTGACTTGACGGTTATGAAGCATACAGGTGAAGGAAGCCTCCCCTAGATCTAGCTGTAGTGTATGCCAAAACTGGTGGATGTAGAAGCAGGAGACTGAGGCAGACTTGGTGAACAACAGCTTATTTGGGTGATATAGAAGAGCATCTACTGCAACAATACAAGATGACTCGTTGCAAGTGATTTTGTTGAAGTTGATTCGGAGGTTGTTGAAGTTGACTCGTTGCAAGTGATTTTGTTGAAGTTGATTCGTTGCAAGTGATACGCGTAAGTTTGTATTTTACGCGTAAGGTGAATCTTATGCGTAAGGTCAATCTTACGCGTAAGATAAATCTTAGGCGTAGGAATTGATATTATGCAAAGGATTACCCTTAAGCGTAAGGTATAACTTATGCGTAGGTTATGACTTATGCGTAAGTTCAAGACTTATGCGTAAGGTCAAAACTTATGCGTAAGAATTATCATTTAAGCGTAAACTTTGTCTTATCCAAGACAAAGTTTGTCCACGTGTCGAATCTTGCGCGTAAGATTCAATCTTACGCGTAGGATGAACAATTTGCGCGTAAAAACACCATTTTCCAGAAAATCACCTTTCGTAATTAGAGTTGTTTGATTCCTGAAAGTGTAAAACACACAACCACTGATCAATAAACATTCCCACACACTTAATAAGCAAATTTAACGCGTAAACAAGCCTAAGGCTGAGTTACGCGTAAACACGTATGAACATTCAATCATAAACACAATCAAACTTGTTTCTGGGTTGTTATAAGTTTAGGGCAAGTGATCCTTACATCCTTAGGAACATATAGTCCAAGTTATAACAAGAATTGACCACAAAATCATTAGATCATAACTGCTCATGCATACGAACCCTAAATCATTAATACATGATCTAGAGATGTTACTGAAGCAATTAAACCATAACAACATGATCCTAGGCCTACAAGAACATTATCCCCATCACCAATTTCAATCCCAATGCATAAAATCAAGAACCCCCAAATCCATCGTATGAACACTAATCCACAAATCGATTAATTGATGTTTCTGGGAACAATTAGAGTATGAGAACATGTTTATAATCACCCTTAGACCATTTCCCAACAACAATTTTAACCATAACATAAACAATTTCTGGGTTCTAAATTTACGCATAACCCTAAGATGATTTTCAAAGATTATGACAAAACTAGCCGTTGGATTGTAATGAAATTTAAAACCATTGTTTGAAATCATGATCAAAACATGTTTACACTTACAAATTCGAAGATTGATGCACGGATTTGATGAATGATTATGAGTCGTTAGATTGAGTAGGTGAAATAGTTATTACTTTTTGCAGGTGAAGTAAATGCGAGGTCAAGGTGGGTATTGACCAATGGTAAAACAAGTATCATGTAATGACACAATTGGTCCCTTAACCTTAACTTACATTTATTCTTAATGCCTAAACTCACTAACTCATTTAACTTTCGTTAATTACACCAAGACATGATAAGAACAACTTGTGGTACTCCCCCTTGACCTTAGACCGTAGTAAAAAAATACTGAAAAATTTATTATATTGGTCAAGGAGAGTAACCCGAAACACTTTAAGAATCAACACTATTGATAAAACGTAAAAAATTTTTGGTAAAATGCAAGTATAAAAGTTAATATATTTTTGAGAATTTTGAAAAAATTACTTTTCCTCCCCCTCAACACTTGTTTTAAATAATTGATGACATTTTATAAAATAGTGTTGAAAGAGGTGGTTTATACTTGCATTTTTTTTTTTTTTGAAATAAGAACCATTTTTTTTTTTTTTTTTTTTTTTTTGTGTTTTTGATTGATTTTCTATTTTTGTATTTTGTTTTTGAAAAAATATTTACAAAGGTAGTATTGAGTTTGACGATCAATTGTGTTTTAAAATTTTTTTCAGATCATCTGGAGTCAAACATCTCATACCAATTTGGTGAACTAGACTAGCAAACCTTGATGGGGCTAAGGATTTGGTAAGTAAGTCCGCCAATTGGTACTCAGTCCCAACAAAATAAAGTTCAACGGTACCCTTTTCCACATGCTCTTTGATGAAGTGATATCGGAGATCGATGTGTTTGGATTTGCAGTGATGTACTGTGTTGCAAGAGATAGCAATTGCACTTTTGGAATCACAGTAGATAGGAATCTTATTGAATAGGTAGCCATAATCCTTAAGTTGTGATCTCATCCAAATGACTTGAGCACAACAAGCAGACATGGCTACTTATTCAGATTCTGTAGACGACAGTGATGTGCAGTCCTGCTTCTTAGATTGCCATGACACAAGTTTGTCTCCGAGAAATTGTAATCCACCAGATGTACTTTTGCGTGTGCCTAAACATCCTGCATGGTCAGCATCTGAAAAAGCAATTAGTTCAAAACCAGAATCCTTCGGATACGAGATTCCCAAGTTAATGGTTCCCTTTATGTATCGAAGGATTCTCTTGACCTCACTGAGGTGTTTTTCAGTTGGTTTGGACTGATAGCGAGAGCACATGTAGACAGCAAATACTATATCAGGTCTACTAGCTGTGAGATACATGAGGGACCCAATCATACTTCGGTATTTGGTAGGGTCAACAGGAGTCCCATGTAAATCAGCATCTAGTTTTGTGGTATAGCCCATTGGTGTATTATAAGTATCACAAGACATCATTCCATGTTTCTTTAAAATTTCAAGAGCATATTTAGACTGATTTATAAAAATTCCACGGGGTGATTGATGAACTTGTAGTCCTAGAAAGAACGAAAGTTCACCCATCATGGACATTTCAAAATTATCTTTCATTAATTTTGCAAAATCATTAGAGTAACTTCGTTTTGTTGAGGCAAAAATAATGCCGTTGACATATATTTGAACAACAAGTAAGTCCTCCCCGAAGGTTTTTGTAAATAGTGTTGGATCCACCGATCCTTTAGAAAATTTATTGGCCAGCAAGAAAGTGGACAGTTTGTCATACCACGCCCGTGGGGCTTGTTTAAGTCCGTAGAGTGCCTTTTTGAGTCGGTAAACATGATTAGGATGCTCAGGATCAACAAAGCCTTCAGGTTGGCTAACATAAACTTCTTCACGGAGTTCTCCATTAAGAAATGCTATTTTCACATCCATTTGGTAAACCACCATGTTCCTGTATGCAGCATAGGCCAAAAAGATCCGAACAGCTTCATGTCTAGCCACTGGAGCAAAGGATTCAGCAAAATCAAGTCCTTCTAGTTGGGAGTATCCTTTCGCTACCAGACGTGATTTGTTACGTCTGAAAGTCCCTTTTGCATCAAGCTTATTCTTCCAGATCCATTTTAACCCGATGAAAAAGACTCCGTCAGGTCTTTCAACTAATTCCCAGACTTCTAATCTTATGAATTGCTGAAATTCCTCTTGCATCGATTCAATCCAGTTGTCATAAGTCATTGCTTCTTTAATGCTCTTAGGTTCTTCGTGACAAACTGTGAGTGCATAGATACAAGTTTCTCCATCAGTGTGAAGTCGTTGTCTTGTCATTACAGGTGCATCTGGATGGCCAATAATATGAACTAGTGGATGGTCTCGAGTCCATTTGTGTGTAGAAGGGTGTAGTTGATAGGTATCTCACATGTTAGCAGGATCCAAATTGCGTGTTGACGACTCAGCTATATCAGGAACTGTAGGAGCCGGTGCAAACGGATTAAAGAACGCATCAGGATCATGCTCTGCGGGTTGTGGAACTGATTGTGGTGTTGGATCTTCAGCTGGATGGCGGGAGTTAGAACCAGTTTGTTCTGCTGTAGAGGGTGATACAATTGGAGGACCGTCTCTCTCAACACTTGTAGTTGTTTGTTGAGGTGAGTCTGGTACTGGAATGTAATCAAGTTGAGCAGCGGAATTAGGTGAGACCTCAGTAGGACAGTATTCAATTGTGTCATCAAATAGTGGAGCAAACAAGGTTTCTAATTCTTTGCGGTTGAGTGGCAATGGTTCAGCCGAAGATTCCGGAGAGTTAAGACGGTTGAATTCGGGTCCTAATCTGTGTTGCTCAAAAGCCATTTGTGTGAGTTCATCAAAATTAGCGTGAATGGTTTCTTGAATTTCTCTTGTACAACGATTCCATATCCGAAAACCTTTGGAATTTTCACAGTATCCAACGAACACTCCGATGTCAGCCTTTGCTTTAAGTTTACCTAAATCATCACGATCATTTTTCGGATAACAAAGTGCTCCAAATACATGAAAGTAATCGATGTTCGGTTTCCTTTTGTGAACAATTTGATAAGGTGTTTTGCGATGACATTTTGTGATCATGCAACGGTTTTGGGTATAACATGCAGTTGAAACAGCTTCCGCCCACAAGTAATCTGGTAATTGAGCATTAATCAACATAGTTCTAGCAGCTTCCACTAACGTCCTGTTGCGTCTTTCAACAACTCCATTCTGTTCTGGGCTTCTAGGAATAGATGTTTGATGTTCAATTCCCACTTTCTCGAAGTATGACCGAAGTGTCTGATTCTTAAATTCAGTTCCATTGTCAGTTCTGACGATTCGTACCGTGTTTCGTAGCTGAACTTGAATTTTAGTGAGAAAGGTGATGGTCATTGAAGGAGCCTGATCTTTACTTCGTAGAAAATAAACCCAAGTCCATCTGGAATAATCATCCACAATTACAAGAATGTAGCGTTTACCGTTGATACTTTGAACACGCATCGGTCCACACAAATCCATATGAAGCAGTTGCAGAACATGATTCGTACTATGCTCAGGTTTATTAGGAAAATGAGCACGAGTACTTTTTCCTTGTTCACAGGCTGGACATAAGTGATCTTTGGTAAAGCGGAATCTTGGAAATCCATCAACAAGTTTATAACGAGCAAGGTCAGTCATGGTTTTGAAATTCAAGTGCTAAAGACGTTTGTGCCATAACCAAGATTTAGTCGATTCCGCTTTGGAGAGAAAACATATCGGAGATGTTGCAATCATATCTGACATAGATATTGTATAAAGATTGGAGCCACGTGAGCCAGACATTAGATCGTTTCCTTGTAAGTCACGAACAAAGCAAGTTTTCTCACGAAATGCAACTTCTAGATCCCCATCACAGAATTGACCAACAGAGAAAAGGTTGTGTCCAAGGCCTTCCACATAGTAAACACGGCTGATTTCGATGTTCCCACTTACATAGTCACCATATCCCATTATTAAAGCGTAATGATCATTCCCGAATCTGACAGTACCAATGAACTTTGAGACAAAGTTTTGCAACAGTTTGAGATTGCCTGTCATATGTCGGGTGCATCCGCTATCAACAATCCAGAGAACAATCTGTACCACCTGCATCACAAGAAGAAGACACGGATGGAACAGAAGTAAGGGTGGAACCCAAAGAAACTGCGGGTTCCTGTTGGTTAGAAGCACATTTATTCAACAATTTAGGAATCCATTTAAAGTCTGGTTTGTGTTGTAACCAACGTTGCCAATTCCAACTAGTTCGTGCTTTCTTAATGGTGAATTCACTAGTGTTTGGCTGATTCCTAGACTTGTTCTCTGCACTTATGGGGGTGACATCAACATCATTAGAAACCGTAGAAGGCGGCTTTCCTAAGATAGACTTAGAGGCAGTAGTGGGCCTAAGAGGAATGCTTGTCCTACGTTTCTTATGACGATTAAGTAGAGAATTAGCAATACATTTTGTATGATCACCAGATGATACACTTTTACGACAAAACACACAAGATGCATTAATATTTAAAACATTCAAAGGTTCATCATTCGTTACATTTAGATTTTGATTACAATTTGCTAGATTAGAATCTAAATCTGATGCAACATGAGTTTTATTCAAATTCCTAAGTTGATCTTCTACTTGTTGAGCTTCTAGTGATCCTCTTTTACGTTGCCAGAGCCTATTCTTCTTTTTACTTTTTCGCTTGGGTCTGCTAACGCTACTAGTGGAGACTAGTCCTGTAGAAGTGGAGTTATCAACATTAGTGTGTTGAACAACATTTCCTTTATCAGTTTTGTCTAATTGATACATTCCTGGTGCTATTACCGTGGTGTCAACAAACTTTCCTTTTTGGAGTATCTTAATTTTCTCTTTCAAATCAATGATGATGTGATTCTTATCCTGAATATTTGACTCAAGTATACCATTGCAATATTTGATGTCTTTGTGGTTTTGTAGAAATGCGTCATTTTCAATTTTTAAATCCGCAATTTCTTGCTCGTATTTGAGACACAAACTTTTGAAAGACTCATTGTTTTTGCAAAGCTGACAAGAGTTTGAAATATTTTGATTTTGAAGTTTCAATTCCTGTTCAAGACTTTGAGCTTGACACCATTCAATCCTCTGTTTGAGTAGACAAATTTCTTTTGAAAACTGTTTTGTCACATCATCATTTGTAATTCTCAACTTATCATTTTCCTGTTTGAGTGTCTCAATTTCCTTATTCAACAAGTTATTATCAACACAAAGATCATCCATAAGCATAGAAGTACCAGATTTATAGAGATCATTCATGATAACAGACAAAATATCAGCATTGAGAACTTGTTCCAAGAGTCGATCAGCATCATTTTTTAAAATTCGATTTCTTTGCTTTTGAGCCAAAATTTCACTTTCAGTTGAATTGAAAACGTTTATCATATTTTTGACCTCGTTTTGAAGTTCCTGATCCCAACGTGTAGCACAGAGACGGAGGTGTTTGACAATTGGCAGCATTTGTTTTTGAAAAATATCTCTTTTTTCTCGCTTGTAAGCGGATTGAAAAGTTTCAACTTTTATTTCAGAATTGCGTGCAATTGTTTCCTCCAAAATTTCGATGTCTTCCATAAATGTTTTGTAATAATTTAAGACACGACAACTTTTTGGTAAAGGTGTAAGTTCACCGGATGATGGTAAAGGACCATTTATTTGTGCTACAGTTTGGACAGGGGCCGCATTAGAGGATGAAACATATGACTCTTCGACAAACCATGATTTCTCAGGTAATTCCTTTTGAGTAACAAAAGATTTAGAAATGTGAGGAGCTTTTGAATAATCATATGGTGTTCAATATTGAACGTAACTCATTTTAGATCGACTCTCGTCCTCAAGTTCTTCTTCTTCTTCAGTATCAAAAACAACAGCACGCACAATTGTATTATCAAACATGTGGTCCATACTGTAAATCTTAGGATTTTTTTTGAATGCTGTGTGAAGAAACATTGATTTGAAATCGCAAAGTGCAAATCCTTTATCGGGTCTCGGTTTTAAAGAAAATTTCTGAATTGTTGTGACAGAGTTCCCGTGTTTGTAAACAATGTGACGAAATTCTTTGAGTTGTTTTTCAAGATCAACAATATCACCGAGTAGGTCATCTATATACTTCCTTTTCCGTATTTTATGTTCACAAAACTCCTTTTTACAACTTGACAATTCTGTTTCTGTTTTTGAAAGTACTGTTTGAAGACGTTCAACTTGCATTTTCAATTCACACTTTTCACTTTCGAGTTTCGAAATCAACTTTCCGTTTGACTCAATTAAATCTTGCATTTTGTGTTGAAGATCTTGTTCTTTGTTGTAAGAATCTTGAAAAGCTTTTTCAAAACTTTTTGCATTTTTAATCTTGTCTTCCTGATTAGAAAGCTGAATTTTATAACACTCAATATCTCTTGTAAGTGACGCATTTTTCTCTTTTAAAACTTTGTTTTTCTCGTTGCATTTTATGATTTGCAATTGTTGAGCATCCAGTTGTTTAGATAACAATATGAGGTCAGGGTCTGGATCAAATAATGGTTCATGTTGTTCTAAATGATCATGTTTATCATTCTCAATAGGATCATCAAATGAAACAACTGTGTCATCATCAAATATGACAACTGTGCTTATTTGTTCATCTGTTTGAGAGGATGAAGATGATTTAGATGGAACAACTTGCGCCATATCTGATTTAGAAGCAGAGGGTGAGGCTATTTCATGTATTAGGCATGCTTTTTGGTCATGTACCTGAGACAAGTCGTCAGTGTCATACACTGGACCTGAATCATTAAACTGAAGTTCCTGCATGTTGGCCATATCACAGCTGCATTGGCTTCCAGATCTTCCATGTCATCATCATTGTACACATTTGCCATGAAGTTGTTATCTTGTTCAGGGAAATGTCCATCTTTTTCATCTTGAAGAGCCATGAGTAATGCCTGCTTGTGAAACTTACTACCCCGAGTTCTCGGTTTAGGACATGCTGTCGCTATATGACCTTGTTCATTATAATTGTAGCACCATACTGCATTCCCTGAGTTGGAGTTCCTAGTTGCAACTGGTTCAGACCTTTGCTGAGAAGACCCTGAGTTGTTCCTAAACCCCGCATTGTTACTAAACCTCTAACCATTCCCAAAGTTTCCTGAAGAACTTCCTGAACCAGATCGACCATAACTACGATTCTGAATTTCCACTCTTCCATCATTGACAACAGCTTGATTCCTTGTGTTAGAAGATGAACGTTGACGGTTGTTTGTTTTGTTGGAGAATTTGCTAAAAGCACGAGCAATAAGAGCAAGTCCCTGATTCAACATGTTAAAGTCATCATCGTCATCGTCATTGGAATTTGAGTAATACACTGCATCATTGTTGTTTAATGGAACAAGTTGAGTAGAAGCATTCTGTGGAGATGAATCATACGGGACCATTTGGTACGAGGAAGAAGATTGTGGATAACTGAAGTAGTTCTGCTCTTGAACATATGCATGATTTGACATTGGTGGTGGAGCATAGGGAGATTGAGCTACGAGAGCCAAAGAATTTGGTGTTGGTGTTGGTGTGTATCCTCCTCGTAGAGCTCGATCTTTTTCAACTTCAGGTTCATGGTGTTTCAGGAAATCATACAACAAACCATATGGAGCATCATGTAGATTTTTGGTTTGACGAACAAATGTCACATATTTATGCCAATCTGGACCAAGACTACCGACGAATTTGGAGTTCATTGCTATCCTTGGTACTGTGATTTTGTGACGTTCCAGATCATTGACCACATTTGTGAAACGATGATAGTAGGATTCAAGTGACTCTCCTGGTTCAATTGTGATGTCTGTGTATTCCATGTAGAGTTTGGATTCCATATCATCTTTGTTCAATTGAGTGCCTTCCATAAGGAGATGAACATGTTCCTACATAGCTTTGGCTGTTTTCTGAGCATCGACACTTCGATAAATTGGATTAGGTATTCCTTGAAGTATATAAGCCATTGCGTACTCATCAGCTTCACGGTGTAATTTCTGTTCTTCTGTGAGTGCAGATTCTGGAAGAGGTCTATCACCAGGGGGACGTGGAGGATCAGCATTTGGATCACCAACGTCAAATCTTGTTGGCCACTCAAATGGTCCTTCAAGTATCACTTGCTTCAAGAATTTCCCATGAGGTTTCTTTAGTTCAAGAAATCGTAAGAATCGACTTGACCATTGAACATAGTTCCCAGGTGTTAGCATTGGAGGTGTTTCAAGTGATCCTGCCTCATGTCGGGATTGTTGAGTTGTAATAACTTCACACATTCTGTCAAACCAGTGAGGTTGTTTGGAGGAAAACTGAGTGTTTTGTTGTGGCATTTGATATGGTTGTTGTTGAGGAATGATTTGATGTTGTTGCATCATTAGGTAATGATGTAGTGGATTAAACGGTTGTTGTTGAACGTGTGATTGTGAAGGTTGTTGATACGGTTGTTGCTGATGGTATTATTGTTGCTGATACTGCTGATGTTGCTGTTGCTAAGAATGAGGGAAGTAGTAATTAGGTGGTTGAGACATCTTAGAACACTTGTGTAGAAATGGATCTTTGTAGAAGATTGAAATGCACGTTCCTTTGATCAAGTCCAAAATCCTTGGAGTAAATTGAATTCTTACGCGTAACTATAATCTTACGCGTAAACTTATAGGTTAAGCGTAAAGAGTAGTTTAGGCGTAAACAAAAGAGTTTAGGCGTAAGTTTTCTCTTTACGCGTAAGCTTTGGCTTATGCGTAAGTTTAGACTTATGCGTAAGGTTAAACAACCAAACAAATCTTCCAAACTTATCCAAGCTTGAAAGATATCCGAAGTCGAAGTATTCCACTAACTTATCCAAGCTAGGGAAGTACTGAGTCACCGTAACACAAGGAGAAGATCTTTGTTGAAAGTTAAGCGTAGATTCTGAAACTTACGCGTAAGATAGACTTATGCGTAAAGCTTAGGCGTAGGATCTGTCTTCTGCGTAGGAATTCCCACTTACGTGTAAGAATTAGGCGTAGGAATCACTTGTGCGTAGGAAGTCACTTATGCGTAAGAATTAGGCGTAGGAACTCAAAGTTACTCGTAAGAACAGGGTTTTGACCTAAGTTACTCGTAAGAAAAGGGTTTTAGCCAAAAGTTACTCGTAGAAAGGACAAAAAGTACTGTTGACAGCTTTAGAATCGTACTATTCACTTTAGTTACGCGTAAACTGGTCAGAAACTTGAAAAATCTCAAATTTTTGAAGAAAAATGCTTAGAAATAAGGTACTTTTGATCAAATAACTTCACCAATACTTAGAAAACACTAACTATTGAAGATTTTGCTACCAAAAACTAGTTTTCCAATATCAAAGAAGCTATAAAACCTTAAAAAACCTTAAAAATCACAACTTTATGCAAAAACTAAGCTTCAAATCACTATATCAACCTTGAAACTTGTCCAAGCTTCAAGATTTGAGTGAAAGAAACAAAGAAAAATGCAAAAAGATGAAGAATAAGCACCAAATACCCACGTTAATACCAAGAAACACACTTCAATCTCTATTTGGCGAATGATACCACTTGTTAGGTCACCATTTATGTAAACACAAGTATGATGTAGAAAGAAATAAGATGAGAATGAGAGATGGTTGATTACGAGACAATATGAAAAGTGAAAGAGCAAGAGTTTCCTTAAGATAATCAAATAACCAACAAATAAAGATGTTACATAAGCTTAGTATTTATAGGAGGAGGAGTAGGGCAACACTCCCTTCCTCCCTCCTTTTATTTAGACGTGGGCTTTAAGGACCATGGACTTACATTCTTAAGCCTAGTAACATAAACTAAGTAGAATAGATAACTAAGCAACCTATTACAAAAGGTAATGACCGAGACTTGACTTAAATACAAAAGTATGATCCCAACACAAGGACACTTTTTGATTCAATGATTCTTAGAGACGTCATACTTAATGTTGTTACATATAACAGTTTATTGAATGGGTATTGCAAGAACTTGAAGATAGACGAGGCAATGCATATGTTTCAAGAAATAACTAAACAAGGTCTGGAGCCAAACGTTGTCACTTACAACACAATGTTACAAGGATTGTTTCGGGTTAAACGTTGTAAAGTTGCACACAAATTCTTTGCTGAGATGCAAGCACTAGGCCATGTTCCAAATGAACGAACTTATGCAATAATGCTAGAGGGTCTTTGCGATAACAATCAACTGGAAGAGGCACTCTCTTTGTTCCGTTGGATGAGTAAAAATAAGAGAACTAATTTAGATATTGTTGTATATACTATCCTCATCGATGGTGCACGCAAATGTAGGAAACTTGACATTGCAAAGAATCTCTTTGATGATCTAACTGTAAAAGGTTTGCAACCTGTTGTTTATACGTACAATGTGATGATTAGGGTTTTTTGCGAGGAAGGTCTACCTAGGGATGCAAAGCAGTTGTTTCTGAAAATGAAAGAGAGTGGCTGCTCGCCAAATGAAGCTACTTACAATGTTCTTCTCCATGGATATTTAAGGAACCAACTATGTGATGATATAAAGATGCTTTTACTAGAGATGGATGAAAGAGGTTACTTACTTAAGGCTTCAACGTTATCTCTGCTACAGAATAAAATCGCTGACAAAACATTAGACACCACTTTGCTTGAGTTGGTGGGTAAGCTTGTGACAAAGAAACCAGGTAATGATTCTTGTTTTGCTGTATAGATAGCCGTCTATAAGGGATGCAGAGACAGTAATTGTGGGTCTAGCTGTATGTGTAAGGAGAACCGTAGATTGGATTGACAAAAAGAAGAAAGCATAAAGTCTTTACAGTTCTGTTTAGGCTTCATGTGTTTGGTCTTTAGTCACTCAATCAATTCAGAAGCCTTGACCTAATTGCAGATTTGTTGTTGAATTATGTTTTCTATTTGCAGATTTGACATAGTTTTAAGGTACTGTAACAATTTGTTTGGTTTGCAATTTTACTTGCATTTTCTATTTGCGGAAGTCATCACTACAATTCAGTGATTGTAGATTCTTTTAATATGTGTCTTTCAACTTTCGTCAATTAATTAGCGTAGAAGTTTATGGCATAATCTGGAACTAGGATTAATGTAAGGCTTAATATTAATAGTGATGACTTATAACGTGTTCCGCTATGGGAAGTTATGTGCTCGGCTTTTTTAAACTTATCTAGAAATTAAGATAAAAAGTAATTAGGTGATTGCATTAAGTAAGATAAAAAGTAATTAGGACGAGACAGCATGGCCCGTGCGATGCACGGGCTTTGTTCACTATTATTAAATGATACTTGTATTTCGGGAAAAAAGTGTTTGTGAGTTAAGTTGACATGTTGATTTCTTTTGTATATACTCTTAATCTTGACTCATCATGTGTATCATCAAATCGGTGATGTTACTCTCCCGTTTACCCTAGAAGGAAATGGATCAAATGGGTTGAACAGGGCATGCCTTTACTATTTTTTTTAATGAATAGAACTTCCTAAATTACGTTATTCATAAAATTAGATTCTTATAACTTTGGACTAAAAGTTTAATCCATACAGAAAGCCCACCAGTTTTAGTTACCAAAACCGCCCATTTTGTCACCTCCTTGATATATGAACTTGTACAATCATAATATTATGTACACCCTTTAAGTTCCTATCACCCAGTAATATTAACAAAATTCACGTGATGCAGAACAGCAGGCATGTATCTTTTCCTTTTATTCCCTCTAATCGAACTTTGTATCCAAAAGCATTCATAAATCTACATACAAAGATATTCACGGGCATCTTTTTTATTTTATATTCAATATAATTAGCATAGACAAAATGATATTAATGCTAGTGTGGCTGTATAGATGTTTTATTTGGTACACAGGTCCTTGGTTACTGAGCTTTGGTTCCAATGATATAGTAAACACAATTGAAAATGATAAAAGAGAGTAACATACATCCATCTTTATGTTCAATGTTACAATAATTGTGCTCGAAATTTTTATTACTTAAATAAATTTGTACTACGCTTTATCACCTTAGCAAAAAGTATGAAACTAAGAGCATACTCGACTTATGTAGAAGTTTTATTTGCATTAATTAAGACATTTACATTGAAAAACATCACACTTCTTGATAATCACTCATCGAGATTCCTCAACAACATTATAGGTGTACCGACCTTCACAACCAATTTGTGGTTAGGGACACCTTAAAACTTCATCCCATTAAGATTTACATAGCTAAAGATTACTTGCACCATGGGTTCCAACCTCACACACTAACCAAGGGTTAAAAGAATAACCAAGAACACAGTATCAACGAAATTAAGCCATGACTGTTTTACATGTCAACCGATGCACCAATGGATGCCTAACCATGCTTACCATTTGGCTCACCTCAATTGATAATAATATTAGTTTCACAATTCACACACCTCCATATTGGTTCACTTTAATTGATAATAATATTAGTTTCACACACATTTTATCAAACACGTACTATACACAAAATCCGATCATCAATTTGTTACGGATCAAATTCATAAATTCATCATAGATTAATTATAAAAACGTTTTGATCAATGAGTAACATAAATTACCAGAAAGCATATTCATGCCTTTTATATCAAAAGATGTAATCTTGAATATACCTTCGTGAATGAATTTTTACAATATTATTCATCCCTGCAACAAAAAAGTAACCAAAAAAAGGATCAATTGGTTTACATTCAAAATCATAAATGACCAATACTTGTACTCATATATGAGAGATATGAGTGTGAGATAAAGTAGCAGCAACTTATAATCAATCATCTTCCCAGATCCTCTACAAAAGGCTAATAGAAAAACACATCAAAAAATTCAAATCAAAATTGAGATTCTAAACTTACCTGTTGTCGCAACATGCTCCAAAACACCTCAGCGCAGGCACAAACAACAACCGTAGGTCAAAATAAATAATTAAACAACAATTAAATCGGGGTAGAGAGAGGAGATAAAACCGACTGTCATGTGGTCAACGGTGGCCGGAAATAGAGGATTGATTCCTTTTTTTTTTTTTTTTTTTTTTTTTTTTTTTTTGCTGTTTATTTTTTCTGTTTTTGTGGGTGTAGACTGTAGAGTGTGGGATGTTTTTTGCTTGTAGGCTTATAAAAGAGGTGGAGAAGTTGGAACGCATCGGATCCACCAGGGAATTGAGAGTTTAATGAGGGAAGATAGACTGTGCAATTGAACATAAATGAGGCCTTTATAGCCTGGCGTGTATTATTACTATTAATATTAGCCTTGTACATTTATATATATTTTAAAGCTCTTAAAAGCTTCAAAATAAGCTCCATATGTATTAAATTCAATAGCTTAAACTACATTTTAAGTTTCTTAGCTTGTGACATTAATGCTCACATTCATTAGTGGGAACTCATTTTTTATATCTATATATATAGATATAGATAGATGGTTCCGCCAAATATCATTTTTTATATATATAGATATAGATATATATAGATGATATAGGTCTCATTACCTTTTCCATGCTTCGTGCTCATAATTCTAGACATACTTATACATCTATAAGTGAAAAACACTTGACAAAATTTGACACATTTTCCCTATGCATTGTAGAAAAAAGTGTGAACAAAACACATATTTGTACTTTAAGTTATCATAGGAAGTTTGCAAACTGAAATTGATGGAAAATCATGGATGTCCAAGTCCAGTATTAAACTCAGCCCAAAGTTATCACATGAAATACATAACCCAGCTAATATGACACGAATATTAAAAAGGGGCCTAATTTATCTCTCACAGCCCTAATTACATTTTGCAAAATCATCTGCCTACCGCTCATTGCGGTCACCCAACTCTCATCTCATTTTGCAAAATCATCCGCCTACATCTTAAAGAAAAATTTGTCCTTTCCATTCCATCAAAAACGCAGCAGCAAAACCATCACAAAATCTTTCAATCTTATAACCACAATCGAATACAACAATCTTTCTTCTACTTTCTTGCATACCCAATCGAAAGATAGACCAAGATCTAGATGTAAAGAGAGAATGTAACATAATTGTTCTTGTTCTTTCTTTTTTATTTTCGGATAGTGAAAGAAGCTTTGCTTCAAAATGGTCAGTGAGGTTTTGGCTATGATGTTCTTCCTCTTCTTTGTTCTTTTTCTTTACGTTTTTATTCTTGGTTTGGCTTTATGATGTTGGACTGATGATGGTTTATAACTGAGGTCAACACAGAGTTGTACTTGTTATTGTTTTAATTAGGATAGTGGGGTTGTGGGCTGAGGTTGTGATTAAATGCACATCGGGAAGTTTTTTTCATGGTGGTGAAGATTAGTGCCAAAAAATGATGTGGTGAAGATGGTATGATAGTTGTGTATTTATAATGTTAAAAAAAAAAGCAACAGTCATTAGTTGTGTAACTCCAGGAACCCTTTGGCGTTCTGTAATCATTACATGATTGTTTGAATTCTTTGGAGTTCAATACACATATTTATGATTTCTGTAACTCTAGAAAATTCGAGTGTACAATAACCATGAGCTTGAGCTTAAACCACTTTTTTCCATTAGCTTAAACAACTTAATTGAGTTTTTTAGCTTGTAGCATTAATGCTCACATTCAATATGGGAACTCAATTTTTATATATACAAGACAGCATGGCCCGTGCGATGCACGGGCTTTGTTCATTATGAAAAAATCCTGAGTTTTGTAAGGGTTAGCTGTATTTTGTTAATGTGCTTAGTTTTGATTGGGTATTCGAATGAATAAATGAAGTTCTTTTAAGTAACTTTTTGTGAATTGAATTGTTTCATGAAAAATGTATCAAATGCGTGAGTGTGTTTCATCATCGTAATGCATAACATGTTATTTCAAAGCTAATAAGAATAACACTATTTCAAAAGATAAACAAATAGTTAATACTACACATAACTTAAGCGTTTTTTCGATGCACGGGCATTGTTCACTTTATATAATCATTCATTTTGCAAGGTTATGTGGGATGGAGGATGGTAAATTTGACCTTTTTACTTGTTGGAATAATCATTTCGATATAACATGTTGAAAATTTTATAAAATATTCCCCTAAAATGATAACTTTATACTTTGGCCCTCCTGCTAGGAGTGTTCAATCTCCATCCCTGTGTATTTAGTTAGTGGACAATTAAATTGAACATCTCAAAAAAGAAACGTGAAATATAAATTTGGGGCAAATGAAGTACAAACTTTGGTTTTATTTATGTGACTCATATCTATAAACTTTTGAAGTTGTCGTAGGTACAAAAGCTCAAAATCTTGTTATCACAATATTTTACACACAATAGACCTTTATATTAAGTTTATTTTTATTTTTTTTCTTTACATCTAGTAAGGGACTAATTAGGTTGTACGTTGTAGAGTTGTTGCATCGTATTATCTTTTTGAAATTTTTGAGTTTATCGAGATTTTGTGAAGTCTTGTGGACGCCTAAACGTCCCACTCAATCAGACACGTCCCAATCTTTGCATACATAAGTCCTTTTTATGCTTTTGACTAAAAATATTTCAACATTATCTTGATCTAGTTTGATGTGTTCCATTCTTTTCTTACTCAAGTTACCATTCTTTTTGTTCGGTGAATTTATGATAAAGAGTTTAGTGTGTTAACAAAAATCTAATATTCTAATTATCAACATAACTTAAATAATACCAAATGTTCTACATAACTTAAATAATACCAAATGTGTGTCGGTGTGTATGAAGTTTACTTAATTGGACATTTAAACGATAACCATGTATTCTTAAAAAAAGGCTAAAACTCATGTATGCCTCACACATATATACATCTCAAAAAATCTAAATCAAACTTACCAATTAATCAAAAACTAAAGAGTCTCAAATGGAGTCTTTGTGTACAATCTTAGCCTCCTTTTGCAAACAAAACAATAATTTCAAATAGAGTCTAGAGGATCATTTTCTAAAGTGTTAAATAGTTTCTACTCAAGCCAAACAAACGCCACCATTTAATCAAAGGCCACCATTTCTCAACCAAAAAATACAACCGAATTAGCTCAAACAGTCACATTAAGATAACATATCCAAGATTAAAGATAAAAAAAAATAAAATAAAGAACCCCCAAAGCTTATGGTATGCAACACACAGTGTAGATGCACATCAAAACACCCCCAAATACAATTGAAACTTTTGTTCTTGACAGCAACTTAAAAATAACTCAAATAAATAGCAAATATATAAGCACAAAATAGCAAATACCGTAAGACTAATCTAAGCACTTATATACATTACATGTAATATATACATTACATTACTTGTATAAGGGGATCTTAATAAACATCCCAACCATGAGCCCATTCCATAATTATTCCAGCCCCATACACGTTATAGCCCAAAAAATGTTATACCCGATCCAAATTAGTGATATAGATCACACACCTCCAACCCTAGTCTTATTTCATCCGCCCCCATCTCATCTTGTCACAGATAATACCTCTCATCTCACTTACCAAACTCATACATCAAGATTTATCTCAAACCCTTCATCATTTCCAACTGATACTTCCTTGTCACTCCACATACCTTTAAATCTGCTACTAACCTATTTCAATCGAACAACAAAAAACACATCCATACCCTAAACCGTTTATTCAATTGATGCTTAATCCAAATCAAGATAGCTTGTAAATGGCTTCAAGATCCTTTGGAGGGTCTCATGTAGGGTCGACTTTGATTGTATTTTGTGCTCATGTCTAAACCGCGCGAAAGAAAGAAATGATGAAAACACATTGTTTTTGTTCTTTTTTGGGATATTAATTGAGGCTTTTCTTTAAAAATAGATCGATGAAGAGTTGTTTTTTCGTGATAAGATTTTTAATGTTCTTTTAAATCTCATATGAGACACGAAATAAACACCAAACTCAGATCTTTGATCGTACATTTAAGTTTTTAAGTCAGTTTCGAGTCTTTGTGGATTTTCGGAGATGAGTTAGGATAGAATTTAGGTGTTGTAGTTCATGAGATTGTGATGGGTATGCGACATAGGATAGTTGGAGTTCGTGTTGGTTGCTGACTTGCTGTATTGTTGGTGATGTTGTGGGTTTGTTCGATAATGACTTTGTTCTATTTATACAATCACAGCAAGGTTAGGAAATATGGGCTCATTCAATGAAGATGGAATGAAGGTGGTTTTTTAATGTATGAGGCTGTACATATGATTAGCGTCTTTTTTTATGAGGGTAACTAAAATGTATGGAATGGCAAGGGTCCTCACCTATTGATCAGTTGTGTGTACAGTTTGTAACTATGGGTTGCTAAAACGAATTTATTCACATTAATGTAAGATCAAATTAATATTTGAGTTTAAAAGCTTCATAATAAGCTCGAGCTGGATGAAAATTATGAGCTTAAACTTAATATTTGAGTTTCTTAGCTTGTAACATAAATGCTCACATTCAATATGGGAAACTCATTTTTTATATATATATAGATATAGATATTAAACATTTTGTCCGTTGAGCATAAATCCGATTATAAAATTAGATTCATAATGGCTTGTGAATCATAATCAAAGATATGAATGTCCTCTGACTATATCAAAACATGGTTTACTTTTTAAAGAAGTTCGAAGAGATATCTGGGTTAATGTAAAATGATAGTAAACTTTCGCCATTGTTTTATTTAATCTCATTGAAAAGACAAGAATCAATATAGTAATGTCCGTATCACAAAGTCGTCCTAGGAATATATATTACGGACACATCGTTTGTTGGTATTATAATAGTCACTAGTTATAATACCCGCGCACGCTGGTTTTTTTTTAATTTTTTTTAATGATATATTTTTATTTTTTAAAAAACAAATAATTTAATCTTTTTGTTTTTTTTATTTATGATTTTTAATTATATTTGTTTATTATTAAAGATAATCATTTAAAAAATTTAATCACATTTTATCTATATTTTTTTTATATATCTTCTACTCATGTAGTATTGCATCTTATCTATATTTTTTTGTATTTATCTTCTACTTATGTAGTATATGTATATCAACAAAACAAATTTTTAATATTTTAAATTAAAAAATAATAATTAAAATATTACCTAATAAGGAAATATTCTTTTTTCAAAGTACTGTACCACTAGGGATTTTGTTTTATTATATAAAAGATGTGATTCGGTCTTTGGTGGACAAGCTAGTTTAGTGAGTAATTGAGTTCATCATGTTAAAAAAAAAAAAAAAAAAAAAAAGAAAAGAAAAAAAGAACTTCTTAACGTACATCTTTTTACTCAATTTGTTATTTAATAGAAAGTCTAATTATATACTACGGAGTACGTAACAATTAGTTAACGGGTCTATGCGTATCTAGGGGATCAAAATTTTTCTTCTACTTTTTTTTTTTTTTTTTTTTTTTTTTTTATATTAAAAAAAAAAAAAAAAAAAAAAAAAAAAAAAAAAAAAACTTTATTTGAAAAATGAAAATGATCTAGAGCGTGATGTCACTCCTCTTTTAAATTCTAACATATCTGTGTAAAATGGCGACGATGGTGTTGCGCTCGAATTTTGCTGCTAATTCCTTCATCAGACTTCAATTGGGTATACGAATCTCTTCTTTTTCAGCTTCATTTCACTCAAATTATGGCGGCCCAAAAATTACCAATTTAGTTGATGCCTTAAACGTGTTCGATGAAATGTCACATACACGACCTCTACCTTCTGTTGTTGAATTTAACCAATTGCTAACTGATGTTACCAAAATCAAACATTTTTCATCTTCAGTACGTCTTTTTAATCGAATGTGTGCCCTTGGTGTTCCTGTTAGTGAGTGTACTATGAGCATTGTTATCAATTGTTGCTGTCAGTTGTATCGATTGAATGATGGTTTTGCAGTCTTAGGTTGTTGTTATAAACGGGATATTGTACCAAATGTGTTCATTTTTAGTGGACTCTTAAATGGGCTTGTCCTAGAAGGTAGGATTGGTGAGGCACAAAGACTGTTGGCGAAAGTGATCACGAATAAACTTTGTGAACCTAATGTAGTCATGTACTCCACAATGATTAAAGGCCTTTGCAAGACTCGTGATTATGTTCAAGCTGTTGGTTTGCTTAAGCTAATGGATAAAAGTGGTTGTAAACCGAATGTTGTTGTATACACCACTGTCATTGATAGTATGTGCAAGAACAAAATGATTGATGATGCTTTCAAGCTCTATGAAGAGATGGTTTCTCAAAAAGGCATTACACCAAATGTCGTCACCTACACCTCTTTGATTTCGGGCCTTTGTAATGTAGGTCGTTGGGAGGAAGCTTCTAAGTTACTAAAAGAAATGTTAGAGGATGAAAAGATGTCTCCGGATGTGCAAACCTTTACTATCGTAGTTGATGCATTTTGCAAAGGTAGTAAGATAGAAGAAGCTGAAAATGCTATCAACATAATGCTTGAAAGAGGTATTGTTCCTGACATTGTGACATACAGTTCACTTCTAAATGGTTACTGTTTGCAAGGTAAAATAAGCAAAGCAAGGTCGCTTTTCAATTTAGTTGTGTCTAAAGGCCTCATACCTAATGTTGTTACTTATAGCACTCTATTAAAAGGGTATTGCAAGGAATTGAAGATAGACGAGGCAATGCATATGTTTCAAGAAATAGCTAAACAAGGTCTGGTGCCAAACATCGTCACTTATAACACAATGTTACAAGGATTGTTTCGGGTTAAACGTTGTGAAGATGCACACAAATTCTTTTCTGAGATGCAAGCACGAGGTCAGGTTCGTCTAGATGAACAGACTTATGGAATAATGTTGGAGGGTCTTTGCGATAACAATCAACTAGAAGAGGCACTCTCTTTGTTCCTTTGGATGAGTAAAAACAACACAGCTAATTTAAATATTGTTGTATATACTATCCTCATTGATGGTGCACGCAAATGTAGGAAACTTGACATTGCAAAGAATCTCTTTGATGATCTAACTGTGAAAGGTTTGCAACCTGTTGTTTATACATACACTGTGATGATTAGGGTTTTTTGCGAGGAAGGTCTACCTAGGGATGCAAAGCAGTTGTTTCTGAAAATGAAAGACAGTGGCTGCTCGCCAAATGCAGCTACTTACAATGTTCTTCTCCATGGATATTTAAGGAACCAACTATATGATGATATAAAGATGCTTTTACTAGAGATGGATGAAAGAGGTTACTTACTTAAGGCTTCAACGTTATCTCTGCTACGGAATAAGATCGCAGCCGAAACATTAGACAGCACTTTGCTTGAGTTGGTGGGTAAGCTTGTGACAAAGAAACCAGGTAATGATTCTAGTTTTGCTATATAGATAGCCTTCTATAAGGGATGCAGAGACAGTAATTGTGGGTCTAGCTGTATGTGTAAGGAGAACCGCAGATTGGATTGACAAAACGAAGAAAGTATAAAGTCTTTAGGCTTCATGTGTGTGGTCTTTACTCTTTAGTCACTCAGTCAATTCAGAAACCTTGACATAATTGCATATTTGTTGTTGAATTATGTTTTCCAGTTTTACGGTACAGTAACAATTTGTTTGGTTTGCAATTTTACTTATATTTTCCATTTGCTGAAGTCATCACTACAATTCAGTGATGGTAGATTCTTTTATTATGTCTTTCAACTTTTGTCAATTAATTTGCGTAGAAAGTTTATGACATAATCTGGTACTAGGAATGTAAAGGCTTAATGCTGTCAAATAGTGATGCTTATAACATGTTCCGCTGTGCGAAGTTATGCGCTCGTTTTTTTTAAACTTATCTAGAAATTAAGATAAAAAGTAATTTGGTTATTGCATTAATTAAGATAAAAGGTAATTAGGATATTAAACATTTTGTCATTTAAGCATAAGTCCAATTATAAAATTAGATTCATAATGGCTTGTGAATCATAATCAAAGATACGAATGTCCTCTGACTGTCAACAAGGTAAATTGTGTTCCAGATTACGGAGTATATCAAAACATGGTTTACTTTTAAAGTAGTTCGAAGAGAGATCCTGGTTAATGTAAAATGATAGTAAACCTTTATATTTTCTCATTAGTTCTAACTTGGCCATTGTAGTTTTAATTAATATCATTTAAAAGACAAGAATCAAATATAGTAATATGAATTATGTCCCATCACAAAGTCGTCCTAGGAATATATTACGTACACATCATTTGTTGAAAGTCGTCCTAGGAATATATATTACGTACACATCGTTTGTTGGTATTATAATAGTCATGTGATTCGGTCTTTGGTTGACAAGCTAGTTTAATGAGTAATTGAGTTCATCATGCTAACACATTCAATTAGACAAAGCATGGTTTCCAATATATATATATATATATATATATATATATATATATATATATATATATATATATATATATATATATATATATATATATATATATATTTTTACATCCACAAAGAATTTACAAAAAGAAATCCACAAAAGAGATGTGTCATGTGTTGATTGGTGTGTTTAAATATGTTTTCTCTCTCTTTTCTTTGCTCCACCAATCAACACATGACACAACTCTTTTGTGGATTTATTTGTGTAAATCTTTTGTGGATGTAGCACTACTCTATTTTCTCAACTGTAAAAAGTGCAATCTTTTGAGTTTTCATGTTTTTAACAAAAAATTTCAAAAAAAACCCTTATTAATGTACATCTTTTTACTCTTTTTCTTACTTTTCACACTGTCATAGCCAATTAAAACCTCAGTATCTCTAATTCTATTAAGTTTTTACGTTCTAAAAATCATACTGTTAAATCCGAAATACCTTACTTTATAATTTGAGATTGATTTCGACATCATTTTTGTTAAAAACATAGGCAAATAAAATTTGTCTAAAAATCCTGCAATATAAATCGATATCTGTAGGACCGAAAATATAGATGATTTATGTGATTCGGGAGGTCTTGGTTGATCAAAGAAGATGAAAGTATTCATCTTTCTAGAGAGAGAAAGTAGAGAGAGGGTTGAGAATAAAAGGAACTTAGATAGATAAATGACACAATACAAAACACCTAATGATTTCCCACACCCCTCATGGAGAGTCACGAGGGGTATTTATAGGCTCATTACATAATAAGTTTGCCTAATGACCACTAATAGTCCCTGAAGTTACTACTAGCTACATATCTAGTCCATTTCACATGTGTGACGTTATCTTAATAAAATAGCGAGGCTAACAATCTCCCTCCAAGATATCGTCACACGTGAATGCTTACAATGAGACCTATAAATACATTAACAATGTAAAATTACAACAATAGTAAACTATGTTGACGTTGTTGAAGCGCAGAGTCTCTGTAGTCTAGATACTGAGGCAGACTTGAAGTTCTCTTTTCCGACGATCTCGGCGTATGATCTTTGACACTGACGGCAAAGGTATTTGTAGCTCTGAACTTCAACTGTAATGGTCTAGTTAGGTTATTACTCCCTCCTAACTAGTGAGCCTTTATTCTTTTTCCTGCTCCCTCCTGAACCGACAACTCTCTTTTGATCACGCAGCGGATAAAGTAGATTCAAAAGTGTAGGCACATGGTTGTCGTTCAGGGAGCATCATGACAATATAACTCACATAACATTGCACAGAAGGTTGGTAATACGCTCCGATGTACACATCATTAGTACTTCTTCGGTTCCAGTTTAAGCACAATTCCCTCGAACAACCAACATACTAGAGATGAAACACTACTTCTTTTGGCATGTTCTTCTCCCTCCTGATGGTTGCGATTTATCGAAATCATCATACTATTTTGTGTACATGCCATAATTACCTGTACTTTACACTTCTGATGCAATATAGATAGACCATGAAAGCATATTTTGCGAGTATATGTCGCAAAAGTATACTCTCAATACTATTATCTCAAATCAACCTTTAAACGAACCTCCTTGTAATTCATCGGCTACTAGTAATGACTACATATTGAGACTGCCCGATATGACCAGCTTGAAAAAGAAGTAATCATCCCATCTTGTGACTTAATGCTTGTACGATAGATGTGACTTAATACCTATACTGAGCACTACAATGTAACTCCTTTAAGTATGAGGTTGCACGAAATATTCGCCACTTGAACAATCCACTACTTCGTGTGACACTGAGTACTACAATGTAACTCCTTTAAGTGATAGTTTTACTGTGAGCACTACAACGTAACTCCTTACATCAGTAATAACTAGATTGTCAAGACTGAATTTTTTAATTTGCGTAGACAAGTTATCTTCAACAGTCGTGCATCCAACCACCCCTATACTTTGAGATAAATAAGTACACTTGTTGAGATGCCACTTCAAAGTCAAATCAATAATACCGTGCAAAAACCCCGTAATCATTTTTGTTAAACGAAACAATTCTAGCCGTGAATAATGTATCCTCGTGAAATTTGTAAATACCAAAATACCACTCTTTATCAAATGTTATCAAAAATTTGTATCCAATATTTTTTGATAACACATTGATAGTCCATTTACTCGTTTGTAACACATCAGCCCATTCGAATCATCAGCCAAACATATCCAAGATAAACACATTACAACCCAACACACTTTGTGATAAAAACTTTTCAGACTTTTGAGAGATACGCTCTAGAACCCGCGCTTAATCCGATGGCTTCTAATCAAAACGGATTAGGACCCGCACCAAACCATCAGACTTCTGGACACATCAGTTCAGGACTCGTGCCTCAAGGAGCTCATTCAACAAACACGGATAAACCTTCAGAACAAGAACTGAAAAATTTCTTCGAGTTAATGTTTGATGAATACTATGGTGGAACTTCGACAAATGCATCTCAACAACATTCCGCTGCACCCGCTCAAAACCATCAACCACCACCACCATCACAAGATGCAACTACCACAATCGAAGCTGAAGCACCAACTACATCAACATCATCTACATCTACTCAAGCAACTCCAGTACTTGAAACTGTTCTACCAAGAGTTGATGAGCAAAACCAAAACACAAATTTTCAAGAAGAACCAACAAATAATTCAAACGATGTTACGTTAGAAGAAGAAGAAGAAGTATTTGAAAACCCGTTTGCAACAAACTCTGCTAAATCTTCTTCAAGGTTACAAGAACCATATAACGCACATTTGTTACACCCAAGGTACCCTTCTACGTTTCAATGGACAAAAGACCATCCAATAGAACATATTATTGGTGAACCTTCAAAGCCAGTTCAGACGAGGAGACAACTTGCCACCGATCTCGAATTGTGCATTTACGTTTGCTCAATCAGCCTCAAAGAACCAAAGAACATTCGGGAAGCAATGGCAGAAAACCCTTGGATTGAAGCGATGCAGGAGGAATTTCTTCAATACCTGTTACATGATAGTTGGGAACTTGTTGAACGACCACTTGATAAACGTGTTCTTGATCTCAAGTGGTTGTGGAAGAACAAACTGGATGAGGAAATAACTATTATTTGCAACAAAGCTCGTCTCGTGGCTAAAGGTTATCCACAAGAAGAAGGGATAGATTTCGAAGAATCATTCGCACCTGTAGCTAGACTTGAAGCAGTCCGGATTTTCTTAGCCTATGCAACTCACAAAACATCACAGTCTATCAGATGGACATTAAGACAGCTTTCTTGAATGGAACTCTGAAAGAAGAAGTGTATGTGAGTCAGCCAGAGGATTCATCGACAAAGATCATCCAGACTACGTCTACAAGCTTAAGAAAGCAATTTATGGTTTAAAACAAGCTCCAAGAGCGTGGTATGATGAACTATTATCTTTCTTGCTCAAAAACAATTTCACAAAAGGAACGGTTGATGACACCTTGTTTATCAAAAAATTCAAAGATGACATTTTGATCGTTCAAATTTACGTGGACGACATTATTTTTGGATCAACCAATCCTATCCATTCAAAACATTTTGAAAATCTCATGAAAAGCAAATTTGAAATGTCCATGATGGGGGAACTAAAATTCTTTCTTGGTTTACAAATCCATCAATCACCTCGTGACATTTTTATCAATCAAGCTAAATATACGATATAGATTTTGAAAAAACATGGAATGGAAAATTGTGATTCTGTTGGTACACCAATGGTCACTTCACCAAAAATAGGTGCTGATTTGTCGGGAAAACCCATCAATCCGAAAAAATATCGGAGCATGATCAGTTCTCTCATGTACCTAACTGCTAACCGACCCGATATTCAATTTGTTGTATGTTTATTAGCACGGTTTCAGGCAAAGCCTACCGAACTTCACCTCAAAGAGGTTAAACGGATCTTTCGGTACCTACGAAGCACCATTAACATGGGACTTTGGTATCCGAAGGATTCGGGGTTTCATCTAACAGCATTTTCAGATGCAGACCATACTGGTGATCAAGTTACAGCAAAGAGTACATCAGGTGGAGCACAATTTTTGGGTGAAAAGCTTATAAACTGGTCGTCAAAGAAACAGGACTGTACTGCACTATCAACAGCCGAAGCCGAGTATGTGTCTCTATCTGCGTGTTGTGCCCAAGTTCTTTGGATGCGGACACAGCTCACAGATTATGGCTTTACTTTTGACAGAATACCTATGTATTGTGACTCAAAAAGTGCCATAGCCATCTCGTGCAATCCCGTACATCACTCTAAGACGAAGCATATCAAAGTCCGCTACCATTTCATCAAAGAACACGTGGAAGAGGGTACTGTTGAATTATTTTTCGTTAAGACAGATTACCAACTCGCCGATCTTTTTACTAAAGCCCTTCCAAAAGAACGGTTTGACTATTTAGTTCGACGAATTGGCATGCGAAGCCTAACTCCTGAGGAGCTAGAACGTCTTCTCGAATCTTCTTGATAAATGATTTCAAAATCGTTTCGCTGTAAATAATTTTTGAAAAAACAAAATACAAAATTTGAAAAACCAACAAAAATATAAAATTTTCAAAAAATACAAAAACAATATAAAATCAAAAAATCCAAAAATATTCTTCTCACGACATGTCTCTCGTATAAATCAATATTCTGTACGTTTCTAGAAATGTCATTCAACAATGATACGGACATGTACAGATGCTTGAGCAGGAGTTCTTATTAATGTTTTTCTAAAACATGTCGTTTCTCAAAAGTTTCTTCATTATGGCTTTCGTATACATCAGTACGAAACCCGGACCCGAACAATGACTTCTGATTATTTTCAAATCAAGGACTCGTACGTTCAATGACGAACTCTTTTTCAAAAAGTTCGAGTCTAAACAAACGAAAAATATTTCAAGCAAAACTCGTTTTCAAAATAGAATTCTTGAGCACTTTTTCAAGATTGTTCAAAAGATTTTTTAAAATCTCTCAAAATTTGTGCTCAAGATAACTCCCTCATAACCCTTAAGTAATTTTAAATATGCTATCATTAAGGGGGAGTACAAACACTAAAATGTTCCGATTTCATGCAAAATCAAATCTGTCTATCTCTCCAAAAAGCTTTTAATTAATCAGTTGATATAAAAAATATCACGCTATGCTATTTTTGAGGGGGAGAAGACATGATTAAAATGTGATAAAAAATGTTTAAAGTTTGTGGCTGAATCTCAAAAGAGCTCGACTCAGTAAGTACCAATGAATTGACGAAGCTTAAAATGTCAGTAATCGAAAGGACTTGTCCTGGACGGGTAATAATTTCAAGCTAGTCTAACTAGTGATGTAAGCGTGTCTCAAATAGGACTTGTCTGAGTAGAATGTACCGTATCGAGAGACTTTCTTTGGACTTGACCAGGACAGGTAATAACTTCAAGCTAGTCTAACTAGTGATGTAAGCGTGTCTCGAATCGGTCATGTTCACTGAAAGTGGATCAATTCAAAAGTGCAAACTCCTCCCGCATGTGCAAATTTCTTGAAATTACATGAGCACATGTGAAGGGGGAGTCCTTCAAAAGAAATGCAAAACTCTCAAAGTGGTAACAACAAAGTGTTTTATTATCATAAACACTTTGAGAGATTTTCAATAAATGGTTTCATGGCAACAATAGGATAGTCATGGAGTTATAAGGTGACTAAGGTTAGGAAAAACCGTCCTATGATCCGCCAGAGCCGGAGGGATCTACCCAAGGACAAATCCAATAGATTAGAATTAGAAGTCCTTAGGTATGATTGAAAAAAGGAGAAAATGAGAAAGGAGAAAGAAGGGGTTGAAGAATTAAAAAGAAAAGTTATGAAAAAGGGTGAAAAGAAATAGCCCTCCAAATGTTCAACCTTAGGGCAGACACCGGGTACAATTCATATGCTACTGGTTGTTACTAAGGTGACACCGGTATTGAAGACAAAGACGTCATGGACCCAGTGACGCACTGCACTAAACCTTCTTAACTACTCAAGTTCTCTTAAAAGAGCTTGTTTCATTCTCACGGGGAACTGGTGTAATCTATCGACCTGTCTCTTAGAGATGGTTGATATTGAAGCAGGAGACCTCTCCCTAATCTCCGCATAGGAAACCAAATGTGCACTCATCGAGTTTAGAGCCTCGAGATTCATCAAAAGATCTCATAGGAACACATGATATTTCTACACTGGTTGTTCAACATTAAGGACACCAGATGTAAACTTAAGAGTCCTACGCAGATCTTAGTAATCTGCCAGAACATTTATGAGAGGATTCACTTTTGTAATTCTCAATGATTGAATGGAAATTCCTGCCAGGGTCAACATCAAGCAGCCCTGACAGCAGGTCACTTCGGTAATTCTTTATGGGTTACGCTTAGTGTTCGCGGTGGTTTCAAACGGTCTACAGTCGTGGAGTGATCCCCAGTGACTCACCCAGTCATTGAGCTACTAAGTAGGTCTTGTAAGCTCCCTCGGGAGTATCTGATATGGGAACGGCCTTGATAAGGGTTAGAAGGAGTCTTCACAATATGCTGTTGACGATCTCTAATTCCTTATCTGTAAGTACCAGATGTTTTATTGCTAACTGTTTATATGCAGGGACACTTCATCTCCATGGCGACAGATTCCACGTGCTCGTACATACATCTGGAAGTTAAAGAAAGCTCCCTCAAAGATCTATACAACACAAAGTTCAAAGAAAGATTCTACGCCAAAAAGAAGAATCTACAAAGTATAAAGACTAAAGATCATAGTGAAAGAAAGGGAACTATGTGCATATGAATATCAAAGTCCAAAGTTGTATGAGCATGGTGGAATGGTAGACAACCACCACAGACGCAGAAGTGACGAAAGGCAGATAACTCCACATCACAAAGGAACAAAGAACGATGAAAATCAGTTATCAAAGATCACAAAGCATGAAGGAACAAAGACTAAATACTATTCTACCACGACACACAAAGTTAAAGACAAAGAACACGGAAGACCCACTCACGTGGAGCATCATTCGAATGACCACCTCTTAGGGGGAGATTGTTAGCATTAAAAATACTTGTATAGAAGTGATGGATTCTCATATTGTAACTTTGTGTCATTTGTTAAGATTAGTAAAAGTTTAGTCATTGGGCTTTGGACTTGGCAAGCTAATATGTTATGTGCTATGTTTCATAAGCCTTGTTATCCAATCATGTAACCAAGTCCAAGCCCAAACCCATAGAATGCCTATGTATGGAACTATAAAAGGCACCTTACCTCTCATTTGTAAGGTGTGCTTGTGTGTGTATTTGTGTGTGTTTCTCTTTGAATAAAAGCTCCCATTTCCATCTCTCTCTCTAATATACACGATATACATTTATACATATCAAGTCACCATCTTTCAATCTCTTATTCATCTTTGCTTCTATAATGGTGTGATAAAGCTGTGTTATTTAAGGTCCTACAATATCCATCGATATACTCGTGATAAGTTGCGAGTAGTTCAATCACCAAACTTTTCAATTATTTACGGTTTATTTAATTATTTTATATTTGCAAGTCAAACATCGATAGAAAATGAGTAACTGCAGTATGAAATTATTACATTTTTGTCACGTGATCTCAGATATTCTTTCGCTATTAATAGTGTTGTTTACTGTTTATCCTCATACATCCTTTCTCATTACTATCTGTTTCAATGTCTTGGCATTGTAAACATTTTCCTTTACCAATTCAATGTATCCGATGCACACGTCACATCTCAAATGTTATTAATATGATGTTTGCATGTAATAAATATTTGGGTTACAAGGCCAGACTATCGAACCGATTAAAAACACAAGTCTTCATCACTTAACGCCAAACCATGCAAACTTCATCTTGTCGCTAAAAAAGTCTTGATCACTCCATGCCGTGTGCGTTGGAGTCGTCATTTCTTGAAAAAACAACATTTGGGTTTGTTTAGAGACACATGCATGGCCATGGTAACCTTGGGTTTCGAAACTCTCTCTAATGACTAGTCAAAAAGCACCATTGACACCTTGTTGACGCTTAGTTTCTTTACATGTCAAAGACAATGCCTTTTGCCATCAACTTTTCCCGACTCTAGTTTTCTTTACAGTTTTTTTGAGTTATAAAAGAGACTCTCTTTGCGGGAGCCGACATTGTTCCAATGCTCCTCCCTAAGATATATAATTTGGTACAAGAAAGTGCCATGAAATTGCAACGACAAGATATGCGTAAAGAACTTATGACTGTCATGCAATGTCTTCGTTCCCTTCAATTCTTTCTCTCTTATTGACTACATAGGATATCTATAATAAACGACTGTCATCTTTGTAATAGCTCACTACAACAAAAGTGGCTTTTTAGGACCCTTTGTGTGGGACGGTATGATAATGGAGTCCTTAAAAACTGTTTAATAGGACATATGAGCGTTTAGGGTCCTTTTTAAATATTTGCTACTTAGGCGATGGCCTAAAAAGTTATATAATAGGATGGTTGATGATTTGGGGTCCTATTATCATATAACTTAATAGGGCACTTAAAATATGGATCCTAATAAATTACTTTATAAGACATTTAGTTGTTGGTGTCCCATTATGTGATAGTGTAATACGACACTTGATCACTAGATGTCCTATTATGACATAACCTAAAAAGACCCTTGACACTTGGGTCTCATAACTTTAACCTTTATAGGACGTTTATTCATTATGGTTTTATTATAATACACCATAATAGGACACTTGAGTTTTGAGTCAAAAGACATCAGTTAGTTAAAACGCTTATTCACAAAAGTTTTATTATAGCAAAATTTAATAGGACCTTTGACACGTGGGTATTATAACGTTAACCTTTATAGGACGCTTATGTACAATGGTTTTATTATCGTACACCATAATAGGACATTTCATTTTTGAGTCATATAACATCATTTTTTTAAAACGATTATTTGCAAAAGTTTTATTATAACAAAACTTAATAGGACCCTTAAGACGTGGGTATTATAATGTTAACCTTTATAGGACGCTTATGCATAATGGCTTTAGTATCATACATCATAATAGGACATTTTATTTTTGAGTCATAAAATATCAGTATTTTAGAACGTTTATTCACAAAAGTTTTATTATAACAAAACTTAATAAGACCCTTAAAGGATGCATATTCATTATGGTTTTATTACAATACACCATAATAGGACACTTGATACATAAGTCATAAAACATTAATTATTTAGAACGCTTATTCGCAAACGTATTATTAAAACATAACTTAATATGACACTTGACACTTGGGTCCCATAGATTGATTCACCATTATAGGACACTTGATATTTGAGTCATAAAACATCGGTTTTATGGAACGCTTATTCGCAAACATTTTTTATTATAAGAAAAGTTAATAGGACCCTTGACAATAGCGTCTTATAACGTTAACCTTTATAGAACGCTTATTCATAATGGTTTTTTTATGATACACCATAATATGGCACTTCTTTTTAGAGTCGTAAAACATCCGCTTTTTATAATGCTTATTCAAATTAAGTTTTATTAAAACATAACTTTATATGACACTTGACAGTTGGGTCTCATAAATTCATCCACCATAATAGGACACTTAAAATTTGAGTCATAAAGTTTCAGTTTTATAGAACGCTTAGTTGCAAAAGTTTTATTTTAACAAAAATTAATAGGACCCTTGACACTTGTGTCTTTTAACATTAACCTTTATAGTACGCATATTTGTTATGGTTTTATTATCATACGCCATAATAGAACACTCCTTATTTGAGTCATAAAACATCAGTTTTTTAGAATGCTTATTTACAAAAGTTTTATTTAAACATTAGTTAATATGAACCTTGATACTTGGGTATCAAAACTTGATACAACATAATAGGACACTTGATATTTGAGTCATAAAAGATCAGTTTTATTGAATGCTTATTCACAAAAGTTTTATGATAACAAAACTTAATAGGACACTAGCTATTTAAGTAATAAAACATCAGGTTTTTTCAAGGGTTATTCGCAAGAGTTTTATTATAACAAAATTTAGTAGGACCCTTGTCACTTGGGTCTCATTGGTTTTATTGAGAGTACTTTATGATACGACAATCCTAGGAAAAATACTATAAAGGTCCCCGCTTATTCAAATATAATGAAAAACACTTGAATTCAACATAACTAAACATCATTCTCTGGGATGAATCATGCCACAATGTAAACCATGCACCAATGATGGCGTTCAACTCTTTGTTCTCTAATGGACGCTCATCACTCCAAGGTACCTACATGTAAATTAATAAAATAAATGGTTATACAACAAATAAATGGTTCTCAAGTGGACGCTCGTCGCTCCAAGGTACGTACATGTAAATTAATGAAATAACATGGAACTAAGTCCATAATGTATAACTTTTGCAGGAAATCTGGAGATCTAGATATAATGATTCTATGATGATGTTCTCTCTATATATATTGCAGCTCAAACACTAACTTTTAGAAGAAAAAATGTATCATGCTAAGATGATATATAACAATATGATATGACAAACACTAGCGAATACTTAAGACACTTATTTACTTTATTTTACCAGATTTATAAAGGGATGAAAATTGAACAGCTTGCTAAAGTACTACGACTTCTATCATTGAATAAAATACATATATCTGTAACATTGATAAGGGTAGAAGTAGTACACTATGGTGACATATCAAAGCAAACACAAGCATACATCTCAAGTAATACAAAGGAATCTTAAAGGTTACAAAGAAAACTGGAAGTACAAAGTTACAATTGAGAACAATAATAAATACTAAGTCTGATAAAGAACATCTCTTCTAGTCATCTCTAATCCAGAATAGCTATCAGGATATAGTCTTCTAAGTCCAAAGTATTCTCCACTCATAACCCAGCTTCCTACTAAAACCTGCTGCAGGAAAAGAAATGCGGCTGAGCTTAAAAAGCCCAGTGAACAGATATATACAAACGAAGTAATAGATTAAGAACAAAAGATACAATATGGTGCATTGGGGAAACACAAGGTATAAACAAATGGATATCAAAGTAAAGAAAGGGTGAGTAATCTACCACGAGCCCGAACATAAATCAAATCAAATAACATAGTAACCATGGAGTGATCAACTCCCGAACATGTGAAAGACTGGTATTGCACACAAGCACAGTCACCGAACATATCATATCATATCATGTTAAATCCACTAAATACGAACCGAACCTATATAAATCAATAACCAAGTATTACTTAAAGTCCATTTGAATTTGGTTACTCATTTTAATATGCTTTCCATTTTTTTTGTATTAAAATGATGATATTTGAAGATTAGGGTTTATTGTGATATATTATATAAGTTTAGGGTTTAAAGGGAGATTATTATAAGTTTAGAATATCAAGCATAAATTGTCAAATGTCTAGTTTAAAGATAACTTAAGTAATTAAACTATTATGATGATAATTACCAAAGTCTAGGGACTTTTACACCTTTTGTGAAATGTGGGGGGGGTCAAAATGTAAAAATTATTAAAGTTAAAGGTTACAAGTACGAATCTCACATTTTAGTTCTATTTGCAATACAAATAAAATACGTATCTGTTCTCTTCTTCGAATGAAAACAATTATACTTGCATTAAAACGAATCGATTCGCCTCTTATATTTGCATGTAAAAATCATTTCTCGTATAACCTTGTAACAAAACCATGGCCAAAAACGACTCGCACACGTTATTCATTTCCATTACGCAAATTTCTATAGTTCATTCTATTGAAAGGTAGGGAGTACGATTTAAACAGAAACAGTAAGAAAGGCATTGAACCAGGTTTTATACTTGTTGATTTTTATGCTATTTTATGCCGTTATTCATGTGAGCATGCATTCGAAATATAAGAAAAACAAGCAGCTGTTTAAATGATTTATATGACATGATCGAATCTCAAACGAATAGCAAAGTTTAATGACTAGGGAGGTGTACGATACCCTTTGATGCCGCGACCTGAGTAGAAGAAAAACAAGTATCGAATAACCACCAACCTACAGGCCGACCAAACAAACCCTCGACAGAATGTAATCCCACGAACCAAACTCCACACGAGACCACGAAAATCCTCCCAGTCGAACCTATAGCCCCCGAAAAGAAGCTGCTACCCAAGAATGAATTTAACCCACGACAAAGGCCAACGAGTCGCCCCTTTGAACCAGCAACACACGTACAAAAACTCACAACAGGCCATGAGTAATCCTTCCTTTTTCAGACCCTTGATCGAGAAAAGAAGTGAGAAAGAAAATCATCCCAGCCGACTTCTGCTTTTAGGTATTTTTAGGGTTTGATAGTTATGATAATTTTGTTAAGAGATATACGCATTAAAAAAAAAAAAAAAAAAAAATGGATAGGCTTCAATCTTTTGGAAGGGCCGAAAATCAGGAGTAAATTAAGGAGACAATTTCAATTATGAATATATACAACTTCTAAGTATATATACACTTGTGCAATATTTGGCTAGGCTTGGTAACGTGTACTCCCTCCGTCCCATTTTATAAGTCCATGTTTGAAAAGTCAAAGTCTTTTACTTCAGAGTTTGACCATAAATATTTTTTTCCGTGTTATATAATACTTGATACAAAATATATAAATTGAATTGTGTTTTAAATGTACTTTCATTGGTATAATTTTCATTAAGTATTATATAGCACGAAAAAAAATAATTACGGTCAAACTCTGTGAAAAAAGACTTTTACTTTTCAAACATGGACTTATAAAATGGGACGGAGGGAGTACAAGTTTTAATTGTGCATATTTTTCGATTCAACATAAGTTAAATATTCACCTAACGTTATTTGATTCAAATATTAACATGTTCGATACTTAGGTTATATTCGAATAGTGATATTTTAAATAATTAGTCGTTTATTCAAAGTTCGAGATTTAAGGGCATTTTTGGTATTTTACACTTTTCCGAATTTTGGGTTTTACATCATGCATCCTTTTTCAATCCTCACGGACCACCTACAAATAAACACCCATGTATAAGCATTAAGCTCCATGTTACTAAAATTATTGGTATCACAAGATTAACAAAGACATACCGAGATAAAGGGACAAGGCCATGCTATGGTTGCACCAACACAGTCTTCAATTGTGACAAATAACCCATACTGTAACACCCCAACCCGAGAAGGGTAGAAGTACTACATTATAGTGACATATCAGAGCATATACAGACATACAACATAAGTAATACAAAAGAATTCCAAAGGTTACAAAGGATTAGTCTGAAATACAAAGTTACAAAAGAAACAACAATGAAATACTAAGTCTGAAATGCAATCTCTTCTAGTCATCTCTAATCCAGAATACAGCTATCAAGGTGAAATCCAACAATGAAATACTATTCTGGGTATTTAATATGTTTAAAATTTTCGGGTTTTACACATATGGTCTCACCAACATTTCATCTCTTTTTGTTGGTACTTGAACGTTTACCTCACACCATCCTCGTCCAATCTCTGTACCACCAACTATATCATTTGGGTTCAAGCTCCTCCGTTTTAAACGTATTCAGGCGTTTTCAGACGTTTTTATACGTTTTCATTCGTTTTCCACTCTTTTCAGACGTTTTCCTTAGTTATCGTCTGTTTTCATACGTTTTCGTTCGTTTTCATACGTATGAAAACAAAAGAAAACGTATGAAAACGAAAACGTTTTTATACGTATGAAAACGAACGAAAACAGACGATAACTAAGGAAAACGTCTGAAAAGAGTGGAAAACGAATGAAAACGTATAAAAACGTCTGAAAACGCCTGAATACGTTTAAAACGGAGGAGCTTGAACCCAAATGATATAGTTGGTGGTACAGAGATTGGACGAGGATGGTGTGAGGTAAACGTTCAAGTACCAACAAAAAGAGATGAAATGTTGGTGAGACCATATGTGTAAAACCCGAAAATTTTAAACATATTAAATACCCAGAATAGTATTTCATTGTTGGATTTCACCTTGATAGTTGTATTCTGGATTAGAGATGACTAGAAGAGATTGCATTTCAGACTTAGTATTTCATTGTTGTTTCTTTTGTAACCTTGTATTTCAGACTAATACTTTGTAACATTTGGAATTCTTTTGTATTACTTATGTTGTATGTCTGTATATGCTCTGATATGTCACTATAATGTAGTACTTCTACCCTTCTCGGGTTGGGGTGTTACAGTATGGGTTATTTGTCACAATTGAAGACTGTGTTGGTGCAACCATAGCATGGCCTTGTCCCTTTATCTCGGTATGTCTTTGTTAATCTTGTGATACCAATAATTTTAGTAACATGGAGCTTAATGCTTATACATGGGTGTTTATTTGTAGGTGGTCCGTGAGGATTGAAAAAGGATGCATGATGTAAAACCCAAAATTCGGAAAAGTGTAAAATACCAAAAATGCCCTTAAATCTCGAACTTTGAATAAACGACTAATTATTTAAAATATCACTATTCGAATATAACCTAAGTATCGAACATGTTAATATTTGAATCAAATAACGTTAGGTGAATATTTAACATATGTTGAATCGAAAAATATGCACAATTAAAACTTGTACGTGTGTTGATGGTTCAAAGGGGCGATGTTGTGAGTTTTTGTACGTGTGTTGATGGTTCAAAGGGGCGACTCGTTGGCCTTTGTCGTGGGTTAAATTCATTCGTGGGTAGCAGCTTCTTTTCGGGGGCTATAGGTTCGACTGGGAGGATTTTCGTGGTCTCGTGTGGAGTTTGGTTCGTGGGATTACATTCTATCGAGGGTTTGTTTGGTCGGCCTGTAGGTTGGTGGTTATTCGATACTTGTTTTTCTTCTACTCCGGTCGCGGCATCAAAGGGTATCGTACACCTCCCTAGTCATTAAACTTTGCTATTCGTTTGAGATTCGATCATGTCATATAAATCATTTAAACGGCTGCTTGTTTTTCATATATTTCGAATGCATGCTCACTTGAATAACGGCATAAAATAGCATATAAATCAACAAGTATAAAACCTGGTTCAATGCCTTTCTTACTGTTTCTGTTTAAATCGTACTCCCTACCTTTCAATAGAATGAACTATAGAAATTTGCGTAATGGAAATGAATAACGTGTGCGAGTCGTTTTTGGCCATGGTTTTGTTACAAGGTTATACGAGAAATGATTTTTACATGCAAATATAAGAGGCGAATCGATTCGTTTTAATGCAAGTATAATTGTTTTCATTCGAAGAAGAGAACAGATACGTATTTTATTTGTATTGCAAATAGAACTAAAATGTGAGATTCGTACTTGTAACCTTTAACTTTAATAATTTTTACATTTTGACCCCCCACATTTCACAAAAGGTGTAAAAGTCCCTAGACTTTGGTAATTATCATCATAATAGTTTAATTACTTAAGTTATCTTTAAACTAGACATTTGACAATTTATGCTTGATATTCTAAACTTATAATAATCTCCCTTTAAACCCTAAACTTATATAATATATCACAATAAACCCTAATCTTCAAATATCGTCATTTTAATACAAAAAAGTGGAAAGCATATTAAAATGAGTAACCAAATTCAAATGGACTTTAAGTAATACTTGGTTATTGATTTATATAGGTTCGGTTCGTATTTAGTGGATTTAACATGATATGATATGATATGTTCGGTGACTATGCTTGTGTGCAATACGAGTCTTTCACATGTTCGGGAGTTGATCACTCCATGGTTACTATGATATTTGATTTGATTTATGTTCGGGCTCGTGGTAGATTACTCACCCTTTCTTTACTTTGATATCCATTTGTTTATACCTTGTGTTTCCCCAATGCACCATATTGTATCCTTTGTTCTTAATCTATTACTTCGTTTGTATATATCTGTTCACTGGGCTTTTTAAGCTCAGCCGCATTTCTTTTCCTGCGGAAGGTTTTAGTAGGAAGCTGGGTTATGAGTGGAGAATACTTTGGACTTAGAAGACTATATCCTGATAGCTATTCTGGATTAGAGATGACTAGAAGAGATGTTCTTTATCAGACTTAGTATTTATTATTGTTCTCAATTGTAACTTTGTACTTCCAGTTTTCTTTGTAACCTTTAAGATTCCTTTGTATTACTTGAGATGTATGCTTGTGTTTGCTTTGATATGTCACCATAGTGTAGTACTTCTACCCTTATCGGGTTGGGGTGTTACACATGATGACCCCGGACTAAGCTTCTTGTTGCTTTAATTTATTGTTTAATGTTACAAGACTTTATGTTGGATATTGTCTACCTTATTTATGTTTAGTGCTTTTGTTATGACAATTGCTTATTTGAAATACAATTTCGTTTTATTCATTTAATAATTAGTTGATGTTTTATTCATATCGTAATAATAGAGTGTGCATGCTGAAAATAGCGTCTTATCATATGACTTGTCAGGACTTTGAAATTGTCCTATTAAACTTATTAACTGTCCTAACACTGTAAAAGTGTCCTAATATGTTGTTATTAGGACGTTATTTAAGTTGTTAATAGACATTTTATACGACCAAAGAATTGGTTTCATAATCTTCTTTGAGATATTAGAACCCTTTTCTTGATGCTAAAGTAGCTATAATGTTATATGATAAACGTCCTAACAATTATCTTTTAAGTACGCTTGTATGTGTATCAAAAGATTAAAATTAGGTAACCACGTTTTACAACATTGTAAAAGTGTCCTAATATGTTGTTATTAGGACGTTATTTGGTTGTTCATAGACATATTATGCGACCATAAATTTGGTTTCATAATCGTATTTGGGATATTAGGACCCTTTTCTTGGTGTTAAAGTAACTATAATGGTATATGATAACCGTCCTAAGAATTAACATTCAAGGACGCTTGTATGTGTATCAAAAGATTAAAAGTAGGTTACCACATGTTAGAACATTGTAAAAGTGTCCTAATATGTTTTTATTAGGACGTTATTTGGGTTGTTTATAGACCTATTATGCGACCATAAAATTGGTATCATAATCTTATTTGAGTTATTAGGACTCTTTTCTTGGTTGCTAAAATAGCTATGATGTTACATCATAGGCGTCCTAACAATACTTTTAAGGACGTTTTTATGTGTCTCAAAAGATTAAAAGTAGGTAATCACATGTCAACAATGTAAAAGTGTCCTAATATGGTTTTATTAGGACGCTATTTGGGTTGTTCATAGACATATAATACGACCATAAAATTGATTTCATAAGGGTATTTGAGATATTGGGACGCTTTGGACCTATTACAACCGCCTTACATGAAACGCTTTCATCCTTTGTCCTATTAAATGAAAGGTCCTAAAAAGTACCATTTCATGACGCTTATAAGGGTCCTAAAAAGCCACTTTTCTTGTAGTGGCTCTTGACTAATTTAAGATGTTCATTAAGCATACTTTGTAATAGATTTTGATAATTTTACGAGCGTCATCTGTGATATCCTACAACACATTTTTTCAAAAGTCCATTTGCATGTATATATCATCATCCACCTCTCAATAACTAACTTCACAAAACGGATGCAAAGAGAGACTGTGCTTGATGACAATCCCTTTCAAGGTATATCGACATCAATCCTCTAGGACTCCTAGATATGCGAAGAAGACACAAAAAAAAGTGAAGGAGAAACCCATTAAATTAGGAGTTGGAAGGAGCAGCGAGACAATAGGTTAACAGCTTGAGGTGATCAAGGATTTTTTATTTATTTATTTATTTATTATTATTTTTTAATTGCACTTTGCTTTGGATTGGAAAGAATAAGAAATACTTTGAGGGGAACGTAATATTGGAGTAATTACACATTATAGTGCATCTTGAGATCAACATGACTTTAACATATATAAGTGAAAAGAATTCAAAAAATCTTCATCGGGAAAGTAAAGTATCTAATATATATGTATCGCCATATATAACACAAAGTATCTTGGATTTTTTTTTTTACCTTGACACAAAGTGTCACTGGAATTTGTAAACATTCGCATGCATCGTATGGCATCGTTTGCTAAATTGTTTGAACTGATTGTATCGATTTCTATCGTTACTTTGGAGTTGTAATTTTTAATGAAAAAAAGGTAAGCAATAGGAGAGAGAAGAGGCAGGCTTGGCATTTTTTTTTATTTTATTTTAAAGCATGAAAAGTTTAAATCTAAAAGAATGTGCCTAGTGAAACACCTTTCATTAAATTCTTATTTTTTAATCGTTTTATTGTATCTTTAGTTGACAATTGATTAGTAAACCATGTATGTAGATAAACTAAAATGTTTAAATTATCCTATAATGAGACTAATAACTAAATGTGTAAGTTATCCTGTAACAAGAGTTATTATCAGGAATATGTAAGAAGGGTCATAGACGTACAATGAGACATGTGGCCAGGACATGGTCGAGTTTGATAATGTGGGACATAACCCCAAACAAAGGTGGTAACATTATTGAATAGGTCACAAAAAGAAATGCCTAGCTGTGCTTTGGTAGGGAGTTACAAGCAACGACAACAGTATGTTGTGGTATAACAGTTAACTTAAAAATAACCAAAATAAAAAATAATAAAATAAAAATAAAAATAGCACAACAGTCGGTGGGTGGGCGGCTTGTATCGCACAAAACATAAAAATTAGCAAAACAATAGGTCAGAAACACAATAATCGTGAATGTGTTAACATCTATAAGAGGAGAGGGAGACTAGCACTAAAAACGCCACAACAACTTTGGTCAAATCGGTCGACATGTGGTTTTGTTGATGAGTGTGAGATTCGACTCACCAACATTGAGGGGATCTCTAAAATGAAACTAGGGCGGATTATCTTGTTATTATAGGATATGCGACCTGTTGAATGGTTTAACAAAATCAAATACTTTGTATTGGAAAGGTAAAGAAAAGTTTATTACAAAAACGAGTTGCTTTATTAAAATAAGCTATTTATCAAAAAGCTTGTGTTCAATGGTACCTCATTTGTGTGAGAAATTTTTTAATCAAATGGTTGTGGTTTCAAGTACTACTTATTATATGTGAGATAAATTTGTACTATAAATATTATAAGATAGTTAAAATTGACATTTCAAAAAAAAATTAAAAAAATTGAGCCATTCAAGTTTAGTCAATATCCTCCCATCACTAGTTTTTCCTATTCAAACCGCTAAAGTCATTCTTGTTTTTAGATCCGAACGTACTATGGATTAGGGTTGAGTAAACCACCCGAACGGACCGGACCGAATGAGACTGGACCTTACCGGACCGGAACGATCACATTCGGTCCGGTCCTCGGTCTCGGCTTTTGGGCTAATTCGGTCTCGGTCTTGGTCAGTCTGGTCCGAACCACAAACCAACTATTTTTCCTTGTTGGATTGGACCGACCGAGACCGGACCAAACCGACCACATTCGGTCCGGTCCTCGGTCTCGGCTTTTGGGCTAATTCGATCGCAGTCTTGGTCGGTCCGGTCCGGTCCAAGACCGGTGCTCAGCCCTACAGTATGGATCACATATTCACTGTCCTATTAGCGTACATGCTAATATGTCGACTTATAAGGTCATGATATAAAAGTTAAATACTATATAAGACCCTCGATCTATCAAGTCCTAATGGATTCAATCATAATAAAACTACAATTAACAAGTGTCTTATAAAACAAACTTAACAGGGCATTCACATTAAGCTACCTGTATGTTCGAGTATAATAAGAGTTAACTCGTCATGTAAAAAGGCTATTTTTTAGGACGCCACTAAAACGCGCCCAAAAAGTGGTCCCGAAAAGCCATCTTTTGTTGTAGTGTTCTCGTCACCCTCCATTAGAATTTTCTTACTTTCCGCAACATTTTCACAATCAACATTTTAATGTTTTGTAATCTAGGATGGCATCGATTACCATGACATAATTATAAAAACGGGACAAAACACTAAAAGTTCAAATTTATGCAGAAAAACGCTATATCTTGAAGGTATTGAGTTAACTCACACGGCGTGTATTAAGGATAAGCATAAGTGACTAGTTTAAAACTCTAGAATATTCTATTCTTATCAACTCATTGTTGTTGTAACTGTATCCCCTATATTTGTGTAGCTCTTCCACTGTATATATGTACATCAATTTCAATCAATGAATGTAACATTTTCACGTACAATTCCTGTTACCACTATATGGTATCAGAGACCTTCATCACTCCAACGAGTCTGATCCTCATTTTTTTCTTTCTCTATGGCCTCAAACAACGAGTCTGATCCTCATTGTTGTTGTAACTGTATCCCCTATACTTGATTTCTCAAATTTATACAACTAAATGCTGTAAGACGTATGGTTTTGAATGTTTTCTGTGAATATTATTGATACAATAAGACCATACATATAGAGGATACATATAGCCTATTTAGGGTAAATGGTAATCACCCATAAATGCACGCTTATCTCTAGCTAATCACATAGCTAATATACAGCTAATACTCCCCCGCAGTCCGAGCGGCGAAATCGCGAAAGCTCGGACTGGAGGATACATATAAGCTAATAAAAAATAAAGTAAAACTAATAAATAATTGTTGAAGAAGATATTCGGCAGCAAGCGGAAGCACATCTTCAAACAGCAGCAGACATAAACATGAAACAAACCGGATAAACCAAAGTATCCGAACCAGGATAAACCAAAGTATCCTTTACCAAACAGGATAAACCAAAGTATCCTGAACAAATGGGATAACCCAAAGTATCCCCTACAACTAAAACAAACGAGAATTACAACTAAGACGACTCAAGCTTCAACATCAAAAGAAAAAATTAGAAAACGAAAGTTGGTTCTAAAACTTCAACCCCCAAAGAACCTTCCAAACAAACGGGGCGTGTTTTTCAATTTGAAAAACATAAAGTGTTTTTTTTTTTTTTTTTTTTTTTTTTTTTTTTTTTTTTTTAAATAGATAAATAAGGAAACATAATAGTCCCCCTTTGCCACTACTTTATAATATTGACACCATCTTTTATATCATCACATCACCAAACTCCTACCTTTTGTTTTCAATCATCCCATTTCCACTCTACTTTATATTTGTGAAATAATATTGTTTTAACACCTGTACTGTACTAGACAAACACGGAGTATAACATATTAGTCCATTTCAATTGAAGCTACTGCAACCCACAACCAAATCATCCCATCTTCCTCAACACTTCAACCAAACCAAAGTACCAACAACTATCGACAAAGGAAAAAAAAAAGAAGAAGAAAAAAAAAAATCACGTCAACTGGCTATCAATCACAAAGCCAACGATCAACGTATAAAAGGGCGACTGGTTATCACAAAACCAACGGTCAACCACAAGCGTCGGTTGTCGAGACCTTGGTGGAAGAATGTAAGACGTATGGTTTTGGATCTGGTGAGGAGACGGTTGACTGCACGACGGAACATGGTGTAAACTGGGGGTGTTTGGATCAGAAAGTTGGAGATTGGTGTTGATTCGATTTGATTGATTGGTGGAGGTGGATTTTCTTTATTACTTGATATTTGAAGATGAAAATATGACAAAGATTAAGATTTAGAGAGAGCCCTCCGAACCTCCGGCGTGTCGCCGGAGGCCGGAGGTGGCGGCTAAAGAGTTTAGGTGTAGGGTTTAGAGATTTTTGGATCTTCTCTCTGATACCATGTAAGACGTATGGTTTTGAATGTTTTCTGTGAATATTATTGATACAATAAGACCATACATATAGAGGATACATATAGCCTATTTAGGGTAAATGGTAATCACCCATAAATGCACGCTTATCTCTAGCTAATCACATAGCTAATATACAGCTAATAAATGCACCAACCCATTTTCCTATTAAGCTTACTTCTTAAAACTTTCCTGTTTGGAGAAAACAGATCCAATCAACCCTTATTGGCCTGAATTTGCTAACATACATTGATGGCACTCAAGTTATACCATCACAATTCCTTGATGCAGAAAAGAAGACTATCTTATGTTCAATGGTATCGGCAAGATCATGTAATACGGTATAATGATTTGGTTGATTGCATTCCATAATGAAGTGATACAATATAAAGGATTACAAGAATATTCTAGAGACGGGCTTGAGCCCAATAACTTATATAGGCTAACACTCTCCCGCAGTCCGAGCGGCGAAATCGCGAAAGCTCGGACCGGAGATTAAAAACTAATAAGCAATAAAGTAAAGCAAATAAATTTGTTGATGAAGACATTCGACAGCAAGCGGAAGCGCATCTTCAAGCAACAAATCGGATAAACCAAAGTATCCGAACCAAATAGGATAAACCAAAGTATCCTGACCAAATGGGATAAACCAAAGTATCCCTTACCAAACAGGATAAACCAAAGTATCTTGACCAAATGGGATAACCCAAAGTATCATCTACAACTAAAACAAACGGGATAACCCAAAGTATCCCCTACACTAAAACAAAGAAAATTACAATTAAAACACAAAAGAAAATATGAGAAAACGAAAGTTGCTTCTAAAACTTTAACCCTCAAAGAACTTTCCGAACAAACGGAGCGTGTTTTTCCCTAGAAAAACATAAAGATCATTTTTTTTTATCATAAAAAAGAAACTAAGATAAAAATAAAAATAATAATGAATAAAACTCATCACAAGTTCCATATTTGATGGTCAACGATGACCGCTAAACAAAGAATGCATGATATAGAGCCATTATTCCTGTACCGGAAGTAAAATCCGACGCCAATAAAATCCTTTATGTTGGGATGTATATGGCAGCCCGATGTATATAATTCACCATTATGCCACCTTAACCAATACACCAGATCCAAAATAAAAGAAAACTAATGGTTGTTGGACAGCTAGTAATCAATTACAGAATCTTGAATATTGCCGATGGTTTAAGCTTTGAAGTAAAAGAATTGTGTCCGGACCGCTGGCCGAAGCCGACGGCCAGAAAAATTAGAGTGGCGGTTGTTTTAGGGTTTTAGAGGATCGTTACCCTCTGATACCATGTAATACGGTATAATGATTTGGTTGATTGCATTCAATAATGAAGTGATACAATATAAAGGATTACAAGAATATTCTAGAGACGGGCTTGAGCCTAATAACTTATATAGGCTAACAGATCAAACCCTTCTTAGTGCAATCCTTGGTAGTTGTTCAGAAATGATACAACCTGTTATCTCGTCTGCTGAGTCATCTTCAGAAGCTTGGGAACGACTTTCTCAAAGCTATGCAAACTCCTCACGAAGCAGAATCATTTCACTCAAAGCTAAACTTGCTAGTACTCCCAAAGGAAACAAACCAATTGCTGAGTTTCTAAATGAAATGCGATCCATTGCTGATGAATTGGCTCTCACTCAAAATCCCATAAGTGAAGAAGACCTGGTTGTTCATATCATCACTCAACTAGGCGATGAGTTCAACTCTATTGTTGCAGCCATAAAGGTTCGTGAATCACCTATTACATATGCAGAGTTATTTGAAAAACTCACTGATTTTTAAAGGATGATTAAGGAAAAAGATTCAGCGTCTCTTCCAGTTATTCCCACTATCAATGCAACTCAAAGGCATAATTCCAAGGCACCACAATCTCAGAAATCATTTCAAGCATACAACTCTAACAACCGAAAATCTCGCGGTGGTTATGGTAACCGTTCTTATCGTCCATGGCAAAGTCAAAATGGTAATCGCTCCTATCGAGCAGATTTGTCTTGTCAATTTTGTGAAATTTCAGGTCACGCGACATCTGATTGTAGAAAGCTCGCAAGGTTCTTAAGGGAGAACAATATCACTGTTGTGAATTCTGAATCAATGAATGCACAACAAATTCCAGTAGCTAATGCCACCACTGTTTCCTCAGCTGTGCAGCAACCATGGTTATTCGATAGTGGAGCTTCCCATCATGCTACATCCAACTTATCAGCCTTGCAAACATATGCAGACTACGGAGGACCAGACGAGATACTCTTGGGTGACGGTAAAAGTCTTTCTATTTCACACATTGGTCAAACAAAAATTAATACATCTCATAGACCACTTTCTCTGTCCGATGTTTTATGCGTTCCAAGTTTAAGACATAATTTGATATCTATAGCAAAATTATGTAAATCTAACCCGGTTTCTGTTGAATTTTTTTTCCTCTCATTTTCTTGTGAAGGATCTTCGCACGAGGGCGTCTCTACTAAGGGGGGAGAACATCGGTGATATTTATTGCACAAATTTTCAACCTCATCCACAAATAAATGCAACCATCAGATACTCATTGTCTGATTGGCATCACAAGCTCGGTCATCCGTCCAACAAAGTTCTTAGCCTAGTTCTTAAGGAAAATGGTTTAAAAGTCAGTTCAGTATCTGATTTTCATTGTAATTCTTGTTCTATCAATAAAAGTCATAAATTACCATTCTCAGTAAACTCTCTTGTGAGTACCGAACCATTGAAACTTATCTATACTGATGTGTGGGGACCAACACGAAAAACAATCGATGGTTTTGAGTATTATATCATCTTTGTTGATCATTACACCAAGTATATTTGGTTATATCCAATGAAGAAAAAAAGGAAAAAAATCTGATACAAATACTCTCTTCCCCCAATTCAAATTGCTAGTGGAAAATTACTTTCAAACCGAGATAAAAGCTATTTTTTCGGACAATGGTGGAGAGTACCAGAAACTCATTCCATTTTTAAGTTCATGTGGAATTTCTCACCTCACATCTCCTCCACACACTCCTGAGCATAACGGCACCGCTGAGAAGCGTCATCGCCATATCGTTGAAACGAGCCTATCTTTACTTCACTTTTCATCTCTTCCATTTCATTACTGGTCATACGCCTTTCAAGCCACTATTTATTTAATAAACCGACTCCCTTCTTCAGTTTTATCTTTTAAATCTCCATTTGAAATGCTATTCCATAAGTTACCAAACTACAGCTCCTTGAAACCTTTTGGTTGTCTATGCTACCCATGGTTACGCCCATATAATACATCTAAGATTCAACCTCGGTCAACTCCATGCATTTTTCTTGGTTATTCGTCATCTAAATCCGCATATAAATGTCTGGACCCTACAACAAATCGCATGTATTTCTCTCGACATGTCAATTTTTTTTGAGAATGTTTTTCCTCTCCAAGGTCGCAATAAATCACACGAGTTCACCAACCTTGTTCGAGATATCTCTGGTGGAGGATCATTACAAGCTAACGACCAACAGAACCCTTCTACTAGTGACTCACCCATATACCCTTCATCACCAACAATTTCATCTCCCACTCCACAACCTTTTCCATCTTTAGATTCACAACCTACTCAAATACCAATAATGGAATCCCATTCACCTAGTCCTTCTCGAAACCAAACACCACAAACTTCTGAAACAGAAACATCATCTACCTCTCCACAAACCAATGATGTTGCATCTCAACAACAAACAATAAATATCCCTCTTACCTCTCCATCTTTCACTCCACCAACAAATTCTTCATCACCACATATCCAGTCCCCTATTGAGCGTCCTGCTCGTGAAAGAAAACGGAATCTGAAATACTTCGGCGATAAGTACATCAATATCATCACTAAGCATCCACTTCCTCCTACATTGGAACCTATGACTGTCAACAAAGGTGTCAAAGAACCTCTGTGGCGATAAGCAATGGATGATGAATTTAATGCTTTACTACGAAATGGAACTTGGGAATTGGTTCCTAAATCATCTCATGTACCAATCGGTTGTAAATGGATCTTCCGCATTAAGCGTAAACCTGATGGCTCTATAGATAAATACAAAGCTCGGCTTGTGGCAAAAGGCTTTTTTCAAGAACATGGACGTGATTATTTTGAGACTTTCAGCCCGGTGTCAAAACCCGTGACTATTCGGGTCATCTTGTGCCTTGCATTATCACACAACTGGCCTTTACGTCAACTCGATGTAAATAATGCATTTTTGCATGGTACACTTGATGAGGCGAAAAATGAACCACTTTTAGGGGGTCATTTAAGCCCGGAATTGACTTTATTTGATCAAATATTACCCTAAATCGTTCCTTTTGTGATTTTAGGTACTTTGGGAGAGAAATCTGGAAAAGGAAGCAATTCGGATGTTTTTAGAGCATAAAAGTGAAGAAAACGCCAAAGTCTTAATTTTCCTTGCTGGGAACAGTAGGTGACGGCGTCAAGAAGGAATTTCTGACGGCGTCAAGAGTAATTTCCATGACGACCCAGTACAGAATTGACGGCGTCACAAGGTAGGGCATCAAGAGTAAAATGCATGACGGCCTGGAAACACATAACACATGACGGCGTCAAAAGTAGATCAAGGCAGTCCGAGAAGTATTTTGGCGGCGAGATGACGGCGTCACAAATTTGTTCTTGACGCCGTCAAACCCTATTTCCTATATATAGTTTTCTAATTTTCACATTAAAGGAGAGAAGTTTTGGAGAAACCCTAAGTACGAACTTGGTACGAATTTTACAGGTTTTTCAAGGGTTCTTAGCCCTTGATCCCTTTCATGTGTAATTGAGATAAGTACTCTTTTAATTCAATCAATATGTCTATGTGTTGGTTGTCTATATCTTGTTCTTGTCTTAATTCTACCATGTTAGGCTAGATCTATCTTGTGTTTGCTTGGATCTAATGAAACCTAGATGTTAATTATGTGTTGATTACTTGTTTATGGTTGTATTGGATGAATGATTTCGATGTTAGGCTTAAGAAAACTGGCAGATCTCCAAATGGTAACATGCTTGAACGTCTTAGGAAACATGAACTGACGTGCACTAGGTTTTATTGATTGTATTTAATGCATGAGTAAATTCTAATGATCCCATGTTAGGAGCTTCTTAGCCGGCTCGACATAGGAGTGAAGTAGGCACTCATAGGATTGGGGAATTAAGTGCGCCACCCCATGAATGGTATTAAGGAATACAATCCGTCATCCACGCAACTATAACAATTAATTAACGTGTAAAAGATATGTAGGGAGTAGTGAAATCTAAGTAAACACATTTTCTCCACTTATTGCTCAAAACCTTAGTATAATTTAGTTTATTTTCATTTTTAGTATTTTATTTTGATTGCATCTTTAGTATTGGGTTAGTTGACTAGCAACTAATTCCGCCCAAATCCTTCAAACCCGAGATTTTTACTTGCTTTCTAAAAAATAGAAAAATACAAAAAATAATCATCCCTCATCTTTAGAACTAGTATTTAGGTTTTCTAATCCTAGCGACACTATTCCTAGCTGAACGATCAATCCCCCGGTACTTGTCACTATACTATACTACAACGATCAGGTACATTGCCTGGTGGGGGTTGTAAGCTTCTCAAGATCCCTTGAGAGGTAAAGCCTGGTGCGATTCCCACGTATCAAGTTTTTGGCGCCGCAGCCCGGGGAATAGTTATTGTCTAGGTTAGAATCTCTTTTTATTAGGTCTACTTGCTAGATTCCTTTCTAGTAAGATTTTATTTTTATTTTTAGGATTTCTTTAGTCTATCTTATTTCTTTGTGTTTTTGTTCGTAACTCTTCACCACCCGACATCATGGACAACGGGAACATCTTTGAACCCGTCATCCCACCACAACAAAACCCACCACTAGAACCTCTTAGGCCCCGAACCTTAGGAGAGTATTCCCGACCCAGCCACCAAGGCTACCGAAACACCATTGAGCTCACCGGAGCCAATGTGACCCCCTTGCGATCCGACACCATCCGGTTGGTGCAAAGCGGATGTGCATTCCATGGACTTCGTTCCGAAGATCCAAACCAACATCTTAATGACTTCCTCAAAATCGTAGATTCCATAGACCTAGATGTTGAAACTAGAGAGACAACCCGATTACGCCTATTCCAATTCTCTCTACGGGATCAAGCTAGTCAATGGCTTGAGCGTTTATCCGCGGGATCCATCACCACATGGGATGATCTCACCACTCGTTTCCTTGCTCAATTTTTCCCATCAGGAAGAACTACTAAGCTTAGAAATGACATCTTGATGTTCCAACAACGTCAAAATGAATCTCTTTATGAAGCATGGACTCGTTTCAAGGACTTACTCCAAAAAGTCCCTCATCATAGCATAGATCTTTGGCTCCAAGTCCAAATCTTTTATGACCATATCGATCTCTCCACGAGGCGAGCCATTGACCAATCGGCCGGTGGTAAGCTACGTGATCTAAGTGCGGAACAATCATGGGAACTCATAAAAGATCTTGCTCTCTATGACAACGAAAGTTGGAATGATCCCCGTGATTTGAACAAAACGGTCAAGGCAATATCTTTGCCTTCGAACAATTCTAGCACTCCCGACCGTAGGATCATGGAACTTGAGGACCAAGTCAAGTTTCTCATGAAATCTTACGAAGCTCCTAAGCCTTCAAGCCAAGTGAACAAAATCACTTCTTCATGCGAATTATGTAGTGGTCCCCACGACACTCGTGATTGTGTGGAACTCCCCGGAACAGCTTTTGCGGACTACGCATCCACGCGTACCGACGAAGCGGGAGATAAGTGGTACACTTTCAAGCCCGAGCCAAACCCTTACGGTGATTCATACAACCCCTCTTGGAAAAATCACCCAAACCTTAGGTGGAAATAAAATCAACCCAATTCTTCCAATCCGCCTAACCATTACCAACCAAACGGTCCACCCTCCAACCGTACTTTCAACAACAATCCTTCTAACAACTATGGTAGTACCAACAATCTTGAAGGATTGATGTCTAAGTTCATGGCATCTCAAGAAGCTCGCATATCTAAGTTTGAAGCCGATTTCAAACAAAAGCAAAGCGAGATGACCACTAAAATTGACGCATTGTTGAAAGTTCTCAATGACCGAGAAATGGGAGCACTCCCAAGCGACACGGTCAAGAATCCGAAACTAAACGTTAATTCCGTATCTTCAGTTTCGTCACCCACTTCGTGTCCACAATACTACTCGGTTAAATCAACGAGCACGTGTTTCAAACAAAACCAAATTCTTCAAAAGGACCAATCAAGTAAAACACCCGATATAGAACCGGTCAAAAGTATAGTTGAAACACCTCCTACGCAAGACCTTGACGATGAATTCAAAGAACTTCACCTTGAACGCCCCGTCATTGATGTCTTAGCGCGTGCTCCTTACTATAGTGCCCTCCTAGAGAAATATGAGAAGTTTAAACTAGGTAAAAATGGGACCGCCTTCGTTCAAAACAAGTTGCCTAAAAAGCTTGATGATCCGGGTATATTAGTTTTGCCTTGTAAGATAGGAAGATCCGAAGCTTTCGACACACTAGCCGATTTAGGGTCAAGCCTCAACTTGATTCCCTTATCCTTATTCACCGCTCTTAAGCTAGGAAAGTTAGAGGAAACGGAGGTATTGATAGGGCTAGCGGATGGGAGTATTGCCCACCCGGTTGGAATGATTAAGGATGTAGTTGTTCACATAGGAAAGTTAACTATATTAGCGGATTTTCACGTCCTAGACATGGTTAGTGACACTACATGCCCATTATTGGTAGGAAGAGGATTTTTAGCAACCGCTAGCGCCATGATATATTGTAAGGAGTCTAAGATAGCGGTAGGTGAAGGCGATACTTGGTCGGTGTACGATGTAAAGAAGCATAGTTATGATTGTGATGATGAACCGACATCGCATTGGGTAGAGATGAATAGGAGACCATCTAGATATGGACCTTGGATAGAAAGGAACTTCATAGGACCTCAATGCCCATTTTATCTAAAGAAAGATTTCGTTGAAAAGACACATTCGGTAGAACAACTCATAGCTAGAGATAAAGAGCTAGATCCCTTTGAGGACCCCTTAGTCTTTAGGAAGATGATTGAGTTCTTAAGCGTAATGCCTATTAACATAGAGATGAATAAGTGGAAAAGAGAGGGAGACAAGTGTAAATGGAGGTGGGACAAGCCACCTAAAGAAGGTGACGGATCATGGCATATGAGGATGACTTTGTATGATCCGGATGGAGAAAAGTTTGAAAGGTCATACCATACTAAGAAAACCGATAGGAAGTTGAAACCTAAATTCGATCCCAAGGATGTCCTCAATGAGGAACTCACCCGTATCACGTAGTAACCCATGACCTTGAGTCTAGCTACAAGACTCGTAAATAAAGAAAAGCGCTTCTAGGGAGGCAACCCATGTTTTGTGTGATTTTATTTTGCTATTTGCTTCTGTATGCATGCTTTATTTTTATTGTTGGTAGATCATGTTTCTCAATTAAATAGTGGAAATACTTTACTTTGTTGTTTTGGCCTAGTCTTAACTCCACCTAAAAGTATTTTTGCAAAAGATAAGTGTAAGGGGAAACCCCAAATATGTTTTTAAGAAACAAACCGATCATGATTCTCCACAATATTAAATGAACATGTGTATTCGTATTTGTTAGAGTCAAATGCTTGTATTGAGTCATAATGAAGTTTTGCAGTATTTTTCCAGGAAGTAGGACCAAGTTTTTCCAGAAATTTTCCGGAAACTTAACATAAGAATTTCTGCAGGTCACTTCTGACGGCGTCACGAGTTAACTCTTGATGGCGTCACGTGTAAAAATCTGGAAATTTTACCGGTTTTGTTTTTCTAACGGAGTCTTATGGTTTTTGTGAATTATTAAGTTTTATAATCTCCAGGAAATCTGCAAACTTCATTCCACAAGCATTATATCTTATCTCGTTTTCTAGGATTTAGTAACTTATATAGGATGCTGCCGATTTTATGCGAGGTTGTCTTGTCTATTTTCTCAGGATTCACAGGTTATGTATGACAAGAAGATGATTTATATTCTGGAAGGGAAGCTTTGATTGTTCATTTTCTTGGAGGAATATTTAACCTGGCCACCTTATTACCCATACCGAGCGAATCATGGGAGTATTTGATTTCATTCTTTTTACTTTTTCACTTTTACATTCTTTACTTGAACATTGGGGACAATGTTCATCTTAAGTGTAAGGGGAGGGTAAAATGATGATACCTTACATATGCACTTTCGCTTGAGTTTGTTTTGTTTGATAGTAGATGTGTAATAAAACTATGAGAAATACTTGTTAGTGCAATTTTAGCGCCAAATTTAATTTTTTTTACAACATTTAGGAGTGAAACTTTAGTCATAGCAAGCGTCTCATGGATAGGAGATTGTATGACTAGCACAAAACCGTATATTCAGAAAAATTTTCCACCCAAATATGTGAGGTTCGCCTTTAGATTTGATAGGAAAAGCATTTACTATTAGTGCTTATGAGTGTACCGGTAGTATTTAGATTCTAGAACTTGCGTTAGTGATGCATTCCGAGACCGCTAGTGAGACTACATTCGTGTAGTAGGATTTACTACATGATAAGAGGCATTAGGATCACCCTTGTGTTAAACCCGTATCATAATTACTTGACCATTTAAGTCATATTACTTGGCTAGTTAAGTCAACTAAATTTTCCCACACCCTTAGCGTTGTACTCATTTTTAGTACACGAAACCCCTAGTACACCCCTCTGAGCCTATCCTTTCGTTTCTAACTTTAAGCATTTTACTTAAAGGAAGAATTTGTTACACCCCACTTAAATGTACAACCAAATCGCCTTAGCCTTCCGTGTATGCGCTCATCTTTAGTGCATTATTGTTATTTGTTAAACCCTAAGTTAACTATCTAATTGATTACATGGCTGCTAAGTCGAGTCATATCCTTGTACATATTGTTTTGGGACGATTGGGACTCATGGGTAAAGTACTTATTTATGGAGTAATGGGGAAGAACATCATATATTACCCCCATATGTGCATTAATCTTAAAAGTACTCCAAGTGTTTTGATTTTCTTAATTCGAGTCATTAGATTAGTTTATTGTAAAGTATGTAAAGATTCAAGTGTAAGGGGAATGTTCATTCCCTATGATGTATTATTTTGGATGGTAGGGTAAGAGTGTATGCAAAAAAAAAAAAAAAAAAAAAAAAAAAAAAAAAAAAAAAAAAAATCGAAAAATCAAGAAAAAGAAAAAAAAAATTGAAAAAGAAAAAGAGAAAAAACATACGGACTACCATCCCTTTTCATTCTATGTTCATTTTATATTTTTTGTTATTTTTCATTTATTAGCTTAAGTCGAGTCTAGTCTTGGCTTAGCAACGCCTTATGTACATGTAATTAACCAAGATTGTTAGCTCGCCACCAGTAAAAACTTCCTTTATCCAACAAAACCGTGTATTTCATATCCCTACACCTAACGTTACAACCCTTTAAAAGACCTCTTTGATAGTTTATTCTAGGTGCTTACGCCATGTGGTGGAGGTTTGATCCTTTCCCAAGCCTATGGTAATCTATTTTGCTATGACAGGTAGTGAGAGATATCTTCCGTTTCCATATTGTAATTTATACTTTATTACACCCGAGAGATGTGAGTATCTAAACACTATTTGTGAGGTGCTTGTGTATGACCTCCGTGCTTGTCTTTGGTCTTTAGTGGAATGATTATTTGTTGTAATTACTTTTATATTAGTGTTAAATGACCCCTAACTTGTATTTTGACTAGAATAAAAGCGCATTTGCTTGAGGACAAGCAAATCTCAAGTGTAAGGGTATATGATGAGGCGAAAAATGAACCACTTTTAGGGGGTCATTTAAGCCCGGAATTGACTTTATTTGATCAAATATTACCCTAAATCGTTCCTTTTGTGATTTTAGGTACTTTGGGAGAGAAATCTGGAAAAGGAAGCAATTCGGACGTTTTTAGAGCATAAAAGTGAAGAAAACGCCAAAGTCTTAATTTTCTTTGCTGGGAACAGTAGGTGACGGCGTCAAGAAGGAATTTCTGATGGTGTCAAGAGTAATTTCCATGACGACCCAGTACAGAATTGACGACGTCACAAGGTAGGGCGTCAAGAGTAAAATGCATGACGGCCTGGAAACACATAACACATGACGGCGTCAAAAGTAGATCAAGGCAGTCCGAGAAGTATTTTGGCGGCGAGATGACGGCATCACAAATTTGTTCTTGACGCCGTCAGACCCTATTTCCTATATATAGTTTTCTAATTTTCACATTAAAGGAGAGACGTTTTGGAGAAACCCTAAGTACGAACTTGGTACGAATTTTACAGGTTTTTCAAGGGTTCTTAGCCCTTGATCCCTTTCATGTGTAATTGAGATAAGTACTCTATTAATTCAATCAATATGTCTATGTGTTGGTTGTCTATATCTTGTTCTTGTCTTAATTCTACCATGTTAGGCTAGATCTATCTTGTGTTTTCTTGGATCTAATGAAACCTAGATGTTAATTCTGTGTTGATTACTTGTTTATGGTTGTATTGGATGAATGATTTCGATGTTAGGCTTAAGAAAACTGGCAGATCTCCAAATGGTAACATGCTTGAACGTCTTAGGAAACATGAACTGACGTGCACTAGGTTTTATTGGTTGTATTTAATGCATGAGTAAATTCTAATGATCCCATGTTAGGAGCTTCTTAGCCGGCTCGACATAGGAGTGAAGTAGGCACTCATAGGATTGGGGAATTAAGTGCGCCACCCCATGAATGGTATTAAGGAATACAATCTGTCATCCACGCAACTATAACAAGTAATTAACGTGTAAAAGATATCTAGGGAGTAGTGAAATCTAAGTAAACACATTTTCTCCACTTATTGCTCACAACCTTAGTATAATTTAGTTTATTTTTATTTTTAGTATTTTATTTTGATTGCATCTTTAGTATTGGGTTAGTTGACTAGCAACTAATTCCGCCCAAATCCTTCAAACCCGAGATTTTTACTTGCTTTCTAAAAAATATAAAAATACAAAAAATAATCATCCCTCATCTTTAGAACTAGTATTTAGGTTTTCTAATCCTAGCGACACTATTCCTAGCTGAACGATCAATCCCCCAGTACTTGTCACTATACTATACTACAACGATCAGGTACACTGCCTGGTGGGGGTTGTAAGCTTCTCAAGATCCCTTGAGAGGTAAAGCCTGGTGCGATTCCCACGTATCAACACTACATGAAGATGTTTATATGATTCAACCACCAGGATATATACATCCTCAGTTCCCTAATCACATTTGCAATCTTCGAAAGGCATTGTATGGTCTCAAACAGGCCCCACGCGCTTGGTACAATGAATTGAAAACTTTTTTAGTTGCTTATGGCTTTCGCAAATCACTTGCTGATGCTTACTTGTTTATTTACAATCAAGATGGTGTCACTGCATATTTTCTGGTGTATGTCGATGATATAATTCTCACAGGGAACAATTCAAAATTCTTGGATGAGTTTGTTAAAAAGCTGGCCACTAGGTTCTCAATAAAGGATTTAGGTTCCTTACATCAGTTCTTAGGAGTGGAGGTCATATCCACTACATCAGGTTTGTTTCTCTCTCAACATCGACATATAGCAGATTTACTATCTCGATTTAAGATGAGTGGTGCCAAAGAAGTTGCTACACCCCTGAATTCCACAGAAGCATTATCATTTATTGATGGCTCTCCTAATGTTGATGTATCATCTTATCGAAGTATTGTTGGATCACTCCAATATTTGGCCATTACTCGACCTGATGTATCCTTTGCTGTCAATAAGTTATCTGAGTTCATGCATGCACCCACACAACTACACCTTCAAGCCTTAAAAAGAGTGTTGCGTGATGAGTGCTCAAACACTCATCATTTTTGTCGTATTTGAACTGCCAAAACATCCAAAAACACTCAAATGTGCATCAAAATATTGAAAATATCCCAGGGATCGTGTTTTATATGTTTTAGATGCAAAATGTTTAAAAACAGATGAAAAACGAGCAAAGTTTGCAAAATTGGCAGTTTCAGTCCCTCAACTTTCAAAAATTTGTCAAAATTAGTCCCTGAGCATTTATTTTTGAAGAGAAGTCAACCCAAGGCATTTAAAAGTCAAAAGTTATCAAAAATATTCTTTGGGTGAAATATTTCAAAAATTTGCAAGATTGGTCCCTAAAGTTTCAAAATTAACAAAAATGGTCCAAGGGAATTTCAAAAATGGAAAAATCAATAAAGGCCCTTTGGTATATGAAACTTGGTAGGAATCACCCTTGAAAAGAACTTTGGAAGATTGGCACATCAGGCCCCTAACTTTCGGCAAATGTACAAAATTGGTCCTTGTGAAATTATAACTACAAACCAAACGGGCCAAGGTACTTTACACCCTAAATCCAAAATCCAAATTACAACACAACCTAATCCTTAACCACACCAGTCCACCTTCACTCCCCACTTTTACACTAATAAAAAAAAAGGTCAAACTCCAAGGTCAAACCCTCATTCCTCCCAACCCGTGACCCTGCTAATGGTACTATCCCCCATCATCACACCTCCACCTCTGCCACACTCAAACCCCCTCCACAATCAATACCTACACCCAACAGTTGCCTAAACCCAATAATTCAATCCTATATACAAGTTATCAGAGATGTAGCTGTAAAGCATTTTGGCGCCAAGACACTTCAAGGGTCAGGATTGGATTTACTCATCCAATGCTTGATAATTTTGCTGGGAAAAGACAGAGAGGGCACCAAAACCCTAATTAGGAGCTATAAAAGGACCAAGGATGCTGAGAAGAGGGAGAGTAGTTTTTAGCTTAATATTAGTTAAGTTATTTTATGTAAAAAAAAACTTCAAGTTCTTAGTTGTATTTCCAGTTGTAACTTATTATTCTTAGCTTAATATAAGTTTTCAGTAATCATTTCAAACTCTTGTTTCCATTTTCAGTTTATGCCATTTCCCCTGAAATCTCAATTTCATTTTATACTGTCACATGTTGTTGTTTAATGATCATTTAAGCTCCATTCAGTTCATTAGTAAGCTTTTATAAGTTTTCAAAGCTTTTAAATAAGTCTCATTCAGTTTAACCAAAAATATCAAAAATTTCAAATAAATTAGTAGAAAATGAAAAATTCAATAGAAAAGAAGCTGCAAGCATGGAGCAGGATAAAGAATGGATGGTCCTTGGTATTAGTACCTCATGGGAGGTTTTAGGAAGTGATCTTGAGTCCTTGGTTCATTGTTCTGTGCATTGGAAGCCTTTGTAAGCTATTTTCTCAAATTTTGTATTTCTACTGTTTAAGTGCTTATCATTGCTTATTCTGTTTCCTTATGCTTATTTGGTGCTTACTAGTTGGATTATTTCTTAATACTAGTTGTTTGCTCATTAAAAACCTAAGTTACTCATTATTAAGTTTTCACTGTCACACTTAGCTTTTCTAGTTATAACATGGTTTAGTGTTTACTTCTGCACAAATTTAGCTTCAACAGGTGTCAAATAGTTTGTTAGATCATCAAGAATAAGTAGCATAGCTTGAATCAGTGTTATACTCTAAAAATCATTAAAATCAGTTTGATGAAGGGGTGTTTGGTGCTGCTGAGATTTGGATCTCAGAGGGAATTGTGGTGATTGTTCTTGATTCCAACATACTAGTGTAAGTTTAAATAGGTTGTTGTAATCAATAAATACTGTCACATTTGTCATAAAGTCAAAATTAGCTTGAATCTCATATAACTGTTAGGGGTTAGTGTGTCCAATTCATCATTTTAGCTTAAAATTTTGTTAAATTACTTGAATTAGTCTAATATTAAGTTAAAACATCTCAAGTAATCATCTAGATTCTGTAAAAGTTCATTAAAGTCAACTGTGGTACAAAAAAATAAAAAGTCAAAAGTACATATTGTGCAGAAAGTCATTAATTGTGAGATTTTTCATGAATTTTGTAAGTTGATTTGGGATTTGAAATTTCTTGTGATTAAAATCTACCACCTAAGCTACAAAAATCTGTAATCACCTTATTTTTTCGATTTTTTATTTGGCTTGTGCATAAGCTCAAAGTGAGCCCTTCAGGCCTGTTCTGCCCTGCACCTAGTAAACTCACTTTTGACCCGTTTTTCTTTTGTCCATTACATGCTCAATTCTTGAGCATTTGGTTTGGTTTTTAGTGTTTTGGAAAGTTTGTTAAGTTTTCTTGTTAGATCAATGCTTTTTAAGGAATGAGAAGCTCATTTTCTTGCTTATTTTTAGCCTCCCAAGTCACCCCCATTTCCACTATTTCTGCTGGTGCATCAGCAGCTGAGCTGTGCTTATTTGGTTTTTGATTCTCCTTGATCATTGCTTGTTAGTTGTTGTTTTTTTCAGCTTATTAGTGTTGTTTGTGATTGAGATTAATTGCTTTTGGCATTGGTTAATGCCCTACTGCTTATTTGACTCAACTGCTTAGTTCAATGCTCACTTTGTGCTCAGTCTCACTCACCCAAGTTCAAGCCATCCCATAGAGCTTATTAGTGGGCTTTTGAATCTGAGCCCTGGTTCATTTGGAAGCCTACCAGTCCATATTTTCAGATTACCATCTTATTTGGACCTCTGATCAGTTCTGTGGGCCCCACATGGGCTGCACCTTGCCCTTTTGGCTTGCTTGAACCTAAGTGTGATTTGGATTTGCTTATTAGCTTATTTAAGCTCATCAGTGTATCCATTTCTTGTTTTAGATCATTTCTAGTTTACTCAAGTCATTTGCAGCTTATTTTCATGGTGTGGGACCTTGCATAACTTATTTGAGCTTAATATCTTCATTTTCAAGCCAAAAGCTCACTATTGAGTTTTTTAGCAGTCACACAGCTTATTTTTGAGTTCCACAAAAGTTGTTTTCATAAAAGTTGCCTTAAATCAGTAGTGTAATACTTTTGTAAACTAAAATTCAGAAAATCATCAATTTAAATTAAGTGATAGCTTCTATTTAAGCCCTTTTGGCTTATTTTTTGCTTATTTATAAGCAATCTCTGATTTTAATTTTTTCTTAGGCTTCTTATAACCTGTAGGATTTTTAGTAATTTTCTCAGATTTTTCTTTTGTCATTTAGTATTTTTTATAATTTAAATTAGTTTAAATTAATTAAATAATTAGTTTTTAATTAGTAATAATTAATTAAAAAGTAGGAAAAATTTATTTTCTGTTTTAAAATTAGTTTTATAATATTTTAGATTTTTCTAAATTTAATTTTTATTTTTCTAGTTAAAATTTATAAGTTTAGTATAATTTAGGTAATGAAAAAGTAATTAATAATTAGTAATTAATTAGTAGTAATTAATTAAATAGTGTAAAAATTAATTTTCTTTTTCCTAAAATTTTCTTATATCATTAGGATTGTAAAAATATAATTTTCATATCCGTAGGATTTTATTTGCTCCCGTTTCACTTTTTATTTTGCGCGTTCGCGTTTATTTTAAATTCAAACGCGCGTTTTAGAATTAAATCACGTTTTTAGTTTATCTGATCATCAGTAATTGTTCATATAGTGTTTCTAAGTTATTTTCATTCCTAATCTTGTAGTGTAATCATAATAATCAAAATCCTAATCCTGTTAAATCACCCGATCATTTAAAACGTTCTCAAATTCAATTGCACGCCTCGTCGGGACATAACGACCCGGGGATTCTCTATACTCCTTGGTTAGTTGGTCTGAGACGTTTGACTTAGTTGACCATTCACTTGGTTGATTTAGTTGACTGTTCAGGACCAATCATTGCGTTACTTGAAAGGCACAATACACCATGGGTTGTTTCTTAAACGTGCTTCTCCTATTACTCTTACAGCCTTCTCCGATTCAGATTGGGGTGGTATTCGGGATAATGGACGCTCAACTACTGTGTATATTTTATATCTGGGTTACAATATTATCTCATGGTGATCGGCCTGACAAAAATCTGTTTCTCGTTCATCAACCGAAGCCGAGTACAAAGCTTTAGCAAATGTAACTACTGAGATTATAAGGGTTCAGAACTTATTACATGAGCTGGGAATTACTCTTAGACAGCCTCCTACCTTGTTCTGTGATAACACAGGTGCAACGTACTTATGTGGCAATCCAGTCAATCACTCCCGTATGAAACACTTAGCTCTCGACTATCACTTTGTTCGTGAGCGTGTTACTGCAGGATCACTACGTGTTCTTCATGTTAACTCCAAAGATCAGCTAGCTGATATGCTTACAAAGCCATAGGTCGTGGGCCAAAAGTTTTTTATAGATCCAACTTTTACCATATAACCCATCAAACAATCTTAGCCACTCATTTTTTTTTATCAAAATAAAAAAATAAACCTCCACCCTTTTTTTAAAACTTAAATATTTCGCAAACCGTAAATCGTCAAGCTACAAAAAAAAAAAAAAAAAAAAAAAAAAAAAAAAAAAAAAAATACCATTGCGACGAGAATTAAATTATCTTTCTATAGACATGCATTGTTATATACTTTCGACGAACTTTTTTTTTCGATGAACTTTTTTTTTTCGACCAGAAAAATCATATATAATTTGTAAGAATCATATATGATTCGATTTTAACAAATCATATATGATTCTTACGAATCATATATGATTCATAAGAATCGAATCATATATAATTTTTTACGAATCATATATGATTCTTTCTGGGTGGAAATAAAAAAAAAGTTTGTCGAAAGTATATAACAATGCATATCTATAGAAAGATCATTTAATTCTCGTCGTGATGGTTTTTTTTTTGTAGCTAGAAGATTTATCGTTTGCAAGATATGTTGTTTTGAAAAAAAAATGTGAAAAATATAAATGGATGGCTATGATTGGTTGATAGGTTCTATGACATGTATGGGTTACTCATGGATCTCAACTCTAGGTCGTGGTCAATTCATTCATTTCGCGGGGGCGTATTAAGGATAAGCATAAGTGACTAGTTTAAAACTTTAGAATATTCTAATCTTATCAACTCATTGTTGTTGTAACTGTATCCCCTATATTTGTGTAGCTCGATAAGCATAAGTGACTAGTTTAAAACTTTAGAATATTCTAATCTTATCAACTCATTGTTGTTTGTCTCAAGTAACAATGAATTATCTAGGTTTAAACAACTTTTCAATGACACTTTCTATTGATGTGGACATGTAAGTTGACTATTTTGGGTTATGGAATTCAACTTATTGACTTACCTCAATTGTTTGATTAGTTATACTTCGTTTAAAGAAAAGGAAAAGAAAAACCTTAATGTCACTATACAGGAAATTTCAATTCCCTTTTACAAGGATTTGATTATAATAAATGAATAAAAATGTTCTATAATTTCAGTATAAATACAGCTTAGCAAGCATGTAAATGTACTTCAAGATTTAACAAAATCTTTCAACTGGCATTTAAACTCTCTTTTGCTTTATCTTTAATTTTCTTTCTTGTTTTCTTAGTTCTGCCTGCCTTTTCACATTTACCACACCCTCACTTAATTAACCCAAACGGGTTAGTTAATAACACATATTCGTGACCTTATGGGTTCTTAAAAAACCTGCAAGGGTGTCGAAAGGGAGAGGAAGTAGAAGGCATTCATAACCTTAAACTATATCTTAGTCATTACGGATACCTAAATTACCAAACTAACCCTAATATCACCGACCCTAAGAAAGATCAATTTGATGAGGACCTTGAGGTAGCCCTCAAGTCGTACCAAGTCTTTTACCAACTCAATGCCACTGGGATGCTGGATGCGCCAACATTGTCCATGATGCTCATGCCTCGTTGTGGGATTCCTGATAACGAAGGCCAACACCATAGCAATGGCCCGTTGCACATAGTCTCACATTATTCATTCTTTCGAGGTAGACCAAAATGGCCCAGGTCAAAAAGGCGTCTAACCTATGGTTTTGGACCACGTTACCCTACTCGATTCATGCCTCCGGTAGCAAGAGCTTTTAGAAAATGGACCACTGCCTCTCGTTATTTTTCATTTTCAAGAGCTAGAACTTACGCACGTGCTGACCTAAAGATTAGTTTTCAGCGTCGAGACCTGGAGATGTGAGACCATTTAGTGGTCCCCGTGGAGCGTTGGCACATGCTTTTGCACCTACAGACGGAAGACTCCATTTTAATGTAGAACAAGCATGGGTTGTTGGAGCAGTACCAAATGCTTTTGATATCGAGTCTGTGGCGTTACACGAAATAGGACACCTTCTTGGGCTTAATCATAGCAGTGTCCAAAATGCAATAATGTGGTCAGTGCTTAACTCAGGAGTAACAAAAGGTTTGAATTCAGATGACATTCGAGGGATCAGGGCTCTATATCGTAGTTAATTTGTTCTACATACAGAAATACAATGGGTATAGTAATTGTTGTGTTTATACAAGTATTTTGGTGTGCATGCAAAAATAGAGGAAAATAAATGATTAATTGATTATTATTGCCAAGGCTATACTTGGTAATAGTGTCTGAAATATGGATGGTGTGTGTGTATGATGGTTGAGATTCTTGTGAAGTACTGTACTTGGTTCTATTTGAAATGCAATATTGTATGTATAATAATGTGTAATAAAAATTTGTTTCTTGTTTATTTGTTTGTCTTTCTTTCACAATTTATAATACACTAGCATGGTACCCGCGCTTTGCAGCGGCGGGTACCCTGAAATAAAAATTTTCAATGAAATTAATAAAAATGTCACGGGATGTCATTCCGACACCTAAATTTGCTTGGTCACAACTTTGTGTATCGAGTCGAGTTTTATTGAGTCGAGTCTTGGTCACAGGTTCATGTCTAGGTTAAGATGGAGGGTTGTACATTGTGTTTAAATGATTGTAATATTGGGTGTATGAGTGTTTTTAATGCTATTAATTTATAACTAGACGAATACCCGTGCATAACAACGGGATTTTATAGCGGCATTTAATTATAATGATATTTTGGTTAAGTGGTTTGTGTAACCAAAATATCACTATAACTATCTGCCGCTATAAAATTTCGTTTCTATGTACAGCTACTCATCTAGTATTTAAAAATTTATTTTTATATACGTGTGTATTCATTCTTAAGTTGACAAAACAATTTTACATTTTTACAATTTTTTTGAAACCCGGGTCGACACAGCCGGGTTAACCAGTTCCAGCCAAAAAAACGGGTCAAAACAACCCGGGTTTTTAAAACCGGGTTAACCGGTGTGACCCGCCGGGTTTTGAGTGACCCGGGTCAACCCGGTTCTCGAAACCCGGCCGGGTTTCATTTTTTCAAAAAAAATTAATAAAAACCCGGGTTGACCCGGTGGTCGAACCGGTTGACCCGGCGATCAAACCGGTTGACCCGGTAAAAAAATAAAATAAAAATAAATTGAAAATCGGGTTGACCCGGCGGTCCAACCGGTTGATCCGGTGCCCGGTGACTCGACCGGGTCGATTTCGAACCCGGTTTTCAAAACATTGCATTTTTATGTTTTCATTTATTAATTATTTATTTAACTTTCCATGTTTTTAAGTTGACAAAAAAAAAATTGAATGTGTAATGTAAGTTTCCATGTTTTCATTTAAGTTTTGATTAAGTTTTAAATGATAAATATTAAGGAATGTTAAATGCATTAATTAAGGGTAATTTAGGCAAAACATTAATTCAAGTTTTTCACTTTTCACTTCTTGACTTTTTGACCATTTACTCTTTATAAATAGTATAGATGAGGGTTGTACATTGTGTTTAAATGATTGTAATATTGAGTGTAGGGATGTTTTTAATGTTATTAACGTAGAATGAGAGTTGTACATTGTGTTTAAATGATTGTAATATTGGATGTAGGGGTGTTTTTAATGCTATTAATGTAGAATGAGGGTTGTACATTGTATTTAAATAATTGTAATATTGGGTGTAGGAGTGTTTTTAATACTATTAATGTAGAATTCTAAGAAAAGTGATCTGAATTTCGATTCATGCTAGTTTTTGTTGTACACAATGCCTTGGTTGTTGTAATTATGAAAATTGCTTGCTTTAAAGTGTTGTAAACAATGCATCATTTTGTGTACATCTAAATTTTTTGGAGAGATAATCCTTCCTTTATTATAAATAGTATAGATATAAAAAGAAAACTCATTTATTAAAACTTAAAAATTTAAAAATAAGTAATTTTGTCATATTAAAATACTCTTATTTATAAAAGAAATTCAAGTATTAAATAGTTTAATACTTAATTATAAAAGCAAGTTACATTTATAAATTTACATTAGTATACATCTCCGTTATGTGAGAGTAATCTTTTAAAGATCATTTGAGGACCAAATTTTTTTTACATACCGAGGGACTAATTTTCACCCTCCATCTTTATTTGATCTAATGGATGAGATTAATCCAACAATTTAAAAAACCCATTTTCATCATTTTTTTTCAAATATTAATATCTTTCACACCGTTAATTGTTAAGCGAAAAAAAACATACCGTTACGACGAGCATTTAATTATCTTTCTATAGATAGGCTAATTGATATATTTTCGACAATTTTTTTTTTTGTTTTTTTCACGTTTTTTTCGTGGCCGAAAAAATCATATATGATATTATATATCATATCATATATGATATTACATATCATATATGATATTATATGTAATATCATATATGATATTATATATCATATATGATATGCAATATCATATATGATTTTTTTTCGGCCACGAACAAAAAACGTGAAAAAAATGATTTTTTTTTCGAAAGTATATCAAAGTGCCCGTCTATAGAAAGATAATTAAATGCCCGTCGCGATGGTGTAATTATTTTTGCTTAACGATTAACGGTTTAAGAGATATTTAAATTATAAAAAATGGGTGAAATAATAAAATGCTTTTAATCTCAACTATTGATTTCCTTTTTATATGGATGGTGGGGATGTGTCCCTTGATATGTAAGAAATGTTTGGTTTGTAGAATAACTCGACTCAATCTTTTAATATATTAATATATGCGGATACTTGAACTTATTTGCTTCTAAAATTGAAAACTTGACATGACATTAAGAAACTTTATGTTACGGTATTGTCGTCGTATAAGTCCCACACGACGGAGAAAACTTGCTTTACGACTTTGACTATGGACACGACCTTTTGTGACGACGATGCAGTGTCACAAAAGGTATTACAATTTCTTTTTCCAAATACTTTCCTCCAATGATTCTTTTTCTTAGGCAACTTTTAAAAACCAGGAAAAGAAAACCGGTCTTAGGGGCTGTTTCATTTTGACTTAATGTCCTAGATAGAAACAAAATAAGATGAAAATAGGAAAGATGGGTGTTTTTTTATTAACTTATTCAGGACCGAACTCCTGATTGTGAAAGAGAATAAAAAAGAAGGTCTTTCACATCTAGGACACACTCTTCATTACTTCTTTAGAGCAAAGGGTACCATAACTTGAGTTATGAAATAATTCACCGCCATGTCAGCGCCACATATCTCAACACCAAATTACATAACATCAAAAACACTAGAAAATCATAACACCCAATAACACTACTGTTAATACAAATATCGCCTAAAAACGTTATTTATATTTTACGATCTTTGCTAAGTTTTGTTAACGACAAAACGTAAACTTTAGTTTCTAAGTAAAACATAATCTTAGTTTTAAAAACTTGCATAAACTAGACATTTGCTACATTTTACATTTCATAAAACACAACACTTTTTATTTCTTAAAGTAGAAATGTCACATCACATTTATGGCAAGTTTTGTCAATATACATTTATGGAAAGAAAGTGTGTTTGAATAACCATATGTTTGCTTGCAAGTTTTGTGTTTGACTAGGTATAATGAGATGTGACATTGTTTGGTTTGCAAGATTTATTGCAAAATCAACTGCAAGCCCGGCGGAACCCTGGGGGTACACGGGCGGAACCCATCTGAGGGTTCCGCCGTATCCGTCAGGCCTGCAGAAGGTTTTGCTATAAATACTAAGCCACAAGTTTGATTTTTGGCTTATCACTCTACATCATATTTTCACACATTCATTAATTCTTTCATCTAACCCTTTAACATCTCATATGTGAAGTTTCTTTTTGTAGCAAAGAGATTCACGCGTTCATAAAAAGTTACAAGTATTCAACACAACGTTGCAAGACTTGTTAGCTTAGCATTATGTAGACTTGTGTAGTTTACACTTCATTTGATTGTGTATTTTCAGTAGTGATCGGTTAGTATTTTAGTCCTCAAAATACAAAGTGTGACGGGAGTTGTTGTACCCTTGTAAAAGAACTAACGGGATTGGTTTTGTAAAAGAACTCGACATCTAGCTTAGTGTCGGTAAACGTATATAAGCGACGTGTAAGGTTTTCTCCGCCGGTGAAAGGAGCTTGTTGACTAGTGAAAGAAACTCTCGAGTTGGATACTCGGGGCGTGGACGTAGGGCAAGGAAAAAGAGTCCTTGTAGCCGAACCACGATAAATACTCGTGTTATGGTTTGATCGTTTCTTTCATTTACTTGCATGTTATATATTGTGTTTGTGTATATATATCTTTGATCAAACAGAAAGTTTCAAAGTTAATCAAACAAGTTAAAAAGATTTTAAACGGTAAACTATTCAACCCCCTTCTAGTTTTCCACAATTGGCATCAAGAGCTACGTTACTCAAGCTTTTAAAATATATTGTGTTTTAAAACTTGAAACGATCCATGGATTTTAAAAATTACAAAGAAGGGCAATCTATGCAAAGACCACCACTTTTTGAAGCAAATGGTTTTATATATTGGAAAAACCGTTTTGAAACCTACGTGAAATCTAAAGATATAGATTTATGGTATATAATCATTGATGGTGATAATATAGTTACTAATATTAAAGATAATGATCAAAAGAAATTGATTGCTAAAAATAATGAAGCTAAAATGATGCTTTACAATGCTTTGCCTAAGAAAGAATATGAAAGAGTCTTTATGTGTAAAACCGCCAAAGATATTTGGCAATCTTTAATAGTCACTCATCAAGGAAACTCACAAGTTAAAATGATGGTGATAATATAGTTACTAGTCACTCATTGATGGTGATAATATAGTTACTAATATTAAAGATAATGATCAAAAGAAATTGATTGCTAAAAATAATGAAGCTAAAATGATGCTTTACAATGCTTTGCCTAAGAAAGAATATGAAAGAGTCTTTATGTGTAAAACCGCCAAAGATATTTGGCAATCTTTAATAGTCACTCATCAAGGAAACTCACAAGTTAAGGATAACAAAATTGATCTCCTTGTTCAACAATATGAACAATTTGTTATTTCCGAAGATGAGATTATTGATAATGCATTTGCTAGGTTTAACACTATTATTACTTTTCTTAAAGCACTTGATGAATCTTTTTGTAGTAAGAATTTTGTCAGAAAATTCCTTAGAGCACTCCATCCGAAGTGGAGAGAAAAAGTGACGGCAATTGAAGAATCCAAAGATCTTTCAAGCATGTCACTTGACGAGCTAATTGGAAACCTCAAAGTTCATGAAATGGTAATGGAAAAAGATTCGGAACTAGTTAGAGGCAAGAAAGAAAAAGTTAAGTCCATTGCCTTGAAAGCTAGAGTCCAATCAAGTGATGATGAAGAATCTACTTCGGATAGTGATGATGAGGAATATGCTATGGCCGTTAGAGACTTCAAGAAGTTCTTTCGTAGAAGAGGGAAGTTTGTAAGGCAACCTAAAGATGACAAGAAAACATTCCGAAAAGATCGTGATGATAGGAAAGGAAAGGTTGAAAGAAAATGCTATAGGTGTGGAGACACAAGTCATCTTGTAGGAGAATGTCCAAAACCACCCAAGAGCAAACCTCAACAAGCTTTTGTGGGTGGTGCTTGGAGTGACTATGAAGGAGATGACGATGAGCCAAAGAATGATGATATTGCTCTCATGGCTCACAACTCAAATGAGGTACTCTCCGACTCATCTTACTCCTCTATTGATGATGACACCTTACAAAAAGAATATAACAAACTTTGTGAATTGAGCTTAAAAATCATAAACAAAAACAAGTTTTTGAAAACTAAAAAGGAGTTTTTAGAAAATGAAGTTTATGAGTTAAAAGAAAAAGCTAAGAGATTAGAAAAGAGTAAAGGTATTGACACATCTTGCAAATCATGTGAAGAACTTAAAATCGAAGTTGAGAAACTTAAATTACTCAAAATGATCTAATAAAACAAACCACAAAGTTTAAGAAGTTCGATAAGAGCATTTCTTGTGCGGATGAAATTATAAAAATTCAAAAGTCACCCTTTGATAAAACAGGACTAGGATTCATGAAAATAGAAACTTCAAAGGGTCAAACAAAATAAGAAAAGAATGCACAAGAAACTAACAAAACTGCTACAGCAGCCCGCGGAACAGACGGAACCTAATCCAGGGTTCCGCCCGTTGGACCCGAAGGTTCCGCCAAGTTTGCTGCAGCAGTAACACCATCCATATCGGATCGTTCAAAATTTGTTAAAGTTACATATAAAAATGGAACAAAACCTGCCTTTAAAACTGGAGTAGGACTTAGTAAAAATGAATTTAGAGCTAAGACTACTCAACTAAGACCTAAGACTCCAATTCCCAAACGCCCCTTTACAACGAGCAACTTCAACACTCGACCAAACTACCAACATGTTTGGAACCAAAACACTCCTGGACATTACCAAACTCCAAATTACATGTCATGGAACCCTTATGTTCTATTTTCATACTTGGAACAAGTTAATGGTATGCTTAACCAAAATGGACCCATGAGAAATTGGGGACCAAATGTTTGAGTGTTTTTCGTAAAATAGGTGTGCCTCAAAGTTTGTTTGGAACCGGATGAATGGATTACAGATAGCGGTTGTTCAAGGCACATGACGGGTAACAAAAGCCTCTTCACTACTTATCACAAATGTGATGGAGGTAATGTTACGTTTGGTAGTAAAGCTAAGAGCAAAATCATCAGAAAAGGTACAATCTCTCATGACTCCCTTTTTATAGATGATGTAGCTCATGTTGATAACTTAGGTTTTAATCTTCTTAGTATTAGTCAACTTTGTCGTAATAAGTATAATGTTCTTTTTAGTGAAAACGGAAGTAAAATACTTAAAGATGGTATAACCATAGTCAAAGGTGTCCTTAAGAACAACGTATACGTCATGAAGATGGATCCAACAACTAGAGACAAACTTTGTCTTACCTCATTAGATGAATCTTCAACTTTATGGCATAGACGTTTAGGACATGCTAACATGAGTGATGAGTGTGTAAATACTCATCATTTTTATCGTATCTGAACTGCCAAAACATCCAAAAACACCCAAATACGCATCAAAATACACAATTTATCCCAAAAGTGTGTTTTATATGTTTTAGATGCAAAATGTTTAAAAATAAATGAAAAACAAACAAAGTTTGCACAATTGGCAGTTTCAGTCCCTCAAGTTTCAAAAATTGACAAAACTAGTCCCTGGAAGTTTAAAACGAAAGAAAAGTCAACCCAAGGCATGGAAAAGTCAAAAATTATGAAAAAATGATCCTTGGGTAAAAAGTTTGAGAAAATTACAAGTTTGGTCCCTGTACTTTGCAATTTGGCAAAAATGGTCCCTGGGAGTTTTCAAAATGGAAAATGTCAAAAATCACCCATGTACTATTCTCAAATGACAAGTTTGGTCCTTATATTATATTTGGAAAAATTGCCATTTTAGTCCCTAAGTTTTGGGTTAATTGCAAAATAGTCCTTGTGAATAATTTCTACAAACCAAACCGGACCTAAACTTACTACCACTCCTAAAATCCAACTAATAAAACCCAACCTTTTGTGATCCAATCCAGCCCACCTCACATAACAGCCCAATCCAACACCAAACCCACACCTTTTTAAAAATAAAACCAGTCAAAGGTTTGACCCGGTTTGACCATCTCCCACCCCCAAACACACGTGACCTCTGAAACTATCATCATCACCTTCACACCTCTGCTACCCCCCCCCCCCTCAACACTCAACTATCATTACCCTATCCACCCTTGCATCCCACTCCAAACACAACCATCCAAAACAACCTCCCTGGCATCAATAATATCGAGAAGAGGCCAAAAAATACTTTGGGCGCCAAAGAATTTAAACGGATGGGATTGCTTTATCTGATCCTATGGTCAAGAAAGAGTGCTGGGAAGAGTCCAAAGTATGCTCAGAAACCCTAATTGGGCATTATAAAGAAGAGAAGAGGAGCTGAGAAAAGTGTGTTAGATTATTTTTAGTGTAAAATTAGCTTATTGTTCAAGTTCTTGTAATTTTAATTTCAATCAAAAACTCCAGTTGTAATTCATTTCTCTTCTATTAATATAAGTATTTCAGTTGTTCAATTCAATTTCAGTTTACATTTCAATTTTAACATAAATAGAAGAAAATAAAAAAAAATCAAAAAATAAAAATAAGAAAAATGGTGAAGAAGCAAGGAGCAGGATAAATAATGGATGGTCCTTGGTTTTAGTGCCTTGTGGAAGGCTGTAGGTGGTCATTTAGGTCCTTGATTCAGTTTGTTAAGCAGGATTGCACACTGTGAGCTTATTCTTCTGTTTCTCTTTGAGATTGAAGTTAAAGTACTGTGCTATTGCTTCTTTTGTGATCATCTGTGTTGCTTAATATTTCTTGTGTTATATTTAGTAGGTACCATTGCTTAAATAGATTGCTTGTTCATTTGTTTCCTTGTTTCCAAAATTCCTTGTTTTAACTGTCTTGGTGGTAATCTAAGTATAGCTTAGTTAATGGTTGATTTTAGCATCATTTCCTGACCACATCAGTTGTAACTAGTATATTTGAAGTCTAGGAATCTTAATTGTGGAGTAAATCTAAGAAACACTTTGAAATCATCTTAGTTATATCTGTTAAGGGGTGTTTGGTTTAACTGTATCCAATGAGACCTAGTAGCTTTCTTGAGTTGTTTTCTGTTTAAACATGTTAGAATAGACCACATAAGAACATTCAAAGTCTAAAAGTAAGACCTCATTTGCAGAAAAGTCAAAATCTCTTTCAAGGTCTCCACACAGTTATCTGTTGTGGATTTGTGAAATCAAATCAAGTTTTTTATGTTGTAAACTTGTTAAACTCACTTAGTTTAACATCATTTAGTGATAATAAATCAATTTCAATCAATAAATCTCAAACAAACTTCACAAAAGTCAACTGAGGATGTAAACTAAAAAGTCAAAAATCATTTGGAACTCAGAAAAACCAAATCTTCCAAGAATTTTCCTAATTTGTGTGAGTGGATTTAAGCCTTGAAACTTTGTGTAGTAATAATATACCAGCTAAACTTCATAGTCTTAGTGTTTGGTGATTTTTATAATTTTTTCTTATGGATTGTTTTGCCCCTCAAAGTACCCTGCAGGGGGGCTGAGTGCCATGTGCACAGACCATCACCACCACACCACCACCTTTGGTGGTGGATTGTGGCCACCTCAGTGGACCCCATACTCATTGCTTTAGCTTATTGTGTAGCTTAGCAGTCCTAGCCTTCAGATCTTAGCTTATTTTGAACCTTAGTTTAATATTGTATAGCTTATTGGTGGCTTATTTGTGACCTGACCCAGAATCAAATCTGAGCACTCAGTGTATCAACCCAACTTCCAAGAATCACCAAGTGCTCAATAATAAGTCATAAGTCTTGCTTTTTGGCTTATTTGAGAGTTGACCTGTCCAACTTTAAGGTTCAAGTTTCAATTTGGACTCCCTTTCACCTCTGTGGACCCCACAGAGGTCCAAAGGTGCACATTTGGACTGTTTGGTTTTCAGTTTTGACCATGTGCTTATTTGCTATTTCCAGCTTATTGTGAGTGTTTATTTGGTTCCTTTGTGCTTATTTTCAATCATCATCATTAGTAGTGTACTCATGTTTATCTGTGTGGCCTGATTATAGCTTATTCATGATTTGACAAATCCTAATAAGCTTAAATACCACACTGTTAAGCATTTTGGTTAGCACACTGCTTATTAATAAGCTACATCATAATTTCCTTCATTAAAGTTAGTTATTATCAGTAGTAAAACAGTTGTGTAAAAGAAAAATTGGAAAAAGCTAAATTTTTAGAAAGTGATAGCTTCTATTTAAGCTATTTTAGCTTATTTTCTGCTTATTTATAAGCAATCTTCATTTTTAAATTTTTCTTAGGCTTCTTTTTAGTTAAAATAATTTTAGTAATTTTTCCAGATTTTTCCTAGTTCATTTGGTATTTTTAGTAATTAATTTGAGTTCAAAATAATTAAATAATTAGTTTTAATTAATATTAAATAATTAAAAAGTAGAAAAAGTAGGTTTTCTGTTTTAAAAATAGTTTTATAATATTTTATATTTTTCTAAATTTAATTTTCATTTTTCTAGTTAATTTTCATAATTAATTAATAATTAGTGTAATTTAGTTAATTAAAAAGTAATTAGAAATTAGTAATTAATTAATAGTAATTAATTAAATAGTGTAAAAATTATTTTTCTTTTTCTAAAAATTTTCTTAAGTCATTAGGATCATAAAAATATAATTTTCACGTTCGTAGGACTTTATTCGCTCTCGTTTCACTTTTATTTTTGCGCGTTCGCGTTATTTTAATTCAAACGCGCGTTTTTAGGTTAACTCACGTTTCTAGGTAATCTGATCATCCATAATTGTTCCATTAGTGTTTATAAGTCATTTTCAATCATAATCTCGTAGTATAATCACTCAAACCAAATTTCTGATCATCCTGTTAAATCACCCGATCACTTTAAACGTTTTTTGAATACAATTGCTTACCTCGCTGGGACATAACGACCCGGGAATACACTGTACTCCTTGGTTAGTTGGTTTTAGACGTTTGACTAGGTTGACCATTACCTGGGAAACTTAGTTGACCGTTTAGGACAAATCAAAATTTGGCGCCGCTGCCAGGGAGGTAGCTGCGTGTTTAAAACGTTTCTTTGAGATTAGTGATTTTTCATTCGTCATTGTATAAACCCACCACCTTTTTGTAAATTCAAATCATAAAACAAAAACGTCATTAACACTTTTCCTAAAGTGTTAACAACGCCAAAAAAATTCAAAAACAAACAAAACATATCGTTACGTTTTCTATATCGCGTTTCTTTTAAGGTGATTCTTAAAGAGATACGATTTTGGTAAACGAAACGATAACAAAAATATTGTCCAAAAAGTTTTTATCCCTAGTGCATGCGCACTCGTTCACAATCGAAACGAAATCGTCAACTGAAAAACGTAACTGAGTTACGTCCTATTGTTGAGGATCCAGTTCCGAAAATGGACGGTAATCCACTTGACCCACCCATCATAGATGATGCAGCTCCTGATCTCCGAACGATGGAGGAGTTGTGTCAACCCACAATGCTCGGAAGAGGCGGGCCCATTGCCCCTCTCAACATTGCTGCCACTGATTTTGGACTTAAGCATCACATGATACAACAAGTCCAGAATTCGTGCCAATATCATGGCTTACCTGGTGACGATGCAAATAAGCATCTTGATAAATTTCTTACCGTCACCCAAACCATGAAGCAGAATGGTGTCTCCGATGATGCCCTTCGACTATCTCTTTTCCCCTATTCTCTTACCCATCATGCCACTGCATGGTTTGATCGACTTCCTAAGAACTCGATTCACACTTTCAAGGAAATGGTGACAAAATTTTTAGCCAAATACTTTCCACCATCCATGGTTTCCAAGTTACGAAATGACATTAGTAACTTTCGTCAGCATCCCGAAGAGTCTCTATTTAAGGCATGGGAACGCTATAAGCTCTCAATTGATCAGTGTCCTAACCATAACATGTTACTCGTTACCCAAATAGATACTTTCTATAATGGGTTGACCTTGAGACACCGTGATATTCTAAATGCTGCTGCTGGTGGGACCTTTATGAAAAGGCGCCCCGAAGAGTGCTATGATCTCATTGAGAACATGACTGCCCATCATAATTTCTGGGATTCCTCAGCTGAGAGGGAAGAGTCATGTAAGTCTGTCACTCCAGCATCTTCTGAAATAGCGATCCTCACTAAAAAGATGGACGATTTCGCTACGGCTATGTTGAGGATGAACCAAAGTATCCAAAATCAACAAGTCCAAACTCAACAAGCCAAAGTCGTTAGTCAAAATTGTGAAACTTGTGGAGGTCCACATGCTTATTCCGAGTGTCCAGCCACTAGTGGCTACCCTCATGAGGACGTATATGCTGCTCAAGGTTCCTATAATTCGGGAGGTAATAACTCTCAACCGCAAGGGGACCGCAATCTTTTAAGCTATCGTTCTAACAATTTCCTTGGACCTCCCGGATTCAATCAAAACCCTAATGTCCAAAACCGTAACCCGAACCAAAATCAGAATCGAACAAACCAAGGTTACCAAAACCAAGGAAATGTCAATCATAACCAAAACCAAGGTTTCCATCATAACAAAACCAAGGTTTCCAAAATCAAGGAAACTACAATCGAAACCAAGGTCAAAACAACTATCAAGGAAACAATTCTCATGGACATGGCAACCAACATCAGGGAAATTTTCAAAACCACGGTTCTCATCAAAATAACCGTGCTCAAAATTTTCCCAATCAAAATCAAGCCATCACTACTACTACTCAGAATTACCCTAACCAAGCTCCTCCTAACAATACTCAAGCAATTGTTCCAACGGGTCCTTCACATGAGGAGTTGTTGAGGCAATTCATGAAATCTCAGGAGGAAATGAATAGGGTGATGATGACTCAGATCGCTGACCTTGTTAAGAAGTCTTTAAATGATCGACCCTCGGGCTCAGGTAATACTTTACCTAGCAACACGATCGCTAATCCGAGGGACGATGTTAAAGCGATCACAACGAGAAGTGGTGTTTCCTATGATGGACCCAAAGCTTCTACTACCTCTTCTTCTCCTCCCAAGGTAGTAGAGAATGAGCCTGAGGTGACAAAGGACAAGGTGCAATTTACTAGTCCACGAAGTACCGCACACGTCCACCCTCAGGTTGTACCAGAAACCGTACCAAAACCAAGAGTTGTGTTTGAACCACCAACAACTCCTGAAGAGAACCCTAAATCCAAACCTTCACTACCATATCCATCTCGGTTACAAGACCAAAAGCTCCGCGAAAAAGTAAATCATCAAATGGAAAAGTTCTTTCAAATTTTCCGAGATATTCATTTTGATATCAGCTTCGCAGATGCTCTCCTTTTGATGCCTAAATTCGCATCGACAATCAAAAATCTGTTGAACAATAAAGAGAAGCTATTTGAAATGGCACGAACTCCACTCAATGAGAACTGCTCTGCGGTTCTTTTGAAACAGCTTCCCGAGAAGCTAGGAGATCCGGGAAAATTCCTCATTCCATGTGTTTTCTCCGGAATGGTTGAGTGCTTCGCCTTGGCCGATCTAGGTGCAAGCATTAACTTGATGCCTTATTCAATATGGAAAAAGCTTTCTCTTCCGGAACTCACCACCACTTGCATGACTCTCGAGCTTGCAGACCGCTCAACATCTCGTCCCCTCGGCATTGCCGAGGATGTATTTGTAAAGGTGGGGAACTTCCACTTTCCGGCAGATTTTGTGGTTGTCGATTTCGATGCTGACCCACGAGTTCCTCTCATTCTTGGGAGAGGATTCTTAAGGACGGGTCGTGCGTTAATCGATGTGCACGAAGAGGAAATAACTCTTCGTGTTGGTAATGATGCAGTAACGTTTAACCTCAATCAAACCTCGAGGTACTCCTCTAATTATGACGCTGAAACGGTTAACCGTATTGATGTCATTGATGTTGCGTCTGAGGAGTACTCTCAAGAACTTCTTGGTTACTTACCGAGTGGCAGTCCCACTCCATCTACTGAGCCTATCATATCCGACTCTTCCCCTTCTCTCACTCCTTTTGAGGGAAGTGACTTCCTTTTGGAAGAGGTCGAGGCTTTTCTCGCCCAAGATAGTTCAATTTTGGGCGAATTTGATGAGAACTATCTTGATCCTGAGGGGGATATCCTTTTGCTAGAAAAATTGTTGAACGAAGATCTATCTCCCCCTCTTCCTACAAAAATACTTCATAAAGAGGAAGTCAAAAATGTTGAAATAACTGATGACTTACCTGTGGTTGAACTTAAGGACTTGCCGCCTCACCTTGAGTATGCATTTCTGGAGGGTGATGATAAATTACCCGCCATAATTGCTAAAAACTTAAGTGTTGAGGAAAAGGCTGCTCTCATAAAGGTTTTGAAGTCGCATAAACAAGCAATTGCTTGGAGACTCTCCGACATCAAGGGCATTGACCCTGAATTTTGTACTCACAAGATTTTGATGGAGGATGACTTCAAACCAGCAGTCCAACACCAAAGAAGGGTGAATCCAAAAATTCATGAGGTCATTAAACAAGAAGTTTTAAAACTTCTTGATGCCGGATTGATTTACCCTATCTCGGACAGTCCTTGGGTTAGCCCAATACATTGTGTTCCAAAAAAGGGTGGCATTACTGTTGTCACAAATGAGGAAAATGAGTTGATTCCAACTCGATTGGTTACGGGTTGGCGTGTATGCATTGACTATCGCAAGTTAAATGACGCCACCCGCAAAGATCATTTTCCTCTGCCCTTTATGGATCAGATGCTCGAGAGATTAGCGGGGAATGAGTACTATTGCTTCCTCGATGGTTTTTCGGGTTACTTTCAGATTCCCATTGATCCGCAAGATCAGGAAAAGACCACTTTCACATGCCCCTATGGAACTTTTGCGTATAAACGTATGCCATTTGGTTTATGTAATGCTCCGGGCACGTTTCAAAGATGTATGATGTCCATATTTTCCGACATGATCGGGAAAACTATGGAGGTCTTCATGGACGATTTTTCGGTCATTGGGGATTCGTTTCAATCATGTCTCTCCCATTTAGACAACATGCTCAAACGTTGTGAAGACACAAAGTTATGTCTAAATTGGGAGAAGAGTCACTTTATGGTCAAAGAGGGCATTGTCCTCGGCCATAAGATTTCAAAGAATGGGATTGAGGTTGACAAGGCCAAAATTGATGTCATTGCAAAATTACCTCATCCCACTACCGTCAAAGGTATTAGGAGCTTTTTGGGTCATGCCGGTTTTTACCGTAGGTTTATTCAAGATTTTTCTAAAATCGCCCGGCCTATGACCCATCTCCTCGAAAAGGATGCTCCTTTTATCTTCTCACCTGAGTGCGTAGAAGCTTTTGAAACTCTTAAGAAAAAGCTTACTGAGGCACCTATTCTTGTTGCCCCCGATTGGGACTTGCCCTTTGAACTTATGTGTGATGCTAGCGATTATGCTATAGGGGCAGTCTTGGGGCAACGCAAGTCTAAACACTTTCAGCCTATACACTATGCGAGCAAAACGATGACCGAGGCTCAAAGTCATTACACCACCACTGAAAAAGAATTACTAGCTGTGGTGTATGCCTTTGAAAAATTCCGGTCATATTTGATCTTGACCAAAAGCATAGTGTATACGGATCACTCGGCTTTGAAGTACCTTTTTGCAAAACAAGATGCAAAGCCGAGACTTCTTCGTTGGGTTCTCCTCCTACAGGAATTTGATATCATTATTCGTGATAAAAAAGGAGCTGAGAACCTAGCTGCTGATCATCTCTCCCGATAGGAGAACCCCCATCAAGATGTCTCCGAAAAAAGGGAAATTAATGAAACCTTCCCTCTCGAGACACTCAATGCGGTTGCCTTTCGGGGAGATTCTGTTACCCCATGGTTTGCCGATTTTGCAAACTACCTTGCGGGTAACTTTATTGTGAAAGGGATGTCGTCCCAACAGAAGAATAAATTCTTCAAGGATGTCAAACATTATTTCTGGGACGACCCCTACTTGTTTAAAATCTGTGCGGATCAAGTCATCCGGCGGTGTGTTTATGGCCAAGAAGCCTTTGAAATTCTAAAGGCTTGCCATGCTGGTCCCACGGGGGGCCACCACAATCCAAATTACACCGCCAAAAAGGTGTTTGATTCCGGTTTCTTTTGGCCCTCGATTTACAAGGATGCCCAAGAATTAGTCAAATCCTGTGACGCATGTCAACGTCACGGGAATATTTCACAAAAGAATGAAATGCCAAATGCAATTCAAGTTTGTGAAATATTTGACGTATGGGGCATCGACTTTATGGGGCCATTTCCGTCATCTCATGGAAATAAGTACATACTCGTGGCTGTTGACTATTTGTCAAAATGGGTTGAAGCGAAAGCTTTACCCACTAATGATGCCCGAGTAGTCGTAAAATTTTTGAAAGCTCTCTTTGCTCGATTTGGAACTCCACGTGCTATAATTAGTGATCGTGGTACGCACTTTTGCAATGACAAATTCGATAAAGTCATGCAAAAGTATGGTGTAACTCACCGTCTTTCTACTGCGTACCACCCTCAAACAAGTGGACAAGTAGAAGTTTCCAATCGAGGCATAAAGAGGATATTGGAAAGAACCGTTGGTGAAAATCGTGCATCTTGGTCGGATAAATTAGATGATGCACTTTGGGCTTTCCGTACGGCTTACAAAACACCCATTGGGTGTACGCCATACAAGCTTGTGTACGGGAAAGCGTGCCATCTACCGATCGAGCTTGAGCATAAAGCCTATTGGGCTCTCAAGCATGCAAATTTTGACCTCAAAACTGCGGGTGATCATCGAAAAGTTCAACTGAATGAATTAAATGAACTTCGTGATCAAGCTTACGAGAACTCTTTGATCTACAAAGAAAAGACAAAGAAGATACATGACTCAAAAATCAAAAACCGCGTTTTCAACGTTGGTGATCGAGTCCTTCTTTTCAACTCTAGACTCAAGATCTTCTCGGGAAAGCTCAAGACCCGATGTACTGGTCTATTCACTATCGTTAAGGTTTATCCTTATGGCACCGTCGAGTTATCACAAAATGACAGACCTAATTTCAAAGTGAATGGACATCGTCTAAAGCACTACTTTGGAGAGGACATACCATCCATGGTTGTCCCGGATCTCCAAACTTTCCCCAAGGACAATTAAATTCGGGGATCGAGTCAAGCTGGCGACTCGGTGAACAAAAATTAGCAACATATATGGGTTTTCACCCGTATTTCTGACTTCTTTCTACTTTCTACCACCCTAGTGTGGGGGAATGACCAACCCCCCGCTATTTGAAAATGTATATATGTATATATCTCAAAAAAAAAAAATGTGATTGTATGTACAGATAAATAAAGTGAAAAATACAAAACAATATTTCCACAGTTAGCTTCGAATATTATCTTTTTACGTTCATAGTTTCGGCATAATAGCCGGGACTGTGAATATTGAGGACAATATTCATTTCTAAGTGTGGGGGGGGGGGGGGGGGGGAAATTCTAGCGAATTTTATCGCAAAATACTTTTAAGTACCCCCATTTTGGCCCAAATTTTTCAAAAATTTTTTTCACTTTATTTCAAAATTTTTGTGGTAATCAGTCCGCCTTGTCTAAAAGACAAAAGGGATTGGCTAGTCCAGGAGCAAACGGCTCTTGGTAAAGACAACTCAAATCCGTTTACGGCTTGCAATTTGCCCAAAATTGTACGGTTCCTCAACTCCCCAAAAACAAATGAGTTGGCTAGCCCGCAAGATTATGGCTTGTGGTAAAGGCCGTGGAAAAACCATAATTGGTAATAAGCTCACCAAGATGTTGACTATTCCATCAAGAGTTGGCTAGTCCAGAAGCAAACGGCTTTTGGTAAAGACTAATCAAATCCGTTGACAGCTGGTGGTTTGCTCAAAATCACACGGTTATCAGGTGTGCCACAGTTCTTACACCTGGCTACTCCAGAAGTGATGGATTTTGGTAAAGAGTTTAAAATCCATCAAGTTTTTCTCAAAAGATTTCTAGGGACTAGCAATAGTTTAGTGTGGGGGATTGATGAGTGTGTAAATACTCATCATTTTTATCGTATTTGAACTGCCAAAACATCCAAAAACACCCAAATACGCATCAAAATACACAATTTATCCCAAAAGTGTGTTTTATATGTTTTAGATGCAAAATGTTTAAAAACAAATGAAAAACAAACAAAGTTTGCACAATTGGCAGTTTCAATCCCTCAAGTTTCAAAAATTGACAAAACTAGTCCCTGGAAGTTTAAAACGAAAGAAAAGTCAACCCAAGGCATGGAAAAGTCAAAAATTATGAAAAAATGATCCTTGGGTAAAAAGTTTGAGAAAATTACAAGTTTGGTCCCTGTACTTTGCAATTTGGCAAAAATGGTCCCTGGGAGTTTTCAAAATGGAAAATGTCAAAAATCACCCATGTACTATTCTCAAATGACAAGTTTGGTCCTTATATTATATTTGGAAAAATTGCCATTTTAGTCCCTAAGTTTTGGGTTAATTGCAAAATAGTCCTTATGAATAATTTCTACAAACCAAACCGGACCTAAACTTACTACCACTCCTAAAATCCAACTAATAAAACCCAACCTTTTGTGATCCAATCTAGCCCACCTCACATAACAGCCCAATCCAACACCAAACCCACACCTTTTTAAAAATAAAACCAGTCAAAGGTTTGACCCGGTTTGACCATCTCCCACCCCCAAACACACGTGACCTCTGAAACTATCATCATCACCTTCACACCTCTGCTACCCCCCCTCAACACTCAACTATCATTACCCTATCCCCCTTGCATCCCACTCCAAACACAACCATCCAAAACAACCTCCCTGGCATCAATAATATCGAGAAGAGGCCAAAAAATACTTTGGGCGCCAAAGAATTTAAACGGATGGGATTGCTTTATCTGATCCTATGGTCAAGAAAGAGTGCTGGGAAGAGTCCAAAGTATGCTTAGAAACCCTAATTGGGCATTATAAAGAAGAGAAGAGGAGCTGAGAAAAGTGTGTTAGATTATTTTTAGTGTAAAATTAGCTTATTGTTCAAGTTCTTGTAATTTTAATTTCAATCAAAAACTCCAGTTGTAATTCATTTCCCTTCTATTAATATAAGTATTTCAGTTGTTCAATTCAATTTCAGTTTACATTTCAATTTTAACATAAATAGAAGAAAATAAAAAAAAAATCAAAAAATAAAAATAAGAAAAATGGTGAAGAAGCAAGGAGCAGGATAAATAATGGATGGTCCTTGGTTTTAGTGCCTTGTGGAAGGCTGTAGGTGGTCATTTGGGTCCTTGATTCAGTTTGTTAAGCAGGATTGCACACTGTGAGCTTATTCTTCTGTTTCTCTTTGATATTGAAGTTAAAGTACTGTGCTATTGCTTCTTTTGTGATCATCTGTGTTGCTTAATATTTCTTGTGTTATATTTAGTAGGTACCATTGCTTAAATAGATTGCTTGTTCATTTGTTTCCTTATTTCCAAAATTCCTTGTTTTAACTGTCTTGGTGGTAATCTAAGTATAGCTTAGTTAATGGTTGATTTTAGCATCATTTCCTGACCACATCAGTTGTAACTAGTATATTTGAAGTCTAGGAATCTTAATTGTGGAGTAAATCCAAGAAACACTTTGAAATCATCTTAGTTATATCTGTTAAGGGGTGTTTGGTTTAACTGTATCCTATGAGACCTAGTAGCTTTCTTGAGTTGTTTTCTGTTTAAACATGTTAGAATAGACCACATAAGAACATTCAAAGTCTAAAAGTAAGACCTCATTTGCAGAAAAGTCAAAATCTCTTTCAAGGTCTCCACACAGTTATCTGTTGTGGATTTGTGAAATCAAATCAAGTTTTTTATGTTGTAAACTTGTTAAACTCACTTAGTTTAACATCATTTAGTGATAATAAATCAATTTCAATCAATAAATCTCAAACAAACTTCACAAAAGTCAACTGAGGAGTGTAAACTAAAAAGTCTAAAATCATTTGGAACTCAGAAAAACCAAATCTTCCAAGAATTTTCCTAATTTGTGTGAGTGGATTTAAGCCTTGAAACTTTGTGTAGTAATAATATACCAGCTAAACTTCATAGTCTTAGTGTTTGGTGATTTTTATAATTTTTTCTTATGGACTGTTTTGCCCCTCAAAGTACCCTGCAGGGGGGCTGAGTGCCCTGTGCACAGACCCTCACCACCACACCACCACCTTTGGTGGTGGATTGTGGCCACCTCAGTGGACCCCATACCCATTGCTTTAGCTTATTGTGTAGCTTAGCAGTCCTAGCCTTCAGATCTTATCTTATTTTGAACCTTAGTTTAATATTGTATAGCTTATTGGTGGCTTATTTGTGACCTGACCCAGAATCAAATCTGAGCACTCAGTGTATCAACCCAACTTCCAAGAATCACCAAGTGCTCAATAATAAGCCATAAGTCTTGCTTTTTGGCTTATTTGAGAGTTGACCTGTCCAACTTTAAGGTTCAAGTTTCAATTTGGACTCCCTTTCACCTCTGTGGACCCCACAGAGGTCCAAAGGTGCACATTTGGACTGTTTGGTTTTCAGTTTTGACCATGTGCTTATTTGCTATTTCCAGCTTATTGTGAGTGTTTATTTGGTTCCTTTGTGCTTATTTTCAATCATCATCATTAGTAGTGTACTCATGTTTATCTGTGTGGCCTGATTATAGCTTATTCATGATTTGACAAATCCTAATAAGCTTAAATACCACACTATTAAGCATTTTGGTTAGCATACTGCTTATTAATAATCTACATCATAAGTTCCTTCATTAAAGTTAGTTATTATCAGTAGTAAAACAGTTGTGTAAAAGAAAAATTGGAAAAAGCTAAATTTTTAGAAAGTGATAGCTTCTATTTAAGCTATTTTAGCTTATTTTCTGCTTATTTATAAGCAATCTTCATTTTTAAATTTTTCTTAGGCTTCTTTTTAGTTAAAATAATTTTAGTAATTTTTCCAGATTTTTCCTAGTTCATTTGGTATTTTTAGTAATTAATTTGAGTTTAAAATAATTAAATAATTAGTTTTAATTAATATTAAATAATTAAAAAGTAGAAAAAGTAGGTTTTCTGTTTTAAAAATAGTTTTATAATATTTTATATTTTTCTAAATTTAATTTTCATTTTTCTAGTTAATTTTCATAATTAATTAATAATTAGTGTAATTTAGTTAATTAAAAAGTAATTAGAAATTAGTAATTAATTAATAGTCATTAATTAAATAGTGTAAAAATTATTTTTCTTTTTCTAAAAATTTTCTTAAGTCATTAGGATTATAAAAATATAATTTTCACGTTCGTAGGACTTTATTCGCTCTCGTTTCACTTTTATTTTTACGCGTTCGCGTTATTTTAATTCAAACGCGCGTTTTTAGGTTAACTCACGTTTCTAGGTAATCTGATCATTCGTAATTGTTCCATTAGTGTTTATAAGTCATTTTCAATCATAATCTCGTAGTATAATCACTCAAACCAAATTTCTGATCATCCTGTTAAATCACCCGATCACTTTAAACGTTTTTTGAATACAATTGCTTACCTCGCTGGGACATAACGACCCGGGAATACACTGTACTCCTTGGTTAGTTGGTTTTAGACGTTTGACTAGGTTGACCATTACGTGGGAAACTTAGTTGACCGTTTAGGACAAATCAATGAGACTAATTCAAAACCTCTCCTCCAAAGACTTAGTTCGAAACCTACCTAAGTTGAAATATGACCAACACTTTTGTGATGCTTGCAAAGTCGGTAAACAAGTCCATAGTAGCCATAAAGCTAAAAACTTGGTTTCTACATCTAGGTGTCTAGAACTTTTGCATATGGATTTATTTGGTCCATCCGCTATACAAAGTTATGGAGGTAACTTCTACACTTTGGTCATAGTCGATGATTACTCAAGATATACTTGGACAAAATTTTTGAAAAGTAAAAATGAAGCTTTTGATAAATTTGAGATTCTAAGTAAGAAAATTCAAAATCAAGTAGGGTCTAATATTGTGTCTATTAGAACGGATCACGGTCGTGAATTTGATAATGAATTTCAATTTGGAAACTTTTGTGATATTAATGGTATTACTCATAACTTTTCGGCTCCACGTACCCCTCAATCTAATGGTGTAGTAGAACGTAAAAACCGGACACATCAACGTACATTTTAAATCGAGTCTTAATTAGACCATTTTTGAATAAAACTCCTTATGAACTATATAAAGGTAAAAAGCCTACATTAGGATATTTTAGAGTGTTTGAGAGTAAATGTTTCATTCTTAACACCAAGGATTATCTCACCAAATTTGACCCAAAGTCTTATGAAGGTGTATTTCTTGGATATTCACAAAATAGTAAAGCTTACATTGTTTTGAACAAAGAAACCTTAAGAGTCGAGGAATCGTTGAACGTAACATTTGATGAGAGTCCACCTCCCTCTAAGACATCACCTTTGGTAGATGATGACTTAGTTGAAAGCCAAGCAATAGAAAGTCAAGAGATTTTAGGTAATGACAAGGAAGATGAACTATTAAACAAAGAACTTGTCAATGTCAAAGAATCTAAAAGTCATCCATTAGATGGTGTCATAGGCAACATTAACAAAAGAACACTAAGATCAAAAGTTCAAAATGAAAGCAACTACTTTTGTTTCGTGTCAACCATTGAACCGAAAAACATTAATGAAGCCATTAAAGATGAGTCTTGGGTAATTGCAATGCAAGAAGATTTAAACCAATTTGTTAGGAATGATGTATGGACATTAGTTCCTCAACCAAAGAGTCAAACTATAATTGGAACAAAATGGGTCTTTCGTAATAAAATGGATGAAAATGGAATTGTGTCTAGAAACAAAGCTAGGCTAGTTGCACAAGGATATAACAAACAAGAAGGCATTGACTATGATGAAACTTTTGCTCCGGTTGCTAGGCTCGAGTCAATTTGAATCTTACTTGCATATGCATGTGCACACAATTTTAAACTCTTTCAAATGGACGTCAAAAGTGCATTTCTAAATGGAGTCATAAATGAATAAGTGTATGTTGCTCAACCACCGGGCTTCATCGATTTTGAAAAACCAAATCATGTTTACAAACTTAAAAAGGCTCTTTACGGACTTAAGCAAGCTCCAAAAGCATGGTATGATCGACTTAAAACCTTCCTAGTTGACCATAAGTATACCGTAGGCTTAGTTGATAATACTCTCTTCACTAAGAAGAAAGATTCACATATTATCATAGTCCAAATCTATGTTGATGACATTATATTCGGATCAACTTGTCAAGAATTATGTGTGGATTTCTCAAAAATCATGCATGACGAGTTTGAAATGAGTATGATGGGAGAACTCAACTTTTTCCTAGGACTCCAAATTAAACAACTAGAAGATGGTATCTTCTTTAACCAATCTAAATATATTAAGGACATGCTTAAGAAATTTGGATTAGAAGATTCGGAACCAATCAAAACACCCATGTCCACGGAAACTAAACTCACCAATGATGAGGAAAGTGAATCCGTAGATAGCACTAAATATAGAGGTATGATTGGTAGTCTACTTTACCTAACGGCTAGTAGACCCGACATTATGTTTAGTGTTTGTCTATGTGCTCGTTTTCAAGAAGATCCTAAGACTACTCATCTCGAAGCCGTTAAAAGGATTTTTAGGTATATTAAGGGCACTACACATTTAGGTTTATGGTATCCCAAAGGAACGGGAATAGACACCATAGTGTATGCCGACTCGGATCATGCCGGTGACTATGTTAATAGAAAAAGTACAAGTGGTATTTGTACTTTTGTTGGACATTGTCTCACCTCATGGTTCTCTAAGAAGCAAACGGCTCTTGCTATCTCAACAACGGAAGCCGAGTACGTTTCGGCCGGAAAGGCATGTCAACAAGCTCTTTGGATGAAGCAAGTTCTTGTCGACTACGGAATTCAACTTAACGACATCACAATTCTTTGTGACAACAAAGGTGCCATTGATCTTAGTAAAAACCCGGTTCAACACACTCGTACCAAACATATTGAAATCCGTCATCATTTCCTTCGTGACAACGTTCAAAAAGGAAATATCTCAATTGAGAAAGTTTCTTCCGAAGACAACATAGTCGACATTCTCACAAAACCCCTTAAACGTGAACCTTTTAACCTTCTTAGGCTAGGCTAAGGACTCATGGAACCTACGTTGTAGTTCTGGACATTAGACAAAAATCACAAAAATCAAAACAAATCCATAACTCTTTTTCTCAGCAGGGTCGGCGGAACCCTCAGACACAACGGACGGAACCCAATTCAGGGGTCCACCGTATCCGCCGACCTGCAGAACCATTTTTTGCTTATATTAAACCAAACACCCATTATTTCATACCACCACTTCCAAACTATTACTATTCACTTTACCATCCATCCATACCTACGATTTCTTGGTCTTTCTTTCACTCACATTGCAAATCAATCATCATTGTAAGTATTCTAAACTTGATTACAATCCTGATCTAAGTCTAGGAATTCTATTTTTTTGCACAAAAACAAAAACTTGGGGTTATGCATTAATTTGAGAAACTCATGCATCAAATTAGGTGTTTAACAAAACTAATCATGTTCCCCATACTTAGGAATTGCATTCTTACTAAGTGTAAATGATGCGTAGGGATCGCACCAGGGTTTACCTCTCAAGAGATCTCGAGAAGCTTACAACCCCTACCAGGCAGTGTACCTGATCGTTGTAGTATAGTATAGTGACAAGTACCGGGGGATTGATCGTTCAACTAGGAATAGTGTCGCTAGGATTAGAAAACCTAAATACTAGTTCTAGAGATGAGAGATGATTCTTTTTCGTGTTTTTATATTTTTTAGAAAGCAAATTAAAATCTCGGGTTTGAAGGATTTGGGCGGAATTAGTTGCTAGTCAACTAACCCAATACTAAAGATGCAATCAAAATAAATTACTAGAAATGAAAATAAACTATATTAAACTAAGGTTGTGAACAATAAGTGGGAGAAATGTGTTTACTTAGATTTCACTACTCCCTAGATATCTTTTACACGTTAATTACTTGTTATAGTTGCGTGGATGACGGATTGTATTCCTTAATACCATTCATGGGGTGGCGTACTTACTTCCCCAATCCTATGAATGCCTACTTCACTCCTATGTCGAGCCTGCAAGAAGCTCCTAACATGGGATCATTAGAATTTACTCATGCATTAAATACAACCAATAAAACCTAGTACACATCGATTCATGTTTCCTAAGACGTTCAAGCATGTTACCATTTGGAGATCTGCCAGTTTTCTTAAGCCTAACATTGAAATCATTCATCCAATACAACCATAAACAAGTAATCAACACATAATTAACATCTAGGTTTCATTAGATCCAAGCAAACACAAAATAAATCTAGCCTAGCATGGTGGAATCAAGACAAGCACAAGATATAGACAACCAACACATAGACATATTGATTGAATTAAGCAAAGACTTATCTTAATAACACATGTAAGGATTCAAGGGTTGAAAACCCTTGAAAAGCTGTAAAATTCGTATATGCTTCGGCCTTAGGGTTTCTCCAAACTTCTTCCTTTTTTGTTGAATGAAAACTAGAAAACTATATATAGATATAAGAGGCTGACGGCGTCAAGAACAACCTTGTGACGCCGTCATCTCGCCGCCAAAATAATTCTTGGACTGCCTTGATCTACATCTGACGCCGTTATGTTATCCACTTTTGCAGGCCGTCACACATTTAACTCTTGACGCTCTACTTTGTGACGCCTTCATTTCTGTACTGGGTCGTTATGATCTTTACTCTTGACGCCGTCAGGAAAGTACTCTTGACGCCGTCACACACTGTTCCCAGCATGGAAAATTAAGTCTTTGGCGTTTTCTTCACTTTTATGCTCCAAAAACGTCCGAATTGCTTCCTTTTCCAGATTTCACTCGCAAAGTACCTAAAATCACAAAAGGAACGATTTAGGGCAATATTTGATCAAATAAATTCAATTCCGGGCTTAAATGACCCCTAAAAATGGATCATTTTTTGCCTCATCATATACCCTTACACTTGAGATTTGCTTGTCCTCAAGCAAATGCGCTTTTATTCTAATCAAAATACAAGTTAGGGGTCATTTAACACTAACATAAAAGTAATTACAACAAATAATCGTTCCACTAAAGACCAAAGACAAGCACGGAGGTCATATACTAGCACCTCACAAATAGTGTTTAGATACTCACATCTCTCGGGTGTAATAAAGTATAAATTACAATATGGAAACGGAAGATATCTCTCACTACCTGTCATAGCAAAATAGATTACCATAGGCTTTGGAAAAGATCAAACCTCCACCACATGGCGTAAGCACCTAGGATAAACTATCAAAGAGGTATTTTAAAAGGGTTGTAACGTTAGGTGTAAGGATATGAAATACACGGTTTTGTTGGATATAGGCAGTCTTTACTGGTGGCGAGTTAACAATTTTGGTTAATTACATGTACAATATGGCGTTGGTAAGCCAAGACTAGACTCGACTTAAGCTAATAAATGAAAAATAACAAAAATATAAAATGAACATAGAATAAAAAGGGATGGTAGTCCGTATGTTTTTTTCTCTTTTCTTTTTCTATTTTTTTTTTCTTAACTTTTTTTTTTCGATTTTTTTTTTTTTTTTTTTTTTTTTTTTTTTTTTTTTTTTTGCATACACTCTTACCCTACCATCCAAAATAATACATCATAGGGAATGAAAATTCCCCTTACACTTGAATTTTTACATACTTTACAATAAACTAATCTAATGACTCGAATTAAGAAAATTAATACACTTGGAGTACTTTTAAGATTAACGTACATATGGGGGTAATAATATGATGTTCTTCCCCATTACTCCATAAAATAAGTACTTTACCCATGAGTCCCAATCGTCCCAAAACAATATGTACAAGGATATGACTCGACTTAGCAACCATGTAATCAATTAGATAATTAACTTAATGTTTAACAAATAACAATAATGCACTAAGGATGAGTGCATACACGGAAGGCTAAGGCGATTTGGGTGTACATTTAAGTGGGGTGTAACAAATTCTTCCTTTAAGTAAGATGCTTAAAGTTAGAAACGAAAAGATAGGCTCGGAGGGGTGTACTAGGGGTTTCGTGTACTAAAAATGAGTGCAACGCTAAGGGTGTGGGAAAAATTAGTTGACTTAACTTGCCAAGTAATATGACTTAAATGGTCAAGTAATTATGATACGGGTGTAACACAAGGGTGATCCTAATGCCTCTTATCATGTAGTAAATCCTACTACACGAACGCAAGTTCTAGAATCTAAATGCTACCGGTACACTCATAAGCACTAATAATGAATGCTTTTCCTATCAAATCTAAAGGCGAACCTCACATATTTGGGTGGAAAATTTTTCTGAAAGTACGGTTATGTGCTAGTCATACAATCTCCTATCCATGAGACGCTTGCTATGGCTAAAGTTTCACTTCTAAATGTTGTAAAAATTTTTAAATTTGGCGCTAAAATTGCACTAACAAGTATTTCTCATAGTTTTATTACACATCTGCCGTCAAACAAACAAACTCAAGCGAAAGTGTATTTGTAAGGTATCATCATTTTACCCCCCCCCCCCTTACACTTAAGATGAACATTGTCCCCAATGTTCAAGTAAAGAATGTAAAAGTGAAATAAGTAAAACAAATGAAATCAAATACTCCCCTGATTCGCTCGGTATGGATAATAAGGTGGCCAGGTTAGCTCTTCCTCCAAGAAAATGAACAATCAAAGCTTCCCTTCCAGAAAAATAAATCATCTTCTTGTCATACATAACCTGTAAATCCTGAGAAAATAAACAAAGCAACCTCGCATAAAATCGGCGGCAATCTACATAAGTTACTAAATCCTAGGAAACAAAATAAGATATAATGCTTGTGGAATGAAGTTTGCAGATTTCCTGGAGATTATAAAACTTAATTATTCAACAAAAACTTTAAAACTCCGTTAGAAAAACAAAACTGGTAAAATTTCCAGATTTTTACACGTGACGCCGTCAAGAGCAAGCTCATGACGCCGTCAGAAGTGACCTGCAGAAATTCTTATGTTAAGTTTCTGGAAAATTTCTGGAAAAACTTGGTCCTACTTCCTAGAAAATCTTGCAAAACTTCATTATGACTCAATACAAGCATTTGACTCTAACAAATACGAATATACATGTTCACTTAATATTTTGGAGAATCATGATCGGTTTGTTTCTTAAAAACATATTTGGGGTTCCCCTTACACTTATCTTTTGCAAAAATAACTTTAGGTGAAGTTAAGACTAGGCCAAACAACAAAAATAAAGTATTCCCACTTTTTAGTTTAGAAACATGATCTACCAACAATAAAAATAAAGCATGCATACGGAAGCAAATAACAAACAAACAAAATAAAATCACACAAAGCATGGGTTGCCTCCCAAGAAGCGCTTTTCTTTATTTACGAGTCTTGTAGCTAGACTCAAGGTCATGGGTTACTACGTGACCTCATCCTCAAACGTTACATCTTCCTCACCAATCATTTCATTATTGTTTTCTTGATAATGTTTTACACGTTGTATGTTAACAGTAAATTCTCTACCTTCATCGTCTAATAACACAACGGCTCCAGTTCTAGAGGAACTTTTCACCGTAAATGGTCCATACCATCTAGACTTGAGTTCCCCTGGGAATAATCTTAACCGAGAATTGTACAGTAGGACTTTGTCCCCCTCTGAAAATTCTTTGGGTTTCTTAATTCTTTGATCATGCCATCTTTTTGCCCTTTCTTTATATGTAATGGAAGACTCATAGGCCTCTAATCTAAGCTCATCAAGCTCATGTAATTGCAAGAACCTATTGGTTCTGGCAATTGTATAATCTAAGTTACATGCCTTAAGCACCCAATAAGCCTTATGTTCTAATTCTACTGGCAAGTGACATGCCTTACCATACACCATGCGAAACGGGGTCGTTCCAATAGGTGTTTTGTCGGCGGTTCGGAATGCCCATAAGGCTTCGTCGAGTTTAAATGACCAGTCTTTTCTATTCTGACTAACCGTTTTTTCAAGTATTCTTTTAATAGCCCTGTTTGTGTTTTCGACCTGGCCGTTGGTTTGTGGATGATAGGCGGTGGAAAACCGATGGGACACTCCATACCTCTTCATGACCTTCTCCATTTGCGCATTGCAAAAGTGGGTCCCCTATCACTAATGAGGGCTTTAGGAATCCCGAATCTAGCGAAAAGCTTTTTCAGGAAATGAATAACTACCCTGGCATCATTGGTCCTAAGGGCTTGTGCCTCTACCCATTTCAAAACATAATCGATGGCAACTAAAATGTATTCGTTCCCCCTGAAGATGGAAAGGGTCCCATGAAGTCAATTCCCCAGACATCGAAGACCTCACATACTTGTATAAAATTCTGAGGCGCTTCGTCCCTATGTGATATGTTATCGGCCCGTTGACATGCATCGCATGCCTGTACCATTTCTTTGACATCACGGAAAATTGTGAGCCAATAGAATCCCGCGTCGAAAATTTTTCGGGCGGTGGTGCTTATCCCATGATGCCCTCCAGAGGGACCAGAGTGACATTCCCTCATAATCTTCACTGCCTCACTTTCCGAAACACAACGTCTTATTATTTGGTCAGGACACCTTCGGAATAAAAATGGTTCATCCCAGAAGTAGTATTTTAACTGAGAAAAGAATCTTTTTCTTTCGTACTTAGTCAGGTGTTCTGGAACGAGTCTGCTTGCGAGATAGTTGGCAAAATCGGCGTACCAAGGCTCCGAATCAATCATTGACATGAGTTGTTCATCAGGAAATGAATCCCTAATCTCGCACCTATCGTGCTCATCCAAGGGGTTTTCAAGACGAGATAGATGATCAGCAGCCAGATTTTCTGCCCCCTCTTATCACGAATCTCAACATCGAATTCTTGTAACAACAAGATCCACCAAATTAGTCGTGGCTTAGCATCCTGCTTAGCAAAGAGATATCGAAGAGCCGAGTGATCAGTGAAAACGACTATTTTTGAAAGGACAAGATATTGCCGGAATTTGTCGAATGCGAACACTACGGCTAACAATTCCTTTTCGGTGGTGGAGTAATTCTCTTGAGCGGGATTCATGGTTTTACTAGCGTAGTAAATAGGTTGGAATAGCTTGTCACGCCGTTGGCCCAATACAGCCCCGACAGCAAAATCGCTAGCGTCACACATGATTTCAAACGGTAACTCCCAGTTGGGTGTAATCATGATTGGAGTTTGTGTGAGCTCCTTTTTTAAGAGATCGAATGCATCCTTGCATTCTTGGGAGAAATCGAATGGAGCATCCTTCATGAGCAATTGAGTCATTGGCCGAGCTATTTTGGAGAAGTCTTTGATGAATCTCCGATAAAACCCGGCGTGCCCCAAGAAGCTCCGTATTGCTTTAACAGTCGTGGGGTACGGTAACTTAGATATAGCTTCAACCTTAGCTTGGTCCACCTCTATCCCATTACCTGAGATCTTATGCCCTAACACAATCCCTTCTTTCACCATGAAATGACACTTTTCCCAGTTTAACACCAAGTTGGTTTCCTCACAGCGTTTAAGCATTTTTTCTAGATTAGCAAGACAGCGGTCGAAGGAGTCCCCGAAGACCGAAAAATCATCCATGAACACTTCCATGTTGTCTTCCATAAGTTCGTGAAAGATTGCGGTCATGCATCGTTGGAAAGTGGCGGGGGCATTACATAGTCCAAAAGGCATCCTTTTGTAGGCGAACGTTCCATAAGGGCAAGTAAACATGGTCTTTTCTTGGTCCTCAGGTGCTATGGGAATTTGAAAATACCCTGAGAATCCATCCAAGAAGCAATAGTACTCGTGCCCAGACAATCTCTCTAACATTTGGTCAATGAATGGTAAGGGAAAGTGATCTTTCCTCGTGGCATCATTGAGCTTTCGATAGTCAATGCATACCCGCCATCCAGTGACCGTTCTCTGGGGTACCATCTCACCCTTGTCATTCTTAACTACAAACATTCCACCCTTCTTAGGTACAACCTGTACAGGACTGACCCATGGGCTATCCGAGATTGGGTAGATCAATCCTGCATCCAGAAGTTTGATGACTTCTTTCTTTACCACTTCCTTAATGTTGGGGTTCACCTGCCTCTGGGGTTGCACGGTAGGTTTATAATCTTCTTCCATGAGAATCTTATGTGTGCAAAAAGTTGAGTCAATCCCTTTAATATCGGCTACACTCCATGCGAGCACTCCCTTATATTTCTTTAGGACCTCTAAGAGTTTACCTTTTTGTTCATGTTCGAGGGAAGAATTTATGATTACCGGCAGTTGGTCCTCTCCCTGGAGGAAGGCATACTCTAAATGGTCAGGAAGTTCCTTAAGATCTAACTCAGGAGGTTCGATAATAGAAGGCTTAAGCTTGTTTTCGGGCTTTCGGAGCTCGAGATGCTCCGTTGCCTCTTGTCTAGGGTAGAAGTAGACTGCACCAATATCCTCCATCTTTTCCACCTCTAGCAAAGGCAGAAAAATCTCGTCCCGTAACCAGCTTTCCTCGATTTGTTCATCAACACGGCTATCAATGACATCTGTGAGTTCATCGACCTCCCCAATGAAATATAGTCGGTTAGCTGCTTCGAGAGAGAGAGATCCATAGAGTCCTTAATGTCGAAGGTTGTGCTATCAGTTCCCACTCGAGAGGTTAACTTGCTGTCATAAACATCAATGACTGCACGAGCGGTAGCAAGAAATGGTCTCCCTAAGATGATGGGTACCAAGTCATCCTCCTCCATATCTAGGATTACGAAGTCGACCGGGAATTTGAATTTCCCAACTTTGACTAGCACATTCTCGAATATCCCTACGGGGTACTTGACTGATCTATCGGCTAGTTGGATGTTCATACAGGTAGGTTTTAATCCAGAGTATCCTAATTTAAGGAACATAGAGTGAGGCATGAGATTGATACTCGCCCCCAAATCGGCAAGAGCATTCTTTATTGATAGAGATCCTATGGAGCAAGGCAAGGTGAAGCTGCCTGGATCGTCTACCTTTTTTGGTAGCCCTCGATGGGTCACCACCGAGCATTCTTCCCCCAGGGTCACAAGACCCTCAAGTTTCTTTCGGTTAGCGAGTAGTTTTTTAAAGTATGCGCTATACTTCAGCATGTGATAGCAAGCATCAAGGAGGGGTATGGTGACTACTGAATCTTTTAGGTATGATAAGAATCTTTTATTATCATTCTCAGTTTTCTGGTTTTTTAATATGGATGGGAATGGGATTCTCACAGGTTGTTTAGGTGGGGTTGATGGGGAAGGGGTTGTCAAGGGAGGTTGGTTGGGAGTCTCGCTGCCCACATCCTCCTCCTCCTCGCGAGGCTTGTTTGGATCGGGAGTGATGGGGGACGAGTTCGGGTAAGGGGGTCCTTGGTTGTTGTACCAGCTCGAGTGGTTATCGCGAGCATGGGGTCTTTTTTGCTTACTGATGGCATTTCAAGGTTATCGAGGGCTGAGCTAAGCTTGTTGAACCATTCTCCAATGTCATTCTGCTGCTCGTCAACAAGTTCGTTAAGACCTTTTAATTGCAAGCCTTTTTCTTGAGTGAAGTGACCAAGGTCATCTTAAAAAATGCTCCTGATTTCGAATTCAGGACCTTCCTCTCCTTCTTTTCTTTTTACCAGATTCCCCCAGAGGGTGTAATCGTCATTTTGGTAAAAAGGCAAAAGGGAGGGATCAGCATAGATGTCACCTCCTGACAAGCATGCATGTTCAGTCGTGGCTTCTCCTCCGCATTCCTCTACCTCATGCGGGCCCCCACAGCAGTCGCAGATCAAGTAAGGATTTGAAAGTTGTTTAGGTAACTGCGACCCAGCTAGGTACTCTATTCTTTTGTGAATTTTTCTTAACCGATCTGAAGTGATTTCAGAAATGCTGACAGTCGACTCAGGTTCATCTCAAGTGTCATCCTGGTCTTGAGCATATTCTTCAATCCTATCTCATCCTTCTTCGGCACTAAGATTGGTTAATCTCCCTTATCTAGATTGGTTGATCCCGTTCCGATCATTAGAGGAGACATTGTCGTAGAAGATTTGGACCAAAAGCCAAAGTTCGATGCCATGATGGGGAACTTGTCTTATTAAATCCTTAAATCTAATCCACGATTTATGGAAGGGTTCGTCCTTCCCTTTTCGGAAACGGAGGATCCTATCTCTAAACGATGAGGTTTTTCCAGGTGGAAAGAACTTCTCATAGAACTTGGATATGAGTTGCTCCCATGTGAACATAGATTCAGAAGGGAGTTTATCATACCACTCTTGGGCTTTTTCATATAGGGTGAAAGGAAAGAATCGTAATCGAGACGTGTCTCTAGTAGCTCCATCTGTTTGGAGGGTGTCTACTATTTTCAAGAAGTCTTTAATGTGTTGAATGGGATCTTCCTCATCTAATCCACAAAACATACACACACTTTGGACAAGCCAAACATCGGTCGCATGCAAGACCTCATTGGTGTGTTCGTTTGGGTAGACAATGGCATTTGAGAAGCCACGAGGGTTTGGGGAGGAGTAGTCCTTAAGGCGCTTAGGAATAGGAGTTGCGTGGGTACTCATCTCGTTGTTGGGTTGGGAGCTAGGGGTTGTAATGTGATTTTCCGAATTTTCTTCAGAAAGGAGTGCATCAAAATCGATGGCTATGCTAGACGGTTCAGGTGTTGAGTGAGATCGTCTTAACCTACGCATTTCTCTATCGGGTTCTGCGTAAGGCAAGACAAGGTTTCTAGCGGAACTACGACTCCTAGTGATCCTAAGGTTGGAGAATTCATCGGTTGCCATGATGACAGGTGGTGAAGAGTTACGAACAAAAACACACAGAAATAAGATAGACTAAAGAAAACCTAAAAATAAAAATAAAATCTTACTAGAAAGGAATCTAGCAAGTAGACCTAATAAAAAGAGATTCTAACCTAGACAATAACTATTCCCCGGCAGCGGCGCCAAAAACTTGATGCGTGGGGATCGCACCAGGCTTTACCTCTCAAGGGATCTCGAGAAGCTTACAACCCCCACCAGGCAGTGTACCTGATCGTTGTAGTATAGTATAGTGACAAGTACCGGGGGATTGATCGTTAAGCTAGGAATAGTGTCGCTAGGATTAGAAAACCTAAATACTAGTTCTAGAGATGAGAGATGATTCTTTTTCATGTTTTTATATTTTTTAGAAAGAAAATTAAAATCTCGGGTTTGAAGGATTTGGGCGGAATTAGTTGCTAGTCAACTAACCCAATACTAAAGATGCAATCAAAATAAATTACTAGAAATGAAAATAAACTATATTAAACTAAGGTTGTGAACAATAAGTGGGAGAAATGTGTTTACTTAGATTTCACTACTCCCTAGATATCTTTTACATGTTAATTACTTGTTATAGTTGCGTGGATGATGGATTGTATTCCTTAATACCATTCATGGGGTGGCGTACTTACTTCCCCAATCCTATGAATGCCTACTTCACTCCTATGTCGAGCCTGCAAGAAGCTCCTAACATGGGATCATTAGAATTTACTCATGCATTAAATACAACCAATAAAACCTAGTACACATCGGTTCATGTTTCCTAAGATGTTCAAGCATGTTACCATTTGGAGATCTGCCAGTTTTCTTAAGCCTAACATTGAAATCATTCATCCAATACAACCATAAACAAGTAATCAACACATAATTAACATCTAGGTTTCATTAGATCTAAGCAAACACAAAATAAATCTAGCCTAGCATGGTGGAATCAAGACAAGCACAAGATATAGACAACCAACACATAGACATATTGATTGAATTAAGCAAAGACTTATCTTAATAACACATGTAAGGATTCAAGGGTTGAAAACCCTTGAAAAGCTGTAAAATTCGCATATGCTTCGGCCTTAGGGTTTCTCCAAACTTTTTCCTTTTTTTTTAATGAAAACTAGAAAACTATATATAGATATAAGAGGCTGACGGCGTCAAGAACAACCTTGTGACGCCGTCATGTTATCCACTTTTGCAGGCCGTCACACATTTAATTCTTGACGCTCTACTTTTTGACGCCTTCATTTCTGTACTGGGTCGTCATGATCTTTACTCTTGACGCCGTCACACACTGTTCCCAGCATGGAAAATTAAGTCTTTGGCGTTTTCTTCACTTTTATGCTCCAAAAATGTCCGAATTGCTTCCTTTTCCAGATTTCACTCCCAAAGTACCTAAAATCACAAAAGGAACGATTTAGGGCAATATTTGATCAAATAAATTCAATTCCGGGTTTAAATGACCCCCTAAAAACGGATCATTTCTCGCCTCATCAGTAAACATGTTTGCTAAAACACCCCATGACAAATTTTTCCAAAAATTTCTCACAAATAGGACCAATATTTTTTCGTCTGACATTGAGAATACAAAATCAAAACGTTATGTTTAAAACATCACTTGCATAATGTCTCTTGAATGCTAAAGGGAATACATAGCCAATATGTATTTTCGGGTACATTCAAACGAAGCTACATTGAACTAGGAGCGTTTGGGTTATCTTTTGTTTTATAACAAAACTTGCATTATAAAACGTTTTTGAAGCATCAAAATGAGTCAAGATAACCGCACCTCCACATTGTTTTCATATAGGCACACACTAGAATATCCACATTATAATAGTTGTTTACTTAGACTAAAACGTGAAATTTTGTTTTTCTTGGAATCAACATGCCTCCTCTAACCCACTACAACCACAAGGACACCATTAAGTACCTACCCAAACATCACAAAACCTAAGGCCTTACCCCAAATCAAGTCGATGTTTTCAAAGCCTTAGAAAAACATTATGTCCATGAGGGTAGAACCATTGACCCATCCTTCCTAGAAGGCATAAAGCTCTACACCGAATTTGCCACAATCAACTTTGAGTGTCTTTTAGAAATCAACGAGCCTATTTGTCCTAGGTTCATTCTAGAATTCTATGCATCCGTAACTCTCTCCATGGATGAGTATGGTCGCATGTCTATCAACTTTAGGGCTAGTGGTCATCAATACTCCTTCACTCTTGAGGAGTTTGCTCAAATCCTAGGTGTCCCAAACCGTGGTACTTGCATCTACTCCGACTTGCACTCTCTCTCAACTCTTGACACCCTTCATGACCGCATCCATCCTTATGACACCCCTCTTGTGTCCAAAGATGAACTTCGTGACCACCTCTTTGTTAGGACAACCAACACTAGGAGAACCCGTTCGGGAAATGAGGTCGAAAAGGACCCATATGGAATGGAAATGAATGAACTCAAGCCCTAATTCAAGAAATGGGAGGAAGTCCTTAGAGAAAATGTCATTAGCACCATAGGAAACCGAGATCATATAAATCTTTGCCTTTGCTACATGCTCTACTCTTTGTCCGTTAGGCAACCCTTCAACCTTGCCTACTACATGGCCAAGAGAATGGCTGACATTCCCGTGCATGGCACAACGGCTATGCCGTATGGAATGCTCTTGACCCGTCTCTTTAGGTTCATCTCTCCCATTCCACCAACTCCAAACGGTCTTCGTCTTGACTACTCTCTCATTCCACACACCTTTGTTCCACTTAGTGATAAGAGAGTTTACAAAGCCCAAGGAAAACATCCTCATCCTCCTACCTCCTCATCATCTTCCTCAATGAGTGAAGATGACTCTTTGCCCAACTCTAGGCTCCCACCTCTCGAATACCTATCCCAACTTCCGGATATTCCAAATGAGTCAGCGGAGTTCAAGCAAACAAGGGGATGTTTAAGAATCTTAGAAGATTCCTTGGAAAGCTCAAGAACAAGATTGACCGTCAATGAGTGCTGGTGTGTAGGAGTGTTTGGCACAAGGTGCTATTTGAACAATTTTGTCGTTTAAACAATGTTTGTGATGTATTTGTGTGTTGGTACAATTTGTGATACTATTTGGAACATGTATTAACTAACAATGATGCAGGTAGACAACTTTTGGCAAGTTGTCAAATTTTCATGTTTATGAAATTTTCACTAAGTATAGTGAAATTCTCCACCCCCGGGTCAAAGTCCTATGGTATGCGTGTTTACATGTCCATTTTTTGCATTGCCTAACCAAAAATGCATTATCTTTTTGATTTTAGGAGTTTTCAAAAAATTTGAAAATCATCTCGCGGGTCAAAATCGCGGACTGTATTGTTTTTCAGGTCTGGCGGATCTGGCGGCACCCTAGAATGGGTTCCGCCAGTGTATTTTCTTGGCAACCCAGAAATGTACCAACGGGCCGACGGAACCCTCACACGGGTTCCACCTGTGTATCCTGAAGGTTCAGCCAGATTTCCTGCAGAATTTTTTTTTTTAGTTTTCAACATTTCAACATCCAATCTACAAAATACAATCCTTTTAGATAGAAATCAATTTCCTGCAATTTGTCAAGCACAATAGGGTAGTTCTCATTCATTATAACTCAAAGAAAATCATTTCCCGCCAAATTTCACAAATACCCATAACTACCTCAAGGAACCTTCACACATAAAGGAAGGAACCCTTCCGAAGGTTCCTTGAAATCCCTGAGACATATCCTTCAACAAATTCGCCAAAACCACTAAGCATTTAGTGCACATCTTGCCTTTTCACTTCACCATTTTCATTGGATTGACTTCCATGATATGACAACCCACAATTTGTCTTCCAAATCATTAGGAACCTCCATTTTTGTATGGCTAAACATCAAATCCAAACACTCCTTTCCACACTCCTTCATCACTATAAATTAAACCATCCTAAACACTATCAAATCACACCTTCTTCATCACAATTTCTGATCTTTTAAACCATTTTAACCATGACTAAGTCAACAATCACCTCTCAACCATCACAACCCATCCGGAAAACCACCCGGATAAGTGTCAAACCACTTTGGACTAACCAATCCATCAACCTAAGCTCCTCATCCTCGGATGAATTCACCTCAGCAATAAAAAATGAACATTTTCTAAACCTTGCATCTCCATCTCCATCACCCAATGAACCCGAATCCCAAGTAATACGTGGACACCACCCCCGATTACCGAGGTGACTATTTTGAACCTGTTAGGTGCATTGCACCTCCAAAAAGGCGGTAACAATTTGTTCATTCTCCCGCCACGCTTACCGCTGCTTACATTAAGTCTAGTACCCGCGGCTACGTGCCGCGCATACTAGACTGGGGGGACATGATGACGTATAGCCTATATTTGGGCCGCAAGCCCAAATGATAGACATTACTTACACTTAAGCCCATCACGAGTGGGCTACCATGACAAATGGTATGGGCCGCAGTATTAATACTTTGGGCCCATGAAGCACAAAGGCCCAATCTAACTCACCGGATATCCGATAAGGATTATCTATTCAAGGAATAGATATCCTTACCTCGGATAAGCACCATGCGTGCGAAGAGTAAGGAGCAAGAAACACGGTTTCTTAGCCCTATATATAGAATCATACGATTCTCATCCAAGGTACGATTCACATAATCCCTAAACTCTTCAACCAAAACCTAAATTCGATTACTTACTCTCACGCCGGAGTCTAATCGGGGGAGACAATCCCTCGATAAGCCTAACGGTGTTGTTTATTTTCTTAGTACGCAGGTAACAAAGTGCTAAGGAACGAATTGATATAAGAGCAAAGCCCAACAATCAGGTACGCCCAACTTTTGTATCAACAAGTGGCGCCATCCGTGGGACCCTACAACGAACTAGAATGACGAAACATAAGAATTCGAGCCAGCGGACTCCGCAGCCAGAAAAACGTGACCATCTGAGGAAGAATCAACAAGATCCAACCTCTAGACAAGTCGCTGGGACAACCAGCACACCTAGTCACCACGAGCCAGGGACAACCCAACCTCCTCCAGCGGTAGAACTACCCAGGATTACTCTAGAGGTCCCCAGCGTTGAGGAACTCCAACGCACCCTCTTCACCACCCCTCATCAGGCTACACCCGCAGTGAACAACACTGTGCCGCCAGGCGCGCCTGAACGAAACCGGGTGTCCCATACCGAGGCAGAGATCCTTGCAACGACTGAGGACATACCCGATCTAACTTTGGGTAATTTTGTATCCCAAAATTATGAAACCCTAACCGCCCTCATGCAGGAAGAAGCGGCAAGAAGAGCAGGCGCGGATCTGCAAACCCGACTTAATCTTGGTCCAGAACGCGAACCATCACCACCGCGCCACCCGCGAGGAAGACGTACAGAACGTACCTCTGTCCATGATAGGTTAGGTGCGGTACCTGACTCACAAAACTCTGGAGACAGCGGTAGGCGCACCAATGTCTATTCCAGACTTGGCAGTCGGGGAATACACGATCGATTAGGGCCTCAGCATTCGCCAAGCCAAGGATCTTCCAAACCTGAAAGTAGGCGAATACAAGATAGATTGGGGAGGAGGAGATCCCCAAGCAGAGATCCCTCAGGCTCCTCTTCTGAAAGGAGCAGGCGCAAACGCCGAAGGAGAGATTATTCTTCCTCCAGCGATTCCTCGGACAACGAGGATAAAGAAACAGGGCACTGGAAATCAAAAGGAAGACGTCGCGAAGAAGAGAACGAGGATATGTCTCTCCCATGGCGACGCCATAAAATTGATGCGTTCACACGTCGCATAAGTGATTACTCAGACGACAGGCGCAGGCGCATGCCCACTAATGTGAAGACATACGATGGAACAGGTGACCCAGACGACCACCTAAAAATTTTCGAGTCAGCCGCAACCATCGAAAATTGGCCACAGCCTGTGTGGTGTCACATGTTTAATTCCACATTGGTAGGGAACGCGCGCACATGGTTTAGCAAACTCCCACGTAGGAGTATAGGCGGCTTTGAGGAATTACGAAAAGCATTCCGCCATAACTTCACCCAGCGAAAGAAGTGCGCTAAAAATCCTGTAGAATTAGCAAGGGTGAAGCAACGGCAAGGGGAATCAACCAGCGCCTTTATGGAGCGCTTCAAGGATGAGTGCATACAAGTCAAAGCATGTCCCGAAATACTAAAAATTTCAGGATTCATGAATGGAATTAATAATCCAGAACTCATCCGAAAGCTCAATGATAGAGTTCCACAGTCTTTCGATGAACTCACAAAACGCACCAGATCCTTTATACAAGGAGAAGCAGCTGCTGCGGATAGCAAAAAAGGATATTCAAACTATAGGCAACAAGAACAGCCGCGGAGACAATCCAACGATCAAAACAATAACCGCGGCAGGAACTACCGCAGTGGAAGAGATAACGACAAATATACTCCTCTCACTAAAACCCCAAGGGAGATATTTGCAACAGAAGGTGCGAACTTCCCAAGACCACCACCAATTAAAACGGCAGAAGAAAAACGCCAAGGTAGTGGATACTGCGAGTACCACGGCCAAAAGGGCCATACAACTAACGAGTGCGTCCAACTGAAACAACTAATCGAAAAATTAGTGAGAGAAGGAAGGATGGACCACCTCGTAAAAAACATCAAGGAAGGAAAAGAGAGACAGAGAAATGGGGGCAAGAAAGAACCCCCAAAGGAAAAGGCTGATACTATATACATGATACAATCATGGCAGCGCAAAATAAAGCAAAAAGTCAGCCAAAAATTCTCTCCAGAAAAAGAGATATCCTTCCCTACAATAGCTGCGGACAACGCAGTCGTGGAACCTCTAACCATTGAAATACATACAGGGGGACACGACATCCACCGCATGTATATTGATGGAGGAGCATCCGCAGACATTATGTATGATCACTGCTTCAAAAGGCTGCGACCTGAAATCCAAAGTCAGTTGACACCAGCTACAATGTCACTAACAGGATTCACAGGAGAAAAGATTTGGCCCATGGGGCAGTTACGCTTATTGGTGGTCGTAGGAGATGAACAACACTCAACCGCTACATGGATAATTTTATGGTAATAAAGTCTCCTTCACCATACAATGGTATAATTGGAAGACCGGGAATATCATCCATGCGCGCAGTACCATCCACAGCACACGGAATGCTCAAATTCCCAGTTAAAGGAGGAGTGGTCACTCTCTACAACACAACGGTACCACCAAGAGAATGCATCGCAGTAACAACTGAAGCGGAGACTATTCCAGAACAGCGCACGGAAAAATCGCCAAATTTAAAGGTCGCTATTCACCCAGATTATCCGGAACAACAAGTGTCGATCGGAGGATCTTTATCTGACAAAGGTAAAGCATCCGTATGCGCACTCTTGCAAAAGAATCTAGACATCTTTGCATGGGAACCAAAGCATATGACGGGAGTACCTCGCTCTATCACAGAGCACAAGTTACAAATCCGACAAGGATACCCTCCAATACGACAAAAGAAGCGCGGCCAGGCACCAGATCGTGCAAAGGCTATTTTGGAAGAAGTACACAAGTTAGTAGACGCGGGCATCATGCGCGAAGTGTACTACCACGACTGGCTTTCAAACCCAGTTATGGTAAAGAAGAGCGATGGTAGTTGGAGGATGTGCGTGGACTTCACGGACCTCAACAAAGCATGCCCGCAGGACTGCTATCCACTGCCAGAGATAGACTGGAAGGTCGAGTCCTTATGTGGGTACCCCTTCAAGTGCTTCCTAGACGCATATAAAGGGTACCATCAGATCCAAATGGCAGTGGAGGATGAAGAAAAAACAGCTTTCCACACCAGTCAAGGGGTATACTGCTACACAAAAATGCCTTTTGGCTTAAAGAACGCAGGCGCGACATACCAACGGCTGGTGGACACAGCTTTCGAAAAACAAGTAGGCCGCAACTTGGAAGTCTACGTTGACGACCTTGTTATAAAAAGCCATACAGAGGACGAATTGGTGCGCGACATCGAGGAAACATTCCGAACGTTGGGGCGGATAAACATGAAATTGAATCCAAAAAAGTGCACCTTTGGCGCAACTGAAGGCATGTTCCTCGGATATTTGATAGAACCCGATGGAATCAAACCATGCCCAGAGAAGACAAAGGCGGTTATTGATCTCCCCTCCCCGCGCACACTCAAAGAAGTCCAGTCACTAAATGGAAAGTTAGCAGGGCTGAATCGCTTCTTATCTAAGTCAGCGGACAAATCCCTTCCCCTCTTTAAAACACTCACGAAGTGCACAAAAAAGGGAGACTTTCGCTGGACTAGCGAAGCAGAAGAAGCTTTTCAACAACTTAAACACCATCTGGCATCTCTTCCCAAACTCGTCGCACCACGACCAGGGGAAGAACTAATCATGTACTTATCAGCAACCCATGGAGCAGTTAGCGCAGTACTATTGACAGACAGAGACTCCGTCCAGACACCCATATATTTTGTAAGCAAGGCCTTGAAGAAAACAGAGATTAACTATAGTGCTATGGAAAAGCTGGTCTTGGCTCTAGTGTTCGCATCCAAAAGACTGCGCAGATACTTTCAAGCGCATCCAATAGCTGTAATCACTGATCAGCCAATTAAACAAGTTATCTCCAAGCCGGATGCATCAGGACGCTTACAAAAATGGAGTGTACTGCTAAGTGAGTACAACATCTCGTACAGGCCGCGCACTGCAATCAAAGGACAAGTCTTAGCTGATTTTATCGTGGAGAAGCCAGATAGCGACAGCCCAACATCTGCAGCTAAAATGGACCTACAAGAACCTTGGACACTGTTCACCGATGGATCCTCATGCGCAGATGGATCAGGCGCAGGCCTTATTCTTACAAATCCAGAAGGTATGGAATTCACCTATGCGCTACGCTTTGAATTCACAGCCACAAACAATGAGGCAGAATATGAAGCCCTACTAGCCGGACTACGCATAGCAATCCAACTGGGCGTACGCAACCTAGAAGCAAACGTAGATTCGCGCCTAGTGGCTAACCACGTGCTAGGTGAATACGAAGCCAAGGATGACCACATGATCCAATACCTGGATAAGACAAAATCTTTGATCAAAAACTTTGATATGTTCACAATAAAACAAGTACCTAGAGGAGATAACAGGAAGGCGGACGCACTCAGCAAGATTGCATCCACAAGCTTCGCACACCTTTCAAAACAGGTATTGGTGGAAACCCTAAAGAACAAGTCAATCTTGGATATGGAGATATCAACGGTGATAGAAGAACAAAATCCTACGTGGATGACACCTATCATCGAATTTATTAGCAAGGGAATCCTACCCCAAGATAATAAAGACGCTCGAAGAATACGGCGCACAGCGCAACGATTCGAATTACGCGACAACGTACTCTACCGGCGATCTTTCTTACAACCATGGCTCAGATGTGTTGGACCCCTCCAAGCAGACTACGTACTCCGCGAAATTCACGCTGGGTCATGTAGTATGCACTCAGGGCCACGATCCGTGGTGGCAAGCGCTCTAAGGTCAGGATACTATTGGCCAACAATGCACCGCGACGCACGCGATCTAATAAGAAAGTGCAGCAACTGCCAAGTACATAGGCCTATTCCGCGCCGACCACAGCACGAGCTAACACCAATCACCTCACCATGGCCATTTTACAAATGGGGTATTGACATCGCAGGACCTTTTCCCGTCACAGCTGGAGGAATAAAGTTCCTCATCGTAGCCATAGATTACTTTACAAAGTGGATCGAAGCAAAAGCAGTGGTGAACATTACAGGAAACCAAGTCAAGCGCTTTGTTTGGGACAATATTGTCTGTCGCTTCGGCCTACCAGGCGAGATCGTATCAGACAACGGAAAACAATTCTGTGATAACCCATTCAAAGATTGGTGCGCACAATTAAACATCACACAACACTTTGCTTCAGTCAAACACCCACAAACCAATGGCCTAGTTGAGTGCGCTAATCGCAGTCTAGGCGAAGGCATAAAAGCGCGCCTTGACAGACATAAAGGAAGATGGGTAGATGAGCTCTCGCATGTCTTGTGGGCGCATCGCACGACAATCAAAACCAGTACTGGCGACACGCCATTCTCCTTAGTCTATGGAACAGAAGCCGTCATACCAGCCGAGATAGGAATGCCAACTATACGCACGGCAGAGGTCAACGTCACAACAAATGACGAGGAACGACGCATAGACTTAGATATACTGGAAGAAAGACGCGAACGCACAGCTATACGTGAAGCAAAGGCTAAGGCAAAAATGAAGAAGTATTATGATGCAAAAGTCAAAAACACTTCATTCAGACCAGGAGACTTTGTTTACCGCGCCAATGACGCGAGCCACGTAGAAGACACAGGCAAGCTCGGACCCAAATGGGAAGGACCTTACGAGGTCACAGACGCGCTCGGCAACGGCGCATACAGATTGCGCGATATGGAAGGTCACGACCTAACGCGCACTTGGAACATCTGTAATCTCAAAAGATGTTACTTTTAGGCTACGGCCCTTACACAAACACACTCACACCCTACGAGGTGCCCAATAAGTGTTTGTCTTTCTTTTCTTTCTTAGGAATTATGTTTTCCATTTTTTTCAATAAACTTGCAAGTATTAATAAAATGTTATGGTTTCTAGCTAACTCCATAGCGCACTTTTACTTTATTGCATATATGTCAATATTGTCTATCTTATATTTTTGCCTACATGGCGTGCATGCACCACTTAAAGACCCACGAAGGCATAAAGGATGAGTTAACCTACTAATTTACTCGTTGAATAAGAGGGTTGCAAACCCATCAACATTGGATCACGTATCCTTGCTAAGCGCCTTACTCTTGAGACGTCAAAGTAAGTTTCACATGCGCACCCCACGACGGATGCGCATATACCAAGTACACCGTACGAGCTTAGCAATATAACGAGCCAAGACACTTGGTCAAAAAATAAAACTTAGCAAACAATGCAAGTATACTTAAGTCACGCACTTAAAAGACTTAGTCGAAAATAAAACTTAGCAAACAATGCAAGTATACTTAAGTCACGCACTTAAAAGACTTAGTAAAATAACCAAATATAGCAAACAATGCAAGTGTATTTAAGTTACGAGCTTATAACAAAATGTATCTTATTCCATACTTATTAAATTACAAGGAAAAAATACATAAGTTCACAAACAACCTATATGCTATGGCGATGATCATGGCTCTCTTCTGGAGCGGCGGAACCCCCCGCCTCCTTCAGCTTACTCAAGGTTATAGCATCCTGGAGCGACACAGTTGGAACACTCACGGCAACGCCATCAGATCGAGGAAGGTGCGCAGCACCGATGCCGCACATCACAGCCTTGCCCTTAATGCCCTTCTTTATGGCAACCCTTTGCTCGTGACGCTCTAGCACCTCCTTCAAAGGGACTTCCTTCTCCAGTGCAAAAGGCTTGAGGATATCACGGGGCCGCGCAAAAACTGGGACTTGAAGCTGCGAGACATCAGGTTTGAGATAATAATCTACCTCCTCTTCAGCATTCTCCCCAAGATGACGCTGCAACGTCAGACCCGCCATGAGCACATCTATGGGGTCATCTTGGTCGCGCTCCAACCTCCCTATATGCGGCAACTCAAGAACTTTCAGCCCCGCCATCGCCTGCACCAGCTCATCGTACGCCGTTGAGCTATAACCAGGAATCTCCGCCAAGTCTTTCTCCAACAACTTGGCCTCACGGAGCTCTTCCAGGACCTGCGAACGGCCACGCGCCATTGCGCAGTGAACAACCTTCCCAAAGGCTTCCACCACCTCCGCAGACTCCAAAGTACTCAGAGCTGCCAGACGAAGCCCATGGCTGATCAACCACCTGCATTCACAAAGTGATAATAAAGTAAGATACGCAATAGAGCGAACAAGCAAATCTAAAAGACAAGGACGTAAGAATACCTGCGCTCGGCTATTACAGACATAAGATGAGGATACAGCTCCTCGTCGTACTCGATGCTGAGGGCGCGCAGCTTCTCCTCATACATCACGAGCGTCTTCTCCATGCGCTCCTTGAACTCTTGCAGGCTAGCATAATGCTCAGACCTTTTTTCTTCAAGATACGCCCTCGACCACGATGCTTTTGCCTTCACCTGCTCAAGCTTCGACCTCGCATACAGCAGGTCCGCCAAAATGCTCATCTTATCTTGGGCGATTTTCTCAGCATGCGCCCTCGACTCCCCAAGCTCCACTTGCGCATCCGCCAATTGTGCGCGGAGGGCCACCAACTCCTCCTCCTTCTGGGCTAGAGCACGGCTCTCCCCAGCATACTTTCCCTTCAGCTGAGCAACAAGCTCAGCTTGGCGGGCAGTGGTCGCAGCCAGCTCATCCATCAGCTGCTGCGCCTCACTACCATCAACAGCCTCGGTATTCCCCTCCTTGTTTTCGTTCTGCGGAGAGGAAACCTCATCGTCCTTCGCGTCGTCATCCCTACGGAACAAAGACAGTCAACAAAAAATTACAACAAGTAATTGCAAAAAAAAAAAAAAAAAAAAAAAAAAAAAAAAAAGGAAAGAGAGAAAGAATGCACACTTACAGAAATGGAGAAGCATCAGCCTTCAACCGTGCGCCGGAGGTCGAAGTTTCTTCTGCATTCGACTCTGCGTCTTTGATGACGTGTCGACGCCTCTTGCTTGTGCCACTGGTTCCAGCACCTCCCTTGCGCTTTAAGTTCTGCACAACTTCTTCCCTCAACACCTCCTCAGGCTTCAGGATCCGAATGCTGTCAGATGACCCTGAGCGTGCCTCCTCGCGCGCCACTTCCACTTCAGGCACCGCCTCCACAGTGGGCTCCACCACTACCTCGGGCGCCACACTCTGGACGGGCGTCACCACAAGTGGTGGCGTGTCCTCGGGGACTGTCGCGGGCAGAACAGTCAAACGCCCCGCGGTCGCTTCCAGCAAAGGCAGCTCCCCCTCCTTCAGAGGACGCACCCCTATGGCCACCTGCTTTGGCTTGTCAAGCTTCACCACTGCGAACAAGTCCATCTCTGCACATACAAAAATGAAGCATGAAAACAACGAAAGATTAGTTGATAAATGCGCGAAGATACAGAATGAAAAACTTACAAACAATTACAAAGGATGAACACCCACCCCGGCCATCCTCACTCAGGAAAGTGGGAACCTCATCTGCTGCGCCAAAATACGCGCGACTCAATCCTACATGTACCAAAAACTCCTCCGGATAGGGGTTAATGGCCAATCGATTGGCATCTAACGTCTGCGCGTCAGCAATCCTATAGGAACCGGGTGCGGGACGCCCATCCCTTGGTAAAGACGCCTGAGTATAAAACTCAAAATTGGAGGGAAAGACCGCGTCGTCTACCCAAAAGAAATATTCCCTCCAATTCTTAAGGGAGTCAACCTTTTCCGTGTAACATTGAAACGCACGCGGGCGCTTCGCAAAGGACACCCAACCATTCGACCATGTTGAGTGATAAAAGGAGCGGAACAAGTCCACGGTTGGTTCTATCGCTAGTAAACGGCAGTTTACCTCAAAATTCGACACCTTCGCCGCACCTATACAGTACAGCTGAGAGATGTGGAGGCGATAGTAATTGAGCAAGTCGCTCAGAAATATAGATATAGGTACGCGGTAGTTAGCGTACTCGAAAAATTTCGTGTATAAACCTATCTTCCCTTCGGGGAAGTCGGCTATACACGCATCGACATCTGGAGCCTCGGGATGTACATCCAAAGGCACAAAATAGTCGGAAGAAAACTGCGTGACGTCCTCAACAGACAACGCAGAGCGAAACTCCTCTAACTGAGCGACCATGTTCATCATAAAACTAAGTGGACGCACACAAAGATTACCTACAGAAGCTCAAAGGTTTTCTAGCAAAAACGCTCTCAAAATGAAGAAGATGAATAGTGGTTGTGTGTGTATTTTACTGTGTGGTGAAAATAAAGGGGGGCGGCACTCTTATATAGGGTGGTAAAAACCCTAATTCACGCCCACGTGGATCCCACTCACAGTAAACGTGTGGCTAGAAGATCAAAAGGTACAACACTTTTTCCCGAATCCCAAGTAATACGTGGACACCACCCCCGATTACCGAGGTGACTATTTTGAACCTGTTAGGTGCATTGCACCTCCAAAAAGGCGGTAACAATTTGTTCATTCTCCCGCCACGCTTACCGCTGCTTACATTAAGTCTAGTACCCGCGGCTACGTGCCGCGCATACTAGACTGGGGGGACATGATGACGTATAGCCTATATTTGGGCCGCAAGCCCAAATGATAGACATTACTTACACTTAAGCCCATCACGAGTGGGCTACCATGACAAATGGTATGGGCCGCAGTATTAATACTTTGGGCCCATGAAGCACAAAGGCCCAATCTAACTCACCGGATATCCGATAAGGATTATCTATTCAAGGAATAGATATCCTTACCTCGGATAAGCACCATGCGTGCGAAGAGTAAGGAGCAAGAAACACGGTTTCTTAGCCCTATATATAGAATCATACGATTCTCATCCAAGGTACGATTCACATAATCCCTAAACTCTTCAACCAAAACCTAAATTCGATTACTTACTCTCACGCCGGAGTCTAATCGGGGGAGACAATCCCTCGATAAGCCTAACGGTGTTGTTTATTTTCTTAGTACGCAGGTAACAAAGTGCTAAGGAACGAATTGATATAAGAGCAAAGCCCAACAATCAGGTACGCCCAACTTTTGTATCAACAAGACTTAATAATCCAAAAACTAACTCAAAATGCCAAAGAAAGTGTGTTTTTGTGATTGTGAATGTGCAGGTACGGATATTTCAATAAAAGACGAAAAACAAACGGAAACCGACAAAAACGAGCACGAGAGTGGAATGTGTGCAAATAAGTCAAAGAATGTCAAAGTCGAACCCATAAAGCCTAAAAGAGACCTCAGAGATTTGAGATTTGTCAGATTTTATCCCTAGATGAAGTTTTATGATATTGTCACTTTTGGTCCTCCAAGTTTCACAAAATGACAAAATTCATCCTTTGAAGAAATATTTGAAGGAAAGTCAAGTTCAAGCCCTCCATAATTCAGAAAGTGACAACAAAAGCCCTTGGATTACACTTTTAAAGAAGACAGATTTGGTCCTTAGTTTTTCAGAAGATTCACATTTGGTCCTTGTAATTTCATATCACTAATTCTGAAAATACTACAAGTAATAAAAGCATGGTCCAGAAACAAAGTCCAAGTCCAAATTAAACAAATCCAAAATAAAACAAAGCCCAAGTCCGTTTATATAACCCGAGTCCAAACCCCACGGTCAAACCCTCATTTCCACACAGTCAAACAATAGTAAATTAATATTACCCGCCCCCCTTTTCCCCCTTTCAACCCAGAATTACTATTCACGCTTAGAACCTTAAAAATATTGTACCAATCAATTACTGAGATTAAGGGCTTTATAGTCAAATCAAGGGCTTCTAGAAGGGAATTAGTGATGTCAGAAGAGTGTGTCAGAGTTAAGAAGCACATAAAGGGACAGAACTCAGCTTTACATTGGATTGAACGCGTCATATTTTGTGATCCAAGGGATATTAATCAAAGGGGAATGATTGATTGATGATCAAGGGCTCAGTTTGGCATTCAAGAAACACACCACACAGATTGCCAAGGTGGCAATCCGTGACCCCTTCCTACTAGATCCTTCTATTCAGTTGCTATAACTAGATGTGTTAGGCTAGTGTTTTAGGTGTGGAGTATAGTGTAATGAAACTCTGCCAAAATTTCCTTTGTTTGTAATAATTCAATTTCAGTTTTAGTTGTAATATTTTTCCTTTAATGAATTCAGCTTTCCTTTAATCATTTCAAATATTTAGTTTGTAATAATTCAATTAGTGAGCTTATATCTCTGTAATGTCCAGCTTATTTCAGTTTATCAACTATTCCATTCATCTTTTATCTTTGATTTAGTTTTCATATTAACCAAAAGTTTTTCATCAAATTCAAAAAATAAGAAAAAAATATAAAAAGTTGTTAAATCATTTCATTCAGCTTTCATATAAGCTGTTTAGAGGAAGTTAGCATCTCATACTAGCTATACATAGCTCTTGTGAGTTTGCTGTATTCAGTTTCATAGTTTTATAATTCAAACAGTCAATGGTAGTCAACTGTGATGATGAAATGGTGATCCATGGTGAATATTGATAGTCCAAAGTGAGATTGGGAAGCACTTGTGTTGAACCTTAGACCTTGATAGATCTTTGAGCACTCGTGGATTGTTAGTAATGCTTATGTAATCACAAACACACTAATAGAAAGTCTCTATTACTTGTATTCAAAAGTGGAAATTAAACACAAGTATGAATACAAAATACTAAGAATGATTTGATCCTCTATGGATCTTTGAATAATACTAAAACTTGTTTTTCAAAACGTGTACATAATACATAATAACGTGTTCCTTTTATAGACAAGGAACCCTAAACCGTTTCACAAGAAACGTATCTTCTATAAACCTAAAGAGATATGCATTATCACTTCCTAATAAAAGTCATGCATATCCTAACTAAATAACAAAATACACAGAATTACTATATCCGCAGAAACAAACTACGTAGAATCTATTCTTCAGCAGAAATACTACTTCAGGAGAAACCAGCTCTTCAGCAAGAACCTTCAGCAGTATCCTTCAGCAGAATTCTTATTTAGCAGAATTCCCAACAATCCTCCCCTAATCTTGAATTTTACATGGTTAAGTTCAAGATTCTTGATAGATCTTTAAAGTTGCAAACCAAGAGGATTGAATTCGAACATCAGCAGCAAAGACTCAAAACAGCCACATCTCTATGAATGGCAAACATGAAACCTTCAGGTCTTTGTAGCAACAAATGACAAAATGTACATCAAAACATTTTAGTTTCATACTATTCTCATCACATCCAGGTGTGTTAACTCCTGTGAGTGGTGAATCATTGAAAATAATGGATTTGATGTCTCTTTACCAATAGCCATCACTACTGGAGTAGCCAAATGTTTAAGTTCGAAAATTGTGGTACACTGATGACCATATGATTTTTAGCAAATCACCAGCTATAAACGGATTTGAGTTGTCTTTACCTGTAGCCGTTTGCTCAGGACTAGTCAATTATTCTGATGAGTAAATCACCTTGGAAATTGAATACCATATATGGTTTTCCACTGCCTTTACCACAAGCCATACACTTGTGGGCTAGCCAATTATTGGGAATCCATAAGGAAAAATCCATGGTCAATTGACAACCATCCAACTCTCAGCTGTTAAGCTTGGGTGAGTTGAGTAACCAATAGTTTTTAGCAAACTATTACAGCTATCAACATATTTGACTTGTCTTTATCAAAGTTGTACCCTTTGGACTAGCCAACTTTTTGATGTAATAGTCAACATCAGGTAAGTTGATAACCAGAGAAGGTGTGGAAATAACCAACACCAAAACCTGCATACAACATACAAAACACTATACGAATCTGTTAGTTTTTTTTTTATTTTTTTTATTTTTTATTTAATTAAGAATAAAAATAAACAAATAGACAACAAAATACCATCAAGTAGCTCTGGCCACCCTGATCCTGGTTTTGAACAAACGAATCAAAGATTCAGCAAACAATGTAGCATTCCCAAATGGATCAGGAAGAATCTCCAACTTATGTAGAAGCATTTTTTCCATAAGAGGCACACTTAGAGGATAATTCTTCTCAATGAAAATTATTACCCTTATTCCAGATGTAGTCTCCAAGACATGAACATAAGGAAGAGGATAAAATTTCCAACTTTGTACTTTCCACCTCTGATTGTTCTTCCAGATTGCATAACCAGAACCATTTGGAGAAGTAGAATCCATGAGCACTTGAAGATCCCCCAAAAGATATAATCCTGCACCTTCAGGAGCATGAGTAGCATAATACTTGGAAACTAAGTCACAGAGAGTAAGCAAATCCTGATGATCCACAAGATGCAAATTTTCTTGTAGAAATGTGAAGGACAAAGATGTTTTATCAAGCCTATAAATAGTATTGATCTGTCCATTACTAGACAACTCCCATATAACCAAAACATCCCTAAAACCCTCTGGCCAATCATTAGGAGATCCCTCTTTAATAAAAGAAGAATCAGCAGCATCTACATCTACTACCTTATGCACTTGAGGAGAGTGTGAGACATTCATTCTAGCTATTCTTTTAGCCCTCCTACCAGGAATGTATATAGAAGAATGTGGAGAAGAAGGTTCTTCAGCAGATACATCCTCCGACTCATTTGTTTCCACTGATGGAGGAACTAGTGGAATATCAGTAGAAATCTCAGCAGAAGGTTGGGCAAGTGAAACAGATTCAGCTTGTGCATCCATCTCCATCCTTACTTGTTTAGCCCTAGCAGCTGCAAGCTCAACTTCTCTCACTTTGATCTCATGAAATCTTGCCATTTCAGCCTTTTGATCGTCATGCAACCTCTTAGCAGCCTCTTCACCCAATGTATCCTCCTCCATTTGTCTTCTAGTTCTCTTTTTAGAAGAAATATCTTTTGCTACAACTTTTGCTTTTCCTTTGTCAATAACAGATGGAGCAACAACAGTTGTTGGATCAGCAGAAGTAGACACACTAGGCAAAGGTGCATCAGCAGAATGAGATAAAGAGGTAGCAGGCACAGTAGCAGAATCAACTTCATCTATCTTGAGCTTCTTAAAATGTGATTCTGCATCAGTAGTAGGTAGAGTAGGAACAAGCTTAGGAGTAAGGAGTCCATCCTTTTGTAATCTGGTCTTGATTCTATTATAATGATAAACTAATTGTTCATTTGAGAAAGACCAAACTTGTTTCCTAGTCCAAGAGTGATTATAGAGTGCACTACTTTGATTCTTCACAAACTCCCTCATAAAATTCCTTCGTTGTGCTTGAGTAAGTGGTTTATCTCTCTTTGCTTTGGAAATTCTTGCAGCTTCAGCTTTCCTCCTCTGTTTCATGAGCTCAACTATTCCAGGAACATAATCAACTTCATTGACATTATCTCCAAGAATATCTTTAGCTAGACCAGGAGTAGAAACCACTTGCCTCAATATATGCATCCAATCATCTTCATCAAAATTTGGAATTGCAGCATCCAATTCTCTTTGTCTTGCAAGAGGCAAAGTAGAAACATACTTGTTTGTAGCAGATTGGAACTCTGAGTCATATTTAGCCTGTAATTCCTTTGCCAAAGCTGTACTTCTCTTCTTATCTTCCCATTCCTTCCAAAGTCTTTCTTGCTCAAGTTTTTCTTCTTTTGAGACAAGATCATCATCACAAATTCTAGTAATGTCAGCAGAATCATCATGAGGAATGGCCAACTCCTCCAGAGGATCAGCATGTAAATCTTGAACACATGAATCAATAGGAGTATCAGCAGATCCTCTTGTGTAGGGAGTTGCAGCAGTGTCTTCTTGAGATGTATGTTCCGGAACATATGGATCAATGCTAGGTGAAACCACATACTCTTTACCAGTAACAAAGAAAGTATCCACTAATGTGTGAACCCCAACAGTGACCTTCTCAGCAGTAACATCAATTAGTGGTTCATCAGCCTGAAGATTATCACCATCATCTGTCTTTTGAACATTATCAACATTTGATACCTTAGAAGATTCAGTGGAATTCTTGCTCAAATACTGCCTTTATTTTCTTCTGCTGAACTGAATAGGCTTCTTTTGCTTTGAAGATTCAGCAGCATTGGGAGAAGAACCATGAGTCTGTTGAGCAACATCAGCCAAAAGCTCAAGTGGATCCAAATGCCTATCCTCATGAACTTCATCAGTAGCAAACACAACCTTTTTTTTCTTTTGCTGCCCAAGTTGAGTTTCTAACTCCTGAACCCTCTTAGTCAACAACTCAATCTCACCACCAAGTGAGGATTTGGTGTCTGCAAGCTCCTTTTGAAGATCATCAACCTTTTTAACATACTTGTTGAGCAATTCATGTACAGAGGTGAGAGTAATAGGGTCCTTGGCTCCACCAACAGATTGCTCAGTGGTAATGGGAGTTTCATTGGGCCTTTCAGGAGAAACAGACATATGTACAAAAGTGGGAGAGCCTTCATCAATTGGCTCTCTAACAGGACTAGGTGTGGTCAGTCTAGTAATCTCAAGTTCAAGAGGTGTAGGTACTTGAGTACCAAGAGACTGAATTGTCTCCTCAACCTCAGGAACAAGCTCATCAGGAGCAACATGAGTAGGTGATGGAAAAAAAACTAGGTGACAGAGGTAAAGGGGAAGGTGGAGGCAGGTCAGAAGAAACATGTAATGCTTCAGCAGTTGTAGAGGGCTCTCCATCATTGACCACTGATGGATTAACATCAGCAGCAACACCTGAAGATGATGGATTACCATCATCAGCAGCATTTGGAGAGGGTATATCACCAGTAGCATCACCCTCACCTGCATCATCATTACCATGTGGTAACATAGCAGCTAACAAAGGGTAATGTTCCCCATCATAATTTGTTTTCATAAAAGCAAACAGTTTAGCACTAAAACCCCTTATAGGGATATGGACTCTGTCTTGGGTTGTTATGCCTAAAATCATTTGAAGAAACCTAGGGTACATTAAAAACTTATGCTTTTTCTTCTCAATATTTTCTATCATATTATCAAAAATAAACTTAGAAAAATTATAAGTTAAACCCTTTGAAAGACAGACAATACCACAACCCAATTGGGTAGAGAATTGATCCCAGCCACTAGACTTGTTGCTGATACATTGGAGCAGTGTGTGCACCAAGAACCTCCACTTGGGACAAAACTGATTCTTAAGCCATTTACTTGTGTCAGTGCTTTGATAACCAGCTTCCCGTAACCCAGCAAGTATCACTTCAGTGTTGGAGTGATAGACACCATTCTCATCATCCAAACAAAGCTTTGTCCTAATCAAGGATTCAGTCACCACATACTCAGTTCCATCAATAGTGGCTACAATCTCTGTGTCAGACCTTTTTGTAGCAGAGGCCCAAAATTGTTTCACCATTGATTCATATATCACATTTGGAGAATGTATTAAAGCATAATGAATCTTGGAATGTTGCAAAAACTTCACCATTTGATCATACAGTTCATGGTCTTTTATCTTACTCAGAAAGGCAACCTTGTTATGATCTTCTTAAATTGAAGTGGTTCCATTAGAAGAATTTGTGAGAAATGGTTATGAATTATGCAAATGGGAAATGGATTTAAATTTTTTGATGAGGGAATGAGTTATTTTGGGCGAAGATATGTGAAATAGGTTATAAATGGAAGTTACCCAATCATGGTCAAGAATATTGGAACAAATCATTGACCATATCTGACGTGTAAAGTAACTCCATCTAATTTCAAAATTAACCCTTTAGCAGAAATGATGGTCAATCTGCTGATCAAAAGTCAATTAGCAGAATCAACTCAAGAGTAAAAATATCTTCATTAAATATCTTGAGTTTTACTGTGCCACCCAACTCGCATTAATTACCATCAAATCTTGACTCCGCCTATAAAATAATCCCAAATCACCCTTTACAGATATCAATTACCCCCAATTATCATCAAAACCCTAATTTCTCAATAATAACCCAATTATCCACAAAAAACATGTCTTCTAAACCAGAAATCATAGATCTAACCTCCTCCTCCTCATCATCATCATCTAGTGATGGTTGGAGCAATTATTTTCCACCCAGTGCTCAACCAAGGAAGAATCATGATGTGAAACCTCCAAGTCCCTCACCATCAGAGGACCCTGCAAACGTTCCTTCGGATTTGGATGATTCAGATGCTGAAAGGGAACGAGAGAAGAGGTGGAATGCTCTAGAGAGAGGTGAACCAAGTGAAGCCCCCAATCCTGCTGAGAGACAATATGTATCTCCTTTTCTTTGTACCTCTGATGAGGAATCTTCAGAGGATGAAGATGAAGATCCATTATTTGTCCCTCCTTCTACACCAGAGAGATCCCAACCAAGGTCAAAGAAGGTGGTGTGATGTTGCCAGGGACCAAAGATATAAAACTAGGTTCTTGAGCATCATCGTCGTTTTCATCAATCCATCCTTTCCATTTTCATCTTCAGCTTCTTCATCGTACTGGTCATGCTTATCCACTAGCTTTTGTAATAGATGATAGGAGCTAGAATCAGTTTGGTAGACTCTGTATAAGGATGGTCTTGTATTTCATTTGAAGTTGCCTGTAAGCTGTAAATTGTTTCTTGAATGAATGAACAACTTTTCTCAATTATCATCACTTGAGCGTTACATCAGTAGAAGCAATGAGTATCACATGTATTACTCTTCAGTAGAAACAAGCTTTAAGCTTACATGACCACTTTCCCATTGAAACAATCTTGGTGAACTTCAACTTAAGATCAGCAACTACTCATAAGGACATTCTGCAAAACAGACACAAAGTAGCTAAAACAAGCCAAACCACAACTTACAAGAACATTAATTGGTTAGTTTTAGCAAACATAAATAATAATCTACAAATTTTACAACTACAATCCTCCCCTAAGGCTTATGCCTCCCCTCAAACTTTGCAGTTAAAGGTTAAGCATCCCAATATGGACAACTAAGTGTTGAAACCTAGGTCCGTCAAAAGCTTTAGTCAACAAAACTGCCATATTATCATCTGTGTGAATCTTAACCACTTTAATCAAATGTTTTTCATATGCATCTCTTATAAAGTGGTGCCTGATCTCAATATGCTTAGTTCTATTATGAAAAACTGGATTTTTAACTATGCATATGATACTATGATTATCAATAAAGATTGTGGTGTTCATGAAATTAAACCCATAATCCAGCAATTGATTCTGTATCCATAGAACCTGTCCACAAGAATTGGCAGCAGCAACATACTCTGCTTCAGTAGTTGAGGTAGCAACAATAGTCTGTTTCTTGCATTGCCAAGAAATCAATATTCTTCCAAGAAATTTGCATCCTCTAGTTGTGGATCTCCTATCCATATTTGCACCAGCATAATCATTATCACTATAGGCTTCCAACCTAAAAGGAGACTCTTTTGGGTACCAAAGACCTAAATTGGGTTGGCCTTTGAGGTACTTGAAGATCTTTTTGACTGCATTCAAATGGGAAGTAAGTGGAGTGACCTGGTGTCTAGAACAAGCACTCACATCAAATGTAATGTCAGGCCTTGAAGCTGTCAAATACATCAATGAACCAATCATGGATCTATATAAATGAACATTCACAGCAGGATCTGGTTCAAGATTGTTCTTTGGTTTTGGAGCTTCATAAGGTGTAGTGGCAGTTCTGACATTTTCCATATCAAACTTCTTCAACATGTCTTTCACATATTTATCCTGACTGATAAATATACCATCAGGTTTCTGCTGAACTTGTAAACCCAAAAAGAAAGTAAGCTCCCCCATAGCACTCATCTGAAACTCTCTCTTCATCAATTCCTCAAACTCCCTGCACCATTCTTCTTTAATGGAGCTAAATATGATGTCATCCACATACACTTGCACAAGAATGATATCTCTGGAATCTTTCTTTAGAAAGAGTATTTTGTCAATGGCACCTCTTCTGTAACCATACTTCAGCAGAAATGCAGAAAGCCTAGCATACCAAGCCCTTGGTGCCTGATGTAGTCCATAGAGAGCTTTTACAACCTTGTAAACATGATTTGGATGATCTGGGTCTTCAAAACCTTGGGGTTGAGTTACATATACCTCCTCTTCAATTTCACCACACAGAAAAGCACCTTTCACATCCATCTGATATACCATGAACCCCATATAAGATGCATAGGCCAAGAAGATTCTAATGGCCTCAACTCTAGCTACTGGTGCAAAAACTTCATCATAATCTATTCCTTCCTCTTGTCTGAACCCTTGAGCCACTAATCTTGCTTTGGTTTTCACCACAATACCCCTTGCATCTCTTTTGTTCTTCAAGATCCATTTTGTCCCAATTACAATTTTCCCATCAGGTAGTCGTACCAGTATCCAAACCTGCTGATTCTTAAATTGTAGCATCTCTTCTTGCATTGCGTCAAGCCAACTTGAATCTGCAAGAGCTTGACAAACACTGGTTGGCTCAATTTAAGAAAGAAAGCAAGCAAACAAACAATGCTTAAAGTCTGTATGATTGTCCCATTTGTTGATTTGAGACATAGGAAATAAAAGCAACTTCACCATACTTAGTACTTTTCACAGTACTTCTAGTTCTAACAGGTGCTTTTGGATCTCCAATAATCTTTGATTGAGGATGTGCAATGTTGATCCTCTTTGTTGCAATGGGGTTGACATCAATTGTGGTGTCAAGATTGTTCACTGTGGGTCCAAAATCACTGTCATAGGAAGAGGAGGTGAAGATACCAGCTTTGGGTTGGTGATGACCAAGATCAAAAGGATTTGGAAATCTTGTATATGGTTTTCCAAAGTCTGTGGACACACTAGTGGAGATTGGAGATTGTGCAGCAGGACTATCAGCAGATTTGATCATGTCAGAAGAAATAGGAGAACTGTCAGTAGAACTGTCAGCAGAATCCTGGTTTCCACTGACTGCTTGTGTTGATTGTCTGAGTAGTGCCTCAGTATCTCTTGCAAACTCCATGCCAAGCCTCTTAGCTTCTTGAGTGGCTGCATACTCTTGCTTTTTGAGTCTAGCAAGATCCTCTGCATAGTGTGACTCATCTTCAATCTCATCAGAAGTTTCTTGAGAATTATCACCTGCAAATGAATTAGGAGGAAAAGAAGGTACAACAATGGTTTGTTCATCTTGCTCAGATTCACTATCTGAGTCATCATCCAGGGTACCTGCACTGTTAGTAGGAGACTCTTGTGTACCTGCAGATTGGTTATTAACATATCTAGTATAGCCCAAGTGATCAGTTAAATAATCAAGGTCAAAATACCAAACATGACCTTGTCCTTGAACATTTGGCTTATCTTCTAGGAATCTCAGGTTAAGAGTCTCCTCAATCTTTTTAGCACTTAAATTGTAAACCCTATAAGCCTTACTATGAGCTGAATAACCCACAATATACCCCTCATCAGCTTTCCCATCAAATTTTCCCAGTGAATCACTAGTGTTCAAAATGGTTACTTGACAACCAAAAGGTTTGAGGCAATGAATATCAGGAACTTTCCCAGTGAGAAGTTCATAAGGTGTCTTGAAATGAGGTCTAGTGATGGATACCCTGTTCAAAACATAACAAGCAGTGCTTACTGCTTCAGTCCAGAACATAGTGGGTAATTTAGAGTCTACAAGCATGGATCTTGCTGCCTCTATTAAGGTCCTATTCTTTCTTCCAGCAACCCTATTTTTTGTGGGGTTCTTGGATTGCTATAGTCCCTTTTTATCCCTTTAGACTGACACAGTTCTATTAATACAACATTCTTGAACTCTGTCCCATTATCACACCTAATACCTTTAACCTTTTTGTTTAGCTGGTTTTCAATAAGGGTAATGAATTCTTTTAAAATTGGAGATGTTTCATCTTTAGTTTCAAAAAGTATACCCAACAAAACCTGCTATAGTCATCAGTGATTACCAGGCAGAAGTACTTATGATCAATACTTCTGATTTGAGTTGGACCAAATAGATCCATGTGCACCAATTGAAGAGGTTCTGAGATAGTGCTCACTGCTGTAATGGCTTTGTATGAGGCTCTGTGTTGCTTTCATTTGTTACAGGCAACACAATTATGTTCATTGGTGAAGACTTTTGAAGGAAGTACATGAACAAGACCAAGTTTAGAAAGCTTGTTTATGGTCTTGAAATTCACAAGAACCATCCTTCTATGCCATCTTGTAGATTCATCCAGGGTTGCTTTAGCCACCAAACATGTTAGATCACCTTCAGGTTGGATATCATTCAAATTGAATGTGAATAAATTGTTGTTTCTGGGAACTCTTAGCAAAATGGTTGTATCTTCTGGAAGTTTGAAGTCTTTAGAGAGAACAAGACATTCATCCTCAGAGAAGAAGACTTTATTCTTGGTGTCACATATTTGTGATACTGAGAACAAGTTGAAATGTTGCAGTTCCTTCACATAGTATACATTCTCAAAATCCAACTTAGGTGTTCTGATGGTGCCTTTCCCAGTGATTCTACCATCTCCTTCACCAAAAGTCACATTGCCTCCTCCTTCTATGGGTACAAAATCATGCATCTTATCCTTGTTATCTGACATGCTCCTGGAACAACCACTATCTACTATTCCTAATTCTTTACTTTTCAGAGGATGATCCTACAACAACAACTAAAGTATATACAAAATGTTAGTACACATTGGAGACTCAAGTCATTGCTGACTTGAGCCTGCCTTGTGGATCATAAGAGTTAGGCCATGGAGATACATAAGATCCACCATTGTTCTTGGGCCTTCTTTGAAAATTAGGTCTCTTTTAAGTCCAAGAACAATCTGCTGAGGGCTTCATAGCAGTATCCCAATACCCTCTACCAACATATATTGAGTCAAAATATCTAGGCCAATAACCATTATGAAAATAAGAACTAGTTGGTCTCACATATGGTCTAGCAGCAGATCTCCTCCAAGGAGAAGGTTTATCAGCAGAATTGTGTTTGCTAGTTTTATGAGTTGCTTGTGGAACAAAAGATGGTATATCATTAACATTTTTCCACATTGGTCTAGGTTTCTTTTGACTAGCACATACACCCATTCTTTGCTCATGAAAATTACAATCCTTAATCAAATAAAATTTACTTCCACACACAAAGCATTTCTTCTTTTTAGAAGATTTATTCAAAGTGAAAGATGTTCCATTACATGCAAAAGCATTCAAACCACAAACATTAATAGAATTGTTTTTGACAGAATTAAAAACATTGTTTTGCAAAGAATTAAATGACAAGTCTTCATAGGAAACTGTCTTTGAATCAGCAGTAACTCTAACAGGCTTGTAGGGAGTCTTGGGTGTTGTCTTGGGTGAGGTCTTGGGAAGGTCTGACTTTTCACTTGAATCACAACTGGTATATGTAGTAGACCCTTGGTCAAAGGACTTGTCACTGTCAGAACAAGAGACAAAGTCAGTAGATTTAGAATCAGGGTCTGGAAAGTCACTTGAATTTTTGCCATAAAGATGGTGTGATCCATCAAAGTTTATAGAGATGGACAGGTCAGTGGGCAAATGTTCTCCTCTAATTGGTCCAGGTACATCATGTAATTCTCCTTCTTTTACATAATTAGCTAATCCTGCTGGTGTTGATTTACCTAGATCATTCCTAGCTTCTAAACCAACATACTTCCTAAAACCTAAACCTATTCCAGAGTTTACAGATTGACTACCACATAGTAAGCTAGCTAAATTGTCACCTGATATTAACCATGCTTTATGTCTAGCTATTTCCTCATCTAGTTTCTCTTTCAGCACTTGGTTTACTGAAACTACATTAGCTTTTTTTTTCTTAGAACGCCTTAAATCAATCTTAGTACATTCTAATTCACTTTCTAACACCCTTATCTTTTCATCATAAGCAAGCTGATTCTTTTGAAACCAAATTTTTTGTCTTTCTAAAGTTTTTAAAGCCTGTTTATAAGCCTCAATTTCTACATAACATTCATTATATTTAGGTTTCAATTCATCATAAGCTTCCTTAAGTTCATTATATCTTTCACTACAACCAAAAACACAGTTATGTACCTGAGAGATGCCCATCAAGGCAACATGATCATGCTGATCCTCTGTAGTGCAGCTTGCCAGCATAGAAATTTGCTCAGAACCAGAAGCTTCATCAGGCTCATGAACCTTCCAGTTGACATGGTCATCCAGAGTGACCAAAGCTTTGGAAGATCCAGCTTTGGAGGTTCCAGCTTCCACTTGACTCTACTGATAGGTAGTATATCTAACCTCATCATCAGTCTTACTATCCTTGCATTCTCTTGAGAAGTGACCCATCTGACCACAAGTATAACACTTGACCTTTCTTCTGTCAAATCGAGCTGGATCTCTTTCCTTGAAACCAAACTTTCTCCCAGACTTATTCTCAAACCTCTTGATGTTCAGTGAAATCATTGCCAATTGCCACTTCAAGTTCATCTCTTCCATATCCAGTGGATCCAACTGTTCAAAATCTTCAATAGCTAGTTGCTGCTGATTTTCATAATCAGCAACAAAAGAGTGAAGTACATCTTCCATTATACTACTGGATTGTGGTTGAGAATTTGATTTAGTGGTGATGTGGGAAGATGATGCTGAGTATGGGCTTGAGACATGAGTCACCTGATTGGATGATGTGCTAACAAAAGCTGAGTGAGTGGATGTACGAATGGGACTTCTGACATCAGGCTCAAGAGATTTAAGTCTGTTGTAGAGATCATCAAAAGAGAGCATATCCAATCCACCTTTAACTTTGAGTGCAAAGCTTACTTGCAACCAAGATGGTGGCAAAGATCGTAGGAACTTTGCATTCCAATCCTCATTATCTGGCCTGGCCTTCAGCTGATTTAATTGACTCAAAAACCTATGTAACCTGTCATAACCCTTGTGGATGTCTTCTTCCTTAAATATTTAGAATTCTTGAAACTGCTGTTTCAGCATGGATTTCTTCATCCTCCTTGACTCCTCGTTCCCATAAAACCTAGCCTTGATTGCCATCCATATGTCCTTAGCATCTTCCATGAAGTGAAAGTCACCCATGTGATCATCTGGTATAGCCTGAAGGAGAATAGTTCTAACTTTATTCTCTCTCTGTACAGCTAGTATTTCTTCAGCAGTTTTAGGACCAAGAATGGTAACAACCCCATAAGCATCTTTGACGTGTTTCTTCAAACTGTTACCCTTACGAACAACTTCTCAAAGATTCCAGTCAATATTGGTGATCCAATTTTGCATTTTCATAGCCCACAATTCATACTCCTTCGCGTTTTTAAGTTATGGGAATTTGGCATTGCTGTTTGTGAGAGTTAGTTTTTGGAAAGATGTGGTGTTTTGATTTTGAGTAACTTCTGATTCATCGTCTGATCCAGCCATTGTTTTAGTTGTTTTGGTTGTGAGGGTGTAAGAAAAATGTTCTTAGTATCACAGAGACTCTCCCGAGGCTCTGATACCACTTGTTGAACCTTAGACCTTGATAGATCTTTGAGCACTCGTGGATCGTTAGTAATGCTTATGTAATCACAAACACACTAATCGAAAGTCTCTATTACTTGTATTCTAAAGCGGAAATTAAACACAAGTATGAATAAAGAATACTAAGAATGCTTTGATCCTCTATGGATCTTTGAATAATACTAAAACTTGTTTTTCAAAACGTGTACATAATACATAATAATGTGTTCCTTTTATAGACAAGGAACCCTAAACCGTTTCACAAGAAACGTATCTTCTATAAACCTAAAGAGATATGCATTATCACTTCCTAATAAAACTCATGCATATCCTAACTAAATAACAAAATACATGGAATTACTATATCCGCAGAAACAAACTACGTAGAATCTATTCTTCAGCAGAAATACTACTTCGGGAGAAACCAGCTCTTCAGCAGGAACCTTCAGCAGAATTCCCAACAACTTGGCCTGTCTAAAGACAGGCAAGCATAGTGAAACTCCTCTGTTCTAGCTGAGGAGAAAGCCTTTGTAAGTTCATTGATTCAACTTTCATAAAACTTAGTGCAAATATGTGTTTCTGAGTTGTGGTTGATTTTAGTTGTATTTGACTGATCATATTGTTTCTGTTAGTGATAATTTAGCTAGTTTGATCATTAGTTTGGTGATTAGTAGTTTATTTCATCAATTCATAGTATTATTTAATAATAAGGGGGTGTTTGGATCTGTTTGTTACTGGCTTTGTTGTGGTGTATTTTGTTGTCATAAGCTTCACTCTTAGTCACATTAGTTTAGTGTAAGTCAATTAGGACATAAAATTAGTAGTTTAGTTCAGAATTAGTCAAAGTTAGGTTTAAAAAATTAGTTAACTGTTAGATTTGGTTGAATCAGTTAGTATAATTGTAGAAATAGTTACATATTAGTATAATACAGCTTAAACTTGTTAAATTTCAGCAATTAGAAGGAGAATTGAGAAGTAGAAATTAGAGTAAGTCAAATAGTAATAGCATAATAATAGTCAACTATTCCATTTGCATAGTCTCTTTAGGTTGCTGTTTTAGGCTTCTAATAGGTGTGCAAAAGTTGTTTAGTGATAGGGATTTATGTAGATTTAGAAATTTAGTAGTGTAAAGTAACATTTGCCCCTAGAATATTCTAGTTTTGAGCTTATTAGAAGTGCTTTTTTGTAGTCTGCTTATTAGTTAATTGGAATAGGTATGCTGATGTGAGATTGAACTTGCAGTATGGATTACTGGTTTATAACATGAGCTTATTTGTGGTTTCTGAGTTTAGTTGAGTGATTAAAAGTGATATTCACTGTTCTTTCATTTCTAGCTTATTCTGATTTGGAATTGCTTATTACTTGGCCTTATTCATACTGCTTATTGCTCTCTGCTTTTGTTTCTGTGTTTAATTTGATCATATTTGAGTGCTTTTGAGCTTATTAGAGTATAATAAGTCTGTATTTTTAGTTTCATACAGTTTTGTGGCGCGTGCTTATTAATAAGCACTTGCTATAAGCTGTTTTTAGCTGAATAAGCACTTTTCTGGCTTATTTTCACATCATATTTTTTCTTCAAGATTCTTTTAATATTTTAGAATTTATGTGAATTTTTCATGTTTTTCTGAATTTTTTTACTATTTTTCTTAATTTTTCTTAGTTTTAAATCATTTTTAAATACTTTTAAATAAATAAAAATCAAATAAAAATTAGAAAAATCCTTAAAAAATCAAAAAATATTTTAGGAAATTCTTTTCTGATATTTTAGATTTTTCAAAATTAATTTTGCATTTTTCACTTTTAATTTTACAATTTCTTTTATTTTTAATTCATTTAAAAATACAAAAATAGAAATAAATTCATAGAAAATAAATAGAAAGTAAAAAAATATTTTTCTTTTTCTCAAAATTATTTTTAGTTGTTTAAGATTTCTAGAAATTTATTTCATATTTTTAGGATCATTTTTCAATAAAAAGTTACTTTTTAATTCATACGTTACGTTTTAAGAATCGCATTCGAATTCCCGTTTTTAGTTCTTAATTTTGTGCATACATAGCTTGTACATTCTGCATTATTTGTTATTGCTTTTCATTATTTGAGTTTCTCATTCACAATTTTCACAATTTCCACTTTTCACGACACGATTTCACGAATCGAATTTCAACGATTCCATTCACACCTTCACACGGACTACGACCTCGGGTTTTGCTTATTTCTTAGCAATCCCTTTGAGAAAATCTATACTATATACTAAATTGTGACTACCACTTGACATTTTCTGATTCTTGAAGGACTATTCTTGACAAATTCTTCAAAGTTCTTCCAAGGGGTATTTTTGCAACTTCTTGAATCTCTAAGGTTGAATTTGACATTTTGAGTTCAATCTTTGATCATTTGCTTTCCCGGCTCCGGATTTTGACACTTTTCCAAATCTCGTGCTTGTTTTTGTCTTTTTAGCTTGATTTATGTTAATATTTGCAATATCCGTTCCTGCACGATCACAAACAAAAAAACACAATATCTTTGGCATTTATGGTCAGTTTTTGGTCGTTTTGGTCTTAATTTGGTAAAATTAAAGTATGTGTTTACACACATACCAAAATCTCTCAGACTAAGGTATTGTCGTGCCCTCACGTAATGTCATCACTTCACACTTTTGAGATAAATAATTTCAAAACTTCTTTTTACTAACTTTAGAAAGTAGCAAGAACGTTTAAAAGAGATTAAAAAATCATTTATTCCCGAAAACGCCCCGTTTCTCCAATTTATTTTAATCATAACTTATTTTTGCATTTTTCCTTTTTACTTTGATATATGTGATGCGTGGAATTGCACCCTCACAAAAGGTTTTACCTCTCAAGGGATCTTGAGAAGCTTGCAATTCCCACCAGGCAGTGTACCTGTTCGTTGTAGTATAGTATAGTGACAAGTACCGGGGGATTGATCGTTCAACTCTAGGAATAGTGTTCGCTAGGGTTAAAATTCTACTAAACTAGGTCTAGGGGTGAGAGATGATTCTTTTTGTGTTTTTATAATTTATCGAAAGCAAGTAAAAATCTCGGGTTTTGAAGGAGTGGGCGGAATTAGTTGCTAGTCAACTAACCCAATTAACTAAAGATGCAATCAAAATAAAATAAAATAAACTTAAACTAATTTGTGGTGTAAACAATAATGAGAGAAAGTGTGTTTACTTATATTTCATTACTCCCTAGATATCTTTTACCGGTTGATTAGCTTGTTACAATTGCATGGATGACGGATTATATTCCTTAATACTAGTCGTAGGGCTGTCTACGATCTTCCCTAACTCTATAGGCTTCAACCTCAATCCTATGTCGATCCAACTAAAAGCTCCTAACATGGTATCCCTGGAAGTTACCTATGCATTAAATATAAGCAATTAATCGTAGTACACCTCCGATCATGTTTCTTAAGACGTTCAAGCAAGTTACCAATTGGAAGTCTGCCAGTTTTCTTAAGCCTAACATCGAATTCATTCATCCACAAAAATTATAAACAAACCATCAACCAATAATTAACATCTAGGTTTCATTACATCTAAGCAAACACGAAAGAAACCTTGCCTAGCATGTTAAAGAGAAGACAAGCGTAAGATATAATCAAACAACACATAGACATATTGAATGATTTGGTAAAGTACTTCTCTTCAATTGAACATGGAATAAACAAAGGGTTGAAACCCTTCAAAAAGCTGGAAAATTCGTCTAGGGTTTTATTCCCTCAAAGTTGCACACAATGAATGAAAACTAGAAAACTATATATAGATTTTACAATCTGATGGTGTCAAGAGTTAAGTCTGACGCCGTTAACTCGCCGCCAAATTAAACTCGTATTGCCTAGATCCACTTCTGACGCCGTCACTCTTTATGGGTTCTGGGCCGTCACTCTTTACAATTACTCTTGATGGCCTTAGAAATTTTGTACGTGACGCCGTCAGACCCTCTTCACAAATCATTCTAGCGCGTCACATGTATTTGATTTATCCACCCTTTTGTCAACTCATGACGCCGTCACTAACAACTTGTGACGCCGTCAAAGGCAATTTCCAGCATGCTTTTGAGACTTTGTCGTTTTCTGCACTTTTCACTCCAAAAACGTCCAAAATGTTTCCTTTTGTAAAATTCCTCTCAAAAGTACCTAAAATGACAAAAGGAACGATTTAGGGCAATATTTGATCAAATAATCTCGACTTTGGCCTTAAATGACCCCCGAAAAGCGATACACTTTTCGCTTCATCTATATGTGACGAGATGCCGACTTTCATTGTTTATCAACAACTTTTAGGGTCCTCGAGTAGGAAACACGACTCATAAAGAAGAGACCATACGAATAAAATTCGTCATCCTTAATTTTTCACGAGCCCCCAAACCAAGCTTAAAAACGAAATCATAGCTAGATACAAGTTAAATGCTAACACTACCCATGGAAGTTAATTGTGTACGCTTAGCTACTTCTCGCTCCCATATTCTTAATTTATCTAGAATTTTTTTACTTTGTATCAGAAATGAATTTCTCATTTTCATATTTCAATAAGTTTAAATCCGATAAAGATACCAAATTTAAATGCTAAGTAGTTTTCAAACTTTTCCTCGAAAACCACTGCATACAAAAATGAGGTCCACATCAAGGTTGCTGATTTAACACTTTTATTTCCTAGATTTAAATTGAGGCCTTTTCTCATTATTGCAAAATTTTTATTCTACTTTTGTCTTTTCATTATACCACATTGCCTTTTATTGAAGTTGTACACCATAAACTAACTGAGCTTCACGGGGTAATTCCAAGACCTTATACCTATCAGAATAAAGGATCCAAGGGTGGTTACAACGGAGAGTTCCAAGACCTTAACGCCTTTCAGAATTAAGGGTCCAAGGGCCGGTGTAAGAGGGTAGCCAAGACCTAAATGCCTTTTGGAAATAAGGATCCAAGGACAGATATCGAACCGTAGCTTACAGCACACAAATTAAGGCAAGGAATACTTGCTTTTATTCATTATTTTTGGTGCCAAGACTCCAAATCCTGTGTAACATAAACTAAACAGAACTTTACGGAGAATTCCAAGACTCTAGACGTTCCTGAAATGAGGTTCCAAGGGTGTTAGACCAAGACCTCACACATTCCTGAATTAGAGATCCAAGGGCCGCTTTATGAACCGTCGCTTATGTCACACGATACTAGTAGAACCTTGATGTGTACCTAACTTTTATAAGCAAAGATTTTCTTAGGAATGAGAGAAAACTAATTAACGCCTAAACTTAATACCTTTAATTAATCCTAGATTTCTATTTGTGGAAAACTAGAAGGGGGGGTTGAATAGTTTTACGTCCTTTTAAGTTTATAAACACAAGTTTGTTTTAAAAACTTCGATTCTAGTTTATGTGAACTCAATACTTGCACTATATGAACAATTGTATGGTAACTAACTAACAAAGCTAATATAGTAAAGGTAAATAAATAAGTAATGAGAAGAGTTGGAAAGATCAAACCACAACACAAGGATTTATAGTGGTTCGGCTACAAGGACACCTTCCTTGTTCCTACTCCACTCCCCGAGTCACCTACTCGAGAGTTTTCTTCACTATGTCAACAAACTCCCTTTTGGCGGAGAAAACCTTACACACCAATTTACACACCACAACAACTACACAACTTGATCACAACTTCTACACAACTTCTTCACACCAATATACTACACACCAATCTTCTTTACACCTATCTTCTACACACTAATCTTCTACACACCAATCTTCTACTTCACACCAATCTTCACAACTAACCTACTTCACTACTAATCAACTTCTACTTCCTACACAACTTCTATATCTTCTAAACAATGTATAACAAGCACAACACAATATTCACAAATGAATGTATATATACACTATGCACAACAACTCTTCAACACTTCTTGAACTTGATTGTAGAAAGAGTGTTCTTCTTTTGCACTTTGGATGAGAATGGATGATGAGGGATTAAATCACTTGAAACAAGGATTAATATACAAATGATCAAAGGGTTTTAGAGGATGTTTAGAGAGTTATAGATCTGAAAATTTCGTGCAAAAGGTGAGGCAAAAATCCAGGTTTAAGGTGGTATTTATAGGCAAAAGATTCTGACAGAGGAGCGTGGCCGGTCCCCTTAAATCAAGGCCGGTCCCCTTAATTTTAAGGGGACCGCCCCTTATAATTAAGGGGGCCGCCCAGCTGAAACATCCAGAATCTTTGTCTTTTAGTGGGGAAAGTTTATTTGGTGAAAAATTAACTGATTTTGGTTAAAAATTCTAATTCATATATTTAGTATGAATAAAACATTTTTCTTAATTACCAAAAGTGTTTTTCAAAAATATATAATATGTTTATATAATTAAATAAACTTTGTGTCAGTTAATTAAATACCCCTTTGATCATGAGATGTATTAAGCACTTGTTTATCCATACCTTAAGTGATTAAGTTGGATATAGTGATATAAACTAGCTTAATACTTGTTTACGTAGTAATTATACGATTGACGATTTTACATTTTGTGATCGTCAAAATATAGAGATATCGAAAGATATAAATAACGTTTTCACACATTATTTATGTCAACAATCTCCCCCTTTTTGATGATTACAAAATTTAAACTCATTAATCGAAAATTAGTATATATTCAAGTATTATTGTGAGTTTATATCACTTCTCCCCCTTTTTGTTAGCATCAAAAAGGTTATCCCATGTTAATGGAAGCTCCCCCTTGAAGTATACTCCCCCTCGTTTTGAGGCCAAAAGGAATCGAGATATGGATATCTTGCAAAAATATTTAGTGGCAAGCAACATATGTATGTATATAGCATGCAAAAGTGTAAACTAAACATAACCATATCATTAATCAAGTGAAATACATTCATCAAGCATTACATCAACAAATAAAATAAGTAATGCAACTAGCAAAAGCCATTAAAGGCTTACAATCATCATTGAAATAATAAACCAAAGCTCAAATATGAAAGTCCTCTCTAGAGCTTGCCATCCAAAATGGTTTAATATAATTTTATTTGTGAGACACCAAGCATGTTTAATTGGGAGGAATGGATGGTGAACATGGAGATGGTGATGGAGGAGGAGTGTTTGTTGATGGTGGTGGAGGAGTTGAGTTTGTTGTTGGTGGTGGATGCAACAAGTTTTCAATGTGAGAAAACATGTATTGCATTTCATCTCTTAGTCCGAACATAATTGTTCAGTTGTGGATGCAACAAAGGCAAGTGTCACCATGAGCTTCAAGCAAGCTCCATGGGACGGGGTTGTAGGTTGGTGGATTGATAGGGGATGATGAGAAGTGTGCATCAAGAGGTGTTAATGGTGATAGTGAGAGAGTTAATGCAAGGGTTGTGTTTTCATCGGTATGTTGTGATGGCTGAACTATTGGTGGAGGAGATAAGTGGGTGTTAATGTAGTCATTAATGGATGAAGTGGATGGTATGGAGGAAGTGGAGTTTCCATTTGTTGAAGGTGTTTTGGAGGGTGCATTTGGTGCACTAGGAGATGAACATTGAGGTGGTGGAGATGGAGTGGTGTTGTCTTCATTTGTAAGATCAATGAAGAGTTGTTTGGGTGGAATGATGACAAGTTTTTGTTTCTTGGCATTGTTTGAATAGGTGGTTCTTGGTGATGACATGATGATGTTTGATGAATGTTTGAGGATGATGGAATGTGAATTAAACATGCATGGGGATTATATAGTGGGAAAACATGTTTAGAAGTGGAATTAATTTGAAATTGTAATGTTATATTCCAAAATCAGTTTAGTTTTTAAGGGAAATGGTAGCTGGGACTAGCAAAAGGGATCACAAGATGCAAAAGAGAACAGTGTAAAAACTGTTTCAGATGGCCGGTCCCCTTAATTTTAAGGGGGACGCCCATCTGACGACCCAGAAACCAAAATTTTTCAAAAATTTTCTGGAAAAATGTTGTGTTCTATTTTGTATTTGCAGCAAGCACCATTTGGATATTTCACATTTGTTTTGGTCTATTATAAAGCATACATGATATATATATATATATATATATATATATATATATATATATATATATATATATATATATATATATATATATATATATATATATAAGCTAATCATGCAAGTATATATATAAATTAAGAGTTAAAGCATGCATTCATAGGCATATATTAAACATAATAAACAAGTTAACATACTAATCATTTATCCAAACAATTATTCCAAGAAAATTTCAAGTACTTCCGAATGTATTTCGGACAAATGGCACACAAGACATAAAAATTAAATATTGTTTAACAAACATAATCCAAGCATATCATTTCTTTTTCTTCCCGAAGATACCCTTCAAAGTCTTTCCTATAGATTTGAAGCCACCTCTAACTTCTTCGTGCAAGCTCTTTTGTCTTCTAAGCATCTCGGTAGTTCGTTCATGAAGCACTTCTTCGTTTTGATCACTAGGAGATGGGGTAGAATACTCGGGATAGTCAAGATCCTCTAAATTGTCAACGAACTCAGAAAACGAAGGGGTACTAGCATCATGGATGTTTTCCTCCTCATCGTCATCGTCTTGCCTTGAAGATGATCCATGAAATCTATGACGAAGAGGTTTACCCTTGTCACTTTGAGTTCGTCGAGCTTGTTTTAGAGCGAGAGGACGTAGAGTGGGGTAGATGGACTCATAGATACTATTGTCAAGATCGGGGTAGTACTCGATAACATGACGTTAGAGACGAGTGAGGAACATTCCATATGGAAGGTTGGCTTTGGGAGTTTTTCTAGCACACTCAATCCGTTTGATAAAGAAGTAGGCCAAATTGTACGGCTTTTCGACAGCTATACAATACAACATGTGAGCAAGGCATGCCGGGAGATGGTCCCGGTGACCTCCAGTACCAAACGCATTCTCACGAATGAGTTCTTCCCAACGCTTCATGTGGGGGCTTAATTCCTTGAGGAGAAGTTGGTATGGAGAGATTTGAACGTTTTTGGATTTAATTTTTCGGCTTGTGGTGGCACGTTCCACACCAAGGACTTGACGAATTTCGTCGGGATGAGGAATTTCGTCAAGATAGGGACCGAAGGTTGGTCGATAGCGATTAAGAGATTCGAGGTCCCACTCGTTTGTGAAAACGGCTTGACCTCTAAATGGAATTTGGAGGATATGACCAAATTGTTCGAGAGTTAGGGTGATAAATTCATTTTGAATCATGAAAGAGATGGTGATGAAACCAAGATCATTGGCTTGGACGGTGACTTGGCTATAGAAATCCATTATGAAGAGAGGAATGATGGGTTCATTTATTTCATAAAGACAATTGAAGTTGATGCTTATAAACACGCGATTTATGTAGTCGGATTAAGCAAAAGCAAGATCTACTACACGTCCTTCATGAACATTTCTATCTTCAATTTGACGATATATAAGTCCAATGGAAGGAGATGTGGTAGGGAGTTGGGAAACTTTAGGAATGTAATTTTTAGTGTGAGAAATATCTTCGGTAGTTGCTTTTGGCATTTTCACCTAAACACATCAATAATACAAAAAGACCAAAATAAATATAAAGAAAGATAAAAGTATATGTATATTGTTAAGGCTTATGTTGGAACGTAAACATACTTCGTTACTAATCCTAAGAAGTAGATTCCCATGTTCCTTAATATTGTTTTTTTTAACTCGTTCTAGATATACTTTACGATGTTTAATAAGTAGTTATGGACAAATCCAAACGCCCTTTTAAACATCTTAATATATCATGAAATTTACTAGATTTACATTAGGTTGTAAAACTAGCTATTTCTTGCGAGTTTCTTATGCATGTGATTAGTTTTTGAAAAAGATGGTTTGTATTTTTATTTAAAAATGTCATTTTTAGTAATAAACCAAACGCTTCCTTAACTATTGACTTATACCACTAGTATGTCAATATATATATGAATTATATATCTTGACGAGTCCGATTAGCAATTTTTAGGTTTATAATTATAACAAGGTTTTATAAAAATTATAATGTCTAGGTTTTGATATTATTTGGACATAATCCAAACACCCCTATATCGTGAACCAATATAATTTTTCTTGGTCGAAAAATGTAATTTCAAGTTTTACAAGTTACAAAAGTATAATGTGATTAGTTTTAACACGTTTTCAAATCATTATTCAACAATGAGTTTACTAAAAAATTTGAAAAGGGGTGTATGAAGTTTTTCAAAAAAATTCGACATGATAGTTTATAATTACTAGTTTCTAGTGTTGATTAATCATTCTAATCCTAGGGGAAGCATTTGGTTATGGAGTTTTAAGACTTAATTCGAAAGAAATTGTGAAATTGACGAATTTTATAAAACATGCATAATCATGAGTATGACCAAATAAGATGAAATTGGATGAAATGTGTTATGAAAAACTTACAATACATAATGGTGATAATGTTAGATGAATTTGCCCTTTGCGAATTAACCCGAATTATGTGATTTGGAAGTGATTTGAGATGTTTTTGGGTTTTGGTTTTCGTCACAGCAGAAGCAGGGGAAGGGGAGTATGAAAAAGTGGAGTGTTTGGCAAAAGGAACAAAGGGAAAAACGGGTTTGAGCTATCAGATGGCCGGCCCCCTTAAACATTAAGGGGGTCGCCCTTCATTTGGCTGCCAGTCCCCTTAAACATTAAGGGGGCCGCCTTCCAAAATTTGGTTTTTGTGATTTTGGTTTCTGGAAAGAACAAGAAAATATTTATATATATGTATTAGATTTATATTTAATCAAAAATACGTTGGAGGGTATTCGTACGAAAGGAATTACTTGACACTTTTACTTGACATTTTGCCAATTAAATTTTCTTGATCATTTCGGATGAAATTTATCAAGTTGTCAAGTACACGAGAAAGTTGTGGAAGGCTCATAAGTATATGTGTATATATATATATATGTATGTAGTATGGGCTTATAAGACGAGAATAAAGGAGGGAGACGTATGCAACGGAAGCCGGGAGTTTGTTTCATCCATAGATTTTTCGACTTATCTCTCTTCATCAGCATGAGTGTTGTTGAACATTAAAGTTCAATAAGGCAAATGGGGAAAAGAAAAGGTTCGTAAACGAACAATTTCTAGTTCTAGAAAATCAACAAATGAATTTTCTAGGTTATAAGATCCTAGATATAACTAAGTGTATATATATATATATATATATATATATATATATATATATATATATATATATATATATATATATATATATATATATAGTATAAGTAAATAAGTATATATATGTATAGAAATAAAAACTAGAGGGAATAATGAACCAATCAAAATCACATAAAAACTAGATACTAAACTAAGCATGCATTTTTTTTGACAAGGAAATAAAAGGAAATGTGTACCTTTCGTCTTCAATGCGTTTAACTTCAAAATCTTCAAGGGAAAGTCCGAACACGGGGTGACATCAAAGATTTCCATGTATGAATGACGAAGATTTTTACGTTGGTCCCCATTGTCTCATTTGACCAAAGTTATTTGTCCCGAACATGTTTTGTATTTGACTTGGGTGCATATATGGTGGAAACATTCCCCATGGATTGAAGTTCCACATTTGTTGATTATTGTTAAAGTTTCGTCTATTTTGGTTTACTCTTGGTTGAGGTGTTTTAGGTCTAGGGTAAGAATTATTCGGTTTCCTAGGTGGTGGAGTTTTAGATCTTGTTTTAGTTTTGGACGATCCTACTTTGGTTTTTAAAGATGGTTTATAAAACGGTTTTATTTCTTCATTACTAGCTAGAGGTATTTTCTTATCATTTATGAGTATATACTTAGGATTAGATTTTGAAGGTTTTAGTTCCTTGAGTTCGCTTTCAAATTTAACATTTTTAACTTCACTTGTTGAGGCTTCGGTTAAGTTAAAACCTAGACCGGTTTTATCTCCGGATATTCTTTGAATACTTATAATTTTACTAAGTGAGTTACTACTATTTTCAAATTTATCAAGTTTACAAATTTCTTCCTTAAATTTGTTGTTTTCACTTCTAAGCTCTTGACATGATTTACATTCTTCAAAAATTTCTTTACCTTTTTCAAGTTGATGTATTTTAATTTTTAGTTCAAGTACTTCATTTTCTAATTGGTTGTTTATGTATTTTAGTGATTTGTTTTTAGCCATAACTTGTTGCCCTAGTTTGCATAATCTGTTGTATTCACTATCTAAATCTTTTTCATCTAATGATAGATTTTCATCACTAAAATATTCGGTTTCGGAACGTACCTCACTTGATGTTTTAGCCATGAGACACTTTTCTTCCTTTGTTGTTTCTTTCTCATCTTCATCGCTATCACTCCAAGCACCTCCAACAAACGCTCTTTGATTTTGATCTCTTGTCATCATTGGACATTTTCCAATAAGATGATTCGGATCACCACACTTGAAACATTTCCTCTCATTCTTGCTATACTTGTCATCATTATTCTTTTGAGATGTTCTTCTTTCATCGTGTGGTTGTCTAACGAATCTTCCTCGCCTTTTGAAGAATTTCTTGAAATCTCTTACGGCCATGGCATATTCTTCGTCTTCGCTTTCGGAAGAAGAGCTATCTTCGTTGTTGGATTCCTTTCTAGCTTTCAAGGCGATTGACTTGCTTTGCTCTCGTTTCCCTTTAACCATTTCGGAGTCCTTCTTTATTATTGCTTCGTAGACTTTTAAATTACCAATTAATTCATCAAGTTGTAGCATTGACAAATTCTTTGATTCTTCAATAGCCGTCACTTTAGCTCGCCATTTTGGGTGAAGAGCTCTAAGAAACTTCCTAACAAAATTCTTACTAGAGAAATTCTCATCAAGTGTTTAAACTTGTGACTATAGTGTTAAATCTAGCAAAAGCATTATCAATTGATTCCTCTTCCGGAATCGTGAATTGCTCATATTGTTGAACAAGTAGATCTATTTTGTTATCTTTGACTTGATTATTACCTTGGTGGGTTATTAATAAAGAGTTCCAAATTTCTTTTGCGGTTTCACACATAAAGATCCTTTCGAACTCTTTACGTGGTAGCGCATTGTAAATAACCATTTTTGCTTCATTATTTTTAGCAAGTTTTCTTTTTAAATCATCATTTTGTTTTTCAAAAGGTACGATTTCATCTTTCTTAGTTTCGGGGTTATTTTGAATAGGTAAAAAATCACCATTGGTAATAACATGCCAAAGATCTAGATCTTTTGATTTCACATAAGTTTCGAATCGATTTTTCCAATATAAAAATCCATCACTTTCAAATAGTGGTGGTCTTTGCATAGATTGCCCTTCTAAATATTTTTCAGATTCCATAGATCGTTACAAGTTTTAAAATACAATATATTTTAAAATTCTTGCTAGACGTGGCTCCTGATACCAATTGTGGAAAACTAGAAGGGGGGTTTGAATAGTTTTACGTCCTTTTAAATTTATAAACACAAGTTTGTTTTAAAAACTTCGATTCTAGTTTATGTGAACTCAATACTTGCACTATATGAACAATTGTATGGTAACTAACTAACAAAGCTAATATAGTAAAGGTAAATAAATAAGTAATGAGAAAAGTTGGAAAGATCAAACCACAACACAAGGATTTATAGTGGTTCGGCTACAAGGACACCTTCCTTGTTCCTACTCCACTCCCCGAGTCACCTACTCGAGAGTTTTCTTCACTATGTCAACAAACTCCCTTTTGGCGGAGAAAACCTTACACACCAATTTACACACAACAACAACTTCACAACTTGATCACAACTTCTTCACACCAATATACTACACACCAATCTTCTTCACACCTATCTTCTACACACCAATCTTCTACTTCACACCAATCTTCACAACTAACCTACTTCACTACTAATCAACTTCTACTTCCTACACAACTTCTATATCTTCTAAACAATGTATAACAAGCACAACACAATATTCACAAATGAATGTATATATACACTATGCATAACTACTCTTTAACACTTCTTGAACTTGATTGTAGAAAGAGTGTTCTTCTTTTGCACTTTGGATGAGAATGGATGATGAGGGATTGAATCACTTGAAACAAGGATTAATATACAAATGATCAAAGGGTTTTAGAGGATGTTTAGAGAGTTATAGATCTGAAAATTTCGTGCAAAAGGTGAGGCAAAAATCCAGGTTTAAGGTGGTATTTATAGGCAAAAGATTCTGACAGAGGAGCGTGGCCGGTCCCCTTAAATCAAGGCCGGTCCCCTTAATTTTAAGGGGACCGCCCCTTATAATTAAGGGGGCCGCCCAGCTGAAACGACCAGAATCTTTGTCTTTTAGTGGGGAAAGTTTATTTGGTGAAAAACTAACTGATTTTGGTTAAAAATTTGAATTCATATATTTAGTATGAATAAAACATTTTTCTTAATTACCAAAAGTGTTTTTCAAAAATATATAATATGTTTATATAATTAAATAAACTTTGTGTTAGTTAATTAAATACCCCTTTGATCATGAAATGTATTAAGCACTTGTTTATCCATACCTTAAGTGATTAAGTTGGATATAGTGATATAAACTAGCTTAATACTTGTTTACGTAGTAATTATACGATTGACGATTTTACATTTTGTGATCGTCAAAATATAGAGATATCGAAAGATATAAATAACGTTTTCACACATTATTTATGTCAACACTATTTTTATGGTGAAACAAGCTTATAGAAGCAAAAAGTCACACTTTAACTTCGATGAGCTCTAAAGAGAACCAACTACTCCATGCTTGGCATTTAACTTCTAAATAGCCCTATCATTTCTTGTTCTTCGCAAACTTAAAATCTTAAGTAATAAGATCCGCAAATGCTTATTTAAATAATCAAGCTATGCATATATAAAGTCGATTACGAGAACTTGCAAACTCTTAGAAAAGAATTCGCGTTTTATAGCTCCTTGTATAAAAGACTAGCATAAGCTTATAGATTATATAAGTTAAGGGGACAAGCTAGAGCTCAACACGCCCATTCACTTTTTGCTCCTTGTATAAAACTTTCTATTATATAAGCTTAATAGCTCACTTTTTGTGGCTTATTTTGAAAAGTTTCAAAATAAGCCATAAAAAGTGAGCTTATGAAACCAAAGCCGAAAACCACATAAGCCATTAGCCCACTATATAAGCCCAAACAAACACCCCCTAAATGTTAATGGGCAATGTGGACAAGATATATTTGAGCACATATCATAACTTTCTAATTTGGTTAATCGGTTAAATCTGGTTAATCCCTACCCTGCACAATTTATTGATACTGAACACTCAATCTTGTGACTAGTTGCTAATTCAATGATTCATTTGGTAGTCTTATTCCCTTAAATAATTAAAATATCTGGTCCATGTCTGCATGATATTACTTTATTTTCGTTATTGCAGGTCCTACACAAGAACCCATGTCCACCCATCTTACCATCTCACTTTCACCAATAACACCACTTGATGCTCATCTCTCATCTCCACCAATTACACCACCATTTTTCACCAATCCCGTGCCTTGGAGGCTACTTGAATCCCATGGGGATACTTGTCTTTGTTGCATCCACAACCGCACGGTCATCTTTGGCCTTAGAGATGAAATTCAATATATGTTTTCATATATTGAACATTTGCTTACCAACCCACCACCACCACCAACTCCACCATCCTCTCCAATAATTCCTCCACCACAATTCTCACCCATTCCTTCACCATCACCATCATGCTCTCCTAATTAAGCATCTCATATGCTTAATTAATAAAGCCTCTACCACCCTTTTGCTTGTAAGCTCTATGAAGACCATGTACTTTTTGCATGATGATGTATTTTCCTAGTTGCTTATTTGTGAACTAGCTTTTCTACTTGTAATTCAAATTGCTACTTGTATGTTGTGTCTTGACACAACCACTTATTTAATATGAATGCTTTCTTTTCAAACATGCTTTATTTTTTTTATCACCTTATACATGTTTGCATGCATATACTTGTGCTTCTAATATTTTTTTTGCAAAGCATTCCATAGCTCGTTCTCTTGGTGCCCCCAAATGAGGGGGAGTACTCATCAAGGGGGAGTTTCTACCCGTCAATTTTTCACGATTGAAAATTGTCGGCTAAACCTTTTTGATTCTACAAAAAGGGGGAGAAGTAAATATAAACTCACTAAAATACTTGTTTAAAAATTAATTTTTGAGTTAATGAGTTTAAGTTTTGTAATCATCAAAAAGGGGGAGATTGTTGATATAAATAATGCTTGAAAAGGTTAAAAATATCTCTCAATAAACCTATGTTTTGATAATCACAAAACTCAAATCAAATTAAGTCAAGATTAAGACATAAACAAGTATTTGGTAACAAATATTTACCTCTACATCTTATATCACTTAAGGTATGCATAAACTAAGCATCTTATGCATTACATGATCAAAGGAAATTTTGTCTTAAGATATAACATCTTATAAAATGATATAAACATTTTATATATATTTGTAAATCATTTTAGGTAATGCTATATTAAACCACAAAGATATGATTTCAAATTTCCAACCAAAAAGGGCAAATTTTATCTAGAAAAATTTTTCCAACGTTCAGGAGGGCGGCCCCCTTAATTTTACTAGGCGGCCCCCTTAATGATTAAGGGGACCGGCCTATAATTAAGGGGACCGGCACGCTCCCGAACAGTAAAATCTGGCCCTATATATATTGGATCATTTTACACATTTTCCTCACCTTTTTGCACTATAAACTTTCTGATCCAACCTCCATCTCTAGATCTAAAATCCTTTGATCATATAATTTATAAGTCTTTATTTCCAAGTGATCCAAAGCTTCATCCATTCAAGTGCAAGAAGAAGAACACTCATCTACATCCATCTAATTGTAGTAGTGTTGTGAATAGCTAGTTTCATATTGTAGTTGTGGTAGATATTTGTAAAAGTGTTGTGTAAATTTGTTGTGTGTAGAAAATAGGTGTGTTGTAAAGTAGTTTAGTAGTTGTGAATTAGTTGTGCATAGAAGAAGGTGTGAAGTTGTGAAGGTGTGAAGAAGGTGTGAAGCCTTGAAGAAGTTGTGAAGTTGTGAAGAAGGTGTGAAGCCTTGAAGAAGTCGTGAGATTGGTTCTAGCTACGATTAGAACTCGACATTTAGCTTAGTGTCGTTAACTCGTGTAAGCCAAGGTGTGTAAGGTTTCTCCACTATAAGGAGTTTGTTGACATAGTGAAGAAAACTCTCGAGTGTGGTACTCGGGGAGTGGAGTAGAGCAAGGAAGGTGTCCTTGTAGCCGAACCACTATAAATTCGCGTGTTGTGGTTTGATCTTTCTAACTCTATCTTTTCTTCATTACATTTCAATACTTTCATTACTTGATTAGAATTGCTTATATTGATTGTCATTTGAATTCACTTGAGATCGAATCGAAAGTTTTTAATAACCTACAAAATATTTTGGTAATAAACTTTTAAAAGGACGTAAAACTATTCAACCCCCTTCTAGTTTTCCACAATTGGTATCAGGAACCACGTCTAGCAAGATGTTTAAAATATATTGTATTTTAAAACTTGTAACAATCTATGGAATCTGAAAAATATTTAGAAGGGCAATCTATGCAAAGACCACCACTATTTGAAAGTGATGGATTTTTATATTGGAAAAATCGATTCGAAACTTATGTGAAGTCAAAAGATCTAGATCTTTGGCATGTTATTACTAATGGTGATTTTTTACCTATTCAAAATAACCCTGAAACTAAGAAAGATGAAATCGTACCTTTTGAAAAACAAAATGATGATTTAAAAAGAAAACTTGCTAAAAATAATGAAGCAAAAATGGTTATTTTTAATGCGCTACCACGTAAAGAGTACGAAAGGATCTTTATGTGTGAAACCGCAAAAGAAATTTGGAACTCTTTACTAATAACTCACCAAGGTAATAGTCAAGTCAAAGATAATAAGATAGATCTACTTGTTCAATAATATGAGCAATTCACGATTCCGGAAAAGGAATCAATTGATAATGCTTTTGCTAGATTTAACACTATCATCACAAGTTTAAAAGCACTTGATGAGAATTTTTCTAGTAAGAATTTTGTTAGGAAGTTTCTTAGGGCTCTTCATCCAAAATGGCGAGCTAAAGTGACGTCTATTGAAGAATCGAAGAATTTGTCAACATTGAAACTTGATGAATTAATTGGAAATCTAAAAGTTTACGAAGTCATCATTAAGAAGGACTCCGAAATGGTCAAAGAAAAACGAGAGCAAAGCAAGTCAATCGCCTTGAAAGCTAGAAAGGAATCTAGTATCGAAGATAGCTCATCTTCCGAAAGTGATGACGAAGAATACGCCATGGCCGTAAGAGATTTCAAGAAATTCTTCAAAAGGCGAGGAAGATTCGTAAGACAACCGCATGATGAAAAGAAAACATTTCAAAAGAGTAAAGATGACAAGAACAACAAAATTGAAAGAAAGTGTTTCAAGTGTGGTGATCCAAATCACCTTATCGGAAAATGTCCAATGATGACAAGAGATCAAAATCAAAGAGCTTTTGTTGGAGGTGCTTGGAGTGATAGGGATGAAGATGAGAAAGAAACGACAAAAGAAGAAAAGTGTCTTATGGCGAATACATCAAATGAGGTACGTTCCGAAACTGAATATTTTAGTGATGAGAGTTTATCACTAGATGAAAAAGATCTAGATAATGAATATAATAGGCTATGCAAATTAGGAAAACTAGTAATGGCTAAATACAAATCACTAAAATACATAAACAATCAATTGAAAAATGAAGTACTTGAACTAAAAATTAAAATACATCAACTTGAAAAAGGTAAAGAAATTTTTGAAGAATGTAAATCATGTCAAGTGCTTAAAAGTGAAAAAGAAATACTTAGGGAAGAAATTCGCAAACTTAATAAATTTGAAAATAGTAGTCACTCACTTAGTAAAATAATAAGTATTCAAAGAACATCCGGAGATAAAACCGGTTTAGGATTTAACTCAAATGAAGCTTCAACAAGTGAGATTAAAAATGTCAAATTCGAAAATGAACCTAACGAACAAAAATCTCTAAAATCTAATCCTAAGTATATACTTATCAATGATAGAAAAATACCTCTTGCCAACAATGAAGAAGTAAAAGCTTTTTATAAATCGTCTTTGAAAAACGAGGTAGGATCATCTAAATCTAAGACAAGATCTAAAACACCACCACCTAGAAAATCAAATAATCCTAATCCTAGGTCTAAAACACCTCAACCAAGAAGAAACCAAAATAGGCAAAACTATAATAACAATAGTAAGCAAATGTGGAACTACCAACAAAGCTACAATCCTTGGGGTATACTACCACCTTTCATGCATCCTAGTCAAATGTTAAACATGTTTGGACCAAACAACTTTGGACCAAAGAGACAATGGGGATCGAATGGCTAGATGAACATTCCTTGAGGCAATCTTGAAGTTTCTCTCAACATAGACTTTTTTCATAGTCTATATATCATCTTGATGATTTTGAAGATCTCTTGAAGACCACCGGGTACGCCATTCTTTCATAACTCTTTGCCATGCTTAGATAAATATGCTTTAGTTGATTACATTGTTTGCATAGATATAGCTTGCCTTCTTCTCTTTACTTGTTTGATCATATATATATATATATATATATATATATATATATATATATATATATATATATATATATATATATATATATATATATATATATATATATATATATATATATATATATACTCTTATACTTATATTAAATATATATATATATATATATATATATATATATATATATATATATATATATATATATATATATATAATTGCTTGCACATAACCTAGATACGTCATTAGTTGACTTTCTAGAACTTCAGGAAATTGTTCTTCATCGAACCCTTTCCTTCCCCCCTCGCGTTATTCTAGTAAGTCCTCTTTTAGGAGACTCATGATGATGAAGGGATATGAGTCAAGTGGACTTTTATCATGCAAGAACGCTTTCGCACGAGAACACTATGGATGAAACAAACTCCTCTCGCCGACTTTATCCTATCTCCGCTACTATCTTTCAAACCTTACCCATCAACCCATCCTTCACTCACACTTATTCTTATATATATATATATATATATATATATATATATATATATATATATATATATATATATATATATATATATATATATACTAGTTTCTAAGCCCGCCCGATGGGCGGGCATGGCTTATAATTATCGTTGACATATGTTTGTATAGCTTAAGAAGGGTTTTAAAGAATGGTTGCAAAAAGTGGACATAATAAAATATAAACGTACCAGTTTTTAAAGATAAAGCTGTTGTTGATAAAAATAGGTTTAAATTGTTCAAAAAAAAAATAAAAATAGGTTTAAAGAAACTCATTTATCACAATTATCTATTAATTCTATGAAAGCACCCATAAATGATACATGCGGTCTTTCCTTGTTTTTTTAAAGAAGTCCCTGCAGACCCACATGGAAGCTCCAAAAAGCACATAAGATGAGTATGAATCTTGATACATAAGACTAAACTAAGAGTAGCATTATCATTTTCTATTTACTCACAGACATTAGATGGTTAAGCAAAACATAATACAAAGTAAACAAATTATTTTACCATTGTCACCCAATTACCAATACACAACACATTAAAAACTCATTCTTCTTTAGTGGATTCATTTGCAGTTGAGGATTCCTCATTTGTAATTGTGCCCACATGATCAGGTGGATGACCAGCAGTTGCTGCAGGCTCAGTGGGTTGTGTTGCAGCAGACACAACAATGGTCTCAGCAGGTTAGGTTAGGTTGCACTTAACTCGGCGTGTTGATCACAAGTTGATGGATCAGGTGTAGTTTCGGGGTTTTGATGGTTCCAACTTTAGCATACTTGCTCATGAACTTGTATCCGGCCCAACGTGCGGGCATGACTTATAATTATAATTTTTATAGTGTCAGTTAACGGAAAAGTATTTTTAAGAACGTAGATTTTATTTAATTTGTTGTAATATTAGTTTACGTTTAAATTTTTTTTAAGAAAATGGGGGGATGTTGACGTACATTTTAAACTTTTTATTTCTTTTTTTTTAAAGAAAATTTGTTTTGTTACTTTTTATTTTTTAGTAAAATGTTAACATAATACAAAGTAAACAAATTTTTTAAAGAAATTTTAAAGGACGTCGAGTTTGTTTAATTTTGTTATAGTGTTTGTTTACGTTTAAAAAATTTTAAGCAAAGGCGGGATTGACGTACATTATAATTAGTGACAAACTGGAATGTGCACACACATATATGTTATTGCCTTTTCTATTAGATCAATAGTCATGAAAATAATTTTTACTTCTATCTTTGTAAACTACTCATCAAAAAGTTTCATGCCCATAAGTATTCTGTTATATATATATATATATATATATATATATATATATATATATATATATATATATATATATATATATATATGCTTAGTCGTCACCCTTTACATGACCATTTAATACAAATAAAGCAATGATGAAAATATTCAATTTTTAAAGCATGGGTTAAGTTCAACTTAAATGCACAAAATAAATGATATTGTATCAGGTAGTGTATAAGTAACCTAGTTATATGCAATTGCATATGTCTAAATTGTCAAACCATGGCGATTAAGAAACATGCAATATACAATTAAGAATTATAGGTATTTTAGTACTTTTCCCATAAATCATTAAAGCAACAGGTATAAGTGAAATTTTAATAGTGTAAAGTATCATTGAACAAAAAAATGTATAAAAAATTATCATGTATATTATGTATAATCAAATCAGTTATATTCCTAAGTAATCAAAATATTACATGAAATTCAGCTAAATTTCAGTTATATTCCTAAGTAATCAAATCATTGTATCCAACAGCAGTCATTCCACGAAGAATTTTTAGTAAAATTTAACATAAGAGTCTAGAAGATATATTAATCTTTCATTATGAATGAATTTCTAAGCAATAGTTCACGATTATTCATCGAAAGAAAACTAACGTGGTGTTATATGCCATTGAGTTAACAATAGGGTGGCTCATAATTGTAGCAAATCAATGTGCCTCGTTTCAAAGCAAGAAAACATGAACCCAATCCCAACTGCGTACACCGATGCCTCGTTTCAAAGCAAGAAAATGTGAACCAACTATATCAAGAAAGAGCAAACATACCATGATTCCTGAATCCAAAACTTAGCCCCACAATGCTGACACACTTGGTCACACATTCCCATATGAACATATAACAGCGTTTGCTGATTAGAAATATTTTAATACTGTAACCAACCTTGGGTCATGTTGCGCCTGCAAGTGTTACTTTCATTTGAAAGGTTAGTGATTGGATCCAGATTATACTATTATAGTCCATGCCTGAAACTACAATAAGTTGCCATGGTTAAGAATAATTTAAACTGGGATGCATATGTTACATGTAAAAATTTCGAGAAACTTCGCTCACTATGGGGAGTTTACCGGGCACGTTTGGTTCTGTTACAGCAGGATGCAGGAACAATAGCCATTTTTTCCTTAGTGCCTGCTACATCCAACAAATAAAGTTTAGATAAATTGATAGTATTATTTGCATGTTATGATGTTTGATAGTGAAATCATGGCTGACCAGTTTTGGACATATACATACATGTAGACCTGCTAATTCATGTCATATATTAATGATCACGGCTTAAAAAAAGCATATCAGCATGTTCGTCACATATTATCTAGCCTCGTTAAAGAAGAAGTGACAAACCTGAAGACTATCGGAGACTATCCCATCTAAGCCACAATCAATTATAAGCGCCCCGCCACCATCACTGCTAATTCTCTTGGCAATATATTGTGTTAAATCCATAGCTTTGGGGCAAACCTCAACATGTTCCAGTTTTTTCAGTTCTTCAGTCTGGAGCCCACTTGCAACGCCTTAATAGATAGGGAGTTGCTAGTATAGTTGAGGTGAGAGCACAAAACAAAACCTAAAGACTGACAAGCAAAAGAAATGACCGATTAAATTAGCAAGATATTAAAGAAGTTGCCACAAAGGAAGATATGATTTATTTTTAAAACATACTTTGAATCTTCCGCAACATCAATCATCTTTTCACACCACCCATGGAAAGCTTTCTAGAAGAGATAATTATGGTCAGTATGAATGGCAATAGTAGCATCTTTTCAGACCAACCACAAGAAGCTTTCTAGAAGAGATAATTTAAAATTGTTGTTACCTTCTGTTTTTGGTCGATACTCTTGATGTGAGTTCAGATGAACGTGAATTATTCAGTAGTTTCGTGATTTCTTCAAACTCTACTGATCCATCTGCAAATATTATGACAAAATGAGCTAAAACCATAATCTATTTTCATAAAATAAACACATATAAATACATTATTTTCCTTGTTTTCTGTATCAATACTATTAGCTGGTCTACAATTTATTCATATACACCTATATGCATCAAGTAGCTAATGAAACATTAAAGTTTATTGAGTTTAACTGACATGGACCTATCACACATTGAGTACCAATTTAATGTAACATTTTCCATGCTTAATACGACTGTGTATGAGTTTGGGTTTGCCTTGAGAAGATGCTGGGCTATATCGATATATAGATATAACGTCCGCGCTACAACCCATTCCACCAAGGTTAGAGCTCAAGATATGAGGTCGTAATTTATAGTAATAAACAATCATGGATGATAGAGTAGGTGTAGGATTAAACACAAACGAAAATATGCAATCCAAAAATGTAAAAGTAAATAATGTTAATCAAAAACTAAATGCTTGATATTCTTAGTCTGGGAAAAACCTTTCTTAATAACCTGTTTTTACAGAAATCAAATCGAATGAAGTACTACAATTAAAAGATAAGAAGTATATAGTAATAAAATTGCAAGTAAAAGTACCTCACCAGCTTGCTTAGCAGCATCAATTGGGACTGTGAGAAACCCATATGCGTATAAAAGATCATAAATACTTGGACGTCAACTCACGTTGCAGGATGTATCATCTTAACTTCACAAATGTACAAATTATGAGTTTATAAAAAAAAATAAAAAATAAATAAGCAATCAAAGATCCAAGAGTTTTCTAGCTCAGTGCCCCATGTTTTTTTCCTGATCTCTAGTTCAGCTTCCACCATTAAGCATCTTTTCAGTTTCAGTTTTAGCAACCTATACACATTTACAGAAAGAAAATACATTAGTGTGTGCTAATCATTATTGGATTTTGCAGCAATCAAGAGCCACCTAAGAAAGATTTGCAGTAGTTAAATACCTGATGGCCCTTATTTTTGATGAGCTCCTTCAGGTTATCGACCATGAAGATGAACCCGTCTTCATCAATGTAGCAAAGGTCTCCGGTTCTTAACCATCCAGTCGAGTATATAGCATGGATTACTAAACTAACCTGTAATAACATGATATAAAGTTTCAACTTTTGATCATGTTCCCCCATGCACATGAATACATGATGTTGATATCACCAATACACATTATTTTTTATTTTGCTATAAATTTGAATCCTTAACAAAGGAACTCACCTTGCTACATGCACCAATAAGAACTACTGGATATACTCCTTCCAGTTGTCCCTGGTGGCTAAGCCCGCGTTCACGATTAGACCTAATCATACAACAAATATTACTTTATGCATAGTTATTGAACTTGATTAGGAAGAAAAAAAACATATGATTACACCACAATGTAAATATATAAAAATTCATATTCGGAAAATCAGTTATGAGTCACACTATACCCAAGTGCTAGAACATTACTAAGAACTTTCAACAAACGTAACCTTTAAATATGACCCTTGAACATCAATTTTTTTTATCCCATGGGTCAGTTTTCTGCAAGAATGCCTAAAGTTTGCACAGTCCAGTGCAAGAATGTCGACAATATATTAGGTCTAAAATACCAAATGGGATAGGTTACTAATTTCCCTTTATACTTTACTTTGGGCATAAATTTTTATGAGCATGTAGCGAAAAATGAGTAGTGGATTTCGTTCTTGGGCGGTTAGACTCTAAGTCCAAGTAAGAAACGATTATCAAGGCTGTTATAGACTATATAAACATATTATATGAACACAATAGTCAAATATGTGGAATTGAAATCAACCTAATATCCTTGAAGCTACAACAAATTTTGAATATGTAGTGACCTGGATAGATAAAAATTATTAGAATTATGTGATTAACCAAATGCAATAGGCACAAAGGCACGATACAAAAGTATCAAGTGGATGTCGTTGTTAAAGGCAACAATACAAAAATGTGGACATACTCATTAATTGGTGGTTCTTAAATTTGTACCTCAATAAGTAAAAGACTAAGTCATGAACACTGGTCTTGATCGAGCTTCTTAATACCATAAACACCCTAATAATTAGTTATTTCTCTTATTAAAGTCATATATCGTAACTATTAGTAGCCCACTAAAATGAAAACATGAAATTCTTACCTCAACTCTCTTCATTTCCATCTCAAGTGTTACACACATATCAGCAAATAATCATGAACGTATTAAAACGCGTATACCTGTGCTTGGGAAGTCTTGATACGACGTCTATCAAGCGGAGTAAATGTATGTTAGCATTGGTTTGCAGGTGAGCATGTTCTGACAGGTTGGGCTTAAGCACATCCAAGAGGAAAGTCGTCGCCTCTGTTATTAGGTTCCTTTGAAAGATTGAATGGGAAAAAAAATACTTAAAATCGGTTATATTAAAAATACCTATTCTCCCTTTCTTTTAACCTTTCTTTGAGGGACTACTACAAAAGACCTCTCAGTATTTCTCAGAAATGTCACTTATCAGGATCAGAAGTTGGTCAACACTAAAAATACATTTTTATTATCTTAAACAGCTAAAAACAATATAAGCATATCCAACACTATCTTGAGCATCCCTAACATGTAATGAATGAACGATTAAATGTTCTAAACGATCCATATATCTACGCATCATCATAATATTGCAGGTGAAGATAGAGGCGTAATAAAATTTTAATATTACCTTAACAGCAATACCAAATTTAGCACAATCAATCGCAAGGCGGGTAGATCAGTCAATTGTATTCTTTGTCCATGTTAGTGTTGCAAGACTGGCTTCTAATGATGTGAGAGAATATAATAATCCAGTTGCCTGTTGGGTTTGGGTTCTCATTCACAGCACAACTACTTCTGTTTTTAGGACCAAGAACAACAGTCTTTAACTCTGCCATGTTCGTCAGGGATGAAAAATTATCAACTTCCATGTTTTCTTCTGTATTTTCTAGTCTAAGACAAATACTATGATGTTAATATTGCAGCTAGAATAGCAAAAACGTGCAGTAGCAAATGGAAAAACACAGTAATATTTAGAGGCGACGCTAATATTTGTCAATTCAGGTTATTTAACCACTGACGGGTCAAGATGGAGACCAACAAAAAGATGTACACCAATGTATATTTTTCTTTGAATGAATTTCCTTAACACAACCGATATCATTTGTTTCCCCCATGCACAATTTCCCCTAATATAAAAAAGGTTACCTGTACTATGTGAAGTATGTTGATTGTTACAACAATATCCTTTTATTTCCAAGTGCACATACAGTAGGATAATAGTAAAAGGCGCTACAATGATAAAGCAATTTTTATGTTTAGAATTCTATACAATCATGATACCGGCATATATACTAATATAAAGGATATGAACAACATAACCTGCAGATGGTTTGCAAAATAAGAAATAGCACATGAGGATTGTTTCACTATAATGTCCTTTTGAGGATTTGTTTGCAAACATGGTCTAATCATGTAATGTTAATGTGTTCAATCTCGTCATAATCATTTTCAGTTGCTCTTCTTTTTCAAGGTCGATCATTTTGTTGCAATACCAAGCCCGTCTTAGCAAATTGCATTTCCCTTCTGCGCTTCTCACTGGCAGTTTCAACCTATGAATATTTAGATGTTACAAATGAACACATTTCCAAAAGTACAGCTCTCAGAAGCGTTAGACAAAACACTAACATGGCGTAAATTGTTAGACAACCACAAGAGTGAATAAGCATCATCCCGGAGTTTGTACTTCCTGATAAATTTTATAAAAAAGGCAAGAGCTCATTTTTCCATGTCCTCCTTCGTATGATAAAAAATTAGTTACATGTAAACCAAACAGAGTCTATCAAGCATGAGCATGACACATATAAACTGATACACAAACCTCAAGCTTCTTGAGCTTTTTGATCTTATTCTTGACCAGATGATTTAGAATATCTGACACATAACATAAGTATCCCATAATCTAAAGCTTACTCAACAGGTAACTCATCTAGGTTTAAGCAATAACTATTAAAATGATACTTGGGACCACAACTTCAGTAAAATTATCTTAGTTCAGGAACAATATATAAAACAACTATACCACAAACGCATAAGCTTGTTGCATAAAAAAAACTTTAAAATCACCTCTTCTTTTTAGTTGGCAGGAGACTCTTTATTGTCCTCACATGGATCTAACAAAACTACAAAACAGAAAAAGTGTAATATATTTAGTTATAATTATTCTTTATTTTGCATACAGATAAACAGAAAAACACATTAAAAATAATTAAAACCCCAAAATCATGTAGGAGTTTTTTGATGGAGAGAGTTGTGATCATTAGGGTTTTTCTTTGTGAAAAAATATACGTATGTTTTCATCTTCCATCATCTGGGAGTACCGTATCATTAGAGGAGATGGCTGAGGAAATTCTGATTAGGGTTTGGAGAAAACGTATGGATAATGATTTTAATTAGATATGGATTAGAAAAATTCATTAATTGCAGAGGTTTATAGATATGGTGTTGCAAATATTATCACAAAAATTGGCATGCTTCAATGGTAGAAGCGCTTGTGTGTGGATGCAAAGATCCATGTTCGAATCTTGTATCGAATCTTGTAATGGACTAAATTTTTAAGAATTTTAATTAATCCGAATTTTATTGATTGAATGCATGCTTAGGTGGACTACATGTGATGACATGGCTGCTAAGGTGGCAACAAAAGTTGCTTACATGGCCAGAATATGATGACATGGCTGCTAATGACAATTACATGGCAATGAGGTGGCGTTTTCTTGATTTATCTACGTGTAACGCCTCCTGTTATATATAATGTAGAGATATATATATATATATATACACTTATTCACATATTCCCGAACACACCTCAAACCCTTCATCCACTTAACACTTTGATCATTTTATCTAAAATTATCAAAGGTACATTTTAATTATCGAAACGGTAATTAAAAATTGTTAAGAATTTCATCATCGTGCCAATAAAATTTTACGTATTTTTGATATATTATAAATCTAATTATATATGTATAAATATTTTTGTTCCAGAAACTAATTCCGAGAAGTTTCGAAAATTTCAAAGGCGGCCCCCTTAATAATTAAGGGGACCGGCTTGTTATCGAGGGCGGTCCCCTTAATGTTTAAGGGGACCAGCCATCTGACACTTCTAAATCCGTTTTCCTCCTTAATTTCATTCCCAAACACTCCATTTGCTCATTCACTTCTTCCCCACTGCTGCTAAGTACGAACCAAAACACCCAAAAACATCAAAATCCTCCACCATATCACCAATCCGGGGTTGTTTCGCAAGGGGCAAACATCAACCAAACATATAACAACATCTTTTGTAAGTTTTTCAACATGCATTTCATCACATTTCATTCGATTTGGTGTCTAATCAATAATTATGCATTTTATTAAAATTAATTTTAATTCGAATTTAAGTGTAATTGAAGCTAGAAATTGAACTACCAAATGCTTCCCATAGGATTAGGATGATGTATTGCAACTCAAATTTAGTATAACTTATCATTTTGTCAAAATCATTAATCGCCCATAAACCCTTGATAAATTTTATTTTTCAAGAGGTACATTGTTGATATAACTCTTAAAAACTACTTAAAACTTGTTACATTACATTGTTTTAACGTTCTAAACAATCAAAACATACTTTTCAACTTGTTATAAAATGGTTTATGAAGACAACATGGGCGTTTGGTTCATGAACAAACTATAACTATATGTAGTTATTTGAAACTTAAAACTAGTTCATAAAACTTGTTAATACTACTAGAATCAATAGACGTCGTCAAGATATATAATCAATATATATATTGATGTTTTAGGATATTTTTATCTAGTTAAGGGAGCGTTTGGTTTATCTCGAAAATGATATTTTTGAAAAATAAAATTCGCATTTTAATCTTTTGAACAAGCTTATGTTGTGTCAAACTCTTACGAAATGGAAGATATATAATCTAATATATATCTAGCCTTATTTCGAAATGAATTATGATATCATACTCTTTGATATTATATATTCTAAACGAGTTTAAAATCAAAATAAAAGGAACATTATGAAACTACTTCATTGAATTTTTTTTTGTGTCGAAGTAGAATTTCGTTCCACATATGTTGCATATAATTATATATACATATGTATAACATATGCATGATAGTTGTTTTTATATTAATTCTATTTTTGTTGTTATATTGTTTAGGTGAAAATGCCTAAGACCACGGTTGGTGATGTATCCAAAACCAAACAATACATTCCAAATGTCTCTTCTACTCTCGGCATGTCTCCTTCAGTTGCATGTTTCTATCGTCCTATTGAAAATAGAAACATTCACGAAGGACGAATTGTCGATCCATCTTTCTATGAAAATGATCAAACCGAACGAATGTTCACCAATATTCGTTTCGAATGTCTTCTCCAAATCAACGAACCAATCATTCCTCATTTTGTCCTCGATTTCTATAGCCAAGTAACGGTGCAAACCGATCCCTATGGCAATATCCTCATTTCCTTCATGATTCAAAATCAATTCATCACTCTTAATCTTGCTCAATTTGGTCAAATTCTTCGAATCCCATACAATGGCCAAGCCGTTTTCTCAAATGAATGGGATCTTTCCTCTCTTGAAAGAAATCGTCCTCAGGATGGCCCCTACCATTCTGAGATTCCTAGTCCTGAAGACATTCGTCAAATGCTTGAACTAGAACGTCGTACGACTAGTCGAGTAATCAAGTCGAAGAATGTCGATATTCATGCCAATCAAATCCTCCTCAAAGAGCTAAGCCAAGATATGAAGAAGTGGGAAGAACTCATTCGAGAGAATGCGTTTGGTACTGGTGGTCACCGTGATCATGTCACGGCAAGTATTGCCCACATGCTTTATTGTGTTATTGCTGAAGAGCAATACAATTTGGCTTATCTTTTTATTCATCGAATCATGTCCGCCAAAAACACCCCAAATGCCAATCTTCCTTACGGTATGTTTCTCACACGACTTTATCGTTATGTGATGGAACATTACCCTTCTTCAAAGAGATTACTACGTTCAAATCCTTCCTACCTTGAACCAACTCACTCTTGTTCGTACTCGCCGTCCTCGTAGTGACAAAGGAAAATCTCGTGTTCCTTTGTACTCTAGACCTCGTGGTTCTACATCTCATCGTGATGACGATGATGATGAGGAGGAAGACACCTCACGTGTTAGTACTCCATCCCCCACGACCTTTGTTGAAGATCTTTCCGATATTGATGATACCGAGTATCAAATTCCTCTTCCTCATGAACGTACCGATGAGCTTCTCTTCACTCATCAAACGTCTATCATCAATCGTCAACAACAAATGCATGAAGAACTTCGAGGGGGTTTCAAATCCGTTGGGAAGATGTTTAGGAAGATGCTTGGAAAGAAGAAGAAGTAGAAGATATTGACATGTTGCTACTTGTTATTACTTGTTTCCTTTAGACATTTGTATGATTTGCTATTTGTCCGATTTATTCGGAAATACTTGTGTTATTTGTTGTTTATCTCTTGAATGATGTTTAGACTTTAATTGTTATCATGCCACTATCTTAATGTTATGCCATGTTTATTTTCAAAATGGATTATAATATGTTTATTTGCATGAAATTTGGTTTTATATATATATATATATATATATATATATATATATATATATATATATATATATATATATATATATATATATATATATGTTTATATATCATCATTCCTAGAGTATATACTTCTAATAGAGCTTGCTGGGAAAACACACTTGAAAAATCACCAAATTCTGCAAATTTTGGGTTTCTGGTCGTCTGGGAAAACACCAGATGGGCGGCCCCCTTAATTCCCTAGGCGGTCCCCTTAATTATTAAGGGGACCAGCATACAATTAAGGGGACCGGCCATCTGGAACTGGATTCACTGTTTTCTTTTGCATCTTGTGAACCATTTCTCTAGTTTCAGCTACCATTTCCCATTTTAACCCAACTGATTTTAGAATCTCATTCAACCATTTCAAATACATACCTAAATCAACCATTTCCATACTATAAATTCCCTCAACAATCACCATTCTTCATCTCATCATTCACCATCTTAATCATCATGACTCCACCAAGCACCTCACACTCCAAAACCTCCAAGAAACAAAAACTTGTGGTCATCCCCCCAAAACAACTCTTCATTGATTTAACAAATGAAGACAACAAAACACCATCACCTCCACCCAAATGCTCATCCCCAAGTGCACCCAAGGCACCATCTAAAACACCTTCCACCCATGGAACTTCCTCATCCTCCATACCCTCAACCTCATCAATCAATGACTACATCAACTCACACTTGTCACCACAAATATCATCACCATCTCCTACACAAGAACCCATGTCCACCCATCTTACCATCTCACTTTCACCAATAACACCACTTGATGCTCATCTCTCATCTCCACCAATTACACCACCATTTTTCACCAATCCCGTGCCTTGGAGGCTACTTGAATCCCATGGGGATACTTGTCTTTGTTGCATCCACAACCGCACGGTCATCTTTGGCCTTAGAGATGAAATTCAATATATGTTTTCATATATTGAACATTTGCTTACCAACCCACCACCACCACCAACTCCACCATCCTCTCCAATAATTCCTCCACCACAATTCTCACCCATTCCTTCACCATCACCATCATGCTCTCCTAATTAAGCATCTCATATGCTTAATTAATAAAGCCTCTACCACCCTTTTGCTTGCAAGCTCTATGAAGACCATGTACTTTTTGCATGATGATGTATTTTCCTAGTTGCTTATTTGTGAACTAGCTTTTCTACTTGTAATTCAAATTGCTACTTGTATGTTGTGTCTTGACACAACCATTTATTTAATATGAATGCTTTCTTTCCAAACATGCTTTATTTTTTTTATCACCTTATACATGTTTGCATGCATATACTTGTGCTTCTAATATTTTTTTACAAAGCATTCCATAGCTCGTTCTCTTGGTGCCCCCAAATGAGGGGGAGTACTCATCAAGGGGGAGTTTCTACCCGTCAATTTTTCACGATTGAAAATTGTCGGCTAAACCTTTTTGATTCTACAAAAAGGGGGAGAAGTAAATATAAACTCACTAAAATACTTGTTTAAAAATTAATTTTTGAGTTAATGAGTTTAAGTTTTGTAATCATCAAAAAGGGGGAGATTGTTGATATAAATAATGCTTGAAAAGGTTAAAAATATCTCTCAATAAACCTATGTTTTGATAATCACAAAACTCAAATCAAATTAAGTCAAGATTAAGACATAAACAAGTATTTGGTAACAAATATTTACCTTTACATCTTATATCACTTAAGGTATGCATAAACTAAGCATCTTATGCATTACATGATCAAAGGAAATTTTGTCTTAAGACATAACATCTTATAAAATGATATAAACATTTTATATATTTGTAAATCATTTTTGGTAATGCTATATTAAACCACAAAGATATGATTTCAAATTTCCAAACAAAAAGGGCAAATTTTATCCAGAAAAACTTTTCCAACGTTCAGGAGGGCGGCCCCCTTAATTTTACTAGGCGGCCCCCTTAATGATTAAGGGGACCGGCCTATAATTAAGGGGACCGGCACGCTCCCGAACAGTAAAATCTGACCCTATAAATATTGGATCATTTTACACATTTTCCTCACCTTTTTGCACTATAAACTTTCTGATCCAACCTCCATCTCTAGATCTAAAATCCTTTGATCATATAATTCATAAGTCTTTGTTTCCAAGTGATCCAAAGCTTCATCCATTCAAGTGCAAGAAGAAGAACACTCCTCTACGTCCATCTAATTGTAGTAGTGTTGTGAATAGCTAGTTTCATATTGTAGTTGTGGTAGATATTTGTAAAAGTGTTGTGTAAATTTGTTGTGTGTAGAAAATAGGTGTGTTGTAAAGTAGTTTAGTAGTTGTGAATTAGTTGTGCATAGAAGAAGGTGTGAAGTTGTGAAGGTGTGAAGAAGGTGTGAAGCCTTGAAGAAGTTGTGAAGTTGTGAAGAAGGTGTGAAGCCTTGAAGAAGTCGTGAGAGTGGTTCTAGCTACGATTAGAACTCGACATTTAGCTTAGTGTCGTTAACTCGTGTAAGCCAAGGTGTGTAAGGTTTCTCCACCATAAGGAGTTTGTTGACATAGTGAAGAAAACTCTCGAGTGTGGTACTCGGGGAGTGGAGTAGGGCAAGGAAGGTGTCCTTGTAGCCGAACCACTATAAATTCACGTGTTGTGGTTTGATCTTTCTAACTCTATCTTTTCTTCATTACATTTCAATACTTTCATTACTTGATTAGAATTGCTTATATTGATTGTCATTTGAATTCACTTGAGATCGAATCGAAAGTTTTTAATAACCTACAAAATATTTTGGTAATAAACTTTTAAAAGGACGTAAAAATATTCAACCCCCCTTCTATTTTTCCACAAACTAGACTGTTGGTGGTGTTTATACTACCAACAAAGTTGCTAATGGGTGGAAAAGTTAAACCTACAAGAACAACACTATATGTATATAGGATACTCATAATGATATACACATATGGTCTTGTGTTAGATTCGAATTGTAGTAGGGTATAGAGAGAGAAAGAGATGAGAGGGAGCCTTTCTAGAGAGAAAAACAAGAGAATATTAGATTGATGAAGTGAAAGGTCCAAGCCTTCCCATGGGTGGGAAGGGCTTTATATAGTACAAGCAATACGCCCCTAAAACGGGCTGTGGAGCGGGCTGACAGTGGGTAAAGACCCGACCCAACTCCACGATGTTACGATATCTAAACTATAACTAAACCTAAACATTTAAGACTATGAGCTAACTAATGCTAAATGATACTCGGGGTGACCGAGTCTTTCAGATGAATATTTATATTCCTAACAATGTAGTTTATGTACATAACATGGAAACTTGATAAAATCATTCAAGATGTGTCTCAAATTGAAAAATGTGGAATGTAGTGAGGTTGAACTCGAATTGAGTTGGGTCGACAATCCTGGAACCACCAATTCATCATGGGTTTGCCTACATGGAATAGCCATGGATGTCTCGAATTGGGCTTCCACATTGTTGTATGGAGCATTTCACGATGGTGCTAGTGATTTTAGACTAGGCAATATTAAAACATAATTTTATACCAAATTGTACGACCTTAATGAATATGATGACTGTGGGCATAAAGCTATAAAACAAGAGAATGACCACTTCTATCAAACAATCCACAGTCATAGCTCCCTCTTCTGCCACCGCCTTATTGACAGCTCATGACATGATAAAGATCTTTAAATTATACAAGAAAGATGAAAAAAAAAAAGCAATACAAACATGCCAGACATCAATTAATAATCGTGTTTCAACTATAAACCAACATCACTTGGTTTCTTGTACCAACTCCAAAAGAGTTCTAAAACCAACAGACAAAAAAGATAAGCTACTTCCTCTAATTTTGTGTGATACAAATACATGGTTATTTTACTCTAATTTTGAGTGAGCAAAACAAACAGTCTGCTTATCTACTGCCACAAAATTGAGACTTTATGAGAATAATGATTGCTTGGCTATGTTTCCATTTATGTTTCAAGTGCACAAAGTTCAAATTCTTGGTTGCAAGGACAATAAACCACAAAAGTGTTGTCATTTGAAAAAGAACCTAGATTGAAGCAAGTAATACTAGTGTACGTGAATGCCTTCTGTTCACTTTTATCAGCCATTACAATCTGTAAATAGATCAAACAATGGTTAAGTAAAATATACCCCCTTAAACATGTTACAAAACATTGCAGCATTTGACTTAAGACATGATTTAAGTATAATAATTGATTACGGTATGTGGAGTTAGATAGAGATGAAGACAGTGATCAGAATTCCAGAATAAGAATGAAAGCCACTCATACCGTCAAACCAAACACACCTTTAATACTTTCAACATTGATTCATGGGTTCATATTGGCCATTTGCTTTCTGATAATGCTTGGAATCTGATTTAATAGAGGAGGTCTGAAAGAATTATAGGAAAGAGAACTATGAGTAATTGTTTAGAAAAATACAATACTACTTTAAATAAAAAGTCATGTTAAATTGTTCTTACAATTATTACAACAATAAGTCTCACGTGAATGAGAATGCAAATTCCTAACCAATTAGTAAACATTAATCCAATAAGAATTGATTCAATGAGTTCAAACTCAATCCCATTCCATCCACCCAGGTGTCTTGTAAAACCTACTAAATTTTGGAATGTGTTTGAGGTGTTCTTCCATCTTTTGGTAACTTTGAGTGATCAATTTGGGGAAATTTTTCTTCACGAATCTATCAAACTCTTGTCCAAGCATCACTTGCATATCTTCTTCTTCGCACTCCATTAATTCTTATTAGTTCTTTCTTGGAGGGTAATAAAATTTCTCATAATCTGGAAAAGAGGACATACGAGTGTTTGTTTGTTTTTTTTTCTGGGTTTTAGATGTTCTTCTTGCTCCATTTTTGTTCCTCCTAGCACATGCTCCATTTCTTTGAACAAATTAATATAACCTCCTTTCTCCATTTCAGTGATAAAGTATTGAGGAAATTTTGTTCCCCAATTACCACTCTCCCCAAGAACACTCGAACTTATACTTTCAAGCGAGTTTCACAATGGAAATTTTCCGTCTTCCAAGAACTCAATAAGTACCCTAATGAATTCAAGAACCTTCCACCCCGACCAAAATATGGGGTGTGAACATGCCCCTTTCGCCGTTGCTCTATCTACAAAATTAACATAAGTTGATATAAATAAGTCAAATAGAAGAATGTTATTTGCTAAATTTTTAATTTGCCTTATTTTTTAATTTGCCCATTGTTTGTTAGCTGCTAATTAAGGTGTTTTGTAATTAATAAGTTGCTAAATAATTAAATATTTATCTTAGGAAAGAAGACTCACCCTTTGGTGATTTGTTTCAAAAGATGTAAACCGTCCGAAGTTATTCTGTTATCGTGGTACAAGTCACCGTCTTTATACATATTTTTTGTGTAGCAAAAAAATATTATATCCCTCACTCTCATCATGTCCTCTACACACACAAAAAATTTATGATTAAAATCCCAAAAAAAAAAGAATATTTCACGCATGAAATCTAAGAGGCTCATTTGAGAGTCTTAAACACGGAAAGACAACAAACTAAAATATGAAGCAACTTACATTTTCAAGTCTCAACTAACCAAAATACAAAGCAACGAGAAGGTGAGTTAGAACTAAGTGGGTTTGATTATATGGAAGGTCTGAACTTGAAAACATACATAACCTGTCTTGACAGTTTTTTAGTTAGAACTAACTGAGTTTGATTATATTGCTTCCTATTGGTTGGGCCACGTCACATATGCGGAAGTCAAAAGCAGAGGTCAAACCGGACAAGCGAGATTACAGTGAATTGCCTTAAGGTGGAGAGTGTGTCACTCTACAGCAACAATAAAAACTTGTTGTTGGTGGGTGATGGGACTTTTCTTACGCCGAGTCTGTGGCAAAAGCCTTTGGGGCTTATAACCACTTCTAATATGAATAACTAAATGAGGATAAAAGCCCTTACTTATGTCCAAACGTAAGTTTGGTTTGTTGTATTTCTTATCCTTGCCTACATCTTCTCTCCATTTTTTTATCTTTACTTTCTTTTTTTCTCTTTATGTTTTTCTTCTTTTGATTTCTGGGTTTGTTATGGTGGGTTTTCATATTTTATGGTTTCAGAATTTTTGATTTCAGGAATGAATAAGCTCAAATAACAATGTATTTTACCCTTTCTCCAAAAACAGAAATAGAGAAAACTAGTGTTTAGTAAATTGGATTTCTGATACTTAAAGTGAAATGAAGAAAACTAGCTGTTAGCTTTTTGTTTAGACTATAAAGCTTTCTTTTTTTTTAAAAAGCTTTGTTTGGATAAATAAAATTGAAACTATTAATATTTTAAAAAGCTCCAAATCTATGACTGATGCGTGGGAATCGCAACAGGCTTTACCTCTCGAGGGATCTCGAGAAGCTTACAACCCCCACCAGGCAGTGTACCTGATCGTTGTAGTATAGTATAGTGACAAGTACCGGGGGATTGATTGTTCAGCTTAGGAATAGTGTCGCTAGGATTAGAAAGCCTAAATACTAGTTCTAAAGGTGAGGGATGATTATTTTTGTGTTTTTATATTTTATAGAAAAGCAATTAAAAATCTCGGGTTTGAAGGATTTGGGCGGAATTAGTTGCTAATCAACTAACCCAATACTAAGATGCAATCAAAATAAAATACTAGAAATGAAAATAAACTAAATTATACTAAAGTTGTGAGCAATAAGTGGAGAAAATGTGTTTACTTAGATTTCACTACTCCCTAGACATCTTTTACACGTTAATTACTTGTTATAATTGCATGGATGACGGATCGTATTCCTTAATACCATTCATGGGGTGGCACACTTAACTCCCCAATTCTATGAGCTCTTATCTCCTCCTACACCATGCCCAGCACAACTATAGGGATTGTAAACAGTGTCTCATGCATTAAATACAACCAATAAAGACCTAGTGCGCGTCGGTTCATGTTTCTTAAGACGTTCAAGCATGTTACCAATTGGAGATCTGCCAGTTTTCTTAAGCCTAACATATAAATCATTCATCCAAGACAAGTATAAACAAGTAATCAACACATAATTAACATCTAGGTTTCATTAGATCCAAGCAAACACAAGATAGATCTAGCCTAGCATGATGGAATTAAGACAAGAACAAGATATAGACAACCAACACATAGACATATTGATTGAATTGAAAGAACACTTATCTCAATTATACATGAAAGGTATCAAGGGCTTGGAACCCTTGAAAAACCTGTAAAATTCGCACCAAGTTCGTACTTAGGGTTTCTCCAAAACTTCTCTCTTTTTAATGTGAAAATTAGAAAACTATATATAGGAAAAGAGGTCTGACGGCGTCAAGACAAACATTGTGACGCCGTCACCTCGCCGCCAAAACTATTCTCGGACTGCCTTGATCTACATTTGACGCCGTCAAGACTTAATCATTTCCAGGCCGTCATGACTTTTACTCTTGACGCCCTACCTTCGTGACGCCATCAAATCTCTTCTGGATCGTCATGGAATTTGGCTCTTGACGCCGTCAGGGAGTTACTCTTGACGCCGTCACCTACTGTTCCCAGCATGGAAAATTAAGACTTTGGCGTTTTCTTCACTTTTATGCTCCAAAAACGTCCGAATTGCTTCCTTTTCCAGATTTCTCTCCCAAAGTACCTAAAATCACAAAAGGAACGATTTAGGGCATTATTTGATCAAATAAATTCGAATTCGGGCTTAAATGACCCCCTAAAAACGGATCATTTTTCGCCTCATCATATACCCTTACACTTGAGATTTGCTTGTCCTCAAGCAAATGCGCTTTTATTCTACTCAAAAGACAAGTTAGGGGTCATTTAACACTAATATAAAAGTAAATTACAACAAATAATCGTTCCACTAAAGACCAATAGACAAGCACGGAGGTCATATACAAGCACCTCACAAATAGTGTTTAGATACTCACATCTCTCGGGTGTAATAAAGTGTAAATTACAATATGGAAACGGAAGATATCTCTCACTACCTGTCATAGCAAAATAGATTACCATAGGCTTGGGAAAGGATCAAACCTCCACCACATGGCGTAAGCACCTAGGATAAACTATCAAAGAGGTCTTTTAAAGGGTTGTAACGTTAGGTGTAGGGATATGAAATACACGGTTTTGTTGGATAAAGGAAGTTTTACTGGTGGCAAGTTAACAATCTTGGTTAATTAAATGTACAATATGACGTTGCTAAGCCAAGACTAGACTCGACTTAAGCTAATAAATGAGAAATAACAAAAACATAAAATGAACATAGAATAAAAAGGGATGGTAGTCCGTATGTTTTTTCTCTTTTTCCTTTTTCTATTTTTTTTTCTTTTTCTTGATTTTTCGATTTTTTTTTCTTTTTTTTTTTTTTTTTTTTTTTTTTTTTTTTTGCATACACTCTTACCCTACCATCCAAAATAATACATCATAGGGGATTGAGCATTCCCCTTACACTTGAATTTTTACATACTTTACAATTAACTAATCTAATGACTCGAATCAAGAAAATCAAAACACTTAGAGTACTTTTAAGATTAACGTACATATGGGGGTAATAAATGATGTTTCTCCCCATTACTCCATAAAATAAGTACTTACCCATGAGTCCCAATCGTCCCAAAACAATATGTACAAGGATATGACTCGACTTAGCAACCATGTAATCAATTAGAAAGTTAACTTAGGGTTTAACAAATAACAATAATGCACTAAAATTGAGCGCATACACGGAAGGCTAAGGCGATTTGGTTGTACATTTAAGTGGGGTGTAACAAATTCTTCCTTTAAGTAAAATGCTTAAAGTTAGAAATGAAAAGATAGGCTCGGAGGGGTGTACTAGGGGTTTCGTGTACTAAAAATGAGTACAACGCTAAGAGTGTGGGAAAAATTAGTTGACTTAACTAGCCAAGTAATATGACTTAAATGGTCAAGTAATTATAATACGGGTTTAACACAAGGGTAATCCTAATGCCTCTTATCATGTAGTAAATCCTACCACACGAATGTAGTCTCACTAGCGGTCTCGGGATGCATCACTAACGCAAGTTCTAGAATCTAAATGCTACCGGTACACTCATAAGCACTAATAGTAAATGCTTTTCCTATCAAATCTAAAGGCGAACCTCACATATTTGGGTGGAAAATTTTTCTGAATATACGGTTATGTGCTAGTCATACAATCTCCTATCCATGAGACGCTTGCTATGGCTAAAGTTTCACTCCTAAATGTTGTAAAAAATTTTAAATTTGGCGCTAAAATTACACTAACAAGTGTTTCTCATAGTTTTATTACACATCTACCATTGAACACAACAAACTCAAGCGAAAGTGCATATATAAGGTATCATCTTTTTACCCTCCCCTTACACTTAAGATGAACATTGTCCCCAATGTTCAAGTAAAGAATGTAAAAGTGAAAAAGTAAAGAGAATGAAATCAAATACTCCCCTGATTCGCTCGGTATGGATAATAAGGTGGCCAGGTTAAATCTTCCTCCAAGAAAATGAACAATCAAAGCTTCCCTTCCAGAATATAAATCATCTTCTTGTCATACATAACCTGTAAAACCTGCCAAAATAGACAAGACAACCTCGCGTAAAATCGGCGGCATCCTATATAAGTTACTAAATCCTAGAAAACAAGATAAGATATAATGCTTGTGGAATGAAGTTTGCAGATCTCCTGGAGATTATAAAACTTAATAATTCACAAAAACCATAAGACTCCGTTAGAAAAACAAAACCGGTAAAATTTCCAGATTTTTACACTTGACGCCGTCAAGAGTAAACTCTTGACGCCGTCAGAAGTGACCTGCAGAAATTCTTATGTTAAGTTTCCGGAAAATTTCTGGAAAAACTTGGTCCTACTTCCTGGAAAATCCTGCAAAACTTCATTATGACTCAATACAAGCATTTGACTTTAACAAATACGAATATACATGCTCATTTAATATTGTCGAGAATCATGATCGGTTTGTTTCTTGAAAACATATTTGGGGTTTCCCCTTACACTTATCTTTTGCAAAAATACCTTTAGGTGGAGTTAAGACTAGGCCAAAACAACAAAGTAAAGTATTTCCACTATTTAGTTTAGAAACATGATCTACCAAGAATAAAAATTAAGCATGCATACGGAAGCAAATAACAAACAAACAAAATAAAATCACACAAAACATGGGTTGCCTCACAAGAGGCGCTTTTCTTTATTTACGAGTCTTGTAGCTAGACTCAAGGTCATGGGTTAACGTGTATCGCTTATGCTCACATAACCAAGTGTGAGCCATCTAATAGTCGCCTCATCTTTCTTATATTCGTCTCCTAACTCTAAGCATCCGCGATAGTATCTTTTATTCTTTTCATGCGTGTACTTAAGTCCTTTTCTCTTACCATTCTCACTTAACATTTCCATGGGCGGATATCTACTATACTTTTCCATGAAAAAATCTTTGAACCTAGGGTGTGTGGGGGGCATTTGATAGACAAAATCTTCATCCCCGTCCGAGAATGTAATTAGCCCTTCTATGAGTTTTTCATCGAGGTTGGTCAATCGTTTGAAGGGTTTTCCAAACACAACTTGGGTCAACTTATCATCAATAAACTCTCCTAGATTCTCCATGACCATGAACTCAACAAGATAAACCAAGCTTCCTATAAACACATGCAATGGTATTGCCTTAGCAATAATGTTTTCTCCTTTGTATTCTAACTCATCTACCATGATTTTATTGTATTCATTACGTGAGATTATGTTCATTGGAAGAGATGAGTTGAGATAGGCGTTAAAGCTCTTAAATCCGATCTTACAAGGGAATTGCATGTTAAATGAACTATCGCACTCAATCCTAGTTCTAGGGTCGACATACCTAAGAGGGTTTATTTCTTCTTCCATCCTATTCTCATTAATCACATCACCATCATCAAGATCCTCATCGGAGTCTGAATAGTAGAAAGGACTAGCCCTACGGTCATCATCATGATCAGACTCTTCTAACTTAGAATAATTGTTAAAGTGGTGGTTGGGTGAGAGGTTAGGTGGGTTCTCATTCTCCACTAGAGGGAGTGGGGCTGGCATTTGGAAAATCCTACGACGAAAAACACGAATAACAGGAATCAAACGATCAATGTTATTGTTATCCATCGAAATAGTTTACGAACAAAGACACAAAGAAATAAGATAGACTAAAGAGAACCTAAAAATAAAAATAAAATCTTACTAGAAAGGAATCTAGCAAGTAGACCTAATAAAAAGAAATTCTAACCTAGACAATAACTATTCCCCGGGCTGCGGCGCCAAAAACTTAATGCGTGGGAATCGCAACAGGATTTACCTCTCGAGGGATCTCGAGAAGCTTACAACCCCCACCAGGCAGTGTACCTGATCGTTGTAGTATAGTATAGTGACAAGTACCGGAGGATTGATCGTTCAGCTTAGGAATAGTGTCGCTAGGATTAGAAAGCCTAAATACTAGTTCTAAAGGTGAGGGATGATTATTTTTAAGTTTTTATATTTTATAGAAAAGCAATTAAAAATCTCGGGTTTGAAGGATTTGGGCGGAATTAGTTGCTAATCAACTAACCCAATACTAAGATGCAATCAAAATAAAATACTAGAAATGAAAATAAACTAAATTATACTAAAGTTGTGAGCAATAAGTGGAGAAAATGTGTTTACTTAGATTTCACTACTCCCTAGACATCTTTTACACGTTAATTACTTGTTATAATTGCATGGATGACGGATCGTATTCCTTAATACCATTCATGGGGTGGCACACTTAACTCCCCAATTCTATGAGCTCTTATCTCCTCCTACACCATGCCCAGCACAACTATAGGGATTGTAAACAGTGGCTCATGCATTAAATACAACCAATAAAGACCTAGTGCGCGTCGGTTCATGTTTCTTAAGACGTTCAAGCATGTTACCAATTGGAGATCTGCTAGTTTTCTTAAGCCTAACATATAAATCATTCATCCAAGACAAGTATAAACAAGTAATCAACACATAATTAACATCTAGGTTTCATTAGATCCAAGCAAACACAAGATAGATCTAGCCTAGCATGATGGAATTAAGACAAGAACAAGATATAGACAACCAACACATAGACATATTGATTGAATTGAAAGAACACTTATCTCAATTACACATGAAAGGTATCAAGGGCTTGGAACCCTTGAAAAACCTGTAAAATTCGCACCAAGTTCGTACTTAGGGTTTCTCCAAAACTTCTCTCTTTTTAATGTGAAAATTAGAAAACTATATATAGGAAAAGAGGTCTGACGGCGTCAAGACAAACATTGTGACGCCGTCACCTCGCCGCCAAAACTATTCTCGGACTGCTTTGATCTACATTTGACGCCGTCAAGACTTAATCATTTCCAGGCCGTCATGACTTTTACTCTTGACGCCCTACCTTCGTGACGCCGTCAAATCTCTTCAGGATCGTCATGGAATTTTGCTCTTGACGCCGTCAGGGAGTTACTCTTGACGCCGTCACCTACTGTTCCCAGCATTGAAAATTAAGACTTTGGCGTTTTCTTCACTTTTATGCTCCAAAAACGTCCGAATTGCTTCCTTTTCCAGATTTCTCTCCCAAAGTACCTAAAATCACAAAAGGTTCGATTTAGGGCATTATTTGATCAAATAAATTCGAATTCGGGCTTAAATGACCCCCTAAAAATGGATCATTTCTCGCCTCATCAATGACACTATTATTGAAAGCGTTTTGTTTTATAACAACTTTCTATACTAAACCTTGGATATATGTTTGGTTTAAGGCAAATTGCTACGTTATATTATAGCAAATATTGCAACATCATGTAGATTGTTACAATTGAAAGTGTAACACTATGTTCTCAAGAAATAAATGAAAAAAAGTGAAAGTAAACTAAAGAAAGAGAATGTAAAGAAAGAGAGAGAATGAAAAGTCGCGGTCACCCCGAAAGGGGGGTGAAAGTTTTAAAAGCAAAATCTACTATCTTTCACTTTCATTTCTAAAAGAAACTCAATAACACAACTAACACCACTTTCCTTTTCCTTCATTTTACTCAACTTGAGAACATAGTGTAAGTGTTGGACACAAATGTTAGATGAAAAAGATTTCGGGGACGAAATCTAAATAAAGGGGTAGATTTGTAACACCCAAAAACTGGTTTTATAGTTATTTAATTATGAGTGTACTACTATGTTAAGTTGGATACAAGTGGGATACTTTGATAAACTTCTTTTCCATAAACTTCTTCTTCGATTAAAGCTCTTTTCCTTTCCACCCCTAACATGTGTGTACCTTCTTCTTATGTTGCTCTTTCGAGTACCCGTGCTCCAACATTTCCAAAATTAAGCTCAGAGTTTCTAAATATATTGTTGCACTTGTAAAGATGAATGCTTTTTTCCTTTCCACCCCTAACATATGTGTACCTTATTCTTATGTTGCTCGTGCTACAACATTTTCTAAACTTACGCTCAAAGATTTAAAAGATGTTGTTGTAGAGGTTAAGGTGGAGAGTGTGTCACACTACAACAACAATCAATACTTGTTATTGGTGGGTGATGGAGACTTGTCTTATGCCGAGTATGTGGCAAGAGCCTTTGGGGCTTATAACCACTTTTAATCTGAATTGTTCTTACAATTATGACAACAATAAGTCTCACGTGAATGAGAATGCAAATTCCTAACCAATTAGTAAACATTAATCCAATAAGAATTGATTCAATGAGTTCAAACTCAATCTCATTCCGTCCACCCAGGTGATTTGTAAAACCTACTAAAATTTGGAATGTGTTTGAGGTGTTCTTCCATCTTTTGGTAACTTTGAGTGATCAATTTGGGGAATTTTTTCTTCACAAAGCTATCAAACTCTTGTCCAAGTATCACTTGCATATCTTCTTCTTGGCACTACACTAAATTCTTATTAGTTCTTTCTTGGTGGGTAATATAATTTCTCGTAATATGGAAAAGAGAACATACGAGTGTTTGTTTGTTTTTTTTTGGGTTTTTGATGTTCTCCTTGCTCCATTTTTGTTCCTCCTTGCACATGCTCCATTTCTTTGAACAAGTTTATATAACCTCCTTTCTCCATTTCAATGACAAAGTCTTGAGGAAATTTTGTTCCCCAATTACCACTCTCCCCAAGAACACTCGAAATTATACTTTCAAGCAAGTTTCGCAATGTAAATTTTCTGTCTTCCAAGAACTCAATAAGTACCCTAATGAATTCAAGAACCTTCCACTCCGGCCAAAATATGGGGTTTGAACATGCCCCTTTCACTGTTGCTCTATAAACAAAATTAACATAAGTTGATATAAATAAGTTAAATTGAAGAATGTTATCTGCTAATTTTTTAATTTGCCTTATTTTTTAATTTGCCCATTGTTTGTTAGCCGCTAATTAAGGTGTTTTGTAACTAATAAGTTGTTAAATAATTAAATCTTTATCTTCGGAAAGAAGACTCACCATTTGGTGATTTGTTTCAAAAGATGTAAACCGTCCGAAGTTATTCTGTTATCGCGGTACAAGTCACAGTCTTTATACATCTTCTTTGTGTAGCAAAAAAATATTATATTTTTCACTCTCATCATGTCCTCTGCACAAAAAAAAAAAAAAAAAAAAAAAAAAAAAAAAAAAAAAAAAGTATTATACTCATGAAATCTAAGAGCTCATTAGAGAGTCTTAAACACGGAAAGACAACAAACCAAAATATGAAGCAACTTATATAGAAGGTCTGAACTCGAAAACATACATGACCTGTCTTGACAGTTTTTTAGGTAGAACTAACTGAGTTTGATTATATTGCTTCCTATTGGTTGGGCCACGTCACATATGCGGAAGTCAAAAGAAGAGGTCAAACCGGACAAGCGAGATTAAAGTGAATTGCCTTAAGGTGGAGAGTATGTCACTCTACAACAACAATAAAAACTTGTTGTTGGTGGGTGATGGAGACTTTTCTTATGCCGAGTCTGTGGCAAGAGCCTTTGGGGCTTATAACCACTTCTAATATAAATAACAAAATGAGGATAAAAACCCTTACTTATGTCTAAACATAAGTCTGGTTTGCTGTATTTCTTGTCCTTGCCTACATCTTCTATCTATTTTTTATATTTACTTTCTTTTTTCTCTTAATGTTTTTCTTCTTTTGATTTCTGGGTTTGTTTTGGTGGGTTTTCAGATTTCATGGTTTCAGAATCTTTGATTTCAGGAATGAATAAGCTCAAATAACAATGTATTTTACCCTTTCTTCAAAAAAAAGGAAATACAGAAAACTAGTGTTTGGTAAATAGGGTTTCTGATACTTAAAGTGAAATGGAGAAAACTAGATGTTAGCATTTTGTTTAGATTATAATTCTTTAATTTTTTACAAAAGCTTTGTTTGGAAAAATAAAATTGAAGCTATTAATATTTTAAAAAGCTCCAAATCTATGACGCTATAATTGAAAGTGTTTTGTTTTTTAACAACTTTCTATACTAAACCTTGGATATATGTTTGGTTTAAGGCAAATCGCTACGTTATAGTATAGCAAATATTGCAACATCATGTAGATTGTTATAATTGAAAGTGAAACACTATGTTCTCAAGGAAAAAAAATGAAAAAATGTAACAGTAAACTATAAAAAAAGGAAGTAAAGAAAGAGAGAGAAAGAAAAGTGACGGTCACCCCGAGAGTGGGGTGAAAGTTTTAAATACAAAATCCACTATCTTTCGTCCAATTATTTTCACTTCCATTTCTAATAGAAACTTGAGAACATAACTAATACCAATTTCTTTTTCCATCCTCCGTTTTACTTAACTTGAGAACATAGTGTAAGTGTTGGACACAAATGTTAGACGAAAAAGATTTCGGGGACGAAATCTAAATAAGGGGGAGATTTGTAACACCCCAAAACTGGTTTTATAGGTATTTAATTATTAATGTGCTACTATGTTAAGTTGGATACAAGTGGGATAACCAATCATTGATCTTTGAAAACTGAAACTCATACCAACAACAAATCACTTATTAATAAGATAACAATATTTTCGAAAATAAACAAAACCTTAAAAATCAATTCGAAAAAAAAAACAAAAAAAAGAGAGAAGATTCAAGATCTCGTTTGAGCTTAACAGATCTTTTCGAAACAAAACCTTAACCAAGAGACACCGGTCACAGTGACAGTGACTAGCGGCGACTAAGATTCCGGTAACGCAAAGGTAAACCTTTTTATAGCTTGGTTGAGATAAGAAAGAAAGATCAAGGGTGCGCTAGATCTTGGTATTTTTTTTTTTTTTTTTTTATTTTTTTGGTGATGAGAGTGTTTTATTCATGGAGATGTGACAGATTTTGATAGAGGGTGAAGGCTATATGTGTGTGCTAGGGTTTTGTGAGGATGAAAAGAATAGGGAGAGAGTGAAAGAAAAATATTGTGTTATGAGCGGGAGAGAGTGAAATACGGTTTTAGCAAAAAGTCAGGATACATCAATGACCAAATATACCATTTTAATTTACTTATTAGTTTTTATTTTTCTTAAAAGAAGAATGCTAATGTGTCATGTTTTCATTAGTGCCTATTGTTCACCATTTTAAAATGTTCATCACTTGAACATATATATATATATATATATATATATATATATATATATATATATATATATATATATATATATATATATATATATAGGGAAGGGATCAAGTAAGAAGAATAATTAAAATAAGAAGTGTAAGAAGTAATTCTATCCACACATTTCAAATTAGGAGGGAAATTTTGAAGAAAGATGCATCTGAAATGTGTGGTTGTGGTTACTTCTTATCATTCATATTTTAATTATTCTTCCTATTTGATCCTAACTATATATATATATATATATATATATATATATATATATATATATATATATATATATATATATATATATATATATATATATATTTCTTTATTCTTGTATCAAAATTAAAATGAAATATCATGATCGATCTTTAACCATTGATCAAAGATGATTGCATACAATCACAAAGCCAACATCCTACCAAGTGAAAGATTAAAAATAAGTCAAACAATTTAGACGAAAAAAATTTCAGGGACGAAATCTAAATAATGGGGTAGATTTGTAACACCCCCAAACTGGTTTTATAGGTATTTAATTATGAGTGTGCCACTATGTTAAGTTGGATACAAGCGAGATACGTTGAAACTTTGATAAAATTCTTATCCAAAAAACTTCTTCTTCAATGAATGCTCTTTTCTTTTCCACCCCTAACATATGTGTACCTTCTTCTTATGTTGCTCTTTCGAGTAACCATGCTCAAACATTCCAAAACTAAAGCTCAAAATTTCTAAAGATGTTGTTGCACTTGTAAAGATGAATGCTCTTTTCCTTTTCACCCCTAACATACGTGTACCTTCTTATGTTGCTCGTGCTCCAACACTTTTTAAACTTACGCTCAAATATTCAAAAGATGTTGTTGCAGAGGTTAAGGTGGAGAGTGTGTCACTCTAAAGCAGCAATCAAAACTTGTTGTTGGTGGGTGATGAAGACTTGTCTTATGCCGAGTCTGTGGCAAGAGCCTCTAGGCTTATAACCACTTCTAATCTAAATAACAAAATGAGGATAAAAGTCATTACTTATGTCCAAATATAATTATGGTTTGCTGTATATCTTGTTCTTGCCTACATCTTCTCTCCATTTTTTATCTTTACTTTCTTTTTTCTCTTTCTGTTTTTCTTCTTTTGATTTATGGGTTTGTTTTGGTAGGTTTTCACTTTTCAGATTTCATGGTTTAGAAATCTTTGATTTCAGGAATGAATAAGCTCAAATAACAATGTATTTTACCATTTCTCCAAAAGAAGAAATGGAGAAAACTAGTGTTTGGTAAATAGGGTTTATGATACTTAAATTGAAATGGAGAAAACTAGTTGTTAGTTTTTTTTAAACTATAAAGCTTTAATTTTTATAAAAACTTTGTTTGGAAAAACAAAATTGAAGCTGTTAATATTTTAAAAAGCTCCAAATCTATTTCGATATTATTGAAAGCGTTTTGTTTTTTAACAGCTTTCTATACTAAACCTTGGATATATGTTTGGTTTAAGGCAAATCGCTACGTTATAGTATAGCAAATATTGCAACATCATGTAGATTGTTGCAATTAAAAGTGTAACACTATGTTATAAAGAAAAAAAAAAGAAAAAAGTGAAAGTAAACTAAAAAAAAAGGAAGTAAAGAAAGAGAGAGGAAGAAAAGTGACGGTCACCCCGAAAGTGGGATGATAGTTTTAAAAGCAAAATCCACTATATTTCATCCAATTACTTTAACTTCCATTTCTAAAAGAAACTTGAGAACATAACTAATACCACTTTCCTTTTCCTTCCTCCCTTTTACTCAACTTGAAAATATAGTGCAAGTGTTGGACACAAATGTTTGAGAAAAAAGATTTCAGAGACGAAATCTAAATACGAGGGTAGATTTGTAACACCCCAAGACTGATTTTATAGGTATTTAATTATGAGTGTGCTACTATGTTAAGTTGGATACAAACGAGATATTTTGATACTTTGATAAAATTCTTCTCCATAAACTTCTTCTTCGATGAATGCTATTTTCATTTCCAACCCTAACATATGTGTACATTCTTCTTATGTTCCTCTTTCGAGTACCCGTGCTCCAACAATTCCAAAACTAAAGCTTAAAGTTTCTAAAGATGTTGTTGCACTTGTAAAGATGAATGTTTTTTTCCTTTCAACCCCTAACATACGTGTACCTTCTTCTTATGTTGCTCGTGCTCCAACATTTTCTAAACTTACGCTCAAAGATTCAAAATATGTTGTTGCAGAGGTTAAGGTGGAGAGTGTGTCACTCTACAGCAACAATCAAAACTTGTTGTTGGCGGGTGATGAAGACTTATCTTATGCCGAGTCTTTGGCAAAAGCCTTTGGGGCTTATAACCACTTATAATCTGAATAACAAAATGAGGATAAAAGCCCTTACTTATGTTCAAACATAAGTGTGGTTTGCTGTATTTCTTGTCCTTGCCTACATCTTCTTTCCATTTTTTATCTTTACTTTCTTTTTTCTCTTTCTGTTTTTCTTCTTTTGATTTAAGGGTTTGTTTTGGTGGGTTTTCAGATTTCAGGGTTTTAGAATCTTTGATTTCATGAATGAGTTAGCTCAAGTAACAATGTATTTTACCCTTTCTCCAAAAAAAGAAGTGGAGAAAACTAGTGATTGGTAAATAGAGTTTCTGATACTTAAAGTGAAATTGAGAAAACTAGCTGTTAGCTTTTTGTTTAGACTATAAAGCTCTAATTTAAAAAAAATAATAATAATAAAAATAAAAAGTAAAAAAAAACTTTGTTTGAAATATCAAAATTGAAGCTTTTAATATTTTAAAAAGCTCCAAATTTATGACGCTATTATTGAAAGCGGTTTGTTTTTTAACAGCTTTCTATACTAAACATTGGATATATGTTTGGTTTAAAGCAAATCGCTACGTTATAGTATAACAAATATTGTAACATTATGTAGATTGTTGCAATTGAAAGTGTAACATTATATTCTCAAGAAAAAAAAGAAGAAAAAGTCAAAGTAAACTAAAGAAAGAAGAAGTAGGGAGAGAGAGAGAGAGAGAGAGAGAGAGAGAGAGAGAGAGAGAGAGAGAGAGAGAGAGAAGTGACTTTCACCCTAAAAGTGGAGTGAAAATTTTAAAAGCAAAATCCGCTATCTTTCATCCGATTACTTTCACTTGAATTTCTAAAAGAAACTTGAGAACATAACTAATACCACTTTCCTTTCCTTCCTCTCTTTTACTCAACTTGAGAACATAGGGTATGTTGGCGAAATGGGCTGGAGCTGTGGCTAGGGCTGGGGCTAGAGCTGGGGCTGGAGCTAGGGCTAGGGCTTATATTATAAACCGAAATTAAAGTTTGTATTTTTATAAACTTGTTTGGCAAATGGGCTGGGGCTGGGGCTTATTATTGTAAAATTACTAAAAAGGACATAATTAAATGAATTTTTGTATATGTTAGATATTTTTTTTGGGTAAATAAGTAATTTATTCTTCAAAAGCCCCGGGCTTAAGTTTTTAGCCTCTTTTATGTGGCTAAAGTTTTTAGAAAATAAGCCCTTCCATAAGCCCCATGACAAACAAGACTTATTTAATTAGCCGGCTTATTTTAAAAGCCCAAGCCCCATAAAAGCCCCTCCCCAAACATAGCCATAGTGTAAGAAAGTTGATTATGAAATATTCATAGAAAGTTATCGAGCAATTTTGAGTAAACTCTGACTTAATTTAGGTAATTCAAAGATAACACTCTTATGACTAGTTTAATCATCTAATTCAACCCCTCTTTGATATTAACCTATACTCCTGACCCTTAATTTGATCTTCTCACAATCTTCAAATTGAAGTAATTGCCACATACACAAACACACTTTTCACACACTAAACACACGTATAAAGGAGAATATCTATCCCCTCATGTCTATTAGCTAATTAAGATTAAGTTAAAATTTAAGACACATCTTTCCACTTTCACATAGAAGGTCCTTGTGAGGTTTTACACTTGAACATGAGTGATGATACGTATTGCATACAAGACAGTCGATGATTTGAGACACGGGTTACCTATAAAATGAGTTTCATGTTCGTCTATTACATTTGTGTTTCATTTTTGAGTTATACATTGATTATAATTTTTTTATTTACTAATATCATGAGAGGTTATATTAATAATCAATGTAACTTGTATTTTGACTTTTCATTGAAAAACCAAGTTTAATCTCCGTATGCTGCAATTTGGGCTAGCCCTAAGAGTGGATTCTCAATTAGGCGATGCTACAAGCTACAACTATAAGGCCAGTTCTTGAATGCTTGGCTCGGCGTTGCGGTACGTGTTAAGTTTGTGAATAATATGGTCCAACACTATTCTGAGCAACAGTGGGCGGCTCATTTAGGTTAGAACCCAAACTCAATACTACATTCCATATATTGTTCTCTCTACACAAACGTATAATAAATATATTTTTTTTCTTATAAAAGCCAGATAAAAATATATCTATCAGGCTCAAGACCAAACAGTGAACCAAAAGCCCGAAACCAATTACACGTCAGGCTTTAAACACAATACCAGCCCGGTCAAACTAAATAAAACCAAAGCCCATTCCAAACCTTGAACCTCAAAGATCCAAACACAAGAAGTAAAAGTCTAAAACCAATTGATGTCTTTCAAAACTCATTTCCCAATCACTCTCTCCTCCCTTTTACCACTCACCTCTCTCACGTCATCAATTCCATTAACCCCCAAAATCCCAAATCAAATTAAACAAACAAAAAAACCCTAAATTCTTCAACTCTGTGTATATAATTTCATATTTATATAAAAAATCAATCGAAATCAACAAAAAAAAAAAAAATGTCAGATGATGTGCTTATGCACTTAACATCAAACTCATCAAATCAATCAGACCAATCACTCCCTTCGAAAATAGCTAAACTCGAAGCTCGTATGATCGGTAAAACGCCTTCTTCTACTGTTACCGCTGCAGTTAATTCCTCTTCTTCTGCTGCTGGTAAATTCGGTGTTATTAATAACAACGGTGCTGCGATTTGTGCGGAGTCGTTGGATTCTAGCGATTCTGACGACGACGATAGCGTAAGCAGTTAATTATATATAAATGTTATTTCATGTATTTAATTTTATATATTGTGTTGTATTTGAGAACAATGTGGTTAGTTAGAAGCTGTGGCTTGAGATTTAGGGTTTGTAAGTGTGCCTTTTAGAAAAGGGAGATGATTTGCACACTCAAATATTTTATTTGAACTCTCTAATGTACAAGCAGTTAAAGCGTGATGTTAGTATTGTACATGTATCTAATGCATGAGTCCCAATCAGTACTTAATGTGTGTAAATCAATTCCCTTTAGAAATCGTAGCTTAAGTTACATGATTGTTGCCGAAATGTTGGTTATAGCTCAATAATGATGGTGTCGGTGTGATTTTTATGGAGTTGTTAGATTCTAATGACGATGATAGTGTGAGTGTTTCGTTTATTGCATATTGAATTGATGTATTTTTAATTAATAACTTTGTGATTGTGGAAATTTGTGTGTACTTGTAGTTTAGGTGTGATTTGAGAATAATGTGGATTAGTTAGACGCGATAGTTTGAGCATTTTGGGATTTTTGAGTGTTTAATTTATAAATGTAGCTTAAGTTACACGATTGTTGCCGAAATGTTGGTTATGCTACAAATAGTGGGGTGGGGTGGGGGGGGGGGGGGGGGTTTGGAGTTGTGTGACAGAAGTGATTGTGCTTTCCGAAATAAGAGAAGTGGATAGTTAGATGGACAAGATGCAACAGAATACAGTGTTTGGATTTGCTTATGATGTAACGAAACTTAGTATTACGATAAGTGGTTGTTTGAGTGCTTAAAAGGTAAAATAGTTAGGACAGGATAAGATTTTCAAAAGGTAAAACAGTTAAGTTACGCGATTGTTGCCAAAACTTTGGTTATGGTACAATAAAAGAGGGGGAGGGGGGGGGGGGGATGCTATGTTTGCAGTCGTTGGATTCTAGTGATTCTGATGACGATGATAGTGTGAGTTTTATGATTTATTTTTTGTTGAATGATGTATCTAGGTTTATATATATTTTATAATTGTGGATGTGTGGTTTAAGTGTAATTTGTGAACAATGTAGATTAATTAGAAGCGATAGTTTGAGCGTTAGGGTTTTTAAGTGTGTATTTTAGAAACCGTAGTATAAGTTACACGTTTGTTGTCGAAATGTTTGGTTATAGCGCAATAATGGCAGTGGTGGTGGAGTCGTTAGAATTTAGTGTTTCTGATGGTTATAATGCGAATATTTTGAATTATGTTTGTTGTTATTGCAATATGTGTGTAATATAGTTTATGTGTGATTTGAGATGAATGTAGGTTAGTATTGAGCCTTTTGCTATATTTAGGCAATTTTATGGTTTGTAGGTGCGAGTTTTAGAAAAAATTTCGGGCTTGGCTGCGGCGCAAGTTTAGGTCTTAGCACAATAAGTTTTGTCGACATTTTGCTTGTTTTATGATATTCTGAACTGTGGAATTGAATTTGACTTGGTAGTACTATTAAGGAATTTGGCACCGTGGTGGTCGTGACGAAAATGGATATTGAATGTCTCATATAGATGTTAATAATTGGTCCAATTGAAAGCTAACTATGAAAGGTATAGATATAATTACTCACGCATGAAGGATGAATCTACAGTAGATTCCGCTGGATGGCCGAAATGTTGTCAAAGTCGGTATTCTAAAATCTCGTTAGCTTTCCATCTGCAGTAAAAAAACATATTCAGTTAGCTTTTAGGCTTCATAGTTTTTTTGCGGCATTTCTTGATTACAACAGTTTTGCAGTGGTTTATTTGTATTTAATAAACAAATATAAGCATTCTTAGATAATTGTAGGAACCACGGGTAACTACAAAAGTCATGAGATGTTAACATCATTGTTTGATATCTCTTTTGATTAACATATAGAATATTTCCAACTACAATAGGCTAGAATTTAACCGAGAAAAGTCGCCACAAATACGGCTATGACGCTATATCTTGGTAGCTGTGACTTATGCTGGTTAGCAATGTTTGGTCCAGAGGCGGAAGATGGATAGATAGGATGAGTTGATTCGAACAAAATATAGGCTAAAAATGAGAAGCTGATATGATCTAGTTTGACAACTTTCTATAGAAATTGATAGTAGACACACAATGAACGGTAACTGGGTAAGATTTACAAATCAGAATGTGCCAAAAGTAGACACACAATGAGATTTGAAACGAGGATTGATGGAGAAGGTAGGGTGAACCAGTTAGGAGCAGATGCTCTGGAACAAGTAGAGTTATTAGGAGAGTTTAGTTCTAATATGAAATGTGTTTTGTTCTAATTAATACTTCAAGATTAAACGAGTATTTCTTAAGTTTGCCATTTGAAAATTTATTTATGCCACATCATTCTTGTTTTCCACTCTATCAGTTTTGAAGGCCCAAGCTTTATTAGAAACACCCTCCGGTCTACTCTTATTTTAATACAGAAGATAGATACTTGAATTAGTTCACACAACAAACCTCTTTGTGCCTAAAGAAGTTATAAATAGGATACGCAATAAAAAAATATAACGGGGTGAAACTCTTAGGGATGGAAACTGGCAATAAATCTCTCGTTAAATATTTATCCTTGAAAGTTTATGTGTTTCAGCTTTTATTAACTGACAAGTCAAGCCCTTGTTTTCAAGTTAGCGAATCCCTTATATAATAATTTCTTTGCCAGAATGCGAGAGACTTTCATATTCAAGCCAACTTTCAGAAGCGCAGAAAGCTTGAGGATGATGCTGACTCAACTTCAGTCGACCAGAATAAGGTTTATTTTTTTGCTTCAAAATTTAATGACCAAGTTATATAATAATCAATGTTAGCTTTACCACTACAAAAGCTTCATCTCATCACTTCATTTTCATTATATCTTAAAAGTTTCATGATCTTACTTTTTATTTTCCCCCATTATTACTCCGAAGCATTTTTTTTTTTTTTTTTTTTTAAATTGAATTTCAGAATATTCACTGTTTTCATCCTTATATAAAATTTTAAGGTAGTGGCGGATGCGAGGCAAAAAGTTGTGGAGAATGTGGAGGTTAAGAGTGGGTCAGATGTAAATAAGAGAAAACAAACCCGTGGTAAAGGAAATTCTAATTCAGCCAGAGGACGTGGTTCCGTAAACAATGATCAGACAAGAATACAAAATTCTGCCTCACATCCATCATCGAATGGTCTTCAAGAGAACTCATATCAGAAGGTATATTGTTTTTGTGCTATCATGTTTGGTATTTGCTTGTCAGGGTACTTAGAGTCAAGACCTTGAAATACAAGTAATAGATGTAGCCATATTCTGTGTTCCATGGTTGCATACTTACATGACCATCTATAAGCCACAATCATTCTTGTTCTTTAATAGGAGTCAGCTATACTATAAGACACATCACCAAATTATTAATATGAGTTAACTATACTTATTATAGGGCACAACACCAAGTTATTCCCGTCATGTGGGTTATTGGTGTATCAGTTGAAAAGCGAACATATAGTTGCAGAAAGTGAACATAGGTTTGCTTCACGTTCATCACATATAAGCAACTACCCTTCTGGTTGTAAATACGTTTAGATGATTATTAAGCAGATGTATTTTCATTCAGTTAATCCGCCTCGGCCCTGAGGCGCCGCCTCATACGCTTCACCACCGCCTCATGTACATGAGGCGTACGTTCCAAAACACCCCCCTGAGGCGCCGCCTCATATGCGTTTTATGGCCGTTTCGCCTCGAGGCGCCGCCTCAGACCGTTTTTTTAAACCATGATTATATCCAGAAAGAATCTTTACTTGCATAAAAACCACTTACCATGTAAGAATATGCACGTCTGTGTCCTTTTCTAGTTTAATGTGCCGTGTTAGTCCCGTCTCTTTACATGTGGACCATTTCCATTTTTGTTTGATTATCAATGACGTCATCTCTCCCGGAATATATTGCAGGAAAGTAGTAGATCAAAAGAACAACTTGGACAAAATGAACGTGCTCTATTAGAGGTATTTTCATAACTACTTTCTGCCCATACATGCCTCAGTGTAAAACCAATATCCACATGGATTATTCATTATCTAGAAGAATATATATGCAATCCAGGCTTCATAATCTAGTATGTCTAGAAAGACACAGCACATAATAAAGACATTTTTTTTTTTCTTCCTGAAATGGGAACAAAATATGACGGATGATGCTGTGTATGTGTGAGCTGCAACTCATATCTTAGATTGAATGATTCCTAGTTGGAGGACAACACACATATTTCTGTGGGAAGTATGAACAAGAAGACATCTTAGGGTGTCAAAGCAGGTTGTTAATTGGGTATCCAGGATATTTTTGATTTTAAACTAGTAAGTTAATATCTAATGGGAATAAATGTGGACATGAATATGGATTAACAGTGGCCTCTTTTTTATAGCCGACAAAATATGTATAAAAGAACCAAATAATCAGTACAAGATCCCATTGACATGAGATGGGCCGAGACATGCCCCACACTCACCAACACCAAATAACACAATTATCGACATTTCTTATGGATTGGAAAAAGACCAACACACGGCCATAACGACGACAAACGCTGTGACATGAACATAAACATGAAAAGATTCACCTCACGATCTTCCACTTTTCCTTCATCTTCATGATGGTTTGTACTTCAAAGTCATAAGCTTTAATCGGACCACTTCATAAACCGTGTTGCAAATCTGATCCACAGTTCTTGCGGACTTTTTAAACTTTTGCAAACACTTTTTTGTCTTGCCTAATTTTTTATTAATCATTAAGGCGTCAGTTTTGATTACAAATAAAATCTTTGCATAAAATGAAATAGGAGGTTGTATAAAATAGACTTTGGAAGACTTTAGATTTGTTTGACCCATTCCAGCTAAATAATATGATTCGATCCATTTAAGATTATACACCATCCAAATCGACCATCATAGGTAAATGGGAAGGCATGGCCATCTCTACTTTTCCATATTGAGTTTAATGCTATAGTCTCAGGGTGTTAGAATGTTTATATTCATTGTATTTATATTTTCTTGTTCTTTTATATATGTTCTTTCTTCTAATACAATTTAGGAGGAACTCACATCATTACGTGCCAAGATAACAACACTAGAAGAAGATTTAAGGAAAGCACGCCAAGAGAACTCTGAATATCAACATTTATGCCAACAGTTGGAAAAGGTTTAGTTGCTGCCGGCTCCTTATTTAAGAATTCAAGAATTGCATTATACTTTCTGCAATCTAGAATCGCTACTTATGGTTTATTCTCTTGTACAGGAACTTAAAGAGCTTAAAAGCAGTGAACTGCAAGTGAAACCAAAAGTGAGTTTTGCTCTGCTATCTTTTCTCTTCTAATAGTTAGCATTTCTATATTAGGTGAATTCATTGTAGAATTGTTTTTTTAGAGTGCTCTTATAAGATACTCACTCCGTAGTCTGATGCTGGGTGTGTGTAATTAGCAACACCTTGTAACACTATATTTGCGTTTCAGGATCGTCATGACAGTGGTTGTCAGTGAATTGATTTTTTCTGCTCTTTTATTTTTTCCTTTTTCGATTTTATTCTCTTGCCTTGTAACACTAAGTCCACAACCGGGCTTGGGCCTCTAATCTTTCTTCTATTAGTTTGGTCTTTTCATATAAGTAGACCATGGCAATTTTAAATTTCCCTCTTTATGTTGACTATATTGAGGATTCGAATGAGGTTTTATTAGTAAACTAGCTATGACAATGGAATTTTATACGGAGTATTTAGTAGTAGGGTGTTTCTTTACTCTGCTAATAAGATCATAACATTTACGTTCGTCAATTGCAGAGGATGAAAGTCATATCTGATCTGCTGATATCTGTGTCCAAAGCTGAGAGACAAGAAGCAAGAATGAAAGTACGACATGATTCTCTGAGACTCGGAAATGTGGGCGTTATCAGGTAAAAGTAATCCAGTTTAGTCAGTTCTTACTGCTACATGTCTGCATACAGCAGACGTCTTGTTGACAACTACATGCTGTTTTTGTCCAACTGTCCAACATACCGTGTATAAATCCTTTTTTTATACCTGAAACCCTCAAATAACATATGCAAATTTTTTTTATCCCCAACCCAGGTTCAGTGAAGCTTTAAAATAAGGCACATGCTGCCTACCTTAATCTCTTTACTTATCTGTTCGAAATGCATTTAATATCTAAGTTTCGCGTCTTTGGTCAAATTGCAGAGCTGGAACAGTCATATCTGAGACTTGGGAAGATGGGCAGGCCATCAAGGATCTTAATGCGCACCTGGTATGCTCTAGTCAATGTTTAATTCAGTTTTCATGCTTCCTTTATGCTCAAACAAACTATCCAGCAGGCTCAAAGAAACATGCATACAGAAGTCCCTTGGGGATTCAAAACTTTAAAAGGCTCGGAAGCTGTTATTGCAAAATGAATCTAATATTTTTGCCAAGGGTCAATTTACAGCCACTCCCTAATATAAACCTTGTGAAATTAGGATTTCCTTGGTAGCTAAATGCAAACAAATGCATTCATTAATGCCTAAATTAAGGGATAACAGGGGCCCGAGGGTTTTTTTGTGATTGCTTATTTAAGTGATTATGCATTTACTTAAAGCAGATTAGCCATTTTGAGTGTATGAATAGCACCTGATTATCACTTTAGTATAAGCAGTTACCTACTCATTCCAAACTGCTTAAAGATAGAAGATGATTTGATTGTTAAGGCTTGTGATATCTTGTTATTTAAACAAAAATAACACGAACTAAAGCACAAGGTTCACACTCCCTAATGTAGAGATATTGATGCATATAACGTACACAGATGTTCCTTACAGTTAAAATGGTCAAGCAACTTAATAATGCCACATTGTGAATCCGTATATTGCTGCTTGATTTATCAACATAAGCATAAAGCTGAACTTTGTACTCAATTATCGGCTTAATGCTTATAAAGCAAAAAGCACATAAATGTAATGTGACATGCACATTGCTAACCAATCAATATCTTTTCTATAGAGGCGTTTGTTAGAATTGAGGGAGGCTGTTGAGAGGCAGCGGAAGTCACTAAAGAAAAAACAGCCAGGTAAATAAATGTCCATCCTTTTATTTATAGTTTTAGTTGGGTTAATAATTTTCATGACTTTGAGTTTCTAGTTTTTATTTTATTATTTTGAGAATGAACATTAAAATTTCCTGTTCTAACCAAGTTGAAAACCAATAATTTTAAATTGCAGATAAGGGCGATAAGGGGGATGGAAGCGATGCTGAATCAGGAGCTCCAGAAGAAGATATCATCATTCAGGATGAAATATATAAATCCCGTCTAGCCAGCATCAAACGTGTAAGTTTTCCCTGTTGTTATTTACACTTTTTAATATTGAAAGTTTTCATTTAGCTGTTGATTTGTAACAGGAAGAAGAAGGTTATGTGCGCGAACGAGATCGGTATGAACTAGAGAAGGGACGGCTTATTCGTGAAATGAAACGTATAAGGGATGAGGATGGATCTCGATTTAATAATTACCAGATCCTGAATCATCGATATGCCCTCTTAAACCTTCTTGGGAAAGGAGGATTCAGTGAGGTTTACAAGGTCAGTTTTCTCCTATTTTTATTTCCATTAGTGATATGGCAATTATTGATTCTAACACATTCCGCTTACCACCAACTTTTGAAATGATATTGATGGGTTTACTGTATAGAGGTTGCAATTTCGACCCATATACTTATGAATGTGTATATTTAATTCTAACGGGTCAAGTTTGAAATGGGTAAAATATAAGTTTTTGCCCAATAGGAATCAGGTTACGTGGATCAAAGGTTTCCCAAAGTGTCTTCTTAATGCATAAAGCCTTCTAAATCAATCTGATAAAAAATAGGTTATTAATGAAATAACATAAAATTTTGTGATCATATTTCTAATCTAGTTATTTATATTAATTTTGGACAAAAACTGAACCATTAGACGTTTTGATTTGAATTTGACCCGTTATTACCTCCACCCATTTCGCCACCTTTAATTATCAGTATTATTCTATACTATTATCTGCAACTGTGTGAGTGCATCTATCAGCGCTGATTAAAACATCATTTATCTTTCTTTATCAGGCATTTGATTTGGTGGAGTACAGATACGTTGCGTGTAAGCTTCATGGTTTAAACGCCCAATGGAGTGAGGATAAGAAGCAAAGTTACATACGTCATGCTATACGAGAATACAATATTCATAAGACCTTGGTACACCATCACATTGTTCGGCTATGGGACATCTTTGAGATAGATCAAAATACCTTTTGCACAATTTTGGAGTATTGCAGCGGTATACATATTCTCAACTTATTTCTATATGTTTTATTCCAAATGGGTCAAACTGCTAATTCATTAAAGTTGGCTAAAAAATGGGTTGAAAGTTCCACAAAGTGTGTTGTTTATTTAAAACCTCCTAAATCATTATAACTAAATATTTTGTCTTTATTGAAGTAGTATAATACTGTGATCATTTTTGACACGCTAATTTATATTTAAGTCGGACGAACCTAAAGTTATCAGTTACCTAATCCACCCAACCCTCCAAATTTATGACCTCTATGGTTCAGCTTATATCAGACACTTATGTTAGTGCAGTTCTAATCTGGTTATAATTTTCTTGATCGTATATTCTTTCATTCTAATTACAGGTAAAGATCTTGATGCTGTCCTTAAAGCAACTCCTGTACTGCCAGAGAAAGAAGCTAGAATAATTATTTTTCAGATATTTCAAGGACTTGTTTACTTGAACAAAAGAAACCAGAGGATTATTCATTATGATTTGAAGCCTGGGAATGTTCTTTTTGACGAATTTGGTGTTGCGAAAGTAACTGATTTTGGTCTTAGCAAGATTGTGGAGGATGATGTTGGATCCCAAGGCATGGAGCTTACATCTCAGGGAGCTGGAACATATTGGTGAGTTTTCATCATTATCGAAATACTCTCTTTGTTTGACTTTTCTCAAACCTTTAACTTTCTAAATTTAAACTTTATATAAGGAGTGGTATGATTGATTTAAGTTTTCCATATTACGAGTACAGTTATAACAAAATCAAATAAAGCATTATTTATTGGTCAAGGGGTAAATACGTCATTATGTCAATTTAAACCTGTAATAATTACATTTTTCTTAATCTGTGTTTCCGTATAGTGAAGTATCATACATGAAATGTACTTTCAGAGTTTCAGTTTCCCTTTCTGATTGGATATTTGATTGAATTTGGCACAATTCCAGTTCGAACCAAGGGTTCAAACTAAAATATTGTTTAGGCAACTAACCTTTATTTTCTAATTGACTATGATGTTGATATTTAACTTGTGTATGCATTCTGTCTGAATTTAACGTTGGCAGCCAATTAATGATTTGAATCTACATGTTTAGGTACCTCCCACCTGAATGCTTTGAGTTAAGTAAGATCCCTCTCATTTCATCAAAGGTCAGTGATATGAATTTGATATCATTTGATTCTTACTAGTCAAAGTAATGCTCTCTATATAGGTTTTAATCATTGTATGCCTTTTTTTTTTTATTACTCCGTAACTTCTTTTACACCGGTAAGGAGTGGGTTGGCTAAGCCATGACATGTTCTCTTCTGAAAATAGGTTGATGTGTGGTCAGCTGGAATCCTATTGTACCAAATGCTGTTTGGAAGGCGCCCTTTTGGACATGATCAGACACAAGAACGAATATTGCGTGAAGATACCATAATTAAAGCCCGAAAAGTTGAATTTCCTTCTCGACCATCCGTGTCAAATGAAGCCAAGGTAACTTCTTCAGCCGAGTTTCTGTTTCCTACTCAAAATTTAATAGGTTTTATTGATATCCAATGCATTTTGAGGTTTGTTCAACAAGATACGTACATTATAAAACTATTTTTAAGTCGAAGAGCCTCAGTGTATCCTATTTGGCCTTTACAGGTCTTATCGCAACACTACACACTTTCTGCTGTGCGATATTCTAGAGTAAAACTAAGCTTGTTTATTTCTCCCAAAATTATTAACTGCACAAGTGCTTCTTAGCATCAGTTTTGATTAATTATTAGTCTCCAAGCCGTAAAAAATGATTCCCTGATATTATATTTGCTTGCAGGAATTTATTCGTCGATGCTTAACATATAACCAGGAAGACAGACCCGACGTGTTAACTATTGCGCAAGATCAGTACCTCATTTATTCCAGGAAATGATCCCAAAGTGGACATCTTGTTACTCAACAGTTAAAAGTTAATTTTACCAACCACAGGTTGATCTTCCCCATGATCATGTGCCCAAATCCGTGACACCTTAATTTCTGGGCTGAAAAAACTACAGCAGCCGAAAAAGCCACCTGTCCCAGGCGTAATGAACAGCAAATATGGGAAATTTTCTTAAGTGATTGTGAAGTGTTCAGTTTTTCTTTTTTTAACCCAGAAGTTGGGGTTTTTTTTTGTACTTTTTGTTGTATGGTGTTTTTTCTTAGTATTTTATTTTGTAAATATGAGAATGGTGGAAACTTTTCTTCATGGGTGAAGTAGGGATTTGAAATGAGCATTCAAGCGATGTTTTAGATTATTCTTTTGTGACTGGAACGCTAAAGGGACAACAAGCTTTTACTAATGCATTTTTAAACCTGTGCACAGAAAGTTTATGCTTTCGTTTACCATAAGACAGGTATAATCAGGCTAGAAAGAAACCGGTAAATCATGTTCTGAAATATAACCTAGATTTTATGATGATAAGGTAGTCAAAATATTAATGAATTTCATGAAAATTGGTATTTTACACTTGATAATCTTTCCACAATAAATCCTATAACATGAATGATTCTAATGTAGAGCTTTATTTTTTAAATGCAAACATTTTTTGTACAAGGATAAATTTTGTAATACAACTCATCTTACATATAAAACAGGTAATGGATGTTTGATAAGTCAAAGCAATACCGAATTTTTTCATAGCAAGTAGTAAAGCTCACTTCATTACATATTCGTAAGGGGAGCACCCTGACACCAAAGTCTAATAATAGATAAGAGTTTAACTAAATGTGGGTTATCAGCTAAGCTTATTCCAAGCTTACAATTGTCCATTTTCCTTCAGCAATGGGTAGCACAACACTTCCCTTCGGCAACACCACATCAGGCATGGACGTGTACACCCTAACCTTGTTGCATAGAAGGTAACTCTCCGCAGACTTGTTTAGATCAGGCTCGTCGGTGGTGGGGACTGCAAGATCGGGTGGTGTAATCTCCATGGCTGTCACTTCGGGCAAAGTAGGCAAACAGATGTCGCTGGACACCGTAGCTTTGTCCTTATTTGAGCATGTAGTCAGCTTCAGCTTCTTAAGCTTCATCATTTCAGCAACGGGTACTTCATCTACAAATGAATGGCAGTTAGAAATCAATCAATAGGTTGCTAATAAAGCAAGCATACATATAAAAACATTACTGTAGAACATTTTTTTGTCACTTAAGGGTGTTCGGGGTTGCTTATTTACTTCAGAATAAGTTGATAAGTAGTGTCATACAAACACTGATAATGGTTTCTCTTCTTAAAAATTAACCAGATAAACACGTAAATAAGTAACCCCAAAGAAACTCTAAGTATAAGGAAAACCATTTGGTCGCTCACAAATATATGGAACATCAACAAAGACTTTATTCACAAAGCGATTTGCAAGCTTCACGTATAACGACTAAATCCAAGATTTTGTATATCTTGAACAAAAACAGATATGGGAACAAACAAAAAAACAAGTGATAGTTACTTTACAAATTTTTACCCATGTTCATTAGACAAATTATTAAAAGAGTGTTGGGAATTATACTAACAGTTACCACGGCTAAAGAAGAAGTTACAACTGCAGAAGATTGTACTTGCAGTGGAAACTCATTACCACTGCAAGAACAATATATTACCACTGCTTATTAGATAACTGTTAAGAAACGCATCTAGATAAATATAGAATAGATTTTGTGTATATCTTATTCTATTTGCTTTATACTTATCTTGTAGAAGAGGACTCCTTGTGTTATAAAAGGAGATCATAGGTTATAAGTTTATATACGTTTTTCTAGAGCTTCAAGGTGTAACCCTAGTGATATCAAGATCACTCGTATTATTATTATTAATAATATTGGAGCTAATAGTTTGTTTACATACATTGTTTATTTACAACTGTCTTACTCACAATCAAACTTCTAAGTGTTACTAAGTAGATTCCGCATACTTAGTGATATAATTCAAAGTATCAATCTAACACAAGTTCAAGGTGTTTAGATCCATCAAAGAGGCTAAAATCTTATTTCAGACTTAGATCTCCTTTCAAAAAACCAGATTTGTATATCACTATCAATAAATCAGATGTTTTTTTTTTTTTTTTTTTTCTCTGCAAAGTATGTGTTTGGGTGTTTTTCAAAATCTATTCACAATAATCAGTGTAAAGTGCTTGGTCAAAACCAATTCTAGTTATTTTGTGAATATTTATCTTAAAAAGAGTATCAAACTTAGATATTGAGATAAATGTAAACATAAACTAACTCTCACTTGGCAATATGTCTACGCTGGTTCAAATCCAGCTCGGCCCAACAATTCGCCAAAACCACACCCAAACACCCCTGATATGATATTTCAACTAAACAATTTATGCAGAGACTATGGCTACAAGAGATCTCAGCCAACTAGCCAAGCTAGATCCCGACTCAAAAAGTTTAGGCTAAGCTCGGACAAGGCTCAACCTTGAAGATACGGACTTAAGTTCGGCTCCAATAACTCGAAATTTTTGTATAAACATTACATTTATTTTAATCATACTCATCTCAAGATATACACCGCCTCGTTTTTGGCTTGAATAAGAGCTCTATACGAACTCGAGCTCAACTACATATAAATAACTCTTTTTTTTTTTTTTTTTTTTTTTTTTTTTTTTTTTTTCTCTCTCAAATTCCATAAACTAAAAGTCTGACTTCTTTGCAGTACCAGAGATACAAACAACTAACATATGGATGCAACTTAATCAAACATAAAGCAAAACTAAACAACATTTCAGCAACTTCTCTAGATATACAAAAAGCAAAGAAGGGATGCATACGAGAAGAAGTCGAGTAGTGTGAAAAAGCAATCTCAGCAACATCATTATAAGCAGCTTTAAGTTTCTTATAAAGTGTTGAAGAGTGAAACTTGGAACCATTCACCACAACCGAAGCTCGAAAAAGTGGGCTATGATCTTGACCCTCTTTGTCACATGAATATTCAGGTGAATTCCAACCATTCTTTTGACACAATTCATTCAACTCACTCTTAAACATCTTATTATTATATATATACTTTTTTCTTTTCTTAAACTCAAACTTGTTATGTTTGTGTTGTGAAGTGTGTAGGGTTTGTGTGGAGATGAAATGAATGTGTTTGTACTATCATCTGTAACATTTATATGGTTTAAGGATCATGATATTCATATTTGTTTTGTTGTGCATTAATGTATGCTATGTTTTCTAGACGTTTAAGGAAAGTTTTTTGAAAATGGTAGTACTCTCTTAGCCTTTTTTACCTCAAATTTTTACCCATTTTATTATTGACAAAACATTTTTTTTTCCCTTTCTTTCTTTCTAATTTTATATTTTATTACGTCAAACTTTATATCTTATGTTCCTCACTTTTTTCGGTAGTTTTCAGGACAAGACAATTTTTGTGATTTTCTACTCAGTTTTATGCACAATCTGTTTCACAGTTTTATAATAAAAACAAAATTAAAAAATTATACTGTAAGATTTTTTATTTTTATTTATTTATTTTATTATTATTATTATTATTATTAAGAGGTGTTACAACCAATTTAGTGGGGGTATACCAATAATCCATTTACGAAAAATATTTTTATGGTATTTTTGACCATGGGTAATGTTAAAGCACATGGCTTAGCATACAACGGCCACTTTCGTCCTTTTATGAGCTATGAAATTATGATATGATACATAACTGGAATCGTTTTGGTGATAAAATATCAACGAATTTTTTTAAATGCATTGATTTGGTATGTAAGCAAAAAAGTGTTCCACTTGATATAAGATACTTTCACTTTTTGTTCAAGTATGCACATTATTTTACCTGCTGCTACTGGTTAAATCGGCTAACAATGTAAATTCTAACATTTATTATTCGGTTTTGGTCATAAAATAGCAACAAACTTTTTTAAATGTACTGTTTTGGTACGTGAACTAAAAAGTGTTTCGGAGTTTATTTATTTTTATTTTTATTTTTTTTTTGTTTTTGTATTTTGTAATTGTAATTTCTTTATTATTAAACTGTAATGTAATTTCTTACCTTTTATCCAAAAAGTCATTATACGTATGAAACTAGCAAGGTCTTGTTACAATTTGCGGATTTTTGATGAAATCGCAAGGTTTTGCTGGTTTTTCTAGAAAAATTGTAAGGTCTTGCTAGTTTTTCTATAAAAATGCATGGTCTTGTTAGTCTTTCTAAAAGAATCGCTTGGGCTTGCTTTTTTTTTTTTTTTTTTTTTTTTTTTTTAATTTTAGTTAAGAGCGCAAAGTCTTGCTAGTTTTATCTCAAAGAATTGCAGAGTTTTGTAAGTTTTTCCAAAACAATTGCAAGGTTTTTTTTTTATCGCAAGGTCTTGCTAATTAAAAAAAATAAAAATCGCAAGACATGTGAGGAAAATGACTAAAAATACCATGACAGGTTATAAACATTAAAATTTCGGTAAATCAAGTTCATGCGTGCATATTAGTACAAAAGGTGAAAGTCCATTGCATTAGACGGAACACTTTTTCGTTCACGTACAAAATTAGTACAGTTGAATATTTTCATTGCTATTTTATGACTAAATCTTAACTTGAATTAAAGGGGGGAGATCCGTGTTGACCGGAAAATTGAGTTTTTTTAGCTGTGATGTATAACAAGTGTTTGGGTGATCGACTGTTTTAGAACTTTTCTTTAACTGCCATTTTCATCTCAAGTGTGTTATAAACCATAATCTCTTTGCATGTTGTGAGGATATCTTATGAGGCCGGCTCTACCATAAGACCACTAAAACAATGCCTTTAGGCCCTATTTTTCATGTTTTGCAAAATGATCCCATTTAACCTCAACATTTTATGTGGATATGTGAATGAAAGAATGTTACAAAGGTAACTAATATTTGAGTATACAACAACATCTAATTACTTCTAGTGTCATAATCCTTTATAAGACCATCCGTAATATGGTGGTCATGATCGTGGTCGCCATACCATACCATGACCGAGTCCTCCCTTATTACACTACCAATTGAAGACGCGCCCAACATAAGTATTTTGCAAGGACCCGTGCATGCATACGACCGAGTTGTGGGAGGTTCTTTTGTGTGTGTGTGTGTGTGTGTGTGTGTTTATTCAATGATTTTTGGAGGGTATATTTGTGTTACGTAGGGTATGTTTTGATGGTAACCGCAGTCGCCTTATTACACTAAGTTGGTTGTGAAGAGAGAAAATTGAGTTTGACACTGATATGAAAGTGATGACCGTAGTCATGAGGGCTTCCCTCTATTACACTTAGCCTAAGCCCTCGAATTAAAAGCTCTCTTTAAGCCCCCTAACCCTTTAAGCTCCAACACCTTACTACATGGCTTAAACATTGAAGTATCAAGTATTCTTTTTCTCTAGAAATATTTCTAGCATACTAATTAGGTCCGCAAGGTGTCAAGCTGGCATAGTGGTTGATGACGTATAGCCTATAGTTGGGCCACGAGCCCAAATTATTGACATTACTAAGCCCAAACACACCACGAGTGGGCTATCATGACAAGTGACTTGGGCCATAAATACCAACGGCTTGGGCTCACGAAGCCCAAAGCCCAACCTAAATGCACGGTTAAAGGATAAGGATCTCTTATTTACGGAATAGATATCCTTACCCCGGATAAGCACCACGAGTGCGAAGAGTAAGGAGCAAGATACCTACACGGTTTCTGCGCCCTATATATAGAATTACATATTCACATTAAAAGGTACGATTTACACAATCCCTAAGTCTTCAACTAAACCCTAAACCGATTACTTACTCTCACGCCAGAGTCTAATCGTGGGAGACAATCCCACGATAAGCTTAACGGTGTTGTTTGCTTTCTTAGTGCGCAGGTTTCACAAGCACTAAAGTTCTAATTGGTACGAGAGCAGGAGTCCAAACAAGGTAAGCCCAACTTTTGTATCAACAAGTGGCGCCATCTGTGGGACCCTATACTAAGAACTCAAGACTAGAATGCCGAAAAACAAGAACTCAGGGCAGCGGACTCCGCAGCTGGAGAAAACACGCGATGATTCACATAGGAAGAAGCATCAAGATTCGACTCCTAAGCCGACTTCTGGAACAACCAGTACGGCTAATCATCGGGAATCGAATGTAACTCCAATCCCTACCGCGGTAGAATTGCCTCTGGGGACAACCCGAACTACTACCGTAGTCTCAAGCGCTGAGGATATTCAACGCACTCTCTTTACCACTCCCCACCAGGTGGCATCCATAGTGGACAACACTGTGCCACCAGGAGCGCCTAATAGAGAGAGGGAACCTCATGCGGAGACGGACATCCTCGCAGTAGAAGAGGATGCACCCGAGGTGACATTGAACGATTTCGTGTCCCAACATTATGAGACTTTAACTAGTCTCATGCAAGAGGAAGCAAGAAGAAGGTCAAGCCGCGATCTACAAAACCGGCTGGACTTTAACCAAGAAAAATCTCCACCGCGCCACCATGAGCGCAGAAACAATGAAAGGCGCACCAATGTTCACGATAGACTTGGTACAACATCTAACTCTCAATACTCGGAGGATTACGAAGACAACGGGCGGCACACTAATGTCCATGCTAGGCTTGGCAGCCGCAGGATACAAGATAGACTTGGACGACAATGTTCACCAAGCATAAGCGCCTCAAGGCCAGGAAGCAGAAGAATCCAAGATAGGTTGGGAAAACACCATTCCCCAAGTACAAGTCCCTCAAATTCGGACTCCGAGGAAAAATGGCGCAAGCGCCACAGGAGAAACAACTCCCCCTCAAGTAGCTCCTCGGACAACGAGGATAGAGAGACGGGACACTGGAAATCTAAGAACCGACGCCGGTACGATGAGGACGAGGATATTTCCCTTCCTTGGCGATGCCAAAAGGTTGATGCGTTCACGCGACGCATAAGCGATTTCTCAGATGACAAGAAAAGGCGCATGCCCAGCAATGTTAAAACATACGACGGCACGGGTGATCCTGATGATCACCTAAAAATTTTCGAGTCAGCGGCTGCTATCGAAAACTGGCCACAACCTGTGTGGTGCCATATGTTCAACTCTACCTTAGTGGGGAATGCGCGAACATGGTTCAGCAAGCTTCCACGACGAAGCATAAATGGGTTTGAAGAGCTGCGGAAAGCATTCCGCCTAAATTTTACGCAACGAAAGAAGTGTGCAAAGAACCCTGGAGTGAAACAACGCCAAGGGGAATCCACAAGCGCTTACATAGAGCGCTTCAAGGATGAATGCATGCAAGTCAAGGCATGCCCCGAGGTGCTAAAAATCTCAGGGTTCATGAATGGAATCAATAACCCAGAGCTAATACGGAAGCTAAATGATAAAGTACCCTAAAGCTTTGATGAGCTAACAAAGCGCACCAGATCCTTCATCCAAGGGGAAGCAGCAGCGACAGACAGTAGAAAAGGTTACTCAACCTTTAAACCACAAGAACAGTCAAGGAGACAATCCAATGACCAAAGTGGCAACCGCAACAGGAATTACCGCAACCAAGGTAGTGGAAGGGATAACGACAAGTACGTCCCACTCACAAAAACCCCTAAGGAAATATTCGCGACAGAGGGAGCAAATTTTCCAAAACCTCCACCCATGATCACCCCAGAAGAAAAGCGCATCGGAGGAGGATACTGCGAATACCATGGACAGAAGGGTCACACTACTAACGAGTGCGTTCAACTACGTCAGCTAATTGATAAATTAGTAAAAGAAGGAAAGATGGACCATCTCGTTAAAAACATCAAAGAGGGAAAAGATAGACAAAAGAATGGGGCCAAAAAGGAGATACCAAAAAATAAGGCTGATACGATATACATGATACAATCATGGCAGCGAAATACGAAACAAAAAGTCAGCCAAAGATTTTCCAAGGGAAACCATATCTCTTTCCCCACTCACTGCGGACAACGCAGTGGTAGAACCACTCACCATCGAGATACAAGCGGGAGGTCATGATATCCACCGCATGTATGTCGACGGAGGAGCGTCTGCGGACATCATGTATGAACACTACTTCAGAAAGCTAAAACCTGAGATACAAAACCAGTTAATTCCGGCCACGACGTCGTCGACTGGATTCACAGGTGAAAAAATTTGGCCCATGAGACAATTACGCATACTTGGGGTCATTGGTAATGAATACCATTCTACAACAGCTTGGATGAACTTCATGGTAATCAGATCTCCCTCGTCATACAATGGCATCATTGGGAGACCGGGTATATCCGCCATGCGCGCAGTTCCATCCACAGCACATGGGATGCTCAAGTTCCCAGTGGAAGGAGGAATCGTCACCCTCTACAACACTACCGCATCTCCAAGAGAATGCAACATAGTGGCAGATGAAGTTCCGCGCGCTCCAGAACAGCACACGACCAAGGTGACAAACCTGAAAGTTGCAATTCACCCAGATTATCGTGACCAAGAGATATCAATTGGGGGATCACTGTCCGAAAAGGGCAAAGCAGCTGTGTGCACATTATTGCAAAAGAACCTAAACATCTTTGCATGGGAACCCAAACACATGACCGGAGTGCCAAGAGCCATTACTGAACACAAGCTCGAAATTCGACAAGGATATCCTCCAATACGCCAGAAAAAACGTGGCCAAGCTCCAGAACGCGCAAAAGCTATCCTAGAGGAAGTACACAAGCTCGTGGACGCAGGGATCATGCGAGAGGTTTATTACCACGATTGGCTTTCCAACCCAGTGATGGTAAAGAAAAGCGATGGTAGCTGGAGAATGTGCGTGGACTTCACCGATCTCAACAAAGCATGTCCACAAGACTGCTACCCACTACCAGAAATCGATTGGAAAGTAGAATCCCTGTGCAGGTATCCCTTTAAATGCTTCTTAGAGGCGTACAAAGGATACCACCAAATTCAAATGGCCAAGGAGGATGAAGAAAAAACAGCTTTCTACACGAGTCAAGGGGTGTATTGCTACACAAAAATGCCCTTTGGCTTAAAAAATGCAGGAGCCACATACCAACGGTTAGTGGACAACGCATTTGAGAAGCAAGTAGGCCGCAATTTGGAGGTCTATATTGATGACCTAGTCATAAAAAGCCATACCGAAGAGGAATTGGTGCGTGACATAGAGAAGACGTTTAAAACATTGGGAAGAATAAACATGAAATTGAATCCCAAGAAGTGCACTTTCGGAGCAACAGAAGGCATGTTTCTTGGATACCTAATAGAACCCGATGGTATTAAACCTTGTCCCGAAAAGACAAGAGCGGTCATCGAACTGCCTTCACCGAGTCCAGTCACTAAACGGCAAACTAGCCGGGTTGAACCGCTTCTTGTCCAAATCAGTGGACAAATCACTTCCTCTCTTTAAAACACTCACGAAGTGCACAAAGAAGGGAGATTTTCGATGGACTCCAGAAGCAGAAGAAGCTTTCCAGCAGCTAAAACAAAACCTAGCAGAGCTACCAAAGCTTGTCGCACCCCGACAAGGGGAAGAACTGATCATGTATCTGTCAGCAACCCATGGAGTAGTCAGCGCGGTGCTATTGACAGACAGAAATTCTGTTCAAACACCTATATACTTCGTAAGCAAAGCCCTCAAGAAAACAGAGACTAACTACACCGCTATGGAGAAACTGGTCCTAGCTTTAGTATTCGCAGCTAAGAGACTGCGCAGGTACTTCCAAGCGCATCCGATAGCTGTAATCACGGACCAACCTATCAAGCAGGTTATCTTTAAACCTGATGCATCAGGGCGACTTCAAAAGTGGAGTGTGTTATTGAGCAAACATAACATTTCCTGTAGGCCGCGCACAGCGATCAAAGGACAGATATTGGCTGATTTCATTATCGAGAAGCCAGATGCTGATACTCCATCACCAAAGGTTGAAGTACCACTACAAGAACCATGGGTTCTATTTACAGATGGATCCTCGTGCGCAGAAGGATCAGGCGTAGGCCTTATCCTTACCAGCCCAGATGGAACAGAGCATACTTACGCACTATGCTTTGAATTCATAGCCACAAACAATGAGGCAGAATATGAAGCATTACTGGCTGGACTACGCATAACAAATCAAATGGGTGTACGCAACCTAGAAGCTAATGTGGATTCACGATTAGTAGCTAACCACGTGTTAGGCGAGTATGTGGCTCAAGAAGAACACATGATCCAATACCTCGATAAAGCCAAATCCTTGATCAAGAATTTTGACAAGTTCTCCATTAAACAAATCCCACGAGGAGAAAATAAAAAAGCAGATGCGCTAAGTAAAATCGCATCCACAAGATTTGCACACCTGTCAAAACACGTATTGGTGGAAACCTTGAATAATAAATCCATCTCCGAGATGGAAGTGTCCACAGTGATAGAGGAAGAACATCCTACATGGATGACACCCATCATGGATTTTATTAGCAAGGGAACACTCCCCCAAGAACAAAAGGACGCTCGACGGATACGGCGCATGATGAAGTCTTTTTATAGTATAGTGTTTGTTTTACTGAAGAAATGCTTAGGAAAGTATTTCCCCGGGTCGTGTCCCAGCGAAGGTGTGAATGGAATTCTTAATTCCCGAATCGTGAAACGTGTCGTGAAAACGGTAAAAAGGAATTTGAATGAGATTATACTAATGAAATAGTAAATGAAGCACAAATAATCAACTAAACACGTAATTCAAGTAAACAAACTTAAAACGTAACGTAGAATCGAAAACGTAAACTAAAACGGAAAACAAACGTTAACGTACGAAATAAAACGCGACTTTTAAGCTACGCTACTCCTACGGACTTGGAAATAATTTTCAAAAATTAAAAATGATAAAAGAAAATTTTGAGAAAAAGAAAAATATTTTTTTTGACTTTTTATTTATTTTTTATGAATTAAAAATTAATTTAACTAATTAAAAATTAAAAGAAAATGTAAATAAGGTGAGAAAAATAGAAAATAAATTTTGAAAATTATAAAATAACTAAAAAGTAATTTTAAAACTAAAAACTAATTTTTTTGGCTTTTTGTATAATTTTTGGGAATTAAAAACTAATAAATCTAATTAAAAATTCAAAATTAATTCAAAATAAATGAGAAAAATGCAAAATAAATTTCTAAAATCTAAAATAAATGAAAATAATTTTCTAAAATATTTTTGGATTTTTCTGGGACTTTTCTGATTTTTTTGGATTTTTTATTGATTAAAAAGTATTTAAAAATGATTAAAAATGAAAATAAAATAAGAAAAATAGTAAATGAACTCAGAAAAATTTGAAAAAATTATAGAAAATCTAAAATATTAAAATGAGCTTGGGAAAAAATTTTGAAACTGAAATAAGTTAGGAAAGTGCTGAAAAGCTCGAAAAAGCTTATTTGGAGTGCTTATTTATAAGCACTCCTTGACCAGAGTTGACCAACACTTGACCAAATGATTTTTAGACTTAAATAAGCTTAATGGAAAAGGAATCAGGCCAATAAGATAACTCAGAAACAAAGATGGGCCAAATAGGTTTAAATAAAGCTATAATGTGAATAAGCCGTTAAGCTAACAGATAAGCAATTGCAAAAACTTAATGGAAACAGTTACTACAGGCATTATAGAACATATTTGAACAACAAAATTCAGATTATAATCAACAATAACCAAATGCAGCCCTATGACTAAGAATTCAGAAAACTAAGCGGCACCCTACTTGACGGCTAACAAATAAGCGCTAGATAAGCTAATTCAGGCAAACATCAAGTAGATACTGAAAATCTACCTGGTATTCTACTAAAAAAAACTAATTACTCTATTTCTAATCAACTAATGATCTCCCAAAAGCACCCTAGTTCAGCTGCTTATGAACCTGCAGGTCTGCTGTTTTTTTTTACTTTAAGACAGAAAATGTATGCCCGAGGGACCTATTTGCAACTGAATTTTATGCAACTTAATAAGGAATAAAGTGAAATCTAAAAGCTAAACCTAAAAGCTTGTTCTACTGGGTGTATAAAAACCTGAAAAACCAAGAAATTAAGCTTAAACGCACACCAAATTAACTTCTAGTTCAGCTCTGCTCTGGACAGGGCAGTCACTACTATTTTTGACAATTGAAATTCACAAGCACCTTGACTTTTATGAAATTCTAAGGCTCAATCTTGATTCTAAATGAAGTATTTATTTAATTTCTCACTAGATTACTCTAAATCTACCCTAAATCTATCACTAAGCTAAGATTCAGGTGTAAGATATTTCAAATGATCACTTAAGAGTATGGAATTTGAAGTTCCAAGTGAATTTGACTTCTATCAATTAAACCTGTGTGTTTTAAACTATTTATGCCCTGCTTATACCTAATATAATCTACCTAAATCAAAAGAGAATCAAGGAACCTTCAATTACACAGTACCCTACTCTAATCCAAACATCCCATATACGACAGATATACTCAATACACCACCACAGATGGCACTAATCCAAGCACCCCTGAACTGTCTAACTGTTAAAACTAAAAACCATTCTAATGCAAACTAAACCTCAACCTATGCTAAAACTGATTCAAACACACCAAAATAGTGACTGACTTTGACGATGAAGTTTTTTGCTTAACCAAATTAGACTACTAATGCAATCTTAAAAAGTTATCCTATATGAAATGAATAAGAGCAAAAATAACGCAAAGATGAACAGTTATGCAGACATATATCCTACTGATTTAATGTAACAGTGAAACAGTACCTGACAAGCAAAAGAGACTAATCTATAAACCACCACAGTCAAACATAATAAACTAAAATGAACCCAAATACCCTAATACTAACTGATGCAACTGCTATGAACCAAACACACTTGTATAATGACTGTTACAACTAATAGTTACCACAGATCAATCCAAATCAAATCATCCAATGAAACAGTAAGTAATCTAAACTACGCAAACTACTTGTATTAATATCAAACCAACTAGAATAAGCTAAACTAAACTGAAAATGAACAATTACCAGCAGATTAAACAGATCTATACTAGAAATATAAATGCTGCAAAATTAAGCTAGGAAAAATGAAAACGAGACTTACTACTACCTCTCAGCCAAACAGAGAGGCAATCCCACACAGCCTGTCTCTTAGACAGACCAAAAAGCTCCAAATGGCTGTCTATAACTCCTATTAAGCAGATGCTCAATCCAAATAAGCTGAGTTTGACCTCAGTTGACCAACGACAATGAACAAAGTTGAAACAGATTTTTAAACCAAACAACAACTAAAAACTATTGATGAGCTACTAAAAGTATTTAAATGCAATATTAATAACTGAATTTATGGAAATTAAACATTTGAAAATAAATTGCAAAGGAATTTTTATTGAAACTGGGAATTTTATTAAAACTTAACCTGAGAGTACAACTGGTGATGAGGAATACAAAAATAAGCTAGACTAAATTATACTACTTCTAACCTAATCTAACCTAAATCTAACACCTCTCAATGAAGTGAGTGAGGGTTATTTATAGCCTGCTGAGGATGAAGCCCTTAGAAGTCCATGTCAGCAATCCGCGTGAAGGGTGTGTTTCTTTGAGTCTATCTCAGCCGTGTGATTAAATCCAGATACTTCCCTTGATTGATGACCCTTGGATTGATTGATATGACTTGATTGATCCTGCGTATTCCTTGTGATTGGCCCACGTGGCTGACATTCCTGACTCCCTGCTCCTTCTAGAAGTATTAATCATGGGGTAATAATTAGTTATTGTGGGTAATTTTGTTGGGGTGGGGGTTAGGGTTCATGAACAGTAATAATCTCTGGGTTTTGGGTGAATTTGGGGGAAACAAAGGGCGGGTGGTGTTTTTTTAATTTAATTTGGGTATGAGTTGACCGAGTTTGTGTTGTTTGACCGGGGTAAAAAAAAAATAGTGGGCTGGGTAATATAAAAAGGTAGGTGATGGGCTTGTATGTTTTGGGCTTGGCTTGATTGCGTAACTGGGCTTGGATAATTTGGATCAGGTTTAAGGTAATTGAAGTTTAGGTGTAATTTTATTCAAGGACCAAAAGTGTAGATTTTTAAAATTCAGGGACCACTTATGTCAATCTTCCAAAGTTTCTTCCAAGGGTGTTTCATGTCATTTCTGAATTCTTGGAGGATTCCTTTTGACTTTTCTTCAAAATTTATTCAAGGGACCAAATTTGTAAATATCTGAAAAGCTGAGGAACTGAAATTGCCAATCTTTCAAACTTTCACCAGGGACCAAATATGCAACTTTGAGATTTCCTGAGGACTTCTTATGACATTTTGAGCTTTTCTTTATCATTTTGCTTCCCCGGCTCCGGCTTTAAACACTTTTCCATTCTCGTGCTCGTTTTTGTCGGTTTTGTCTTGTTTTTGTTCATTTTTCACATATCCGTACCTGCACATACACAAACACAAAAACATACGTTCTCTTGGCATTTTTGGTTAGTATTTGGTCTGATTTTGGGTCTAAAAAGGATGTGTGATTAATCACTCATCAAAATCCCCCAGACTAAGGTATTGCCGTGCCCTCACGCAATGTCATCACCTCACGCTTAAGAGATAAATAATTTCAAAACCTCTCTTTACTGACGTTGTAAAGTAGCAATGATGTTCAAAAGAGATAGTAAAATCATTTATTCTCAAAAACGCTCCGTTTTCCGATTTTCATGAATAACACTACAACTACTATTTTTGTATTTTTTTTTCATTTTTATATAGGTGACGGTTTGCCTTGACTTTCATTATCAATTCTTATCTGTTGATAACTTTCAGGGTCAACGAGTAGAAACACTTCTCACAGAGAAGAGACCGTACGGATAAAAATCGTCATCCTTGATTTTTCACAAGCTCCCAAACTAAGCGTAAAATCGAAATCATTGTTTATCAGAAGTTAGATGCTAACACTGCCCACAAAAGTTACTTGTGTATTACCTCTTGTCCCCAGGTCCTAAGTTTTGTATCTAAAGATTTTAACTTGTGAGAAATGAATTGCTTCATATTTTCTTGTTTTGATAGTTATTAGTCCGATAAGAGCACAAAATTTGAACGCTAAGTAGTTTCCAAACTTTCCCTCGAAAACCCCTGCATACAGAAATCGGGTCCACATGAAGGTCTCTGATTTAACATGATTTGTAGGGGCTCCCTTTTTATTTACGACCGAGACATACCATGTTTGATACCCGAAACTGAAGCTTTTTATTAGGGAAACCCCGGAGTCGAAGCTTGGCATTTTTGCATAATCATAAGCACTTTAATAATACTTTGGTCCTTAGTCCTTTATTCTTTTACAGTCAATGGTTTATGAGCCGCCAAGATGTAAGAGCTTTATTATGACTTTGGATTTCTATCCGCTGCTTTTTGTAGCTTTGGATTCCTCTGCCTTTTTATTTGGCTTTGGACTATTATTATTGATATTCATAATCATATGCCAAACCCCGAGTCCTACGGCCTTTACTAAGATCACAACATCGGCTGCGAACCGGCAAGATGCAATAGTCTATTTTACCGTAACACTGGCAGTACCCCTATGTGTACCAAACCCCCATATGCAGAGATTTTGTTGGAAACGAGAAAAAACTAAGTATTGCCCAAACCGTATACCCTTAATTAATCCTAGACATCTATTATATATTGGTGACGTTGCTGATGGGAACAAGGAGGCCACAAGTACCTCTCGTGGGCTTTTTAAATCCCAGTAATGCGATCCGTGTATAGCACGAAACTTCTAAATAAACTCTATCATTCCTCGATCTCCGCAAATTTAAAATCCCAAATAATGAGATCCGCGGATGCTTAGCCATAATCTTTTGATTATTTTGGTTAAGGGAGACAAGCTAGGGCTCAACACGCCCGGTCAAGTCGGAACATTTATTTCTACTCTCGCCGGTAGGAAAGTCAAAACAAGGCGTCAAAACTTATTATTCATAATATATATATATATATATATATATATATATATATATATATATATATATATATATATATATATATTTTCTTCATTTTTTTTTCATTTTTTTTTCATTTCTTTTTTTTTTTTTTTTTTTTTTTTTTTTTTTAATAAAGAGGTGACAAAAATTTAAAATTTTAGTGGAAAACGGAGTTGCGTAAGTTAACAGCTCAGACGATGGTATAGGTCAAATCGAATCGAAGATTCACCCCCCAGACTAAAGTGAAACATTGTCCTCAATGTTTTAAGGGTAAAGGTAATCCTACGAAATATCTAAGGCCGTTTATTAAGTATGCCAAGAGATAAACGTTAGTCGATAAGATTTTGGATATGGTGAATTTCCGAAAGAGCAGCGAAGGATGAGACTCGAGTGGAGAGAACGACAAACCACGAGCACGAGAGTCCTCAAACCTCGGGGAAATTCCTGAACATTCATAAACAACAACCACGAAAACACGAGTTTGGAAAGGGTCGCCCCCCTCACGTCACGTTATGAAAGAAAATAGAAAATATAGAAAATGAAAATGGATAAGCATGGGGTGCCTCCCACGAAGCGCTTGTTTTTGTTCACCAAGTCACATGAGCTTGACTCGATCCCCGAATTAATTCTTCCTTGGGGAGAGCAGAAAGAACGGACACTCGGCATGATAAACGGAGATGCCGGGGTCAAAAACGGTATCCTCACTCCTGGTGGAGTGGAAAAGAGAAGAAATGAGGGGATAAGTAAAGAACGGTTGAAACACCCAGATGATAAAAGCAAAGTCGATTTCTGAATCACGGGTGGGTTGGGTGGGTAAAATATCAAGCATAGGAACATCATTTTCAGAAATCTCGTCCACCACTCCAAAAATAACTTCATTCGTATCTGATTCAAAATCTACATCCGGTGGTTTCGCAGGCGGACGAGAAAATGGTAAATCGGAAATATTATTTCTTCGAACGTCATTCTCGTCATTCTCAATACCCGGTGGTATCGAGTCATCTGCAGCAAGAAATTGATCAACATGGTCATGTGACGGATTATCGGAAATAAGCTCAAAATCAATTTCAAAATCAAAACACTCATAATCCGGAAGAGAGAAAGCATGAATAGTGGGATTGCCACTACTCGTCTCTTCAAATTGAAAAATTTCAAGCTCGAGTAAGAAATCACTATCCATATCGGGGATTGGAGAAAAAGTCGGAGGATCTTTCAACGCCTCGATCTTAGAAATGAGAAGATAAACTTTGGATAATTTGTTACGAAGAGCTTCATCTTGAATTTCCGCATCATCATCTTCATCATTATCATTGATATCTCCACAAGAATCTTCATCACTCGTTGTATACTCATTGTGAGAATCGGAATAACTTTCAACTTCATCAAAATCTTCATTGCTCATCGGAGGGAGAGAAGTTGACGGTTCTTCATTCAATAATTCTTCAAGGATACGAATATCTCCCTCAGGATCAAAATTAGTATCATCAACCATCGTCGAATTAGAATCATTGTTAGCAAGACAAGCTTCGATCTCGTCTAAGAAGACATCACTCCTCTCAACCGGTGTGAAAGAAGGATAGGAAGAATCATAAACAATTTCAGAATCACCGTTAGAAATTTCCCCGGACTCACTTGGGATTGGGACGAGGTTCTCAACACTAGACTTATTGAATTCGTCCGATTCCGTTGCCGGAATAGTGTTTAGATGCTCGTCCCCCATTTTTAGAGAGTCATCGGGTACTACGGAAGTAGAGATAGATTCTTTTTGAGGGTTAAGAATGATTGTAATCGTGGAATCATCGTCGTCGTCGTACATACAACACTCACAAAATTTAGATTTTTGTTCTTCGGCAAGAAGTTCTTCCATCGATTTCACTTGAGGCTCGGAAGTATGCGTATAACGATTAGCCACCAATTCTTTTAACTTTTCGATCATGGATTTAATTTCAAAAATATTATTAGCAAAATCGGAAGTTTGTGGGGGTTGGTTAAAACCATGAAAATCGTAACACGAATTCGGCTCATAAAAATTTTCAAACGATCCCCCACAATTTTCAAAATTTGATGAATCACCATTAAAATACGGTACTTGCTCATAAAAGTTTTGAAAAGGATGATTGAAATCATTTTGAGGATAATTATCAAAATTCGTATCACAAGCGTAAGACATTTCAGCACTCGGGGCGTAACATATACAATTCGCGTATCCACATTGAGTACAAAAACATTGCCCACACGGTAATCATTCGTCGGACGGATTTCCACAATTAAAGCAAGTGAACGGAGATGGCGGTGGTGTTGGATAGTAATCGGGAATGTTTTGAAAGCTTGTGTTTCGAACATACTCGGGAGTATTACAAAACAAACAAACTCCATCGTGAATATCGTTACCACATTGTTCGCACGTACACCAAACACATGAACCTTCAAAGAACGGTTCACCACATTTAAAACACATCGGATCCATAAGAATTATCGTTATAGAGGGTTAAAGAAGAAGAATAAAATGATAAAAGGATAAGAAGATTATTTTTGTTTTTTTAATTATCATAAAACAAAGAAAAGGAAAATCAAAATAGAAAAGGAAAATCTTTTTGTATTTTTTTATTTTTGGAAACAAAATTCGAAAACTTAAAACTTTTATTTTCTTTTGTTTTTTCAAACGTTACGTTAATTGTAAACTGTTTCCTTCAAATCTACTCGCGACGGAACGGGAGAGAAGAATGGATCTCTCTTCAGCTTGCAATTTAATGTCAAAGCTTCCGTATTTTCCGCTTATTCGGTCGTAGAATCAAAGTAATCCGATTAGCAACTAATTTCACGCGTAGTTATATTGTAAGGCTTATTTGGTTTACAACGCTCTTCCTTTCGGTCGAGACGAGGCTGTAACTTTATTATTTTTTTGGTATTTTTGAAAACACTTTAGGAAAAGTGTTTTTGATTTTTCAATTTTTTTGGTTTTTATAGAAAATATATACAAGGAAGGTTTTCAAAACACAATTTCGAAAAACGAAAACGAAAAATTCACTTCAACCTTCCCCGGCAGCGGCGCCATTTTTTGATGAAGTCTTTTTATAGTATAGTGTTTGTTTTACTAAAGAAATGCTTAGGAAAGTATTTCCCCGGGTCGTGTCCCAGCGAAGGTGTGAATGGAATTCTTAATTCCCGAATCGTGAAACGTGTCGTGAAAACGGTAAAAAGGAATTTGAATGAGATTATACTAATGAAATAGTAAATGAAGCACAAATAATCAACTAAACACGTAATTCAAGTAAACAAACTTAAAACGTAACGTAGAATCAAAAACGTAAACTAAAACGGAAAACAAACGTTAACGTACGAAATAAAACGCGACTTTTAAGCTACGCTACTCCTACGGACTTGGAAATAATTTTCAAAAATTAAAAATGATAAAAGAAAATTTTGAAAAAAAGAAAAATATTTTTTTGACTTTTTATTTATTTTTTATGAATTAAAAATTAATTTAACTAATTAAAAATTAAAAGAAAATGTAAATAAGGTGAGAAAAATAGAAAATAAATTTTGAAAATTATAAAATAACTAAAAAGTAATTTTAAAACTAAAAACTAATTTTTTTGGCTTTTTGTATAATTTTTGGGAATTAAAAACTAATAAATCTAATTAAAAATTCAAAATTAATTCAAAATAAATGAGAAAAATGCAAAATAAATTTCTAAAATATAAAATAAATGAAAATAATTTTCTAAAATATTTTTGGATTTTTCTGGGACTTTTCTGATTTTTTTGGATTTTTTATTGATTAAAAAGTATTTAAAAATGATTAAAAATGAAAATAAAATAAGAAAAAATAGTAAATGAACTCAGAAAAATTTGAAAAAATTACAGAAAATCTAAAATATTAAAATGATCTTGGGAAAAAATTTTGAAACTGAAATAAGCTAGGAAAGTGCTGAAAAGCTCGAAAAAGCTTATTTGGAGTGCTTATTTATAAGCACTCCTTGACCAGAGTTGACCAACACTTGACCAAATGATTTTGAGACTTAAATAAGCTTAATGGAAAAGGAATCAGGCCAATAAGATAACTTAGAAACAAGGATGGGCCAAATAGGTTTAAATAAAGCTATAATATGAATAAGCCGTTAAGCTAACAGATAAGCAATTGCAAAAACTTAATGGAAACAATTACTACAGGCATTATAGAACATATTTGAACAACAAAATTCAGATTATAATCAACAATAACCAAATGCAGCCCTATGACTAAGAATTCAGAAAACTAAGTGGCACCCTACTTGACGGCTAACAAATAAGCGCTAGATAAGCTAATTCAGGCAAACATCAAGTGGATACTGAAAATCTACCTGGTATTCTACTAAAAAAACCTAATTACTCTATTTCTAATCAACTAATGATCTCCCAAAAGCACCCTAGTTCAGCTGCTTATGAACCTGCAGGTCTGCTGTTTTTTTGACTTTAAGACAGAAAATGTATGCCCGAGGGACCTATTTGCAACTGAATTTTATGCAACTTAATAAGCAATAAAGTGAAATCTAAAAGCTAAACCTAAAAGCTTGTTCTACTGGGTGTATAAAAACCTGAAAAACCAAGAAATTAAGCTTAAACGCACACCAAATTAACTTCTAGTTCAGCTCTGCTCTGGACAGGGCAGTCACTACTATTTTTGACAATTGAAATTCACAAGCACCTTGACTTTTATGAAATTCTAAGGCTCAATCTTGATTCTAAATGAAGTATTTATTTAATTTCTCACTAGATTACTCTAAATCTACCCTAAATCTATCACTAAGCTAAGATTCAGGTGTAACGGATTTCAAATGATCACTTAAGAGTATGGAATTTGAAGTTCCAAGTGAATTTGACTTCTATCAATTAAACCTGTGTGTTTTAAACTATTTATGCCCTGCTTATACCTAATGTAATCTACCTAAATCAAAAGAGAATCAAGGAACCTTCAATTACACAGTACCCTACTCTAATCCAAACATCCCATATACGACAGATTTACTCAATACACCACCACAAATGGCACTAATCCAAGCACCCCTGAACTGTCTAACTGTTAAAACTAAAAACCATTCTAATGCAAACTAAACCTCAACCTATGCTAAAACTGATTCAAACACACCAAAATAGTGACTGACTTTGACGATGAAGTTTTCTGCTTAACCAAATTAGACTACTGATGCAATCTTAAAAAGTTATCCTATATGAAATGAATAAGAGCAAAAATAACGCAAAGATGAACAGTTATGCAGACATATATCCTACTGATTTAATGTAACAGTGAAATAGTACCTGACAAGCAAAAGAGACTAATCTATAAACCACCACAGTCAAACATAATAAACTAAAATGAACCCAAATACCCTAATACTAACTGATGCAACTGCTATGAACCAAACACACTTGTATAATGACTGTTACAACTAATAGTTACCACAGATCAATCCAAATCAAATCATCCAATGAAACAGTAAGTAATCTAAACTACGCAAACTACTTGTATTAATATCAAACCAACTAGAATAAGCTAAATTAAACTGAAAATGAACAATTACCAGCAGATTAAACAGACCTATACTAGAAATATAAATGGTGCAAAATTAAGCTAGGAAAAATGAAAACGAGACTTACTACTACCTCTCAGCCAAACAGAGAGGCAATCCCACACAGCCTGTCTCTTAGACAGACCAAAAAGCTCCAAATGGCTGTCTATAACTCCTATTAAGCAGATGCTCAATCCAAATAAGCTGAGTTTGACCTCAGTTGACCAACGACAATGAACAAAGTTGAAACAGATTTTTAAACCAAACAACAACTAAAAACTATTGATGAGCTACTAAAAGTATTTAAATGCAATATTAATAACTGAATTTAAGGAAATTAAACATTTGAAAATAAATTACAAAGGAATTTTTATTGAAACTGGGAATTTTATTAAAACTTAACCTGAGAGTACAACTGGTGATGAGAAATACAAAAATAAGCTAGACTAAATTATACTACTCCTAACCTAATCTAACCTAAATCTAACACCTCTCAATGAAGTGAGTGAGGGTTATTTATAGCCTGCTGAGGATGAAGCCCTTAGAAGTCCATGTCAGCAATCCGCGTGAAGGGTGTGTTTCTTTGAGTCTATCTCAGCCGTGTGATTAAATCCAGATACTTCCCTTGATTGATGACCCTTGGATTGATTGATATGACTTGATTGATCCTGCGTATTCCTTGTGATTGGCCCACGTGGCTGACATTCCTGACTCCCTGCTCCTTCTAGAAGTATTAATCATGGGGTAATAATTAGTTATTGTGGGTAATTTTGTTGGGGTGGGGGTTAGGGTTCATGAACAGTAATAATCTCTGGGTTTTGGGTGAATTTGGGGGAAACAAAGGGCGGGTGGTGTTTTTTTTTATTTAATTTGGGTATGAGTTGACCGAGTTTGTGTTGTTTGATCGGGGTAAAAAAAATAGTGGGCTGGGTAATATAAAAAGGTAGGTGATGGGCTTGTATGTTTTGGGCTTGGCTTGATTGTGTAACTGGGCTTGGATAATTTGGATCAGGTTTAAGGTAATTGAAGTTTAGGTGTAATTTTATTCAAGGACCAAAAGTGTAGATTTTTAAAATTCAGGGACCACTTATGTCAATCTTCCAAAGTTTCTTCCAAGGGTGTTTCATGTCATTTCTGAATTCTTGGAGGATTCCTTTTGACTTTTCTTCAAAATTTATTCAAGGGACCAAATTTGTAAATATCTGAAAAGCTGAGGAACTGAAATTGCCAATCTTTCAAACTTTCACCAGGGACCAAATATGCAACTTTGAGATTTCCTGAGGACTTCTTATGACATTTTGAGCTTTTCTTTATCATTTTGCTTCCCTGTCTCCGGCTTTAAACACTTTTCCATTCTCGTGCTCGTTTTTGTCGGTTTTGTCTTGTTTTTGTTCATTTTTCACATATCCGTACCTGCACATACACAAACACAAAAACATACGTTCTCTTGGCATTTTTGGTTAGTATTTGGTGTATTTGGTCTGATTTTGGGTCTAAAAAGGATGTGTGATTAATCACTCATCAGCGCACAGCGCAGAGGTTCGAACTTTGAGACGGTATCCTATATCGGCGTTCATTCCTACAACCATGGCTCAGGTGCGTCGGACCTCTTCAGGCAGATTACGTACTCCGAGAAATCCACGCTGGATCTTGCAGCATGCACTCAGGACCACGGTCTGTTGTAGCGCGTGCCCTGCGATCCGGGTACTATTGGCCCACCATGCACCGCGACGTGCGGGACATGATTAGAAGATGCAACGACTGCCAAGTCCACAGACCCATTCCGCGTCGACCACAACATGAGCTAACACCCATCACCTCACCATGGCCATTCCATAAATGGGGAATTGATATTGCAGGACCCTTTCCAGTCGCGACAATAGGACTTAAGTTCCTCATTTTCGCCATTGACTACTTCACCAAATGGATCGAGGCAAAAGCAGTGGCAAGTATCACAGGAAACCAGGTCAAACGATTCGTTTGGGATAACATCGTATGCCGCTTTGGCCTACCTGGAGAAATTATTTCGGACAACGGAAAACAATTCTGTGATAACCCGTTCAAAGATTGGTGCGCGCAGTTAAACATCACACAGCACTTCGCATCAGTTAAACATCTACAAACAAATGGATTAGTGGAACGCGCGAATCGTAGCCTGGGTGAAGGAATTAAGGCGCGCTTGGACAGACATAAAGGAGGATGGGTGGACGAATTATCGCATGTTTTGTGGGCCCACCGCACAGAATTCAAAGTCAGCAACGGCGATACACCTTTTTCTCTCGTCTACAGGACAGAAGCTGTTATACCAGCAGAAATTGGAATGCCAACAATCCGTACATCGGAAGTTAACGTCACAACAAATGATGATGAACAACGTATTGACTTAGATCTGTTGGAAGAATGACGTGAAAGGGCGGCTATCCGCGAAGCAAAAGCTAAATCAAAGATGAAGAAGTATTATGATGCACGAGTCAAAAACACTTCTTTCAAACCAGGGGACTTTGTATATCGCGCCAACGATGCAAGCCACGCAGAAGACACTGGCAAGCTCGGACCCAAGTGGGAAGGACCTTACGAGGTCACGGAGGCATTAGGCGACGGTGCGTACAGAGTGCGCTACATGAAAGGCCACGAGCTACCACGCACCTGGAACATTTGCAATCTCAAGAGATGCTACCTTTAGGCCACGGCCCACACACTGATACATCTGCACTTTAGTAAGCGCTCAATAAATGTTGGTGTATTTATTTTTTTTCTTTCTTAGGAAATTGTCCTTTTTGCACTTGCAACAATTAATAAAACGTTGTGGTTTCTAGCTAACTCCACAACACATTTCAACATTATTGCTTACATTATTTATTTATGTTTCAATTCTGTTCATATTCTTGCCTACATGGCGTGCATGCACATATTAAGACCACACGAGGGCAGACAGGATGAGTAAACCTACTAAAGTACTCGTTGAGTAAGAGGGTTGCAAACCCATCAACACCGGGTCACGTATCCCTGTTAAACACCTTACTATCAAGACGTTGGAGTAAGTTAATAAGTACACCCCACGATGGATGCACTTTATCGCACACTGTGCGCGTTTAACAAAACATGGACTCAAGACAATTGATTCCTACATAGTGGAATTCGCAACACGCTGCACTCCACCACATGGATTCAAAATAACTGACTCCTAAGTTCGTACACTAACTTCATACAAGCTTATGATCTTAGTACGCATCTCATAATGAATGCGCAACAACAAGTGTAAAACGAACTAATAAACCAAGACACTTGGTTTCTAAAAATGATAAACGTAGTACGCTACACATTTACTCGCACGTTTGTTAAGGTTATGGACCGCAAACGTTTCCTAAGTTACGGAATTAATGCACAAGTTCTGGGCTCAAATACAAGATATTATTTGCACGTTTGTTACTCTAGATAAGTCTTTCACGTAATAAAGACAACGAAAAAATCTAAGTACAAAACAACATATGTGCACAAAAGAGTTCCATAATCTTATTTACTAAAAACTACGAGTTTTTACAAAGCTTTAACTACGAGTTACACATATCTACACACTATGGATGCGCTTGGGGGAAGGCTCTGGCACAGTTGAGCTCCCCGCTTCCTGGAGCTTCTTCAATAACAGCGCATCTTTTGGTGACACGGTCGCCACGCTGACTGCAATACCATCCGACCTGGGAAGATGTGCAGCACCAACACCGCAGAGAGTGGCCTTCCCTTTAAGAACTTTCTTCTTGGCCGCCCTCTCTACATGACGTTCCAAAACCTCCTTCAGTGGCACCTCCGTCTCAAGAGCGAAGGGGTTAAGGATGTCACGCGGTCGTGCAAACACTGGAACCTGCAGTTGGGACTCATCAGGCTTCAAGAAGAAGTCAGATTCGGCCTCTGCGTTCTCTGCTATATGCCTCCCAAGTGTTAATCCCTGCATGATCAGTCGGATGGGATAATCTTGGTCGCGCTCCAGCTGCGCAATGTGTGGAAGCTCAAAGATCCTCATCCCTTCCATCGCCTGCACAAGTTCGTCGTAGGCACCAGCATTGTAGTCAGGAACCTCGGAAGGAGAAACCTTCAGCAGTTGCGCCTCAGCCAACTCTTCCACAGCCTGCGCCTTGCCACGAGCAACGGCGCACTCCACCACCTTCCCAAAGGCACTCACGACCTCTGGAGACTCCAATGTGCTCATGGCAGCCAAGCGCAAGCCATGACTGATCAACCACCTGCGAAAACAACGACAAAGACATTAGAAAAGAAACATAAAATATACAAGAAGTAACGGGGAATGTACAACAAGTACCTGCGCTCTGCAATCGTAGACATCAGATGAGGATACAACTCCTCATCATACTCTATGCTAAGCCTGTGCAGCTTCTCTTCCTGCGCCTCCACAGAGTCCTCTACCTTCTTGCCAAACTGAGCAAGCTGACCGCAGAACTTGTTCTTCCTCTCTTCAAGGTATTTTACCCCCCCAGGCGAGGTCAGCCTTATATTGCTGCGATTCCCCACGTTCGCGCTGCAGCTCAGCCATAAACACAAGTTTCTCCTCAGTCGCCTTCTTGGCGCGCTCATCGGCAGCCAACAACTCTTCCTGAGCCTCCGCCAACTGCGCTTTGAGCTGCGCAATCTGCTCATCTCTTTGAGCAAGGCTACCTCCCTCAACGATGGTCCGCGCCTTTAGCTGAGTGACCAACTCAGCCTGACGAGCAACAACATCAGCAAGCTCCTCCACCAACTCCTGCGCAGACATCTGCGCCACCGCCTTCAGAGGCTCCTCCACATCAGCAGTCTTCGGCGATGCGGCATGATCATCAAAAGCCGCATCACCATCTGCAGCATGGTCCCTACGAAATGAAGAAGATGTAATTAGTACGCGGATACGACAAATAAAAGAAAGTTACAGTCATAAATACTTACACAAGTGGTGGAGATCTGGCCTGATTCTTCTGCGCGCTAGTAGCAGACATCTCATCTGGCGCATCTGACTCATCCTCACCAGTCAGGCGGCGCCTCCTTTTGGAGGTACCGACAACATAACCACCAGAAGATGCTCCCTTGCGCTTCTCCCTACGAACCTCCGCGGACTCCAAAATCTCCACGCTATTGGACGCCTCCACATGCGTCTCTTCCTCCACGGGAGACTTCTCCTCAGTAGGAGGGACAGCCTGCACTGGCGCAACAACCACAGCTGCAGGAGGAGAGTCCTCACGCTCAACCGGTCCAAAAACTGTCAGGTGCCCTTCCGTAGCCTCCAAAATGGGCTGCTCACCCTCCCTCAGGGGACGCACCCCCACCGTTACGCGTTTGGGTTCTTTCAGCTTCACGACAACGAACAAATCCATTTCTGCGACAGACAAGAGACAAATAACAAGAACAAGTTAGTTATTCAAGCAAATAAGAAAAGTACTTACGTTATAGAGGCAATAAAGGATGAGCACCCACCCTGGCTGTTCTCATCGATGAAGGTTGGAACCTCATCCGCACCATCAAAATAATTACGGCTTAGCCCCATATGCACCAAGAACTCCTCAGGATAGGAGTTAATGGGAATGCGGTTACCATCAATTATGTCCGCATCCGCGGTGCTGTAAGAACCAGGGATAGGACGCTTATCCCTCGGCAACGACCTTTGAGTATAGAACTCAAAGCGCGACGGAAATACAACATCATCTACCCAGAAGAAGTACTCTCTCCAATGCCTTAAGGAATCTACCTTCTCTTCATAGCATTGGAGGCGCCCTGCGCGTTTGGCAAAAGAAACCCATCCATGCGACCACGTTGTGTGGTAAAACGCACGAAATAGGTGAATTGTCAGATTGATAGCCAATAACCGACAATTAATCTCAAAATTTGATATCTTAGCCGCACCTATACAGTGCAGCTGTGAGATATGGAGTTGGTAATGATTGAGCACGTTGCTCAAGAAGACAGAAATGGGTACGCGATAATTGGCGTAATCAAAAAAGCGTGTATACAATCCGATTTTCCCATCGGGGAAATCAGCAATACACGCATTCACGTCTGGTGCTTCAGGATGGATGTCGAGAGGAATGAAGAAGTCAGAAGAAAACTGACGTACGTCATCCTCATCCAACCTAGAGCGGAATTCGTGTAACTGAGCAACCATTTTATAACAAAGGTATATTAAATAATGCGCACGCGCAGATACCTAGTGCAAATAGAAGATTGAAGGAAAAGAAGCTTTTAGAATTTTGCAAATGGTGAAAATACGTTTGACTGTGTGAACCACAGTGAAAAGGGGCGGTGATTTATATAAGAAGCCAAGAAACCCTAAATGGGATGCCACGTGGATCCCACTAACAAACGTGTGGCTTGGAGGTGGAAGGTACAAGCGCTTTTCCCCTTTTCTCGAGGCACACGTGGATAACCTCCCCATTTTTCGAAGCACCCCTTGTGATATTTTGGGACTTGATACATTGTTCCTATCTTTTGGGCGGGAAGTATTAAATTTCTTCCCGCCACGCTTGCCGCTAGTTTCATTAGTCTAGTATCCGCGGCTACGCGCCGCGCACACTAGACTGGGGGGACATGATGACGTATAGCCTATAGTTGGGCCACGAGCCCAAATTATAGACATTACTAAGCCCAAACCCACCACGAGTGGGCTATCATGACAAGTGACTTGGGCCATAAATACTAACGGCTTGGGCTCACGAAGCCCAAAGCCCAACCTAAATGCACGGTTAAAGGATAAGGATCTCCTATTTACGGAATAGATATCCTTACCCCGGATAAGCACCACGAGTGCGAAGAGTAAGGAGCAAGATACCTACACGGTTTCTGCGCCCTATATATAGAATTACATATTCACATTAAAAGGTACGATTTACACAATCCCTAAGTCTTCAACTAAACCCTAAACCGATTACTTACTCTTACGCCGGAGTCTAATCGTGGGAGACAATCCCATGATAAGCCTAACGGTGTTGTTTGCTTTCTTAGTGCGCAGGTTTCACAAGCACTAAAGTTCTAATTGGTACGAGAGCAGGAGTCCAAACAAGGTAAGCCTAACTTTTGTATCAACAGTGGTAAATATTATATGATAGATATGGCTCAAGCCTGTTTTTGAGCTTAATGGGTTAGATCATTGACCTAGTCGTCAATCATGAGCCGCCACCCTTACGCCTTGTAACACCCCCAAAATTTGGTACAACGGAAGACTCATCAAGCTTTCGAGGTGCTACGGGGATTGGTATCCATTCAAAGTCATGAAAGAACGAGATAAAGTAAACATAAGAAAAACACAACCAAAATGGGTTTTAAAGTTTACATTTACCCCAAGGATTATCCAAAGTAAGGCCCAAAAGAAATAAACGTAGGTCCACAATAATTTATCAGAGTTTTAGAAAATAGATCCATAACCGGGTGCCATAGCCAAGTCTCCAATCCAAGCATCCAAAGGGCATCACTTAATTACCTGAGAAAACGCGCTAAAAGTCAGCTTTCGCTGGTGAGATCATAGGTTTAAATTCATAATTCAATATAGTGGACATATACGCAAAACGCTTGCTAGCTAGACTAGGCCTCAATCATCCAACCAAAATAAAATCAACCCTATAGGTGCACGCTTTAGCTCAAATCAATCCAATCAATAGCTTACCTAGCTCAAGTCTAGGCCTCGCTCTATAATCAATCCAATAGCTTACCTAGTTCGGGACTAGGCCTCGCTCAACAACCAATCAATAGCTTACTTAGTTCGGGACTAGGCCTCGCTCAACCATCAATCAATAGCTTACCTAGTTCGGGACTAGGCCTCGCTCTATAACTAAATCAATAGCTTACCTAGTTCGGGACTAGGCCTCGCTCAATCCTACCTAGTTCTATAAGCATAGCAAGTTTTGAAATAAACAAAGCGATAATAGTCCACATAAAACATTTGCACGTTTCTCACCCCAAGTATTGAAAACAAAGTTCAAGAGTAAAAGTGGGGCTATGACTCACCTCAAGTCCAGAAAATCCTCAAAAGAAATCGATAGATGAAAGACGTAAGCAAACTCAAGTAACGGAAACTACAGACTCGGCACTTCCTAACAATATCAAGCTCGTTCAGAAATCATTTCCTCAAAAATCAAATATTCCCATTCCCGAACGTATTCCATTTAACTTTCCAAAAATATCCATTTCTCAAATTATCTTCATATATTAATTTGAAGTTTGACGTTTGGTAGAGGGTCGACACAACTAAAACCAAGAAGCCACAACGAAAGAAATAATAAACCATCTATATGTCTAATATTAGCCCAATATATTATTTAAATAAATCATCGAAGTTTATCAAATCCATCGATTTGGTAATCCCCCATATTTATTTACGTAATATATCGTTCCAAGATTATACCCAACCTAACGCACATAGCACAAAGAATACTATATGGTACATATCGTAGTCCAATAAACTCCCTATATATATCGTCAAATTGGCCAAATTCGTCAATTTAGCCAACTCCACGAGTTATATAATAAATTTATTATCCTAATACACATACCACAACCTATGGGCGTCGTGGGATACGATGCCCATTAATATACTCATTTTATATAGCCAATTAACTCGATTTAACCCGTCGATTAAATAAGTTACTTAGTTATAGAAAATGTTTATATTAATCGTCATATATCTGTGACAACAAGTCACATAATAAAGCCCACTTGGACTTAAGTAACCACAACTCGTATAACTCGATAAGTTTTTCTAAATTTATAAAAAGTCATGTTTTTAATTATTACTTACCCGACGTATTGGTTCTCGACATCATTTATAGTTATTTATTTATAATAACACTCCCGACATTTATTACACTATTCACATAGTAGAATAATTATCGTCATATTATTATAACGTCTACTCGTGATCGTTGTATTATTAATATACGCATTTATAATAATATATATACGTTTATCACGTCTATATACTTATATAAACGATTATATTACTAATAATATTATCACGAGTTGTATTTTAATGTTTGATTATAATATTTATCGAGTCATATGAGTTGGTCACATGTCCGAGTCATCACTCTCGGCTCATTGTCCAAGTCCAAAAATAAAAATAACCATGTCATAAATAGATATTCCAACTCCGTCCAAATCAATTCCCATAACACAGTGCTACAACAATAGGGTCCGACTACGGCACCCGACTAACCTATCTCCGTCATTCTAATTGACCGCCTCACAATCGATCCCCAAATCCATACTCGTCAACACAACTCCACAATATCAAAGTTAATTCAATTGCCGAAACCATGAGGTTACGGCCTCAAATCCACTTTCGGCCAACGACTATAACAATAAAATGCCCAATACACAATATCACATTATAACATCAAGTTATACCAATACCCATATATCACAACAACAAAAATGCTAACGACAAAAATAATAACAACCAAAGAAAAAAATCACCAAGACTAATAATAATACGGGTCGACTTAGCAAGTCAAACCCCGAGTCGAGGGACTCGATTGGGTCTCGGCTACACCACGAGCCACGATGACCCAACCCCAAGACCATGGAGGTCTCGGCCATGCTCAACCGAGCTCACCAAAACAGCCCAAACGGACCCCTCTTGGGTCACGACTTTATATCCAAAACAACCAAAAGAAATCATCAACTAGTAACCAAAAATCCAACTCCAAAATCCAACACCCTCGTTAACATAACCACGAGGTCAAAACTCATCAAAGAAAAGCCACAATGCTCAAACCAACATCAAGCCGTGAGCTATGGCTCACGGTACCCACTCGACCCAACCACAAAATACCAAACCCGGATACCAAAACACTTTTTATAGCAAAAATATTGTTTCCCCATCATTATTAGCCAAGATTTCATCAAAACCCATTAAAGAAAATCGCGTACCCACAATTTGGGTGACACCTCGAGGCACACGAGTTGAAACCCATGGTCACTCACCTTTAAAATGACTCCAAGATTACGTTTCTTCAAAAACCCAACAAGAAAATACGAGAAAATGGTGTTTAGGTGGCGGTGATGGTGCGTACGTGGTGATAGGGGAGGTTATAGGGCGCGTGATGTATACCAAAAGATAGATCGGGACGAGAAGGTTAAGATGGTGTTGTTATCTTGGACGTGGGAGTGGCGGTGGTGGCTGTGGTGATGGTTTAAGGTGGCGGTGGTTGTGGAGTTTCAAGAGAGAGAGAGAAATATGGAAGATGATGTTTGTTTGAGATACCAGGAAACCCAAGGACGATTTTTATATCTTACTCCTTTTCTTTTTACTTTCTTTTCTTTCTTTTAAAATAACAATAATAATAATAATACTAATAGTAATGGTGTGGGGATTAGATGGCCAGTTAAGTAAACACGATGACCAAACCCGAAAACCTTTCAAAATATCTAAACATTCTCAAACCAAACTCGTTCCCAATAGTTAAAATTCCAAGATACGTTCCATAAATATATACCCAAATCGTAAATTCAAAATATTAAATTTTGTTAGGTTATCCTAGTACCGGAGTCAATGTAGTGCCAAATAATGATCTCAAAAATAAATCATCACGAATGATTCGAACCAAACCATCGAATAAATAATCAAATTTCATAAATAACGTACAATTTAAAATCACGTTCCAATGTTCACAAAATCTCATCACAAATAAACTTTTCAAATATTCCAAAATTATACATTTTAAAGTAATGCGGGTTTTCAATATGGCTCCCTAATTTGCCAGTTGTCACACGCCTCCCCATCCAAAATTCCTAACCGTCTTTTCAATTGTTTTCTCAACATTATTGTTACTGCATTTTCTCAACTTTGATTTCTTCTCTTAAGCATATCTATGTCTTTTAGATGTTTGTTTTTAATTATTTTTGCTTAGCCATCATTGGTGACCGCTAAACATGGCGCCAAATCTCTTTTCAAAGTTTTTCTTGTTCTTTAATTTCATGTAAACAAAAGAAAATTAATTAAAAAAAAAAGATAATTTGATATTTACTCAATGTAAATGTGGAAAACTAGAAGGGGGGGGGGGGGGGTTGAATAGTTTTACGTCAATTTTTATTTAAAAAAAAACTTTGTTTGCAAAATCTTCGATTCTAGTTTTATGTGAGATCAATTTATAACACTTATATATACTAATATTTACGAAAGTAAACAACAACAATATAAGTAAATAAGTAAAGAGATAGAGATGGAAAGATCGCACCACAAGACAAAGAATTTATAGTGGTTCGGCTACGAAGCTCCTCTTCGCCCTACTCCACTCCCCGAGCACCAAACTCGAGAGTTTTCTTCACTATGTCAACAAGCTCCCTTATGGCGGAGAAAACCTTACACAACTTTTGGTTGCACCAATTAACGACACTAAGCTAGATGTCGAGTCCTAATAGTAGCTAGAACCAATCTCACACCACTAGTCACTACACACCTTATACACACCACTACTACTACACAACTTTACACAACTTCACTACCTGTTCTTCACAACATTACTTCTTTTTCTTCCCAACACTACTACTTCTATTCACAACAACTAACACACCAAGATCTATCTATTGAACAACTTCTACACATTTACAAATACTTTACACAACAACTAATAATATTCACAAATCTACAATACTTCTTAACAAGATGTTGGAGGAGTATTCTTCTCTTGCGCTTTGAATGATGAAGAATTAGATCACTTGAAACAAGAACTAATATGTTTATGATCAAAAGGAAGATGATTTGAGAGAATTTGGACATAAAGTTTTAGTGCAAAAGGTGAGGAAAAACTACATATTTGAACTAGTATTTATAGGCAAAAATTTCTGACACAGGAGCGTATGCCGACCCCTTTAATTCATGGCCGGCCCCCTTAAAATTAAGGGGGCCGCCCACCTGTAACGGCCAGAAAGTTTTGTCTTTTATGGAGAAAGTTTATTTGATGAAAATTTAACTGAATTTTATTAAAAATTTGAATTCATTTATTTATTATGAAATAAACATTTTCCTCTAATTACCAAAAGTGTTTTTGTAAATATATAAAATGCTTATATCATTTTATATAATTTGTAATTAGTAAATAAACCTTCCTTTGATCATAAAATGTATTAGGCAATTGTTTATTCATACTTTAAGTGAATTAGTTGGATATAATGATATTTTGTCACTAAATACTTATTTATGTAATGATTTTACGTTTAATGATTTTACATTTTGCGATCGTCAAAACATAGGGATATCGAGAAATATTAATAACGTTTTTACGCATTATTTATATCAACAGTAAGTTTTGAAATGTCATATTTACCTGACTTACAAGTTAATAATACATAATGTGCAATGATTTTGATGCATCTCTAAAAAAATATGAAATTTTTATGTTTTTATTAGAGAAATATTGAATTAAAAAATAATAAAAAAATAAAAATAATAAAACCCCTCTTTCGTTAATTGTTCTTGTATCAATATTTTGTTGCCTATAGAAACTTTTGTTTTTTACGTTACTTAAAAAGAAAAGAATTTGCAGCTTCTCTTGCTTTCTTTTTTTGTTAGAAGTGATTTCATTTACTTAACAAAAAAAAAAAAAAAAAAAAAAAAAACTTTCATTCCGTTTTTCTTTTATCTATTTGTCTACAAATTATGTTTATTGGTTGTGTCTTGTATTTGGTGCACCAGAATATCGCTTTCATCAACATAATTTTATGAAGAAAAATAATATGGTTAAAGATTTTGCTGCTGTCGACCAATGACTTTGATGCTTTTTTGCTTTTGCTGCTACTGTTGTTGCAAGATTTGCTTTCGCTTGTTGCTGGTTGTCTTCACTAACAAATTAGTTATTTTGTTGATATAAATAATGTTTGTGAATGTTATTAATATTTCTCACTAAACCTATGTTTTAATAATCACAAAACTTAAATCAAATTAAGTCAAGAATAAGACATAAACAAGTATTTGGTGACAAATATTTACCTCTACATCTTATATCACTTAAGGTATGCATAAACTTAGTAACTTATGCATTACATGATCAAAGGAAATTTTATATTAATACATAACATTATATAAAATGATTTTAACATTTTATATATATTTGTAAATCATTTTTGGTAAAGCTTTATTAAACCACAAAAATATGATTTCAAATTTCCAACCAAAAAGGGCAAATTTTATCCAGAGAATCTTTTCAAACGTTCAGGAGGGCGGCCCCCTTAATTTTACTAGGCGGCCCCCTTAATCATTAAGGGGACCGGCCTATAATTAAGGGGACCGGCACGCTCCCGAACAGTAAAATCTGACCCTTTAAATACTGGATCATTTTGCACATTTTTCTCACCTTTTTGCACTATAAACTTTCTGATCCAATCTTCTTCTCTAGATCTAAAATCCTTTGATCATATATTTCATAAGTCTTTGTTTCCAAGTGATCCAAAGCTTCATTCATTCAAGTGCAAGAAGAAGAACACTTCTCTACATCCATCTTATTGTAGTGGTGTTGTGTATAGCTAGTTTCATATAGTACTAGTGATTGTTATTTGTAAAGGTGTTGTGTATATTTGTTGATTGTAGAATCTTGGTGTGTTGTAAACTAGTTTAGTAGTTGTGACTTAGTTGTGCATAGAAGAAGGTGTGAAGATTGACTAGGTGTGAAGACGGTGTGAAATCTTGAAGAAGGTGTGAAGGTGTGATTAAGGTGTGAAGATCACGTGGTGTTATATTTGGTGTGAGATTGGTTCTAGCTACGATTAGAACTCGACATTTAGCTTAGTGTCATTAACTTGTGTAAGCCAAGGTGTGTAAGGTTTCTCCACCATAAGGAGTTTGTTGACATAGTGAAGAAAACTCTCGAGTGTGATACTCGGGGAGTGGAGTAGGGCAAGGAAGGTGTCCTTGTAGCCGAACCACTATAAATTCACGTGTTGTGGTTTGATCTTTCTAACTCTATCTTTTCTTCATTATATTTCAATACTTTCAATATTAGTTTAGACTTGCTCATATTGGTTGTTGCTTGAATTCATTTAAGATCGAATCGAAAGTTTTTATAACCAACAAAATATTTTTAGAAATAAATTTAAAAGGACATAAAACTATTCAACCCCCCCTTCTAGTTTTCCACAATTGGTATCAGGAGCCACGTCTAGCAAGATCTTTAAAATATATTGTATTTTAAAACTTGTAACGATCTATGAAATCTGAAAAATATTTAGAAGGGCAATCTATGCAAAGACCACCACTATTTGAAAGTGATGGATTTTTATATTGGAAAAATCGATTCGAAACTTATGTGAAGTCAAAAGATCTAGATCTTTGGCATGTTATTACCAATGGTGATTTTTTACCTATTCAAAATAACCCGGAAACTAAGAAAGATGAAATCGTACCTTTTGAAAAACAAAATGATGATTTAAAAAGAAAACTTGCTAAAAATAATGAAGCAAAAATGGTTATTTATAATGCGCTACCACGTAAAGAGTACGAAAGGATCTTTATGTGTGAAACCGCAAAAGAAATTTGGAACTCTTTACTAATAACTCACCAAGGTAATAGTCAAGTCAAAGATAATAAGATAGATCTACTTGTTCAACAATACGAGCAATTCACGATTCCGGAAGAGGAATCAATTGACAATGCTTTTGCTAGATTTAACACTATCATCACAAGTTTAAAAACACTTGATGAGAATTTTTCTAGTAAGAATTTTGTTAGGAAGTTTCTTAGGGCTCTTCATCCAAAATGGCGAGCTAAAGTGACGGCTATTGAAGAATCGAAGAATTTGTCAACTTTGCAACTTGACGAATTAATTGGAAATCTAAAAGTCTACGAAGTCATCATTAAAAAGGACTCCGAAATGGTCAAGGAAAAACGAGAGCAAAGCAAGTCAATCGCCTTGAAAGCTAGAAAGGAATCTAGTATCGAAGATAGCTCATCTTCCGAAAGTGATGATGAAGAATACGCCATGGCCGTAAGAGATTTCAAGAAATTCTTCAAAAGGCGAGGAAGATTCGTAAGACAACCGTATGATGAAAAGAAAACATTTCAAAAGAGTAAAGATGACAAGAACAACAAGATTGAAAGAAAGTGTTTCAAGTGTGGAGATCCAAATCACCTTATTGGAAAATGTCCAATGATGACAAGAGATCAAAATCAAAGAGCATTTGTTGGAGGTGCTTGGAGTGATAGTGATGATGATGAGAATGAAACGACAAAGGAAGAAAAATGTCTCATGGCGAATACACCAAATGAGGTACGTTCCGAAACCGAATATTTTAGTGATGAAAGTATATCATTAGATGAAAAAGATCTAGATAAGGAATATATTAAACTATGCAAATTAGGACAACTAGTAATGGCCAAAAACAAATCACTAAAATACATTAACAATCAATTAGAAAGTGAAGTACTTGAACTAAAAATTAAAATACATCAACTAGAAAAAGGTAAAGAAATTTTTGAAGGATGTAAATCATGTCAAGAGCTTAAAGGTGAAAACGAAATACTTAGGGAAGAAATTCGCAAACTTGACAAATTTGAAAATAGTAGTCAATCACTTAGTAAAATAATAAGTATTCAAAGAACATCCGGAGACAAAACCGGCTTAGGATTTAATTCAAATGAGGCTTCAACAAGCGAGATTAAAAATGTAAAATTTGAAAGTGAACTCAACAAACAAAAACCTTTAAAATCTAACCCTAAGTATATACTTATTAATGATAAGAAAATACCTCTTGCCAACGATGAAGAAGTTAAAGATTTTTATAAACCGTCTTTAAAGACCGAAGTAGGATCGTCTAAACCCAAAATAAGATCTAAAACTCCACCACCTAGAAAACCAAATAATTCTCATCCTAGGTCTAAAACACCTCAACCAAGAAGAAATCAAAATAGACAAAACTATAATAACAATAGTAATCAAATGTGGAACTACCAACAAAGCTACAATCCTTGGGGCATTCTACCACCTTTCATGCATCCGAGTCAAATGTTAAACATGTTTGGACCAAATAACTTTGGACCAAAAGGACAATGGAGATCAAATGGCTAGACGAACATTCCTTGAGGCAATCTTGGTCTTTCTCTCAACATAGACTTTTTCAAAGTCTATATTTCATCTTGATGATGTTGAAGATTTCTTTTGAAGACCACCGGGTACGCCATTCTTTCACAACTCATTGCCATGCTTAGATAAATATGCATTGTTTGATTTCATCAATTATTTAGATATAATTTGTCATTGTCTTCTATTTGTTAGAATCACATATATACTTATATATACATATATATACTATTATATGTAATATATTAAATATATATATACATTCACTTGCACATAACCTAGATACGTCATTTGTTGACTTTCTAGAACTCCAAGAAATCGTTCTTTATCAAACCCTTTCTTTCCCCCCTCACGTTATTTTAGTAAGTCCTCTTTTAGGAGACTCATGATGATGAAGGGATATGAGTCAAGTGGACTTTTATAATGCAAGAACGCCTTCGCACGTGAACACTATGGATGAAACAAACTCCTCTCGCAAACTATATCCTATCTCCGCTACTATCCTTCAAATCTCACTCATCAACCCATCTTTCAATCACATTTATACTTATATATATAAACAATATATATATATATATATATATATATATATATATATATATATATATATATATATATATATATATATATATATATATATATATATATATATACTTATTCACATATTCCCGAACACACCTCAAACCCTTCATCAACTTAACACTTTGATCATTTTATCCAAAAATTGTCAAAGGTATATTTTAATTATCGAAACGGTAATTAAAAATTGTTAAGAATTTTATCATCGTGCCAATAGACGTTTACGTATTTTTGATATATTATAAATCTAAGTATATACGTATAAATATTTTTGTTCCAGAAACGAATTCCGCGAAATTTGGAAAATTTCAAAGGCGGCCCCCTTAATGATTAAGGGGACCGGCTTGTTATCGAGGGCGGTCCCCTTAATGTTTAAGGGGGCCGGCCATCTGACAGTTCCAAATCCGTTTTTCCTTCTTAATTCCATTCCCAAACACTCCATTCACTCATTTGTTCTTCCCCACTGCTACTGAGTACGAACCAAAAACCCCCAAAAACTTCAAAATCCTCCATCATATCACCAATCCGGGGTTATTTCGCAAGGGGCAAACATCAACCAAACATATAACAACATCTTTTGTAAGTTTTCCAACATGCATTTCATCACATTTCATTCGATTTGGTGTCTAATCAATAATCATGCATTTTATTAAAATTCATTTTAATTCGATTTTAAGAGTAATTGAAGCTAGAAATTGAACTACCAAATGCTCCCCATAGGATTAGGATGATGTTTTGCAACTCAAAATTAGTATAACATATCATCTTGTCAAAATCATTAATCGCCCATAAACCCTAGTCGAATTTTATTTTTCATAAGTCACATTGTTGATATAACTCTTAAAAACCATTTAAAACTTACTACATTACGTTGTTTTAACAATCTAAACAATCAAAGCATACTTTTCAAGTTGTTGTTAAATGGTTCATGAAGTCAACATGGGCGTTTGGTTCATGAATAAACCATAACTATATGAAGTTATTTGAAACCTAAAACTAGCTTATAAGTTTTGTTAATAATACTAGAATCAATAGAGGTCATCAAGATATATAATCAATATATATATTGATATTTTTAGGATATTGTTATCTAGTTAAGGGAGCGTTTGGTTCGTCTCAAAAATGATATTTTTTTTTGAAAACTAAAATTCGCATTTTAATCTTTTAGACAAACTTGTGTTGTCTCAAACTCTTATGGAATGGAAGATATATAATCTAATATATATCTAGCCTTATTTCGAAATGAATTATGATATCATACGCTTCGATATTATATATTCTAAACGAGTTTAAAATAAAAATAAAAGGAACATCATGAAACTACTTCATTGAATATTTTTTTTGTGTCGAAGTAGAATTTCGTTTCACATATAGTGCATATAATTATATAAATATATAACATATGCATGATAGTTGTTTTTATATTAATTTTATTTTTTGTTGTTATATTGTTTAGGTGAAAATGCCTAAGACCACGGTTGGTGATGTATCCAAAACCAAACAATACATTCCAAATGTCTCTTCTACTCCCGGCATGTCTCCTTCAGTTGCATGTTTCTATCGTCCTATTGAAAATAGAAACATTCACGAAGGAAGAATTGTCGACCCTTCTTTCTATGAATCTGATGACACAGAACGAATGTTCTCCAATATTCGTTTTGAATGTCTTTTTCAAATCAACGAACCTGTCATTCCTCGTTTCATCCTCGACTTCTATAGCCAAGTGACGGTGCAAACCGATCCCTATGGTCATCTCCTCATTTCCTTCATGATTCAAAATCAATTCATCACTCTTACTCTTGCTCAATTTGGGCAAATTCTTAAAATCCCATTCAATGGCCAAGCCGTTTTCTCAAATGAATGGGACCTTTCCACTCTTGAAAGAAATCGTCCTCAGGATGGCCCCTACTATTCTGAGATTCCTAGTCCTGAAGACATTCGTCGAATGCTTGAACTAGAACGTCGTACGACTAGTCGAGTAATCAAGTCGAAGAATGTCGATATTCATGCCAATCAAATCCTCCTCAAAGAGCTAAGCCAAGATATGAAGAAGTGGGAAGAACTCATTCGAGAGAATGCGTTTGGTACTGGTGATCACCGTGATCATGTCACGGCGAGCATTGCCCACATGCTTTATTGTGTCATTGCTGAAGAGCAATACAATTTGGCTTATCTTTTTGTTCATCGAATCATGTCCGCCAAAAACACCCCAAATGCTAATCTTCCTTACGGTATGTTTCTCACACGACTTTATCGTTATGTGATGGAACATTACCCACATCTTCAAAGAGACTACTACGTTCATATCCTTCCTACTTTGAACCAACTTACTCGTGTTCGTACTCGCCGTCCTCGTAGTGACAAAGGAAAATCTCGTGTTCCCTTGTACTCTAGGGGTCGTGGTTCTACATCTCATCGTGATGACGATGATGATGAGGAGGAAGACACCTCACGTGTTAGTACTCCATCCCCCACGACCTTTGTTGATGATCTTCCTGATCTTGATTACTCCGATTATTCAGTTCCTCTTCCTCACGAACGTACCGATGAACTTCTCTTCACTCGCCAAACCTCCATCATCAATCAACAACAACAAATGCATGAAGAGATGCGAGGAGGCTTCAAAACTGTGGGAAAGATGTTTAGGAAGATGCTTGGGAAGAAAAAGAAGTAGGAACTATTGATGTATTGCTACTTGTTATTATTTGTTTCTATTTGACACATGTATGGCTTAATATTTGTCCGACGTGTTCGGAAGTACTTGTGTTAGCTCATGTTTATCTCTTGGATGATTTTTAGTCTTTGAATAATTATCATGCTACAATCTTAATTATATGATATGCTATGTTTCTCTTTTCATATGGATTATAATATGTCAATTTGTATGCAAAATTTGGTTATACATATATGTTTATATATCATCATTCCTAGTGCATATGATTCTAATAGAGCTTGCTGGAAAAACAAACTTGAAAAATGGCCAAATTCTGCAAATTTTGGGTTTCTGGTCGTCTGGGAAAACACCAGATGGGCGGCCCCCTTAATTCCCTAGGCGGTCCCCTTAATGATTAAGGGGGACGGCATACAATTAAGGGGACCGGCCATCTGGAACGGGATTCACTGTTTTCTTTTGCATCTTGTGAACCCCTTCTCTAGTTTCAGCTATCATTTCCCATTTTAACCAAACTGATTTTAGAATCTCTTTCAACCATTTCAAACATTTACCTAAATCACCCATTTTCATACTATAAATTCCCTCCACTATCACCATTCTTCATCTCATCATTCATCATATCATCATGACTCCTCCAAGCACCTCAAACTCCAAAACCTCCAAGAAACAAAAACTTGTGGCCATTCCTCCAAAACAACTCTTCATTGACTTAACAAATGAAGACAACAAAACACCATCACCTCCACCAAAATGCTCATCCCCAAGTGCACCCAATGCACCATCCAAAACACCTTCCACTCATGGAACTTCTTCATCATCCATACCCTCAACCTCATCAATAAATGACTACATCAACTTACACTTGTCACCACAAGTATTATCACCACCTCCTACACAAGAACCCATGTCTACTCATCTTACCATCTCACTTTCACCAATAACACCACTTGATACTCAACTCTCATCTCCACAAACTACACCACCATACTTTGCCAATCCCGTACCTTGGAGGATGCTTGAATCACATGGTGATTCTTGCCTTTGTTGTATCCACAACCGCACGGTCATCTTTGGCCTTAGAGATGAAATTCAATATATGTTTTCATATATTGAACATTTGCTTACCAACCCACCACCACCACCAACTCCACCATCCTCTCCAATAATCCCTCCACCACAATTCTCACCTATTACTCCACCATCACCATCATGCTCTCCAAATTAAGCATATGATATGCTTAATAAATAAAGCCTTTACCATCCCCTTTTGCGTGCAAGCTCTATGGAGTTCATGTACCCTTTGCATGATGATGTATTTCTAGTGTTGTTAGATCATGTAGTTGCTAATATCTTGTATTGTTGTGTTTTGACACAACCATTGCTCTAATATGAATGTTTCTTTCTTTCCTTATTACATTATATTTGTGTGCATGTTTATACTTGTGCTTCTAATATTTTTGTTTTGCAAGCATTCCATAGCTCGTTCTCGTGGTGCCCCCAAACGAGGGGGAGCACACATCAAGGGGGAGTTTCTACCCGTCAAAATTTTCACGAATGAAAACTTGTCGGCTTAACCTTTTTGATGTTACAAAAAGGGGGAGAAGTACATATAAACTCACTAAAATACTTGTTTAAAAACTAATTTTTGAGTTAATGAATTTAAGTTTTGTAATCATCAAAAAGGGGGAGATTGTTGATATAAATAATGTTTGTGAATGTTATTAATATTTCTCAATAAACCTATGTTTTGAGAATCACAAAACTTAAATCAAATTAAGTCAAGAATAAGACATAAACAAGTATTTGGTGACAAATATTTACCTCTACATCTTATATCACTTAAGGTATGCATAAACTTAGTAACTTATGCATTACATGATCAAAGGAAATTTTATATTAATACATAACATTATATAAAATGATTTTAACATTTTATATATATTTGTAAATCATTTTTGGTAAAGCTTTATTAAACCACAAAAATATGATTTCAAATTTCCAACCAAAAAGGGCAAATTTTATCCAGAGAATCTTTTCAAACGTTCAGGAGGGCGGCCCCCTTAATTTTACTAGGCGGCCCCCTTAATCATTAAGGGGACCGGCCTATAATTAAGGGGACCGACACGCTCCCGAACAGTAAAATCTGACCCTTTAAATACTGGATCATTTTGCACATTTTCCTCACCTTTTTGCACTATAAACTTTCTGATCCAATCTTCTTCTCTAGATCTAAAATCCTTTGATCATATATTTCATAAGTCTTTGTTTCCAAGTGATCCAAAGCTTCATTCATTCAAGTGCAAGAAGAAGAACACTTCTCTACATCCATCTTATTGTAGTGGTGTTGTGTATAGCTAGTTTCATATAGTACTAGTGATTGTTATTTGTAAAGGTGTTGTGTATATTTGTTGATTGTAGAATCTTGGTGTGTTGTAAACTAGTTTAGTAGTTGTGACTTAGTTGTGCATAGAAGAAGGTGTGAAGATTGACTAGGTGTGAAGACGGTGTGAAATCTTGAAGAAGGTGTGAAGGTGTGATTAAGGTGTGAAGATCACGTGGTGTGATATTTGGTGTGAGATTGGTTCTAGCTACGATTAGAACTCGACATTTAGCTTAGTGTCGTTAACTTGTGTAAGCCAAGGTGTGTAAGGTTTCTCCACCATAAGGAGTTTGTTGACATAGTGAAGAAAACTCTCGAGTGTGGTACTCGGGGAGTGGAGTAGGGCAAGGAAGGTGTCCTTGTAGCCGAACCACTATAAATTCACGTGTTGTGGTTTGATCTTTCTAACTCTATCTTTTCTTCATTATATTTCAATATTTTCAATATTAGTTTAGACTTGCTCATATTGGTTGTTGCTTGAATTCATTTAAGATCGAATCGAAAGTTTTTATAACCAACAAAATATTTTTAGAAATAAATTTAAAATGACATAAAACTATTCAACCCCCCCTTCTAGTTTTCCACATATTTGTTTTAATTTATTGTTTTTAAATTTTTTCACTTTATTCCGAGTTTTTATGATTTCGCCGCTCTAATTGCGACTCTGCGAGGGAGTGCTAGATGACGGATATGGCCCAAGCATGTCTACGGGTTTAGATCCATAAGATTTATCTAGGGTTTGTAGTTCATATAATGTGATCAAGAATAATGAATAAATTATGAGAAATTTTATAATACAATAGTAAAGATGATATGAACGTCTCTTATGAGACTCAAGTTCAAACCTCCCAAGGTGGAGATTTTGAAATTCCTAAAATTGCTGACTTTTTTTAAACGCAATATTATTAAAAGAATTGTGTTCTTGATACTTGATTAGTTGGACGTTAGCATGTGATAAGTAAACTAAATTTTTATTAAAATCAATCTTTTCAATTGAAATCACATTTCTTTTTTCAATTTTCTCCCTTATACTACAATTTTAAAAAAGTTATGCACCCGGCCACTTTTTATCATGGTTTCACCATTAACTAAGAGAATAATGGTTAGACTATATATGTCAAAGCTCAAAAGACTCAACTTTTTCTTGAACGAAGATCAATCTATGTTTAAGGGGATGTTTGATAAAACTGTATAATTTAACACTGAACAAATCAAAGGTGTTGAACAATTCAATATTGTTGAGTTAACATGCTTCTGAACAAAAATGTTTGTTTGATAAATGTACCGAGTGTTTTTTATGAATATATGAAAATTACCATTTTAACCCCAAGACTAATGATACGTGATTTAATACTGTTTTCCTCTGTTTATCTATATCATTTAGATGATCATGTAAATAAAACAAACTAGTTAGGTTGTTTGTGCTCGATTTGGTCGTCCCATATTGGTTTTTTATATGGGATAATTCCAAAATTGTGCCTAAAATCGGATTTACAACCATGATTGAGTCACAAATCATCCAACTTTTATTGACACGTGGCACAATACATTTATTGACACGTGGCACAATACACATTTCATTTCAACTATTTACCAATCATGATGTAACCCCATTACTATTTTGTCTTATCCGAACTGGTGTGCGACTGGAGGCTGTGCTACTTGAACTTAGTGTGCGAAAGGTGGCACAAAATTTTTCTTAGATATGGATGGGGAAGGTACACTAGTACTAATTGACTTTATTTTATTTTATTTTATTTTTCATTTTCTCTCTAGTTTCTTTCCCTTCTTCTTGTACAACTGATACCATTGTGTGTGATGCTACCATAACCGTGACACTGTTCATTTCCATAATCATTAGTAAAATTAATGATGATTGATGATATGGTAGGTTTTACTGTTTATATGTGAATATGTTATAGTTTAAGTTTTTTATTACTTTGATTTGATAGGCATTTATGTTTTAGATGTATTAATCCTCTTATAATTTTCAATTATATATAGTGCCACTAAGTTAACACACAATCCTATCCACTCAATAACTTAACATTTCCGACCACCGTAGTTTAAGTATTCCGACCACACACTTACTTATCCGGCCACTTTATCTTCAACCTGCACTCAAAATGTCTTCCCCAAACTTCCCATTTCATGCTAGACTAGCGGTTGAAGCTCGCTCTTTGAGCAGAGCTCGTCAACTGTTTGTTTACTTTGAGAGGACCAGGGCAGCCAACTTGGCTGAAGAAGAAGAGCTGAGGGCTTATGTTGAGGAAGCCCGCCAAAGAATAATAGAGATTGATCTCTAATTGTTTGAGTTGGGCCAAGTGTATGGCTCGACCGTGGCTGCCCATGGTCGTAGTATGCTTAGGCTAGCCCGTTACCAGGATGTGTCAAGGATTGTCCTGTACACACGTGTTGCCGATGAGGCACGTTACAATGCCGATCTACTCTTGGAGTTTATTGGTAGTGTGTTGCATCTCTAGGCATTGGTTGTAGGTCTAGCCTATGGTTTTGGGGATGTTGTTCGGCTAGATTAGTTTATGTACTAGTTTATGTGATTTAGGTGGATACTTTACGCCATTTTGTTTTGTAGGCGTTAAGTATGTTTGTAAATTTATGGTTTTAATGGAAATTAACTATCTTCTATCTATTGTTATGTGTTGTTGATGGCAAACTGTTGGTTTTTGCGGCGCATCCAAAGACATTGAAATGATGATATACTTGTGTTGTCTACTAATGTGGTTCATTGTTTAGTAAATGTGGAGTTTTTTATCGATATTAAACTGTAAATACTATGCACAACCAATAGCTTTGCACGCATAGTGGTTCTAGTAATCCTGTTTGCCTTTGTAATAGGTATACTAGTTATGGTTCCCAATAGACTATGGACAACTGTGTCCAAAAGCATACTCTCACAAGCTCTTTTCTACATAGCAGTTTAGTTGAATTTTTGCTTATTAGTTGTTATTTCTAAGCTTATTTGTCATATTTAAGTTGATAGTTGATTAATTGTTTCAATGTGTTCACTTAATCTCAGATTTACTGTCACACCCTCGCCGAAGGCGGAAACACGAGGTGTAACGAAATCGATATACATCACCAAAGAGAAATAAGACAATACCATAATTTACATTAAGGAAAAGTATAACATTACAACGTTGTTATTGCCGACTTTGGCAAATATAAGACATATGTTTGATTCCCAAAAGATGGTATTTTAGTACATAATGAGAAGAAGTGACATGTGAAAACTTCATTATGCAAGACCTTGATGACAAGCTTACTGACGATCACCTGAAATGCATGAGAGAAAACGGGTCAACTATAAAAATAGTTGGTGAGTACAAACGTTTTAAATAATAGGAAAACCATTTGAGAAAGTTCGCCAGGCAAAGGCATTGCAAATCCACTCAGTTCCAAGTCCCGCCATAAGAGACTTGTAACCTGTGTGTTTACAACCCACTGCCTAAAAGTTATGTGTCTAGTAGTCAAGCACAAGTGGTCAATATAGTTCACAATATGGATACATAGTATATAATAAAGTAAGTGGCAAGGCTCCTAAAATAAATAATATGCGTTCCGTAGACAGGGGAACGAGAGGTTGGCCGACCTCTAATAGCGCTATCCATACTACCTACTGCCCCACACAAGGAGGCCGCACGAACGGTACGTATAAACTGGAGTGCGAACGGCAAACCAGCAGGAGACTAACAATTGCTGATGCACGTACGGTACATCTTTCACAAACTATTATATAGTAATAAGTCAAAGTTACTCCGTAGACAGGGGAGATTTTATGTTGCTCCGAACATGGGAGACTTGATAATGCTGCTCCGTCGACAGGGGAGACTTTGCACTGCTCCGATCATGGGAGACTTTAGGTTATAGCACGTACGGTGCATTAAGTTCAAAAGTTTAAGTCAATTTCAAAGGTCAAGTCAAGTTCAAAAGGTCAAAACAAGTTCAATAGTTCCAAACAAGTTATAAGTCAAAAGAGTTCAATGAGTAACAAACAATTTAGTTCAAGTAATTCATGCATCCACCCCAAATAAGTTGAAATAGTTAGAAAAAGGGGTTCGTGAATACTCACCTGATATAAGCGATATGATAACAAAGGGTACGAACGGAAGTAAGGCGCGCACTCTACCCGCAACCTAAATGAATGATATGATCTACTTAGATCATGAGATGATGAAAGGAATGTACATGCACATGTTTCCCTATACCACTCTTACTTTGAAAAATACTTGAAATGACTAGTACATTACTAGTTATGATATTTGCCACTTGGGTATTATTTATTGAATTATATAGTTACTACATTGTTGTAAATTATTTTTGGTCAAAAAGCTGTCAAACAATATATGTTTCGCCGTTACTAAAACGTGAATAACTTTGTCGTCGTAAGTCCGTTTTACTCGTTCTTTATATCCACGGAATCGTGAGACAAAATACTAACATATTTTTGATAAGTCGGGATGGCTAGATTTAGTTTACGCCTCAAAACTGTCGTGACCACTGTTCATCAGCAAGGTTTTTCAGAAAAATAGTTTTCGTCGTTAACTTCGGAAAAATCATATCTCCTTCGTTATAAGTCCGTTTTAGTCGATTCTTTCGCCTACGGCTTTGTTTTTGAAAGTATTTTCTAAGAAAAATGTCAAAGGTTACTGTGTAAATTCGGAGTTTTCTGGGTAAACCAAAATGGAACAGCATGTATTTTTACTTGTTAAAAAAAAAAACCATTTTTTTAAGGTTACAACTTAGTTTCTAACATCTCCAAACCCCTTTCAAACACCACAAAGCTAGTCTAATCCTACCATACACCTTCTAAGGGTGTCATGGGTTCCTAAACATCATCACCAAGCTACTCTAACAAGGATCTAACAAGAATCACAACTAGGGCTTGCATGTTTCAAAGCTTGTAAAAATATAGTGGTATAACTAGTTTTTGTGCATGAAACAAAGCATGAAAATTATATGAAACTAGTAATTATTTGATGAAAAACATGAAAAATAATTTTAGTAACTTACTTGAGAGATGATGAAAAATACTTAATTATCCTTGAGGTTTTTATTTCAAAACCTTAACTAGGATACTAATAGGATTTGATTGAGCACTTGATCTTGGAAAAATATTGGGTTTCTTGCTCCTTGGTGCCTTGGCCGATTATACATGAAGAGAAAAAGAGGAGAGAAATTTTTGTAGATAGTTTGTGTGTGAATAAAATGAGCAAAACAACATTAGGTGAAATGTATATCTATTCTAGTCAAGTAGTATACTTAATTTTAGGACAAGATCCAAAAAATGTGGAATTAAGTGAGGGGGAAGGCGTGGGTTGTGTAAGAAAAAAAAGATGAGTTGGTGACTTGTGAGATTTATGTAATATTATGCTAGATATTTTTAGTTTTAAGGGATACCGGGTACCGAGTTAACTAAAAATAAATCGTGACGAGTTGAAGTAAAATATGACGAAGTAAATCGGGACATAATAAAGTCATAAAAATGTTAAAAATATATTGGGTACAAGTGTTGAGTGTTCGGGTGATTTTTGTTTAGTTTTCACGAAATCCGTCGTAATATTATTAAACTTACGTTACTAATAAAATAAATTACCAAAATACTAGTTAAATAAGTTTTTATGACTTTTATGATGAAATAATGGATATAAAAATATATCGGGACCATTGTGGGAATATTAGGATATATTCGTCGCGTATATATATTAGTCGGACGTTAACATTTATTGAGAAATTATAATACGTAGAACGTTTAATATATATAATATATTAATTTGAAAATCCTAAGAGTGGTATAACATGTAAATGACATTATGATGATATCCTTACAGACAAAGCATGAATTCGCACCTAAACCAGTACGGTTACGCGAAATAGAATTTCCGTAAACTAAATTTACGATGAGATGTGTAATGCACGTGGATGGTGGAATTTCTTCCTGAAATGAATAGTGTTTGGTGAATAGTAATCGGTGAATAGTGAATTTTTCGAAGTTTGGGAGTAAACGTAGACGTGGAAAATATCGGGTTGTTACATTTACTCACTTTTGCATTTTCACTTCCAAATCTGCATTTTATAGCTTTGGATTAATATATGTGAAATTTCTGGTCATGGCTGCTTGCACAGGTCTCATTTAACGTATATAATCATAGTGAATAAATATTTTAGCTTCAAATAATCATTTGCAATTCAAATGGTCATATCAGTAGCATACAGGAGTTTTTGGATTAGCACTGCTCTGTATGTTATAGACTATCTTAGTTGTTAAATTTGGTTCATCAAGTTTATACTAGTTGCATTGAGGTTAGTTATACACTAAAAACAATTAGTTAAGTGCATAATAGTCGAAATCATTATATAATCTCATATTTGCAAAATTTGTTAGAATTTTTGTTTTGCATAATCCCACATTTAGTTGCATACTTGGTTTGTACAGCTTAATCAACTTATTTTACAGCTTCTTACTTGGTTTATTGGTTTGTTTTGCATAATCCCCCATAAAAAGCTTTGGTTTCCTAACAAGTTTTCAAAACCATTGTCTCTTTTTTTTTTTTTTTTTTTTATTTTTTTTATTTTTTTATTTTTTTTTTCATTTACTCATTTTAAACCAAACTGTTTTAGATTTTAGGATCTTTAAAATTGGTAGCTCATCTTATTGATCCATATTTTTTCTTATTTGTTTAAAATTTTTGAAGTAATATTTTAGTAGCTTATTTTGGCTTGTATGGACAAAACCTCCCATGCACCACTGCAAATTTGCCTAACATGTCATTGTTTGGATATTTGATCTTTTTTTGAGTGCTTATTCTAAGCCTGCTAGTTTCTCTAGTGGATTTCTTGTTTGAGTAGTATTGTGAAGTTGAGCTTTTGATTATTTGAGATTGATTCAGCATGTTAAAGCTTGTTTCATTGTTGAATGTGGCTTGTTTACTGGTCCTCAGACTAGTTTGAGCTTACTTGCACCCTTAGCTTGTACTTTTAGTTATTATAAATCTCTTTTTTAGCTTAAGTTAACTGTTTTTGTACTTTAGCTATTCAGAGCTTATTTACAGTTTTCCATAAAAAGTTGGTTCAGAAAAGTTTCTTTAATTTAGCTGTTAATCGTTTTTGCAAAAAGAAAATTGAAATAATAAAATGGTACTTTAGCTATTCAGAGTTCATTTAACTGTTTTGTTACTTTAGCTATTCACAGCTTGTTACCATTTGTTTAAGTTTACTTATATGTTGTATTTGTTTAATAATGTAGGGATACTTAAAGAATTCGAAGGTCCATATCAGAAGCAAAGTTCGTTACTTTCTGTTAATTAAGGGAAGGTTAGATGAAAAGCGACGTACTTTATATAGGTCTACATGTTTTGGTCCATGGTTAGATATAACTTATGTTGATAATGATGAGAGTCTTGTTCATCAAATGCTGCAAAAACAAATGAAATCTGATGATCAGCACTATGACTTGTCACTTATTTATAATGTAAACGGGCATCTTTTGCATTTTGGATGTCGTGAGTTCAACCTCATAACTGGTTTCAGATTTGGAACCCCTACTCTACGTGGGTTTAGGACTGGTCCTTTAAATTTTCGGGACCGTGTGTTTCCAGACAAGATTGGTGAGCATTTAAAAAACATTGATCTTGTTTCTTTAATTGAGGATGACGAGGCTTTTTCCAAAATATCTGATTAAGATGCAATTCGTGCGTGCCTTTTGTTAGCCTTGGAGGTAATTTTTATGGGGCGTGAATTGATATCTGTGGTGGCTGATCCTTTCGTTAGGATGGTTGACAGTTTAGAAACATGGAATGATTTTCCGTGGGGGGAACACATTTGGCGAATGTTGTATGATGTGATTTATAATGTTAACTCATTTCAAAGGCGTGTGTTTCACAATGAACTTAATATGAACCCTTAGTTTCAACCTTCTTATTCATTGGGAGGGTTTATTTCGCCATTCAAGGTTAGTAATTTGCCGTAACATCTTTTTAGTTACCTACTCTTATGCAAGTAATTAATTAGACTGACTTAAGTTTGCAATTATTTTTAGATTTGGATTTTAGAAGCATCTCTCCAGAGTGGCCGGTGGTGGACAAAGGAGCCTAATGTTCTTCCAAGAGCTATAGCATGGACGAAGAAGGTTTCGTTTCAAGCTTCTGAGTTATTGGGAGATCTTTTTCCTGAGGTAATTCGTACGTATACATAAAATTATGTTTCAGTATGTATTTTTTTACTTGGCAACGATGAGTTACTGTTTTTAAGATTCAATGTAGCTTGTATTTGAAAATTTTGAAGTTATTGTTAGTGCTTAGCCAAAATTTATGTTTTTATTGATTTGATAGGGTGCAAAAAGCGTATACGAATTGTATCCAACAAGGGACGAGGGAGCGTCTGAATCGTTTAGACGTAGTGTTAAGTTTTTTAATTGGTATGTGCCTAGACCAGCGCATGTTGCTGAAGTTGGCCTTGTAGATGAATTCTTTCGTAAAAGACGTGAAGCCCACAAGAAAATGCTAGTTGAAGATGCAGAGGAAGAAGCGAAAAACCATACCAATCTCCGTACTGTTTCTATTATGGAACGTGTTGAGATTATATAGGTAATGTGTGGAAGTTTGTTGAAGCTCTCGGCAGAGGTTGATAGTTTGAAAGGACGTGTCCACAAACTTGAATCTTTTATTCATGTAAGTATTCTAATACAACATTATGTGAAGGTTCATTGTTTAAAATTATTTATATCAAAATAACTGTTTGTGAGCACATTTTTTTTATTTTCTAGATTATGACTCGGATAAGGAGGGCTGGCGATACTTTGCACCAAGTCAATAAGGGTGAGCAGAAGTGTTATTTGGATAGCAAAAAAGTAAGTTCCAATTGTTGATATTTGATTGACGTATTTGGTAAAACCTTGGTTTGCTTTTTTTTCGGTTGCTTATCATTTAGTTTCAAACCCTGTAGGGTAGAGTGGAATTTGGATCTAATGTGGAGAGTGATCTTGCTAACGAGTATTGCACACATTTGAATGGCAAATTCCTGGATTTGTTTGATGCGTCGGTTCAACAAACACAACATATTGTTGTGTTTGACCATCATGAATCACCGATGAAATTTGTTGGGACCGGTTTACAGGTTTGTACAGCCTGAACTAGTAACGCACATTAATTGCGACTTAATGTTTTTCCTTAGAACATATATTACATGTTTCAGGATGTGTGTCCTAAAGTTGAGGAAGTATATGACGAAGATGTTGAACAGGTTATTTATAAATATTCTTAACATTACTGGAATGCATTGTACAATTTATAATCTATGGGTGAATTATAAATTGGTTTGTATTTCGTGTTGTGATTTGTTGTAGGATGAATGGGTCATTTTGGATGATTGCGAGAAAGTTGATAAGCATGAGGCTGAGATACGTAGGTTGGAATCAGTTAGAGATGAAACTGTATGACTTAGACAGGAAGAGGTGAAAAGATTTGTGGATAGTGGGGTCATGAAACTGCCTCACATGAAACTTTGTTTAAACCGACCTGGACCAAAGAAAAGGGAGTACAAATTTGTTTTGAGGCCGTCATTCACGGAAGATCTTCCGAAACATGTTATTCCTACCATGGAAACACTTAAAAGTCAAAAGAATATTCGTGATCCTTTTATGCTTGAAATGTGTAGAGATGTCAAACCTTGGGTAGAGGTATGTCCTAAAGCCTTATACAATATATTATGTCGTATATACGGTTTCACAAGATACTATGATTGCTTGATAAACATATTATTCTTAAAATGTGCAGGATCTCAAAAGGAGACACAATAGTATCGACACAATTATAATTGATCGTGACTTTCAGGAATTTATAAATAGTTCTTGGTCGCCTCGTTGCAAGTTTCCTTGGTGCAGTGATATTGTTGTTTATCGTCTTTTCTGGGATAGCCTAGCTAGTCTTGACAATAAACGTTTGGGTTGGTTACGTGATGAGGTAATACATATAACCTTTGTAACAACTTAATGTATTTTTTTTTATAATTGTGTTGAAGGTCACAAATATATTTATTATTTTTCTTTCTTTATAATCACAAACAACACATAGATCTTTGGGTGATGTATATGTGGCACTGTAGACCAAATAATGCAGATTGGTGCATGGTTAGTTGTTATTTCTTGACAATTCTCCTTCAAGGTTCTATGCCACTATTTTATGCGACTAAAGAAGTGTATGGCTGTGCATGGAGTGATGTTGAGCGGGTATGTAATCGAATCGAACCATAAACCTTTTAAATCATTATGATATTGGTTATATTCATGTTTATGTATAAACATTTCAGGTTTTCATCCCTATAAATGAACCTTTCACCCATTGGTCTCTTGCCGTCTTTTACATACAAACTGGGGAGGTGGTTTTTTATGACAGCGGTGAAACATATGAAGCAGAATATCGTGAGTGGTATTTCAAGATGAGGAGGTGTCTAAGGGAAAAGCTTCCTTTTATCCTTAAGGAGACATGTGTTTTTGAAAAGAAAGGAATCGACCCCACTAGCTACCGTATCAATTTTTGCCACGTAACTAACATCCTGAAGCAGGGTGGGGTTTTTGGTGACTGCGGCATCTTTCTATGCATTTTTCTATACAGGTTAGTAATACTTTCGTTACCGTGTAGCTACTTTGCCGTTACGTATTGTATTTTTATTTACAAGTTGGCTTATGGGATCCCTCTGCTTATGGATGACCCAATTCAAACAGCACTGGTATACAGAGAGGCGTTGATTCGTTTCTATTTCAAGCACAAGATATGCTGCACTTGAATGTTTGAACTCGTTTGGAATGATTACATGTGATACCTCTCTAAGTTGTAATTTTAAGACATTGTCACTTGTTGTTTAAGTTTATGAAGTATGTGCTTGTGTTTTAGTAACGATGGTAGTTTAATGGGTATGTGATGGTATGTAATGTAACCATGACTAAAGATTGGTTTTACGCCAATCATTTTGGTACTTAATGTATGATATGGTTACATTCCTGGTTATTTTCTTTTTGTTAGCTGTAAACTTGAAAATGAAAACATTGTAATATAAAACCGGAACATGGTTGTTGTACAAGAGTGGATACGTAACATGCTTGTTGTACAACAACATTAACTTACTAACACTTCTGTTAACTTACTAACACATTTGTTAACCTTAAGGGTCTGCCAAGTTAACCGGGTTGTAGCCAAACGGCATTGATCGTTCTGAACTCTGTGAGCTAACACGTCTGTTTTGAGGCCTTCCATTTTGAGTTTGTGAGCTTCCACTACTTCTTTGCGTTGCTCTGGTTGATGACATGCCACCCCTCTTCTGTACAAATACAATTTGTTATATTTGGATACTTAATGGTCGTTTTGCAATACATTACTATAATAAATAAATAAAATTAACCTTTTGTTTCATCAATGGTTGTTTGTACGTCGCTCGGTTGTGTCCAACTACACCGCACCTACCACATGATATTCGTCTTGGCTCCTCTCCTTTAGATCTTATTCTGTCTTTGTTCTTAGGTCTTCCGTCTGGTCTCCTATCCATAAGTGGTGGTTCTACTACCTGAATGTTGTTTGGTGTTTCCCAGCTAGATACTTCACCGAGAGGAAATATCAAAGGTTCGTAGGTAGACTTTAGAGTTGTTTTCTTAAACCAGTCTCTTGCCAACTGACTAGAATCACTTAAGCCAAGAACCCTACACACAACTATAGCATGACCACATGGCAAACCTGAAAGTTGCCATTTGCGACAAGTGCAAGTACCTTCAGTTAGCCGAACTACGTGCGTCCTTAAATTATCATAAATTTGATATATTTCTCCATGCTCAATCCCATTGACAATCCAGTTCGCACTCTTCAACATCCGATCCTGTACTTTTGCCGCAGCCCAGTCACTGAGTTCCCCATCAACAGCATCTATCGTAAAAAAATTAAAAAAAAAATAAACAAACATAGTAATAATATAATTAAATTAAAAAATTAATTTATATTATATAAATCTCATTAACCAAAATAAAAATAAGAACAATAAATTAACTTTTAAAATTACAACATTGTTTGCGAACCTGCATATTCCCGACGTCGTTCAAAATACCAATTTTGTATAAGCGCTCTATACCACTCCATTAGCATCGTAATTGGAACTTTTCAAACGAGTCTGGTGAGGGCATTTATTGACTCAACGCTATTCGTTGTCATGTAATTATATCGCTTTCCAGGACAATATGCACTGGATCAGTTACTAACACCAGCTTCTATTATTTTGTTGTAGGCTTCAGCCCTAAAAGCGGCTAGGTTATTCAACTCTCTGTGAAACTCGTGGGTCATGTAAACTTTACATAACTTCCAATACAGCTTCCTCACCTTTTTTCCTTTTAATTTGCAATTCATCATCAAATGCCTACAACAACAACCATGAAATTTGTTTGGGAATACAGTACGACATGCTTGTTGTATGGCTGGATGTCTATCAGAGATTATTGCCAAATCCGGGGGTTCACTGATACATTCGCGCAAGTTGGTCAAAAACCATGTCCACAATCTACCTGTCTCTCCTTGGGATACACCGATTGCAAGAGGTATAATTTGGTTATTCCCATCCATTCCAACAGCCAACAAATTTGTTCCTAGGTATCTTCCTTTCAGATGGGCTGCGTCTATGATAATCAATGGCCGGATATGCTCTTGAAACAAACTTCTAATCTATAAGAAAACAAGTTTAGTATGTATATGTAATAAAAGATAAAAAGTTAAAGCACGAGTCTCGAAAAATATGATTACCGAAACACCAATTCCCATAAAAAAACTTTTCAAAGCGGTCTTCATCGTCAGTCAAAATATTTGTTGCCCAACCCTCGTTTGTCAAATGTAAGTTGTGACAAAAATAGGGTAATTGTGCAAAAGAATTTTTCGGGCAACCGTTGAGAGTCTCGAACGCTATATTTCTTCCTCTCCTTGCCTTCTTGTAAGAAACATCGTAATTGTAGTCAACTTTCATGTCCTGTACAATCTCCTTTGCCTTATAGATCCTATTATTATCTCGTAGCTTTGGTACAAGCAAATGACCCAACAATTTTGTTGTTGCATTACGATGGTTTGGAATGATTTTTGTTCTTGAACATGTGTGAGTGTCTCTAACTTTTCGTATTTCCCATTTAGAACTGCCGTCAACTTTAGACGTAATTATTAGCCAATCACATCCTTCATGGACACACTTAACATCATACCTATACTTATCAGATTTTCTAGGCTTATATTCAAATGCATGTGATAGTGATTATTCACCTCTTCTATTTCCGTCTTTGCACAAAAAGGCTGACCAAAAGCGCCAATCCACCACAATCTCTGACCAAGGAAAACTATAGTAAAGGTTCTTCTGCGTATGCAACACCAAGTTAATTTCTCTAACTTCGTTAACTCTGTTTGCTGGGGAACCTTTAGGACGGGTGAGATCCTGAAATGTTTTGGATAGAAACACAAACAAATTGGTTTCCAACAATTTTGGAATAAAAAATATAATATTTAGTTAAATTACAATGTATGTACCTCGTTCCATGGTTGTAGCTGGATCTCCTTTCCTTCAGCACCAAGCAACGTCTTTAATGTTTTTTTATGAAACTTTTGCTTACGCTTTCTGCGGACTCGAGGTGTAGTTGGTGGTGGGTCGGTAAAAGGATCTTGTAGGTACACACTCTTCTTCCTTTCACGAACAAATGAAACCTTTACAGTTTTAACCTTTGTCTTGAGCATTGTTAACGTTATGACCATCGTGTGTGTCATCATGAACATTTAAAAATTCCCCATCATTATCCCTTTCCATATCAGCTACCCCTTCATTGAACTGAATACTTTCCTGAAAAGTAAGTTTAAGAAATGTCAAGCAAACATAAAATTGTATACAATCAAGACAATGAATTAACACCGTCTTTATTGTATCTAATCAAGCCTATGAATTAACGTATAATTACCTGAGGAGGGGTGAAGCTAATCAACTCCATCAAAGCCGCTACTCCTACCAAGCCTTCACTAGGCGATGGACATATGTCTCGAACTTCTTCATCGACATGCATCGTTTCTTCAGCCATATTATCCTTAACAAGAAAAGAAAAAAATCATTAAAAAACAAAACCTTACAATGTCGTAATCAAAGAAACTAAAAAGGGATCATAATTATAAGTAAAAACAATTAAGTTAGAGACTCACCTGTGAAGCATGAACACCAACATCATGATCAGTAGCAACAGTTGTTACAAACTTATCAACGCAGACCCTCTTGGTTACCACACAATTATCCCAATCAAATGGGATGGTCACGCATTTGTTCAACCTGTTAATACAAATATCGCCTAAAAACGTTATTTATATTTTACGATCTTTACTAAGTTTTGTTAATGACAAAGTATGAAGTTTAGCTATAAGTAAATCATCACTTTAAGTCTTGTTTAACTAAGGTTAACATTTCCTTTTAAACAAAACATTGTTTTTATTTCTTAAACTAAAATGAGTCTTGTCACATCACATTTATTTCTTAATATAGTAAGGTCACATCACATTTAGGGCAAACTTTGTCATTATACATTTATGGTAAGAAGTGTGTTTGACTTACTAAGTGGTAGCTTGCAAGTTTAGTGTTTGACTTGATATTATGAGATGTGACATTGTTTGGTTTGCAAGAGTAATGAGATGTGACTTTGTTTGGTTTGCAAGATTTATTGCAAAAACCAACTGCAGCCCTAGCGGTACCCTGGGGGTACACGGGCGGAACCCTTTTGAGGGGTCCGCCTGATCCGCCAGACCTGCAGAATTGTTTGCTATAAATACCAAACCATTTTGTTAGTTTTTGGCAACCCTTTTAGGACATATTTTCACATACTCTCTCAACTAACTCAGTAACCTTTTGATGTGTGTGATTCTCTTATGTAGCAAGGGACTTCACAAGATCATTCAAGAAGTTACAAGCTTCAACTCTAAAGTTGCAAGACTTGGTAGCTTGGTCATGTATAAGCTTTGATAGTTTATACTTCATGTGTGTCATGTATATAGATGTAAGTGGTTAGTATTTTAGGCCTCAAAATACGTAGTGTGTCGGGAGTTGTTGTACCCTTGTTAAAGAACTAACGGGAGTGGTTGTACCCTTGAAAAGAACTCGACATCTAGCTTTGTGTCGGTAAAAGTGTAAGCGACGAACGGGAGTGGTTGAACCCATGTAAAAGAACTCGACATCTAGCTTAGTGTCGGTAAAAGTGTAAGCGACGAATGGGAGTGGTTGTACCCTTGTAAAAGAACTCGACATCTAGCTTAGTGTCGGTAAAAGTGTAAGCGACGTTGTAAAGGTTTTCTCCGCTGGTGAAAGGAGCTTGTTGATTAGTGCTTATAACTCTCGAGTTGGAAACTCGGGGCGTGGATGTAGGGCAAGGAAAAAGAGTCCTTGTAGCCGAACCACGATAAACAATCGTGTTGTGGTTTGATCGTTTCTTTCTTTATCTTTGCTTATTACATGTTGTCTTTTAGTTAGAATTGCTAATCACATATAAAGCTTTCCAAAAGATTTAAAACAAGTAAAGTTGTGTTTATATATTGAAACAAATGTAAAGCTTTTCAAAGAACTAAAAAAAGCAAAGTTAGGATCATCACAAGTAAAGCTTTTCAAAGTATGAAACAAGTAAAGTTAGAATTGTTACTCACATGAAAAGCTTTTCAAAGAATCAAACATATAAAGTTGTGTTTATATCTTTAACTAAACGTAAAGTTTTTAAAAGGATATTTAAGCTAAATAAGAATCGAAAAAGCGGTAAACTATTCAACCCCCCCTTCTAGTTTTCCACAATTGGCATCAAGAGCTACGTTACTCAAGATCTTTAAGATAGAATGTATTTTAAAACTTGGATCGATCCATGGATTTTGAAAATCTCAAAGAAGGGCAACCTATTCAAAACCAACCGCTATTTGAAAAAGAAAACTTACTTGAATGGAAAAGTAATTTTGAAAACTATGTGAAATCAATTGATCAAAATCTTTGGCATATTAGTTCTTTTGGTAATTTCAAACCAAAGAAAACAAGTTTTTGAAAACCAAGATAACTATCTTAAACTTGATAAAAATACTAAAGCTAAAACAATGCTTTACAAAGATTTAGTACCAAATATGAAAGAATGTATTTTTGTCAAAAGGTTAATGATGTTTGGAAAAATATAGTAAACTTTCATTAAGGAATATGTCAAGTCAAAGATGATCAATTTGATCTTACATATGAATTAGAAGTTTTAGAAAAACTAATTGATAGACACTTAGTAAAAGTTAATACATGTGCTACTAGTTTAAATGTTTTAAATGAAGGTACAAGTGAAGATGAGTACGTGTGTTTTGATGAACCTGCTTGCGTATCTTGGAATGAAATTGATGTTGACGAAGACAATGATCCGGTGATTATTCGTGTCAAGCTCGTAGGAGTCTTGCTTGCAAATTCTAAACTAGATAAAACATCAAGCAAGGTACACTTTAAAACCAAACACTTTTGCTTTGATAAATTTATCCTAGAGTTTTCTAAACTAGAAAATGAGTCTAAACGTTTATGCAACATGGACCTAAAAACTATCTTCAAGAATGAGTCTTTAAAATCTTTTAAGAATATCTTTGAAAAGGAAATCTTATTAGAAGATAAAATGTCTAGAATTGAGAGTAATGTTGAAATTGATCTAGAATGTAAATTATGTCTAGATTACAAACATGAGATTAAAAAATAAAAATAAGAAAGGAAAATTATTAGTTAAATTTGATGAAAGCTCAAAATCTATTGAAAGATTGTTGAGAAGTCAAAGGTTGTTTAAAGATAAAACCGGATTAGGATTTAACTCAAAAGCACCATCAAATAATAAAACAAAGCAAGTAAAATTAATCAAACCTAGAAGAGTGATTTAGGGATAATTCAATCTCTAATAGAAATTCATGATAAAAGGATTAAGATTATCATTCTCTATGCTTTTATATGATTGTCTAACCTTCTTGGATACATGAATTATTGAGTTTCAAAGCGTGTCGTCAAACCAAGTTTTTACGCGAAGTGCTTATCCTCTTGATAGCATTTTTATGCAATTTAAAAGGTACGCATTACTTCAACTCGGCTTTGATTGTCTCTTGTTTGCAGCATTATGTGTACGGTTATGTGTTATTAGTAATACTCTAAAAGTGTTTACTTGCTATTAGTAATAACTAAGATTAGACTCTATGTAACAAGGAATTTCGTCATTAGTACTAGTAGGAGATATAAGGTGTTTTGGTTCTTTAACCATCTAGAGATAAACACGAAAAACTCTTGAGTGAGTCTCACTCAACTCTTGCTTACAAGTGAGCTAACTAAGAATTTCCTAAGTGTTAAAATGTCTAACACTTTTGTGTTGCTTGCAAAACAAACCTTTGTTAAAAAACTTTCTCAAACATCATACTTTGAGTCTTTAATTGTGTTTTTCCTCAATCACTCCTTTATGATAATCTCACATAAAACACACAAGGTGAAATAAATCACATTAGCATATATTAGGATGTGTGAAAGAAAATGAGTTTTCAACATTTAGGATTTACACATCAAAGGTGACACTTAGTCTCATGATGTTATACCTCTTGGACTTTTTCAAAATAAATAGAGTTCATAGTGTCTTAAGTAAGAAAACTCAAAGAGTCGAGGAATCGTTGAATATAACATTTAACGAGTAATCTCCTCCTTCTAAGATATCATCTTTGGTAGATGATGACTTAGTCGAAAGTCCAAATGATGGCAAGACAAGCATGGAGTAAAAGTACAAAATAACATCTTCTCACCTTGAGTCAAACATTGAATCAAGTAAAATTGACATAAGTCATAAAACCTGATTTATAGGTCATAGTTGTGTCTAAACAAATTCAACAAAAACAATTTTTGGAATTTAGAATAAAACAACTAGTGAAACAAAATTGATATTTCAAAGTAATCAAGTGAGTATTGTCTCAATATTTGAAAGACTTTTTGATAATAAAAGCAAGCCACAAAAGTAAGGAATTTTAACTTAAAGACATTCCTAGTTGCTCTCTTGTTCTCAATGGTTAAGTTATTGATGACTTGTCAAGAATGAGATTAGTAAATCCGTAGGTAAAAACTAAACATAGAGAAATGTTTGGAAGACTACTTGTTCTCATAACATTTAGATTCAGCATTATGTTTAGCTTTCGTCTATGTGCTCGTGTTAAAGAAGATCCTAAAACAACTCTTTAGTTGAGCCTATTTGGATACATCATAAGGTACTACACAACTAGGATTATGGTATCCCAAAAGAATGGGAATGGAAGCCATAGTGTGTGACAAATGGAATTATGTTGGTAATGAGTTAATAAGAAAAGCACAAGTGGTACTTGCACTTTTATACCTACTTACCCAATGATTCTCCAAAACACGTAAGATTCTCAAATTATTATCGAATGGAGAAGCACATCAACAAGCTCCACTTGAGTACGCTAAGTCATATCAACAACAGAATTCATGTCATATACATTGTTATCCCTTCAACAAAGGAAGCATCGACTTCGGCGACAATTCTATCCATTATGCTTCTTAATAGACATATTGTGATCCATCATCACCGCCTTGGTAAGATTTTTCATTGAGGAACGTCTTTACTAAGAAAGTCTTCTACGTTAACTATTTCATCAACGCGTTAACAAAATCTCTTGAATGTGAAGCATTCATAATTCCTAGGCTTAGTCAAAGACTCATAAGACCTAAAACCTTAAGTTTTGAACGTTAGGATAAAACCATAAAAATCAAGACAATTTCTTTTTAAGTTTCTCCCTGCAGAACCCACGGCACCTTCAGACCATACGGGCGGAACCCATTTCTTGGTTCCGCCTGGTCCGCCAAAACCTCAGATTGTTTAATTTTTAACTTCAAAGCCAAACATCTTCTTAACTTAATCATCCACTTTCAAACAGCCATTACCCTCTCAAAAACACATATCCTCACGAATTTTAGGGCTTCTAATCCAATCTCTTCCATTCCAACTAACTTTGTAAGTATTCTAATCACAATTGCATTTTTGATTTAATTATAACACTCTTGCTTACAAATCATTAACTAGAATTTTAGGGCTTTTACATAAAACTTCATGATTCATGAAAAACTTGGTGGCTAGTCAATTATGTATTTCATTAGTTAAAAAGTGTATCTTCTTCATTGTTACTTTGATTTGCTAAACACACCAAGTGCATTATCCTTCAAGATTGCATCCAAAATTAGAACATGATTCATCACCACATTGTTAAAACAAATGAAAAACATCATTTAAACATCACTTGCATACTATCTCTTGAATACTAAAGGGGATACATAACTAACATGTATTTTCGGGTACATTCAATCGAAGACACATTCAATTAGGAGAGTGTTGGTTATCTTTTGTTTTTACAACAAAATTTGCATAACAAAACAATTTGAGAATCAAAATGAGTCAAGATAACCAAGTCTTCACATTGTTTTGCATATAGGAACATATTAGAACATCCATATTGTTAAAAGTCATTAACATACAATTTTATGTTTTCTAGGAATCAACATGCCTCCCGCAAAAAAATCCGATCACAAAGAAACCCTTAAGTACATGCCCAAACACCATATGACCAAAGGTCTCAACCCGGTTCAAGTAGAAACCTTTAAGGCATTAGAAAAACACTATGTTCACGAAGGTAGAACCATTGATCCATCCTTTCTAGAAGGAACATCTATTCGCCAAAACTTTGCCGCAATCAACTTTGATTGTCTCCTTGATATAGATGAGTCAATTTGTCCTAGGTTCATCTTAGAATTCTATGCAACCGTAAACCTCTCCACGTGTACTGGTGGTAGGATATCATTAAACTTCACAACCAATCAAATACCACATGACATAGATTTAAAAGACTTAGCTATAATTCTTGGTGTACCTAATGAGGGAACTTGCCTCTACACGGATAAGTGGCCCATTTCAAGTCTTGATTCTATTGATCGTTTTTATCCATACGATACACCTCTTGCTAGTAAGGAAACTATTAAGGAAAACCTCTTTGTTAGAACCTCTACCACTAGGGTGAATCGTTCAGGGAATATTGTAGATAAGGATCCTTTTGGTATGGAGCTCAATGAGCTTAAACCACAATTTAAGAAGTGGGAAGAAATTCTTAGGGCTAACGTCATAAGTACCATAGGAAATAGAGATCACATCAACACATGCCTATGCTACATGCTATATAGCATTTCCACCGGTCAACCCTTCAACTTAGCCTACTACCTAGCCAAAAGAATGGCCGACATATCCTTAGTTGGAACAACCGCTCTTCCCTATGGAATGCTTCTTACCCGCCTCTTTAGAGTAATCTCACCCATTTCTCCTAAAGAAAATGGAATGTGCCTTGACTATTTTCTAGTTCCTCACATCTTCGTCCCTTTAAGTGATAAACAAGTTTTCAAAAATAAGGGCAAACGTACTCGATCACCTACACCATCATCATCATCATCCGGAATGAGCGAGGATGATAAACTTCCCAACTCTAAGTTACCCCCTTTAGAATACCTTCAAGCTCTCCCCATCATTGACAATGCTTCCGAAGAATTCAAGCAAACCAAAGGAATGTTCAAGTGTTTTGGAAGGTACCTAAACAAGCTCAAAAAGAAGATAGACCGGTTGTGAGAAGATTAAGGAGTGTTTGGCTTATGAATGCTTTAGAATCGTCTTTGTGATAAAACTATGTGAATTATTTGTTTTTCACTTTCATGGTTTATTACGTTTGTTCAATTATGTTTGTATGAACTTTTATGCATAATGACAAAGTTTAAGGTGTTTGTCATTTTTTCTATGCTTATGGAATTCTTACTAAGTATAGTGAAATCCTCGACCTCAAGGTCAAAGTCCCATGATATATATGTTTACGTGTCTAATTTTTTCATTGCCTAACCAGAAATGCCTTATCTTTTTGATTTTAGGAGTTTTCGATAATTTTGAAAACCGTCTCGCGGGTCAAAAACGCGGACTGCCTAATTTTTTACCTCTGGCGGATCTGGCGGTACCCAAAATTGGGTTCCGCCAGTATATTTTCTGGGAATTCCAGAAATGGCCCAACGGACCAGGCGGTACCCTCAAATGGGTTCCGCCAGTATATTCTAAGGGTTCCGCCAGACACCTGCAGAAAATTTTTCCATTTTTCTTAAGTCCAAAACTTGTAATGTGTCAAAACCATTATCCTAAGTGAGAAACATCTTCCATTAACTTCAATAACTATATTAGAACAACTCTCACTCACTAAAACAATTAGGAAGCCACTTCCCTCCAAAAATTCAAATTCAAACATAACCAACCCAAGGAACCCTTTTAAAGGATCCTTCAAACCATTGAAACATTTTCAACCAAATCACATCCCATGATCACAAAGCATTAAGTGCATATGTTGGTCTTTCACTCCACCTTGTTCCATTAGTTTGACTTGCAATGATTTGACATGTTCATGAAAACAATGTAAATCATTTGAAACCTCAACCTTTGAATGGTAAAACATCAAATCCAAACACCCCTTCCAACATCCTCTTCATCCTATAAATTTGAAAGTTTTGCAACAATTCAAATCACACCATTACCATTAAAACTTCTTCTATCAAAACAATCAAAACCACACCTTTGACAATGACCAAATCCAACACATCATCCGAGTCGTCAAAATCCTTCTCAAAAATCACTAGGATTAGTGTTAAACCTTGTTGTTTTAACAAAACCGTCAAGTCAAGCTCATCTTCTTCAAGTGATGCTTCACTTAACATTTCTTCACCTATCCAAGATTTCCTTAATCTCACTACCTCAACACAATCCCCAACACATTGTAATACCAATGCAATTACCTTTCAAGAATTGCTAAATCTTGATACTCCAACATCCTTTCCAACACATTGCTACACAAACATGGCAACCATTCCTCCAACAACTAGACCTTCAAGTGATTCATCATCACCTTCTCAACAAGCTCAACTATCAAAAACATCATCACCTCAATCACCATCACCATCACCAATGGAACTTTTCCATACACCACCAATATCACCACTACCTTATTTGGAAACTTTAGAAGACCTATCACCCAAATCATCAAGTCCACCATCCTTGTCACTTTTTGACACCATTGCTCAAATGGAAACCCAACAACAACCTAGTGAGCAACTAGATGATGAACCCCATCAACCATCATTAGTAGAACTGTTGGCTTACCGTTATGCTAGACCATCCATTTTTCCAAATGATCAAGGTCATACCCACTCACAATCATTTGTGTTTCACCCAATTTACAAAGACCTTCATGGAAATCCTATCGGCGAACCAAGTTTCCGCCATTTTGTTCAAAACCAACAACCACCACCACAACAACAACCATCACCACAAGAACCTTCCCAACATCTTGAGTCTCTACTTTCTTCTTATAAGAAAATAGAAGCATCCATGTGGGAAAAACCCCCAAACCTTCATAATGAGATTGACACTCATTTAAACCACCTTCATGCCTTCAAACGTATGGTTGACTCTCAAATCAACCATATCATGGTTTTACAAACAACACTTCAATCAACAAATGAAGGAAGCAAAAACACTACTCAACCTTCCACCTTTGCTCCTTCAAGTTCAAACCATCCACCATCAACATATCAACCACCCTTCCACCAAACTTTCCCCGCCATGATTGCAATCATTGCGAAAGAACCGCTTACATAAGTGAAGGGTGTCGAAGGGAAATTCGTGAGCTATCCGAAGAAATGAGGTTCTAGAGTCTCCAAAATGAAACAAAACCGTTTCTTTTAGAAAATGTTTCCCATTTAAAACCAACAAACCAAAACCGTGTCATCCTTTCAACCTTCAAAATAAAGCCCGCTACAACCACAACCCACATTTCCATCCTTAAACAACCTTAGCCTTGTTGTTGGAAAATGTTTCTCACAAAGGAAAATGATGATTTCCTTGTAGCTTTTTATGGTCTTAGCTTATTTGTAGTTTTTCTTTATTTTTAGAAGTAGGATGGTGTAATCCAAATTTCTTGTCTTTGACTTTTTAAGAGTCAAAAATTTACATGAAATGAATTTCATTACACTACAAAGTTTTCATTGGTTGTTGACCATTTAGGTATAATAAGTGAAATATACCTTGCCATGGGTCCATACATATATCTTGTGTTGTTTAAACTAACCTTTCTTTTTGTAGGACCATCTTCCATGTTTTCCTTCCCCGATACTCCATTTAGGGGAGTAATATTCAAGGGGGAGCATGAGTGTCGTACTATTTCACTTCACAACTCTTAGTTGTGTTTAAACATGAAATACTTTCATGACTTATCTTGTGCAACAACTAACCTTTTTCTTGTAGGTTCAAAATCCATGTCTCCTCTCTTGGCACTCCATTTAGGGGGAATATCGTCCAAGGGGGAGCAAGTGCTTACTTCCGCTTCGCTACTCTTCTTTTTGTTTCGACAAAAAGGGGGAGAATTTAGATATAAACTTGTTTCAAAAAAAATTTTTTCTTCTTGTGCATATCACATCATCTTAGCAAAAACAAGTTTTTATACCTAACTTTATAAGACTTAACACTAAAACTAGTGACTTACTTATAAATAAAGTTTATATTTTGTCATCAACAAAAAGGGGGATATTGTTAATACAAATATCGCCTAAAAAAGTTATTTATATTTTACGATCTTTGCTAAGTTTTGTTAATGACAAAGTATGAAGTTTAGCTATAAGTAAATCATCACTTTAAGTCTTGTTTAACTAAGGTTAACATTTCCTTTTAAACAAAACATTGTTTTTATTTCTTAAACTAAAATGAGTCTTGTCACATCATATTTATTTCTTAATATAGTAAGGTCACATCACATTTAGGCAAGCTTTGTCATTATACATTTATGGTAAAAAGTGTGTTTGACTTACTAAGTGGTAGCTTGCAAGTTTAGTGTTTAACTTGATATTATGAGATGTGACATTGTTTAGTTTGCAAGAGTAATGAGATATGACTTTGTTTGGTTTGCAAGATTTATTGCAAAAACCAACTGCAGCCCTGGCGGTACCCTGGGGGTACACGGGCGGAACCCTTTTGAGGGGTCCGCCTGATCCGCCAGACCTGCAGAATTGTTTGCTATAAATACCAAACCATTTTGTTAGTTTTTGGCAACCCTTTTAGGACATATTTTCACATACTCTCTCAACTAACTCAGTAACCTTTTGATGTGTGTGATTCTCTTATGTAGCAAGGGACTTCACAAGATCATTCAAGAAGTTACAAGCTTCAACTCTAAAGTTGCAAGACTTGGTAGCTTGGTCATGTATAAGCTTTGATAGTTTATACTTCATGTGTGTCATGTATATAGATGTAAGTGGTTAGTATTTTAGGCCTCAAAATACGTAGTATGTCGGGAGTTGTTGTACCCTTGTTAAAGAACTAACGGGAGTGGTTGTACCCTTGAAAAGAACTCGACATCTAGCTTTGTGTCGGTAAAAGTGTAAGCGACGAACGGGAGTGGTTGAACCCATGTAAAAGAACTCGACATCTAGCTTAGTGTCGGTAAAAGTGTAAGCGACGAATGGGAGTGGTTGTACCCTTGTAAAAGAACTCGACATCTAGCTTAGTGTCGGTAAAAGTGTAAGCGATGTTGTAAAGGTTTTCTCCGCCGGTGAAAGGAGCTTGTTGATTAGTGCTTATAACTCTCGAGTTGGAAACTCGGGGCGTGGATGTAGGGCAAGGAAAAAGAGTCCTTGTAGCCGAACCACGATAAACAATCGTGTTGTGGTTTGATCGTTTCTTTCTTTATCTTTGCTTATTACATGTTGTCTTTTAGTTAGAATTGCTAATCACATATAAAGCTTTCCAAAAGAATTAAAACAAGTAAAGTTGTGTTTATATATTGAAACAAATGTAAAGCTTTTCAAAGAACTAAAACAAGCAAAGTTAGGATCATTACAAGTAAAGCTTTTCAAAGTATGAAACAAGTAAAGTTAGAATTGTTACTCGAATGAAAAGCTTTTCAAAGAATCAAACATATAAAGTTGTGTTTATATCTTTAACCAAACGTAAAGTTTTTAAAAGGATATTTAAGCTAAATAAGAATCGAAAAAGCGGTAAACTATTCAACCCCCCCTTCTAGTTTTCCACACAATCCATTCGTACCGGTTCCCAAGACTCTCCCCGCATTACATTCTTTCACCAAACCATGCTTCTCTTTGATAACACCCTCATAAGCATCTTTAAAGGTATTGCTCACACTAACACAAACATCAACCAAGTTATGGTTGTTGACAGAATATGATAAATCCAGGGAAACGTCAGAACTTTTCTTTACCACATTAAGATTCTATTTGTTTACAACATAATCAACACCAACAACTACATTAACCAAATTGTTATTAGCAGTTTCACAACCCTTAACACCATTACTAGCAATCACCGAATTTTCACCACAAGTTAAAGCTTCACCAATCTTAAGACCTATGCTTTCAGCTTTTTCTTTAATTATGGGAACGATTTGAGGTTTCAGTAGTTGTTCGATAGCAGCTAAACGAGTACTAATAGTTTTGTAGTTTGTCAATTCACGTTCCATATCAGCCAAATTCTTTACAAGTTCTGATTTGCTCAGCCCATTCTACCCTTCATCAACAACCTCCTCATTCACCTCTTCTTCATTCACATTTTCTTCCTCAACGGGGGCACACACCTCAGGTTTAACATGTTTCATAACTTCCTGTTTAACATTTTGGCTAACAAATCCTTGGTGCAAATTTTCTATGTGCCAGTGGTTTCGGAGTTTCGATGTCTGGTGCCTCCAGTTGTTGGAAAAACTCAATACTGGATCGCCACCAAAGTGATTGGTTTTCGATAGGTGTCGGCATGATTTTTTTTTAGAGGTGTTGTCGAATAAAAAAGAGTGTTGTAGTCAGATTTGTTAAACTTTGTACCATCAGCCCAAGCCACACAATGGGGGATAACATTATCTTCTTTTTTCCACCATAAACTTGACTCAGGAAAGCTTTCCAATACAAAAATCTGCAAATATAACAACAACGGAGTTAAAATTTCTGAAATCAAACTAATATGAGCTAGTAGTACCTAGTGAAACATGTTCCAACCAATTTTACCAACAGAATCCAACAAGAACACAGTTAACAGCCTAAAACCAAACACTCCCTTAAACCAATGAAATCATGAATTTTAAACCAACTAACTGATTCAAGCCATAATTTTAATTCTCAGTAGCATATAATGATGGAATAGATTTATTTAACCTGAAAAATACAACCATTAACCACTTTAACCTATAAAATACCATAGTGCAATTTTGTTCTAGTTTACATGAAAATGTGTTGAAATGGTATCACAACTTTGAAACATGAACTAAAACCTATCTAATAAGTTATTATAAGCCATAACAAGCACAAACAAACAACAAAATACAACTAACACTATCAATTACCAATTATGCCAATTATTACACTAAGAACTTAAAACTTGGAAACAACACTGTCAAACCTTTACCACTAACTAAACTAGGGCTTCTTTAACTGCTGCTTATCAAAGATAATCTAGGTAATAGTCCAACTTGCAAATCCATTTCTGGCAACTTCCATTAGCTTCCGGTCTCATATGCATAGGTACTGATTTGTGAGCTTTCCAACTGATTAAGTACTAATGATGATTTCTAAAGTTATATTTTGCTAGCATAAACCTAAATAAACTTTTAAACAGCTTATACAAGCTTTTGAGTACTACTTTACCCTATTTTTTATTTTTCAAATATTTTTCTTATATTTTTTTGAATTTTTATAACTAAACTAGATTTGAATAAATTCTGAGTTTCTTAAAGCTTACACATATCTATTGTAAGCTTAAAGGACCAAAGAAACGTAAGTTTTAACAATTTTAGGCTAAAATGAGATCTTTAATGAAAATGGCAAAACTGAATGTGAACTAATAAGACTTGAAATATATATTGAAGAAGGTTGCTATTACAGTATAAGAGCTGAGTTAATCTAAGTCCTAAAAGCAAACAACAATATTCAACAACCTGTTAAAATCCAAATTTGACAAATTTTAAGCAACAATCTAAACTAGTACATCAACGCTACTGAAGTCAACCTAATAAGCAATAAGAATCAACCTCAATACACAGATACATAACTATTTAACTATATTATGCAAAATTTAGATACAAATTAACGGATATAAACATTTGCATGTGAATTAAATACTAAATATACTAACCTTCAAAGCAAAAACAAATCCGTACAACGAATATGTAGCGTTGTATAAAGAACCCATCTGGACGAATTCTTTCAAATGCGTCTTTCTTTTCTTTGAAACAACATTGTAAACCCTGTCGTGAAATTCCCTCCACATATATTCCCCCCAAGGAAAAGCATCCCACGCATAAAAATCATCAACTAGGCAAAGTATCTTGTTTGACATTACATGCCTAAGCTCTTGACCCATCAATACGTAAACTAGTGCTAAAAGCTGACAAAGACGCACGACATCCTCATTGGACATTTTATTAAAACTTTCACTTTGGAGAACACTTATAAGATCAAAACCCTTTATTCTTTCCATACCCGGAAAAACACGCTCACAAAAACCAGACACTGATTCCTCCAAATGTTTTAAAGAGATTTTGCCAAATCTTAAACCAGTCATTAAACAAAACTCTCTCCTACCAAACTCTAGAGTATGTTTATCTATCTCAAAATACATGGGAGTTTCGTAACTAGGGTTATCAATATGTTTTTGATGTTGAAGCATAAAATTGAGGACATGATTATCATGCTCTTCTGATCTTAAATCCAACCATGGGCCCAACACAGTGTTTCTAAACATCGCATATCGATCCTCATTGTAAGCCAATTTACCCTTAATGGTTGAAATTAAGTACAGCCTACATCGGATTGTTACTTTCGCTTTATAAACCTACATCAAAAAGGGAAAAAAATCAAAAAAATAAAAATAACAAAATTAAAATGAATTTTAAACACAAAAATATAAAAATACGTATCATAGGTTTTGTTTAAACATACGCTTTGACGTGTCCACGTCTCCTGTTCTTGATGATTAACCTAAATCAAATAAATTCACAAAATGATAGTCAAATTAAACCACAAAATCGTACCAAAAAATGGGTAACAATCATAAAATTCAAACTTACGGTTTGACGTCTCTTTTTCTCCATGAAACGTTTGGTGTGCTTTGTGAAGATCGGTGCGCGATTTGTGTTGACTTAAACCACAATGTGTTCTTGATGATTAACCTAAATGAGGCAAATGCACAAAATTATATTCAAATTAAACAACCAAATCGTAACAAAAAATGGGTAAGATTCATAAAATGTAAACTTACGGTTGATATCCATGATGATTTGTGAAGATCACGCCTTGAAACGCTTCGGTGTTACTAATGTGTGTGTAATGTATGTGTGATTTTTAGATCTAGAATTGCAATAGTGAGGAATAGTGGTGGCGCGAGAAACGAGAACGTCAGAAATTAAAAAATCAAATAAATAAAAAAATATTATTATATTAACTTGTTCCTTCCCCATGCAAATCTAAGAAAGATTTTGTGCCGTCAGTCGCACACTAAGTTCAAGTAGCACAGCCGACAGTCACACACCAGTTCGGATAAAACAAAATAGTAGTGGGGTCACCTCATGATTGGTAAATAGTTGGTAAATAGTTGAAATGAAATGTGTGTTGTGCCACGTGTCAATAAATGTATGGAGTAGCACAGTCGCACAGGTAGCACATGACCAAAATTGGAAGTTGGATGATTTGTGACTCAATCATAGTTGTAAATCCGATTTTAGGCACAATTTTGGAATTATCCCTTTTTATATTACTAGTAAATGATTAGAATAGGAGAGAGACGTGGAATATTAGGGTATTTGCGTAAATATGAAGTCCACTTAATCACTTAGTGGCCCCATCCTCGTTAAATTGCTCAGTGCAATATCTATCATCCAGTGGCATTTTTTTTGTCCATTAAACATGCCAAGCGATTAAGTTGATAGCAATCAGCTGCGTCATCTTATTCAGCACCAATCAAACACACCCTAACTGTGTACTAATTGGATTCACCTAACATTTTTGAATTCAAAGTTATAACGTCTTTCATAAAATAGATTGATAAATTTAGCTAGAAACAATACAAGTGAAGATCCACATTATTAGCAATAAGCGACTTTGATCCAAAGTGATGGCTAGTTGGTCGTTACTATAAATTTATATGTTTTTTTAGTTAAATCTAGCTAGCTCATTGTCAAAAGAACCATACATACTTCCATCAAATACAAATATATAGGACTAAACAAGAGAGTTGGGACTATATATACAAAGTCATTACTGATCGTTAAAAACAGAAAAGTTCAAAATTAGATAGATTGAATTTATCTGATCATTTCTCATTTGGAACTGTATATTTCATAGTTGATGCAAAAACATAAGCTAAGAACACAAAGCGTATGCAAATGCTGTTAGAGAGATTAAAATTATTTTTAATAAACCAAGCTTATAAGAAAAGTCTAATATAAATTCTAACTTTAACCAATGAGATTTGGTCTAATGGTATCAAGGTGACTCGTCAACAAACAATTCAATTAAATATTTGTGTAATCAAGCCTTTCCAAAAATAAAAAAGGGAAAATTGTCCATAAATGCATCTAACTTGCCACCTTTTGTTTTTGTATACCATGAACTTTTTTTTCCTATTGTATACACGAACTTTCTTAATCTTCCTATTGTATACATGAATCTGACGTGGCATGGAGTTAATTACATAAATTTACATGAATCGTCCATGTGGCTCAAAACAATTACACCATTCGTCCTTGAAACAATTACATAAAAGGTCCCTGTAGCTCAAGAGTTAAAATATTTGCATCGTTAGTCCTCATTGAGTTAAAATATTTGCATCGTTAGTTCTCATTTACTATTGAGTTAAAATATTTGCATCGTTAGTCCTCATTGAGTTAAAATATTTGCATCGTTAGTCCTCATTGACTATTCTTACGTTAAATTATTTGCATCGTTAGTTCTCACTGACTATTGAGTTAAAATATTTGCATCGTTAGTCCTCATGGAGTTAAAATATTTGCATTGTAAGTCCTCATTGACTATTAATACGTTTTTATCCCTTTTTGTTTGTTTTTCTTACGTTTTCGTCCGTTTTTCTCATGTTTTCATAGGTTTTTATCAGTGTTTGTCCGTTTTTATACGTTTTCATTCATTTTTCTCATGTTTTTATCCGCTTCTTCCATTTTTCTCACGTTTTCATATGTTTTTATCTGTGTTCATACAGTAGTTTGAAACTTTTTAAAATATAAGTTCTAAAATATTAAGACAGCACACTTAATTATTATTGTAAATTTTAATAAGTATAGTTATAATAGCATTAGTTACATGGCCGTCTATGAATTTTTGTAAATTTTGAGGACCCTGAACGAAATTACATAATGTGGCATTTTGAGAAGAAATGTATATATAAAGTGTCACCGTTTATAAAATATAATGCAACTAGTTATCTAAACATTCAACATATTACTTTAGCTCATTTCATACCAGTAATTATTATTGTTTTTTCTTCTAAAACATTCCTGGTTACCTAGTTTGATAAGGAGTGAAACAAATCACTAGGACTCCTTCCATCCCTAAAAAACATGAAATGATGGTGGTGTTGGTGGTGGTGATGTTGGTGGGTTGGTGGTGGTAGCGGTGGGTGGTGGTGGTGATGGTGGGTGGTAGTGGGTGGATGCAGTGGTGATGGTGGTGTTGGTGGTGGTGATGGGTGGTGGTGGCGGTGGTGGGTGGTGCGGTGGGTGTTGGTAGGTGGCGGTGGGTGGTGGTGGCGGTAGGTGGTGGGTGTGGGTGGCGAAGGTGGAGGTGGGTGGTGGTGGTGGTGGGTAGTGGTGGTAGTGGTGGGTTGGTGGTGGTAGCGGTGGGTAGTGGTGGTGATGGTGGGTGGATGCGGTGGTGATGGTGGTGTTGGTGGCGGTGATGGGTGGTGGTGGTGGTGGGTGGTGGATGTGGTGGTGATGGGTGGTGGTGGCGGTGGGTGTTGGTAGGTGGCGGTGGGTGGTGGTGGCGGTAGGTGGCGGTGGGTGGTGGTGGCGGTAGGTGGTGGGTGTGGGTGGTGGGTGGCGGAGGTGGAGGTGGGTGGTGGTGGTGGTGGTGGGTAGTAGTGGCGGTGGTAGGTGGGGGTGGTGGTGGTGGCGGTGGGTGTTGGTGGGTGGCGGTGGTGGGGGGCGGTGATGGTGGGGGGCGGTGGTGGTGGCGGTGGGTGGCACTGAGGACTAACGATGCAAATATTTTAACCCAATGAGGACTAACGATGCAAATATTTTAACTCTTGAGCTACAGGGACCTTTTATGTAATTGTTTCAAGGATGAATGGTGTAATTGTTTTGAGCCACATGGACGATTCATGTAAATTTATGTAATTAACTACATGCCACGTCAGATTCATGTATACAATATGAAGATTAAGAAAGTTCGTGTATACAATAGGAAAAAAAAAAGTTCATGGTATACAAAAGCAAAATGTGGCAAGTTAGATGCATTTCTGGACAATTTTTCCAATAAAAAAAGAAGTACTAGCATAAAAGTGTAGGAGTATGGCGTGTGTTCTTGTAATTGCAAATTTAATAGCAGGTGTGGCCAAAATATTAAAATTCACGTACAACAACTAAATAAAACTATTAGTTTTGAACTTTGAGTTTAAATTAAGGGGCGTTTGGTATGTATATTAGAATGACTATGGAATGGATTTGTAAACCCACCATCATAGATGGGTATGGGAAATGCCCATTTTTGTGGGTTTCATACCCATTTTCAAAAACCAAACGCATAAACCTAACAATTCTGTTGGGAATGAAAGTATTCCTTCATACCTTCAAACCAAAAGGCGCCTTACTTTACTTTCTAAATCATCACTGATGGAAGATACGGGGCTACAAGAGTTGGGCCAAACTGCTTGAAGCAATTTGTCATGTCTTTTGATGTTTTTTGGGTTCTTTCAACTCCATTTGATGATTACACAACTTTTCAGTTTCGGACTTTGGGGCATTTTTCACTTAACTACACAAAATCTCTATATCTACAGACTCGGACTCTTTAGTCTTGGTAGAAAGAAAGTGTTGAACAAATAAGTAATGACCAAATGCCCAAGCGAAACTCATCCGCAACGCAACATTTGCTTAAGGAAAACCTCTATATAATAAAGAAGCAATTTAACAACAATCATGTACCAAAATTATTTACATTATATATTGAAGAAAACTTGATAGACCTTTGATGTGAATGATAACTGGAAATTCCTTACAAAGGATTGTAGTTAAGAAATCGAATCATCAAGTAGTGACACTGAGAGAAATAAAACCAACTTAAATAGTAATTTTTAGTGTACTGTTAAGTGTATGAGACAATGAACAATAACAATAAAACAAAATGAGAACTCATCACTTACAATAACATTCAATGCAACAATATTTAGTTCAGTTAGTATCTACTAAATATGCAACTTTGATAGTTACTTCAAACCTAATGTTCTCATATATAACCATAACACTTTGGGCTCTCTTTAATGTTAGTAGTAAAAAAAGTGATGATTCGATCGTACCTCATATACAACGTAAAGTTTGCTTCTTTATCACATGATGAGTGGATATAGTTGGTAAACTTGTTTAATCATTCATCATACTTTTATGTTAGAAATTTTCACTTTTTCTCATATTCGATCTCCATTTACTATCTCATATTTACTTTTTGACCCATTTATTTTCTTTTAAATTTTAATTTTTTTAACTAAAGAAAGCTTAACACCCATACGTTGTTGTTAGAAAAATCCTTACGGAAAAAGTACAAACATTTATAGCGCATAATGTATATGTTGTGTAGGAATCAAATGTAGATGTGTACAACTCAAATAATGGAAGAAAATATTGGTGAAACTTAGTAACTTTTTTCTCCAGGAAATCTAAGTCTCGTCTTTAAAACAATGATTTTTATTTTTATGGAGTTTTTCTATGTACTCGTAGTTCTTAACCTTATTTAAGATAGTGAGCATTTTTAAAAATATTTAACAGAATAATAATATACTCTTGTTTTTTGTTTTACATCACATAAACAAACGTGAGAAACACAACGGAAAAACTGTTGTTTATGTGTCGTATGTGGGGTGATAGTATCCTGATAGCAATTAGAAGTCACGAGTATGAACGCTTTCAGATCGATTAAATTGAAGTGGATACCAATTAACGACCGGATAAAATCTAATTGATTCAAGTTTGTGTATGATGTTTTTGTTCTTCTGTTTCTGTATCTCCAGAAAAAAATGTTTTTTTCTGTATCCTTCCAAAACGTTTTAGGGTTAACTGCCTTTAGGCAGTTTCAAGGTCTCAAACTGTCAAAATTAGTCCCTCAATTTCCGAAAATTTAATTTTCTGAGGAATTTTTGACATAGCAACTTAGTGGAAATAAAAAAATTTCCAGCTGACCTGACCCCAGCCAGGGGCGCTGCCCCTTGGACCCTGCCAGGGGCTGCCGCCCCTTGGACCCTGCTTCTCTCAGGGGCGTTGCCCCCGAACCCCCACCAAGGGGGCTACCGCCCCCTTGGAACCCCCGTTAGTCCAGTTAATATTCATATAAGTGTCGACCCTTATATGCATATTAAACTCAATCTATTTTACACTAAAATACCAACAAACCTCCCCCATTTTAGTGTAATCATAAATTAACTAACTAGTTCACAGCAAACAATCAAACTAATGCATAAATGAAATGTCGAGACGATTGAATTTCATATTAGTATATTACACATTCCAAATATTCGGATATCAAGGTTTCCCGAAAGATTGAACCTTGAAATATCACTATTGAATACATGAAGATAATATACACAATAGTTTTACATACACAATTTCTTACTTGACACATTATTTTACTAGCCTATGTCCCTATCCTTTCTTGAGTACATCGAAGCCAAGTCCCAACTTCTTGAAGCAGCTAAACTTCGTACTCATATAGGTAGTTCTTTTAATCTCGCACCTGCAAATGCAATTTTTCAAAAGAACTATTAAGAAGAACACTTCAACCTTCTTTATCTTGCAGAACCGAACACATACCTTTGGGATAATTTAATGTTGTGTTCCAAACTCTAGATGTTAAGCTTTCCACATTCAAAATTCAGCACCTAACGTCATATTAGGTGGGAATTGGGTATCTTAACATGAGAGCTCTTATATGGACTTTAACCCCAATCCCACAGCTGATCCTTTCACGAGATCTCTACATAACCCTTTGGTTAAATGATCAGCTAAATTCCGATGAGTTGCAATCCACTCAACGGATATGACACCATGCATTATGAGCTCACGAACCATGCTGTGTCTTACACCTAAGTGTCTTGACTTGCCATTATACACTTGACTATAAGCCTTAGCCAAAGTAGCTTGACTATCACACCTGATAGAAATAGAAGAAATCGGCTTTGGCCACAACGGAATTTCATAAATCAAATTCCTTAACCATTCAGCCTCATTACCAGCTGCCGCCAAAGCAACAAACTCGGATTCCATAGTTGAGTTTGTTATGCAAGTCTGTTTCTTTGATGCCCAACTAATGGCACCTCCCCCAAGAAGGAACACCCATCCAGATGTAGAAGAATGATCTTCTTTATTGGATATCCAACTTGCATCGCTAAAACCCTCAATTACTGAAGGAAACCCAATGTAAGTTAACTTATAATCAACTGTTCCTTTCAAGTACTGAAATACTCGATCCAATGCTCGCCAATGAAATGTACTAGGATTGCTAGTAAACCTACTAAGCTTTCCTACTGCATAAGCAATATCCGGCCTAGTACTTATCATAGCATACATTAAGGATCCAATCCTTTTCGAGTATTCAAGTTGAGACACCGCTTTACCTTTATTAGGTAAAAGTTTAAGTTGTGGATCCATGGGAGTACCTATGGGAGAACAATCCTTGAAATTGAACTTATCCAAGATCTTCTCAATATAATGTGATTGAGAGATTGAAATACCTTTGTTCTCACGTATGATTTTGATTCCTAAGATCACCTCCGCCTCCCCCATGTCTTTCATAGCAAATTTAGATGACAAGAATTCCTTTGTCTCATCTACTTGATTTTGGTTTGTACCAAAGATCAACATGTCATCTACATATAAGCATATAATGACTCCATTCTTAGAATCATCAAATTTACTATAAACACATTTGTCAGCTTGATTTAAAACAAAACCACTTGACAACACAATTTCATCAAATTTTTGATGCCATTGTTTAGGTGCTTGTTTTAACCCATAAAGAGATTTAACCAACTTACATACCTTGTGTTCATGTCCAGGCATAACAAACCCTTCGGGTTGTTTCATATAAATCTCTTCATCTAATTCACCATTCAAGAATGCAGTTTTCACATCCATTTGGTGAATTACTAGATTGTGTATAGCAGCTAATGCTAATAACAATCTAATAGTAGATATCCTAGCAACCGGAGCATAAGTATCGAAATAATCAATACCCTCTTTTTGTCTAAAGCCTTGGATTACCAACCTGGCTTTATACTTATCAATAGTACCATCTACTTTCATCTTCCTCTTGAAGATCCATTTACTTCCTAATGGTTTACAACCAGGAGGTAAATCAGTCAATTTCCAAACTTCGTTTTGCAAGATAGAATCCATCTCATCTTGGACTGCTTCTTTCCAAAAAGCAACATCCCTTGAAGCCATTGCTTCACTATATGTCATTGGATCCTTATCAATATTAAAACAATATTGATATTGATAATTAATTTCATTCCTTGATCCTTCAACTAAGTAAAGTTGAAAATCATCACCAAAAGTTTTGGTTTTTCTTACTCGTGTACTCTTTCTTGGTTCAGTGCTAGTCGATGGAACATCCTCGGTATTAACCGGTTCCTTAGAACTATGAATCATGTCCCTTGGCCTAGGTATAGATGTGAATCTTTCTTCATCAAAGATTGCATCTCGTGATTCTATCACAGAATTCACAGAAACATACTCATTAGGTTCTAATACATAAAACCTATATGCATATGAGTTTTCAGCATACCCAATGAATATGCAATCTATACCTCTTTCACCTAAAGTTTTCCTTTTAGGTTCAGTGAGCCTAACAATAGCCCTACATCCCCAAACTTTGAGAAAACTCAAGTTTGGTGCTTTTTTATGCCAAAGTTCATAAGGAGTTTTCTTATTGCTTTTACCGGGGATACGGTTAAGCAAATAACAAGCCGTTAACATGGCTTCTCCCCAAAATCCTTCACTTAACCCCGAATAAGATAACATTGAATTCACCATTTCTTTCAATGTCCTATTCTTTCTTTCAGCTACACCATTTTGTTGTGGTGTGTATGGAGCCGTTGTTTGGTGTATTATTCCGGTAGATTGGAAATATACCAGATCATAATACTCCCCTCCACGATCGGTACGCAAGATTTTTACCAAATCCTTTTGATGAAGCTCTACCTCTTGTTTATAAATACGAAATTTATCAAGAGCTTCATCCTTTGAATGCAATAGATATATATAGCAATAACGTGATGCATCATCAATGAAAGTTATGACATATTTCTTAGTTCCTAGAGATGGTGTAGCATGCAAATCACATAGATCACTATGAATAAGGTCTAACAGTTTGGATTCACGATTTGCATTTTTAAATGGTTTTCTAGTAATCTTAGTTAACATGCAAGTTTTACACTTATTATGGTCCAACTCAATAGATGGAATCATACTCATTTTAGACATCTCTTTCATTCTTTTATAATGAACATGTCCTAGTCTAGCATGCCATAATTCCATGTTACTAAGTTTAACACTAGATATAGAATTAACCATACAAATCGAATTAAAAGTAGAAGGCACATCTAAATTAAGCATAATCATTCCATTACACAAATAACCAAATCCAACAAAAGAACCATGTTTCGACAAGATATACTTATCGGATTCCAAGACCTGTTTGTACCCAAGATTATTTAGAATAACACCGGAAAGTAAGTTTTTCCGTAGACCAGGCACATACAATACATTACATAAAGAAATTGTTTTTCCAGAAGTAAAAGTTAAATCTACTAGTCCAATTCCAAGTATTGGTTCTGTTGCGACATTTCCCATAGTTAAAACACGTCCATCATTAATAGTTGCAAGTTCCTTGAACCATCTTCGGTCCTTGCACACATGACACGTCGCACCAGAATCATACCACCAAGCAATGTCATCATCCTGTACATAGAATGATTCACAAATTAATGATACATAATTCAAATCCGAATTATAATTAATTGTTAATATTGTACCTGCTTGTTTCGGATCTCCTTTGGATCCACCACTAGTACCAGCCTCGTTTTTGCCTTTTCCACTACGGCAATCACGTTTGAAATGTCCAGGTTTCCCACATTTCCAACAGCCCCCATCGTTGGACTGTTTTGCTTTCTTTACACCTCCCTTTTTGTAATCGTTACCTTGAAACTTTCGTTTCTTGTTCTTAGAATTCGAACCTTTTTTGAAATTATCATTAGTTTCTTCAACCATATTGACATTTGAACCACCAATATCCTTGTCTTTTTCATTCACCCATGTTTTCTCCATACGTCTACACCCTTCCTCAATACTAATGGTACTGCCCAACTCAACCAAATTGTATTCTTCCTTCTTATGTTTCAAATTAGTTTTGAAATCCTTCCAAGAAGGCGGAAGTTTGTCAATAATAGATGCCGTCGCAATGGATTCATCCATTTTTAAACCATGTTGGGTAAAGCGACCAAGTATACTAAGACACTCATTGTATTGTTCCATAACGGAACGACCATCTATCATTTTGTAATTCATGAAATCACTAACCAAGAATTTCTTACTGGATGAATCTTCAGCCATGTACTTGGCTTGAAGCGTTTCCCATAACTCTTTTGCAGATTCTACGTTTTGATAAATATCAAAAAGAGTGTCACACATACCGTTTAAAATTGTTCCACGACATATGAAGTTATCATTCCAGAACTTGTTTCGTTTTCTGATTTAATCAATGGTTTCACCCTCCACTTCCTCCGGTGCTGGTGTTGTCAAAACGTACACAACCTTCATGGTGGTTAACAAGAATTGCATCTTCTTCTGCCATCTTCGAAAATCCTGCCCTTCGAATTTGGCTAACTTCACAAACTTAGATGTCATATCTCGTACAGATTCTCCTGCCATCTTGTTAAGAAATTTAATCGATCTTTGTTGTTTATGTGTCGTATGTGGGGTGATAGTATCCTGATAGCAATTAGAAGTCACGAGTATGAACGCTTTCAGATCGATTAAATTGGAGTGGATACCAATTAACGACCGGATAAAATCTAATTGATTCAAGTTTGTGTATGATGTTTTTGTTCTTCTGTTTCTGTATCTCCAGGAAAAAATGTTTTTTCTGTATCCTTCTAAAACGTTTTAGGGTTAACTGCCTTTAGGCAGTTTCAAGGTCTCAAACTGTCAAAATTAGTCCCTCAATTTCCGAAAATTTAAGTTTCAAGGTCCCAGCCAGGGGCGCTGCCCCTTGGACCCTGCTTCTCTCAGGGGCGTTGCCCCCGAACCCCCACCAAGGGGGCTACCGCCCCCTTGGAACCCCCGTTAGTCCAGTTAATATTCATATAAGTGTCGACCCTTATATGCATATTAAACTCAATCTATTTTACACTAAAATACCAACAAAAACCCTACAGGGGTCGTCCTCCACCTGCAGCACCTCTCACAGGTGTCGCATTGTTTATCGGGATTTTGAATTTTCCCGAGCCTGTTTGACCCATCACCCGTGTCTGCCTGTGCCCGCCCATTTTACTAGTTTGCCACCTCTACTAGTCACCATCGTCATTGTCGCTCTGGTTGTGACTCTTATTCCAAACTCTATCTCCAACGTTTTTCGACTTATCCCTTTGTACAAATCAATCGTTCCGATTTTCCACAAAATTGAGCACTTTGATTTAATACTTAGAGCATTGGGTGTATTAACCCAGAGTTATTCAATAACTTGGTCCACATCAGTGCCATCTTGGCATTTAACATTCACCCTTGGCAATAACTTGGGAGGGCGGTGTCTTAACTTAGCAATAACTCAGCAAGGTAAAGGTTAACTTGGCAATAACTTGATATAACTTGGTAGGCGGTGTGTTAACTTGGCAATAACTTGGGTTAAAGTGACTTTTTTAGCCTTTAATGCAACGTTAAAGGGTTAACACGCTGCGTTAACTTGCAATAACTTGGGAGGGTGGTGTCTTAACTTGAAATAACTCGGTCCACGTCAGCCTCCATGTCATCTTAACTTGACAATAACTTGAGTTTATAGTCAAGGTACCTCTTGCTCTTAAGATTTCACCGAAAACAAGAACCAATTAATAGTCAAGGTACCTCTTGCTCTTAAGATTTCACCGAAAACAAGAACCAATTAATACATTTATTGCTAATCTTAGCATTATTATATCAAAGTGTAATTGTCTCTATTAAGACAATCCTTCTCAAGTTTTTTTTTTTTTTTTTTTTTTTTTTTTTTTATAAATTTGGTTTCTGCATACAAATTTCCTGCTGCAACACGTAAAAATACTGTTGCATACTCTTGTGCATACAAAATAAAGAAAAGAAAATTCGAGAATGGTGATGAATTATGGACTGTATTGTGATTTTAGTAACAAGATGTTGTGCATCTTTAAAACTAAAATGGATATAGAAGTGGCTTATCCAAAACTATGGTTTTACGCAAAGAGTGATCAAAATTTACTTTTTACATAAAATAAGTTTGAAAGTACCATTTTTTTTTTTTTTTTTTTTTTTTTTAATTTGAAACTACCATATTCGTCATTTAAAAAAAAACTCTGTTTTTATGTATTCTTTTGTCAACGGGGTAACAAATTTTATAAGTTTGATTGAGATTTCAAAGATATTTAATTGCAATCATATCAAAAGTATCACAACTAAAATAAAGGTATCTATATACATTCCATGTCATGGAGAGAGAGAAAAATCCATGCATCATTAAGAAAAGATTTCAGCTAAATAAACATTCACGTAAACACTCATTGCATCATATCCAAATGTTATTTTAGATACTTTTGCATATGTATATATATTCGAGTCAATAAACTATTTTATTCATATATATTTCAAATCAAATCTTACATATCATTTCCTAATCTCCAACATAACTTTAACTATATATACACGACCCCTATGATCATTCTTAATATCTTCTCACCAAAAACCTTACAAAACCTAAAATCTTTTTTACAGAGCTCTAGCTACAACCACCATGACCACCGCCACCAAAGTCGCCGATTGTGTCATACACAAAGACGGCTTCCTGCGTAAACACTGGAAGAAATTACTCGTAGTAGGGATAGCCGTCTTGTTTACCATAGCCTTAGTACTCCTGATGATATACTTCTTCTACACTCCCGCCACAAAACCCACGTTTACTCTCCAAGATATCACTCTTTTGGCGTTCAACATCTCATCCCTACCTACAACCCACCTCACGTCCAAACTCCAAATCACAATCTCATCTCGAAACCCTAATCAGCGATGTGGAATATACTATGATAAACTTCGCGTTTATGCCACTTACAGAACACAAGAAATCACACTACAAACAATAATCCCACCCTCTTTCCAAGAGCATGAGGACGTGACCACTTGGTCACCTTTCCTTATTGGACCTGACACTCCACTAGCACCGTTCTTAGTTAACCCTCTGGGTGAAGATCAGGCAGCTGGGACGGTGCCGATTAATATTAGAGCGAGCGGAAAAGTTAGATATAAAATTGGAGCGTTGGTTTCTTTTGGGCATCATTTGAATGTGAATTGTCCTGCCTTTATTAAGTTTCAGAACAATGATGGTGGTTATTCTGTTACTCCTGCGGTCCTTAAGTATCAGTTAGATGGGGAGTGTATTGTGCATTAAGTTAAAAAATTCCATGCAAATTTTTAGAGTTTTGTTAGTATTATGGGAAAAGAATTGTAAGGGAATCAAGAGGAAGGATATGTTGGCGGAGTTTCTATATTTAGGTTTATATTCTAGTAATTTTTTTTGTGTACGTACTCTTTTCGCAAAAAGATATTTTGGTATTTTGTGATGAAATTATAATAGTAGTTCTATGTTTTGTTTCTTCTAGTGTTTATTATGTTAAATGGTAATGACATGTCGAAAGAAAGCGTCGTGAAACGGTTAAAATGAATAAGGAACATGTCACATTTAAATAACTCTGTTTTAGCTTTTGTTTAAGAACACTATTCGTGTAATTTTCTTATACGAATGTCTTAATGAATTTTGAGCAATCGTTTGTGTCTGTTTTTATGTTTGGCATTCTACACATGTTGTTTCTCAAACTTCATTCACTATATGATTGGCACTGTACACATCGTTGTTTCTTAAACTTCTTTCAGTATATGTATCATGTTATTGTTTACGACAAAAAATCAGCACACTGACATCAAGAGCACCATGATTATAGGTATTTATTTTAATAATTAAGGCCAATGTAAAAATGATTAGTTAAGAAGCTTACGGGTTCAATAGATCTTATCTCACAGAAGCATGTTCGGGTGTCTTTAAAAAAAGAGTTTGGGTGTAATCTTGACCTTTTTGGGTAAGAATAGCTCTATATTGTATTTACTCTCATCGGAAGTGTCTTATTGTTTACCTCATTATTGCACCAGTTTGCTCAGTTTTTGCTTGATTTTGAAACAACATTGAGTTAAAGATTGGAAATTTAGCACAAAAGTGAGTAGTATTTATTTGAAAGTGACATTAGCTGATAAGCTTGATGAATCTCTTATTTAGACTAAAAGTGAGAAGCAGTATTTGTATGAAAAGTGACATTAGCTGTTTAGAAATGGATTTAATGTATATAAGGATATTATGTATTGGATTTACTTGTAATCGAAGTCATCTTTTCGCAAAGTGCCTACATGTTGTTTGTTCATGGGTGTGACCTCAATGTTTACGAAAGGGTGAGAATCTATTGAAGGCTGCAGTCAAGTTTTTTCTGTAACCATATTTGTTCGGTCTGGAACACTGGTCTGCAGGTTTAAGGGTGTTTGGGACAGTCGGTCATCATTATGTATTTAAATGGGTGTTTGGCTTTTATTTATTTATTTTTTTTTTTCATTTTTCATTTTTCATTTTTCATGCAGACTTAGTGCAATTGGGTTGTTTTGGTATATATTGCTTCAAAATATTGTTAAAGATATAAAATTATTAGTTTGACTTGTGTGGTCAAACCCATTAGCTTATGAAATTCAAGTTTGACTTTTGAGGTCAAACCCATTCACTTATAAGCAAATCTTTCTTCAAAATTTAGCAGCAAAGATAAAATTATTAATTTATACAAATATTAGTTTATACACTTCTGCAAGATTGTAACTTTTAAGTATGCATGGTTTAAATGTGAAATTTAAGGGTGTTTGGCATAACAATAACCAAGTAGGCTAAATCATAATCTTTTTGAACTATTATCGCAAAATATAACCAAGTAGGCTTGTCCAGTTATACCCATTTAAATACATCTGTACTTGATAAACCACCGTGAGTTTCAAACTGATATAACTTAACAAAAAGAGACAAAAAAATTAAAAAACAAAATTGCGCATATGCAGATGAATAAAGGGAATACTAATTTCATTAATAAAACCAAGGTGGTTGGATTACACCAATCACAAACTGGAAAAAAATTGTTCATCACATCTCCATGTGAGAAAGAAATTATAAATCATGGCTTGCAAATATTGCATAAGCCAACTTATCAAAACCAAAACATAGCACTTTTTGCACTCTTGTTGCACTTTTTGCATGCATCATAGCACCATCCATGCTCTTTGTGTATACGAAGTTTATGCGAAAAAGGATTTTATCTTAATTTTGCTGTAAATACAAACTTTATTCGGAGATGAGCAACATGAGTGGCAGTCATTATAAGACTCCTGCCACTCTTAAACTCAGCAAAGACCCAATCCCTTTCATCTTGGCTTTTATCACCATGGATGGATAATAAACGCAATCCATCCATTCTAAGTTGCAGTGTCACTTGATCACATCCTTTCTTTGTTTCCACAAACATAAGAATTCCGCTTCCATCCATCATCTCCTTGAGTAGTCTGATCAGCCTACAAAGAATAACAAAAATTCAATATTTAAAGACCAATTTTTCTTAGTATCCGCTTGATTTTTAGAAAGTACCACATTATACCTGGTGTACTTTTTCGCATCTATTACAACTTCTATAACCTGGTTTATTGACGTTTTTATGCCACATAAAATAAGAACAAATAGTTTAATCTACAGATTAACACGAGGATGATGATCTGTGATTGGTTCTTTGTGATTGCTGTAACATTAGGCGACAATTATTAAAATACACTTAAATTTAAAATTTCAAAAGTTTATATCTACTATTTTTTATGGATATGGAGGTATGAGTTCACTGTTTACAAAAGAGTTGTGAGAATCTATTGAGGTTTAAGGGTGTTACCATATCTTTTTGGTCTGGCATACTGGTCTGCAGGTCTAAGGGTGTTTGGGACAGTGGGTCAACATTATGTAGTTGAATGGGTATTTGGCACAATATTTTTTGGTCTGTATTTCCATGCAGACTTAGTGCAATTGAGTTGTTATGGTCTATATTGCTTCATAATATTGTTAAAGATATAAAATAATTAGTTTGACTTATGTGGTCAAACCCAGTAAATTATGAAATTCAAGTTTGACTTTTGTTATCAAACCCATTAACTTAAAAGCAAATCTTTCTTCAACATATACTAACAGAAATAAGTTTATTACTTTATACACATATGAGATTGTAACTTTTAAGTATGCAAAGTTTAAATGTGAACTATTTAAACTTAACCAAAGTTCAAAATTATAAGCATTTTCAAAATTACAAGCATTTCCAAACCCCCCTTCTTTATGTGGTGGCATGACATATCTGTTTTTCCTCTCTTTCAAACATCCTTTATTCTTGCAGTAACCTAACTATTATTTTATTATGTAAAAAAAAAGTTTCTATCTCATACTTGTGAAACGCATTTGCAGTCCGCTCCAAACACAATCTGTTCTTGTCCAGCAAACACTCCTCATACCTATTATAACCTCATCCAAACTCATGCTATTTTTGGAGCAGCCTAAACAAAACACACCTTTTGCTTCAGTAGCCTAATTCGAATACAATTTATTTCTGCACTTACATGATCCAAAAAACATCCTGTTACTTCAGTATTGGTCTGGTCAAAACACACTTCTGTAATAGTCTAATCCAAACTGTAGGATCGAAACTAGTGTTGATTCTTGTGGAGATTCGGGTGGTCTTGGGTTATGGAAGTTGATGGTAGACATTGTAAGAGTTAGAGAGAGAGAGAGAGAGAGAGAGAGAGAGAGAGAGAGAGAGAGAGAGAGAGGTGGGAAGCTTTCTTGAGAGAGAAACACCTTTGAGGTGTGTGTATTATGAGAAAACAACCAACCCTCTCCCTTGGAGGGAAGAGGGTATATATACACATATATAATGATGCCCCATGAAACGGGCTGTGGAGTGAGCTGACAGTGGGTAAAGACCCGACCCACTCCACGAATACTATTTACAATTAATAACTAACTAACTAAATATTAAACTAACTACGAGCTAACTTAATGCTATTACAATATTTAGGTGACCGAGTCTTTTATAGGAATATTTGTATTCCTAACAATCTCCCGCTAAGCGAGATCACCTTGGAAATTAAGCTCTTTGATCTTCAAGCATTCCTTAGTCATTGTAGCTCGTAGGTTCTGATTCTTCACTTTTCTGCACACTTTGTACTTCAAGCAATGAACTTGTGATTTGGATTCCTTAGTGATGTGTGATCTTTGAGCTTCTTTGAGATCATCCGCCACAGTAAATCTCCAAGCTCATCCGCAGTAGTATCGCCTTCATGTGATGTAGTGACTTTAGGACCGTCATGCTCACACCCTGCTGGATCAGGAGACTTTTCATCAGAGTTGCGGAAACGTTGTAGGTAGTCTCTCAACATTCGTTGTAGTAAGTCTCTCTTCATCATTGATAGTGAGGATGATGTGTGAGCATAAGGTATGGATTGACCCTATTCAGCAGGAAATATGAGCCATCAACGCCATCTTTATATGTGTCCCAGAAATAAAACAGTTAGCAATAAAGATAAAGAACGAATATGGCTTTGTCATTCGTTCTGCGAGGACAGACTACCGTCCGGTTTTGTGAAAACCGACCTGTGATCAGGTAGAGTCTTTTTTAAAGAAGACTCTCCTTGACAGGAATTTAGAGCTTTTAGTAATGAATTTTCCAAAGAATCCACTTTGGAATCTTCATACTAAGCATGTTCTCATACTGGAACGTCTCAAAGCAGACAGCACGATAGAGTGAATCGGTGAATTGATATTCATGGATTGATGAGAAATAGATTTATAGAAATCACTCGTGTGTCAAATAAAACATTTTTTTGAGACACGACAAGAGTTTAGAGCCTTGAATCACATTTCCATCAAAAATACTTTTGTTTGAAAGATTATACACAATCAACGTGCTCGAAAGTAAGTTTGTGAGCACATTGAAAGGTTTTTGCAAAAGTATCCGTCAATCCATATCCTGGAACAAGTTTGATTCAATGTTGAATTGCACCATTGTTGCTTTCCAGTTGTCACTTGATCATTGATCCAAGATGGATCTCACATGTCACCTACCAAGAGCTTGAAAGATGTTTGCTCTAGAAGGATTTCCATCTTCATTGTGAATATTTTCATATCACTCAGATGTTCTGGCAATACCACAAGGATAATGCGTAGGACTCTAAATATTTTATGTTACTTTCCAAATTGTGTGTAACAGTAAGCATATTGGAGTTGTGTCCTAACGAGATTTATGGATGATCTCATGGCTCTAGACTCAATAGTGCGTTTTGATCCGCTCTTGGAGACTGGGGAGGCGTCTCTTGTTTTAGGTATCAACATAGCTCGCAATGAGCGGTCGATACATTGCACAGGGTTCCCCGTGAGAATGAAACAAGCTCTTTTAAGAGAACTTGAGTGGTTGGGAAGTTTAGTGCAGTGCGTCAATGGGTCCATGACGTCTTCTCTTCAATACCGGTGTTACCTTAGTAACCGCCAGTAGATTATGAATTGAACCCGGTTTCTTCCCTAAGGTTGAATATATGGAGGGCTATTTCTTTTCACCCTTTCTCATTTCATTTATTTTTCATTCTTCAACTCCTTCAGTGCTTACCGAGACTTCACCACTAGAACCTTGTTGGGTTTGTTCCACTCCTAGCTCTATCTCAGTCCGCACTCTTCCCTTTCTCACTTTACTCCTTGTTTTTCCAATCATTCCTAAGGACTTCTAATCTATCAATGGATTGTCCCTGGGAAGATCCTTCTGGTTCTGGTGGATCATTGGAACTCATACCTAACCTTAACCATCCTTATAACTCCATGCATAAAGATAAATGGTCGGTCTTTGGTATTACTTCCACAAACGCCTTTTGCTCCCCCTCAATCTGTGCATCGGTATTCGAAAGAGTTTGGCACATATTTAGGAGCCTATTATTGAGTCCAAAAGATCACATTTGATTATCAGATTTCATATTTAAATCACATTCTCTCCCCATATCAAAAATTTCAAAACTTTCGAGATTTTTTATCTCAATTGATTTAAATAAGTTAGAAAACGTTTGAGAGAGAAATGCGGTATGTTTTAATATTTTCTGATAAAAAGGAACCTTTTTCTTGCTCCCCCTCAATCTGTGAGGGAGGTTGTTATGTGTCAGATTTGATGAGTTTACAAAAGATTTGAAGTTTTAACGAAAAATCTTTGAAAATTTCTCAATCTGACACATAACCATCACAAAGTGTATTGTTGCAAGGTTTTTGTACAAAGTGTGGAGAGTTTTGATGATACATAAAATTTTGAGAAATCACTCTCCCCCTCAATCAATGACGGATGTAAAAACAGAAATAATTGATGTCACTGATTGAGTGACAAAATTTATCAAAATTTGAGTTCAAATAGATTTTCAAACAAAATCTTATGGTACCACCAAGTTTTGCACAAATACTTTCCGGAAAAATCATAGAAGGGAAAGTATTGGCGAAAAAAAAGATTTCCCTTCTTTATCAAGAAATAATTCACTGAAGCGTACATTAGATCGAGGAAACATGGATATAAAGTAATCCATGCCCAGGTGAACTTCACCCGGTAAAAGGAACAACCGTCTTTTTGGCGACGTGTTTTCCCCATTTTGAAAAACGGGTTGCTATCTGAAGTAATAGCAAGCTATAATTTTGAAGTCCGGGTTACAGCCTGAAATGACTGCAAGCCATATTTAAAGAAGATTTTGAGAAGCGACATGTTTTAGAAAAACATTATTTGGAAAAAAAATATAAAAACTCTCGCTCAAGCATACGTATGTTTCCGTGTCATTATTGAATGACATTTCTAGAGACGTACATAATATTTATTACACGAGAGACATGTCGCGAGAAGAATATTTTTGAAATTTTTATGTTTTTCCGATTTTTATGGATTTTGTTGGTTTTATAATTTTCTATTTTCTTTTTTGTTTTAAAATATGTACAAAGGATATTATGCAGTTTAAGAGGATGTTGACATGAATACCGAAAAGAGGATATCGGTCTGCACGTAGTAGAAGTCAGTAGTCAATATCTCTTAAACTTTCACCACCAAAGCGTTCGAGGCTCCTGAATTTTCGTCTGAACTTGAGCCTTCTCAATGTGAAGCTTTGATAGCTCAGCAACGTATCATCTCATGCTTGACTAGTTCTTCTCATCTTTCTTCCCTGCTGAAGGCTGAAGTAATGCGTATCAAAATTATCCAGAAACCACTTCCCCCCAAGTAGTAGAAATGATTCAATCAGTCTCATTATATGAAGCTCAGAAACCCGAAGTACACACACAATCCATTGTGTACGTCTTTTGTCATTAGAAACTGTTTCTTGCATCTCTTCCCCCACGTAGTTGGAATAATACACCAAAAGAACGAGTTAAAACACTGATCTTCTCTGCGGTTATGACATTTGTCTTATCGGAATAACTTCGATTAAGTAGAAGTATAATGCTCATCACGTGTACTCATTGTACGTTCCGATGTATGTCTCCTTCCCGCTTGCTGGTTTTGATACCTCAGAATCAGCAACACATTTTACGCCCATAGACTTGAAATCTTGTGAGAGGAACAAAATAAGCTCCAATGTATCCTATGAGACTCAACTTGCTGAAGAGCAATGTGAGCACTTCTGATTAGGGATTTTAACACATACTTTTCACTCTCCCCTAATTAGTGCTCTCCCCTAAACTGACAACCTTTCTTGATGAATGCCTTGAATATGAAGAAGTCTTTCAATAATTAGTTGCATATCGTCTTTAGTCTTCTAACACGTAGCAGAGAATGTAGAACAGACTTTAGACTCGACCTTCTTCAATGTTGTCCATTTAGGGAATAGGATATCAACATCTCTATCTCACTAAATGCATTCCAGTTATATTACATATACCAAATCAGCCCACATGTACCAAATACAAGAAGAAACGATAACGCCAAAGTAACAGGTTGAGGCACTGATCATCTCTGCGGATATCAACTCCGAAATAACTGATTAAGCTCGATCATGTGAACCTGTTGTGCGTCCCTGATGTACACATTTCTCTCTCCCCTGATGGTTGTGATTAATCAGCCCGTGATGTACACATGAAGTGATACTACCAAAGTAACAAGTTGAACCACTTATCATCTCTGCGGTTATCAATCCCGGAATAAGTAGTTAAGCCCGATCACGTGAACTTGTTGTGCATCCTTGGTGTACACATTCCTCTCCCCTGATGGTTGCGATTAATCGGAATCATCATAATGATGTGTACATGAAGCATTAACTGGAAGCCCTTTATCTATAACTGGAAGCCCTTTATCAATAATAATATTAGCTCGTGAGAAAATGTCGATAACCTCACGACTCCTGAGCTGACGTATTCAGGAGTCATGAGATGATGACTAATTGAGTTTGCTCCCCCTCAATTAAATCATCATATGTAACGAGCCTTTTCAAGAACTTGTGAAGTTTCTGAATCGGTGATGAGGCAAAAAATGAACCACTTTTAAGAGGTCATTTAAGCCCGGAATTGAATTTATTTGATCAAATATTACCCTAAATAGTTCCTTTTGTGATTTTAGGTACTTTGGGAGTGAAATCTGGAAAAGGAAGCAATTCGGACGTTTTTGGAGCATAAAAGTGAAGAAAACGCCAAATACTTAATTTTCCATGCTGAGAACAGTGTATGACGGCGTCAAGAGGAAACATTTGACGGCGTCAAGAGTAAAGTCCATGACGACCCAGAAGAAACCAGAAGGCGTCACAAGTAGAGCGTCAAGAGTTAAAATCATGACGGCCTGCATAAGGTGTACACATGACGGCGTCAGATCCAGATCTAGGCAGTCCGAGGAACTATTTGGCGGCGAGATGACGGCGTCAGCCCTTTGTTCTTGACGCCGTCACCTTCCAAAATCTATATATAGTTTTCTATTTTTCATTCATTGAGAGGAACTTGTGTGGAGAAACCCTAGGGCCGAACTTTGTACGTATTTTACAGTATATTCAAGGGTTTTCAGCCCTTGAATCCTTACATGTGCTATTGAGATAAGTCTTCTCTTAATTCAATCAATATGTCTATGTGTTGGTTGTCTATATCTTGTGCTTGTCTTGATTTCAACATGCTAGGCTAGATCTATCTTGTGTTTGCTTAGATCTAATGAAACCTAGATGTTAATTATGTGTTAATTACTTGTTTATGGTTGTATTGGATGAATGATTTCAATGTCAAGCTTAAGAAAAATGGCAGATCTCCATTGTGTAACATGCTTGAACGTCTTAGGAAACATGAACCGATGTGTACTAGGTTTTATTGGTTGTATTTAATGCATGAGTAAATTATAATGATCCCATGTTAGGAGCTTCTTAGTCGGCTCGATATAGGAGTGAAGTAGGCACTCATAGGATTGGGGAAGTAAGTACGCCACCCCATGAATGGTATTAAGGAATACAATCCGTCATCCACGCAACTATAACAAGTAATTAATGTGTAAAAGATATCTAGGGAGTAATGAAATCTAAGTAAACACATTTCTCCCACATATTGCTCACAACCTTAGTTTAATATAGTTTTATTTTCATTTTTAGTATTTTATTTTGATTGCATCTTTAGTATTGGGTTAGTTGACTAGCAACTAATTCCGCCCCTCCTTCCAATACTCGAGATTTTTACTTGCTTTTCATAAAATATAAAAACATAAAAAGAATCATCCCTCATCTCTAGACCTAGTCTTTAGGTTTTCTAATCCTAGCGACACTATTCCTAGCTGAACGATCAATCCCCCGGTACTTGTCATTATACTATACTATATCGATCAGGTACACTGCCTGGTGGGGGTTGTAAGCTTCTCAAGATCCCTTGAGAGGTAAAGCCTGGTGCAATCCCTACGCATCAAGTTTTTGACGCCGCAGCCCGGGGAATAGTTATTGTCTAGGTTAGAATCTCTTTTTATTAGGTCTACTTACTAGATTCCTTTCTAGTAAGATTTTATTTTTATTTTTTTTAGGTTCTCTTTAGTCTATCTTATTTCTTCGTGTTTTTGTTCGTAACTCTTCACCACCCGACATCATGGACGATGGGAACATCTTTGAACCCATCATCCCACCACAACAAAACCCACCACTAGAACCTCTTAGGCCCCGAACCTTAGGAGAGTATTCCCGACCTAGCCACCAAGGCTATCGAAACACCATTGAGCTCACCGGAGCCAATGTGACCCCCTTGCGATCCGACACCATCCAGTTGGTGCAAAGCGGATGTGCATTGCATGGACTTCATTCCGAAGATCCAAATCAACATCTCAAGGACTTCCTTAAAATCGTAGATTCCATAGACCTAGATGTTGCAACTAGAGAGACAACCCGATTACGCTTATTTCAATTCTCTCTACGTGATCAAGCTAGCCAATGGCTTGAACGTTTACCCGCGGGATCCATCACCACATGGGATGATCTAACCACTCGTTTCCTTGCTCAATTTTTCCCACTGGGGAGAACTACCAAGCTTAGAAATGACATCTTGATGTTCCAACAATGTCAAAATGAAACTCTTTATGAAGCATGGACTCGATTCAAGGACTTACTCCAAAAAGTCCCTCATCGTGGCATAGATCTGTGGCTCCAAGTCCAAATCTTCTATGACCATATCGATCTCTCCACAAGGCGAGCCATTGACCAATCGGCCGGTGGTAAGCTACGTGATCTAAGTGCGGAACAATCATGGGAACTCATAGAAGATCTTGCTCTCTATGACAACGAAAGTTGGAATTATCCCCGTGATTTGAACAAAACGGTCAAGGCAATATCTTTGCCTTCGAACAACTCTAGCACTCCTGACCGTTGGATCATGGAACTTGAAGGTCAAGTCAAGTCTCTCATGAAATCTTACGAAGCTCAAAAGCCTTCAAGCCAAGTGAGCAGGATCGTTTTTGCATGTAAATTGTGTAATGGCCCTCACGAAACTCATAACTGCATGGAGCTCCCAAAACGCGCTTATAACGAATTCACATCGTCACAAGTTGGTCAAGGCCCTCGAAACTCTGACGAGGCCTATGAGGCATGAAAGGATAAACCTAATTTCAGAGGGTACCAAACGCGGAGCGTATCCTTCAATGACTCCCCCCACTCAAATGGTTCGAGCATTTTCCATCACAAAGCACCCCTAGGCAAAGCTGTGAAGATGCCTTGCGAAAATTCATTCTATCTCAAGAATTGCAGTTCTCTACGTTCGAGGCTAAACTTAGAAAATAACAAGCCGATATGAATAACAAGATTTGTAATCTGTTAACTGCTATCAAAGAGCACGCTGTTAATAAACCGATTCAAGCTGAAGAGGTCAAATCTGTTACCATCATGAATCAACCAACCTCTCATGTGAAAATAAAAAGTCCTAGTAAGTTATTTAAACATCTGTCACCAAAGGTAAAAGACCCTGTCAACCCCCTAGGACCGATCCATTTCATAAATACCATCACCACGATACCTGCTTCTACACCTAACCTGAACCAACAACAAATTGGAAATATAGGTCATACAACTAAAGATGAAACCTCAAGGTTGGCCCACAAATCGGCCAAAAACCCTACCAGCTCATTCGAGCAGTCCGCCACACATGAGTCTAGCAAATCGGATGAGGGGAAAGAGAGATCGGAAGTGCATACGAGAAATCCAGCCATTTTGGGTAAATCCATTATGGAGGAACCCGAGAGAAAAATGGAGGATGTTACTAGTGGGAGTAGTGATAGGACTGAGAAGAGCAACTCTAAAGTTTACAAGATTTCCTGCACTATTAAGAAAAAGCTCTTAACCGATAGTCATATAGATCCTAGCCTCCCCATCAACATAATTCCCCTTTTCCTATACCACAAAGCCTTCCCTAAACGCATGGCGTATGAGAAAGTCAATAACGCAAGGGTAATAAAAGATTTATCAATCATGATTGGAGGACTCGTCTACAACATTGACCTCACTGTGGTCGATGACATAGACCCTGTCACTAATCTAACATTAACCAACCTTGTTCTAGGGAAACCATTTATCAATGAATCGGGAGTAATCCTTGATGAGAAGGATGGTAGTGCATTGTTTACCAATGGTGTCAAGAAGGTAATTTTTCAGTGGGGTAATGAGGAGGTGTACGAGTACCGTCCTTCCCTTGAAGGGAACCTATATGGATCAAGGGATGGAGGATCGGGGAGAATAAGGCGACGTGATCCGAACAATCTCAAAATTCCCTGCATGATCGGTCATAAGTACTTCGATAATGTCTACATTAACGTATTCCTGCCTAAGAATTTTATGTCCCTATTCCATTATAACAATATCTGCAAATGGGGAATGATTTACAAGGGAGAAAATGTGGTTGGTAGATATCATGAAATCCAGGTATTCGTGGGAAATATGGCATTCGCTATGGAATTTACAATCGTGGACAACATCGAAGACTATGTCGACCCAAGGTTGTCACAAGTTGTTTTCAGAGCACCCTTTTGTGAAATCACTAATTTGATAGTTGATGACCGGAACGGAATCATGACCTTCGCTGATGAAATTAGGAGGATTTCATACCAAACGCCGTACAAGAGAAAAGACCTCAAGGAAATCGATTGTGACGGGCTTGATAGGCTAAGTTCCCAACTTATTTTGTGTGATGAAGATGTTCGGAGAGGATGTGAGAACACTTCTGATTTATCATGTGGGTTCTTTAAAAATGTTAGTGAACTTGGGACTAAATATAGAAAAGATGTCCTTGAGTTCGAAGACCCGAAATACCTGCACTATGAGAGAAATATTGGTATAGGAGACGACCTAGAGAGTGAAACCAACGATGAGGTCACGTAGTAACCCATGACCTTGAGTCTAGCTACAAGACTCGTAAATAAAGAAAAGCACTTCTTGGGAGGCAACCCATGATTTTGTGTGATTTTTATTTTGTTTGTTTGTTATTTGCTTCCGTATGCATGCTTTATTTTTATTGTTGGTAGATCATGTTTCTAAACTAAAAAGTGGAAATACTTTATTTTGTTGTTTTGGCCTAGTCTTAACTTCACCCAAAGGTATTTTTGCAAAAGATAAGTGTAAGGGGAAACCCCAAATATGTTTTTTAGAAACAAACCGATCATGATTCTCCACAATATTAAGTGAACATTTATATTCGTACTTGTTAGAGTCAAATGCTTGTATCGAGTCATAATGAAGTTTTGCAGGATTTTCCAGGAAGTAGAACCAAGTTTTTCCAGAAATTTTCCGGAAACTTAACATAAGAATTTCTGCAGGTCACTTCTGACGGCATCATGAGTTTACTCTTGACGGCGTCACGTGTAAAAATCTGGAAATTTTACCGGTTTTGTTTTTCTAACGGAGTCTTAAAGTTTTTGTTGAATTTTTAGTTTTATAATCTCCAGGAAATCTGCAAACTTCATTCCAAAAGCATTATATCTTATTTTGTTTTCTAGGATTTAGTAACATATGTAGATTGCCGCCGATTTTATGTGAGGTTGCCTTGTCTGTTTTCTCAGGTTTTACAGGTTATGTATGACAAGAAGATGATTATTATTCTGGAAGGGAAGCTTTGATTGTTCATTTTCTTGGAGAAAGATTTAACCTGGCCACCTTATTATCCATACCGAGCAAATCAGGGGAGTATTTGATTTCATTTGTTTTACTTATTCACTTTTACATTATTTACTTGAACATTGGGGACAATATTCATCCTAAGTGTAAGGGGAGGGTAAAATGATGATACCTTACAGATACACTTTCGCTTGAGTTTGTTTGTTTAAGAGTATATGTGTAATAAAACTATGAGAAATACTTGTTAGTGCAATTTTAGCGCCAAATTTAAATTTTTTTTATAACATTTAGGAGTGAAACTTTAGCCATAGCAAGCGTCTCATGGATAGGAGATTGTATGACTAGCACAAAACCGTACTATTTAGAAAAATTTTCCACCCAAATATGTGAGGTTCGCCTTTAGATTTGATAGGAAAAGCATTTACTATTAGTGCTTATGAGTGTACCGGTAGCATTTAGATTCTAGAACTTGTGTTAGTGATGCATCCCGAGACCGCTAGTGAGACTACATTCGTGTAGTAGGATTTACTACATGATAAGAGGCATTAGGATCACCCTTGTGTTAAACCCGTATCATAATTACTTGACCATTTAAGTCATATTGCTTGGCTAGTTAAGTCAACTAATTTTTCCCACACCTTAGCGTTGTACTCATTTTTAGTACACGATACCCTTAGTACACCCCTCCGAGCCTATCTTTTCGTTTCTAACTTTAAGCATTTTACTTAAAGGAAGAATTTGTTACACCCCACTTGAATGTACACCCAAATCGCCTTAGCCTTCCGTGTATGCACTCATCTTTAGTGCATTATTGTTATTTGTTAAACCCTAAGTTAATTATCTAATTGATTACATGGTTGCTAAGTCAAGTCATATCCTTGTACATATTGTTTTGGGACTCATGGGACTCATGGGTAAAGTACTTATTTTATGGAGTAATGGGGAAGAACATCATATATTACCCCCGTATGTACGTTAATCTTAAAAGTACTCCAAGTGTTTTGATTTTCTTAATTCGAGTCATTAGATAGTTTATTTGTAAAGTATGTAAAAATTCAAGTGTAAGGGAAATTTTCATTCCCTATGATGTATTATTTTGGATGGTAGGGTAAGAGTGTATGCAAAAAAAAAAAAAAAAAAAAAAAAAAAAAAAAAAAAAAAAAAAAGAAAAAAATATACGGACTACCATCCCTTTTCATTCTATGTTCATTTTATGTTTTTGTTATTTTTCATTTATTAGCTTAAGTCGAGTCTAGTCTTGGCTTAGCAACGCCATATTGTACATGTAATTAACTAAGATTGTTAACTCGCCACCAGTAAAGATTGCCTATATCTAACAAAACCGTGTATTTCATATCCCTACACCTAACGTTACAACCCTTTAAAAGACCTCTTTGACAGTTTATCCTAGGTGCTTACTCCATGTGGTGGAGGTTTGATCCTTTCTCAAGCCTATGGTAATCTATTTTGCTATGACAGGTAGTGAGAGATATCTTCTGTTTCCATATTGTAATTTATACTTTATTACACCCGAGAGACGTGAGTATCTAAACACTATTTGTGAGGTGCTAGTGTATGACCTCCGTGCTTGTCTATTGGTCTTTAGTGGAACGATTATTTTTTGTAATTACTTTTATATTAGTGTTAAATGACCCCTAACTTGTATTTTGATTAGAATAAAAGCGCATTTGCTTGAGGACAAGCAAATCTCAAGTGTAAGGGTATATGATGAGGCGAAAAATGAACCACTTTTAGGGGGTCATTTAAGCCCGGAATTGAATTTATTTGATCAAATATTACCCTAAATCGTTCCTTTTGTGATTTTAGGTACTTTGGGAGTGAAATCTGGAAAAGGAAGCAATTCGGACGTTTTTGGAGCATAAAAGTGAAGAAAACGCCAAAGACTTAATTTTTCATGCTGAGAACAGTGTATGACGGCGTCAAGAGGAAACATTTGATGGCGTCAAGAGTAAAGTCCATGACGACCCAGAAGAAACTTGAAGGCGTCACAAGTAGAGCGTCAAGAGTTAAAATCACGACGGCCTGCATAAGGTGTACACATGACGGCGTCAGATCCAGATCTAGGCAGTCCGAGGAACTATTTGGCGGCGAGATGATGGCGTCAGCCCTTTGTTCTTGATGCCGCCACCTTCCAAAATCTATATATAGTTTTCTATTTTTCATTCATTGAGAGGAACTTGTGTGGAGAAACCCTAGGGCTGAACTTTGTACGTATTTTACAGTATATTCAAGGGTTTTCAGCCCTTGAATCCTTACATGTGCTATTGAGATAAGTCTTCTCTTAATTCAATCAATATGTCTATGTGTTGGTTGTCTATATCTTGTGCTTGTCTTGATTTCAACATGCTAGGCTAGATCTATCTTGTGTTTGCTTAGATCTAATGAAACCTAGATGTTAATTATGTGTTGATTACTTGTTTATGGTTGTATTGGATGAATGATTTCAATGTTAGGCTTAAGAAAACTGGCAGATCTCCATTGTGTAACATGCTTGAACGTCTTAGGAAACATGAACCGATGTGTACTAGGTTTTATTGGTTGTATTTAATGCATGAGTAAATTCTAATGATCCCATGTTAGGAGCTTCTTAGCCGGCTCGACATAGGAGTGAAGTAGGCACTCATAGGATTGGGGAAGTAAGTACGCCACCCCATGAATGGTATTAAGGAATACAATCCGTCATCCACGCAACTATAACAAGTAATTAACGTGTAAAAGATATTTAGGGAGTAGTGAAATCTGAGTAAAAACATTTCTCCCACATATTGCTCACAACCTTAGTTTAATATAATTTTATTTTCATTTTTATATTTTATTTTGATTGCATCTTTAGTATTGGGTTAGTTGACTAGCAACTAATTCCGCCCCTCCTTCCAATACCCGAGATTTTTACTTGCTTTTCATAAAATATAAAAACAAAAAAAGAATCATCCCTCATCTCTAGACCTAGTCTTTAGGTTTTCTAATCCTAGCGACACTATTCCTAGCTGAACGATCAATCCCCCGGTACTTGTCATTATACTATACTACATCAATCAGGTACACTGCCTGGTGGGGGTTGTAAGCTTCTCAAGATCCCTTGAGAGGTAAAGCCTGGTGCAATCCCTACGTACCAATCGGATCCCCCTCAAACTGACCATCCCGTTTTATAGATTCAACACTTTAACGTCATGATCACGTTTGAAGGTCTTGATATTAACCATCTTCTTCTTTATCTGAATCAATCAATCAACTGGAGTACTAAATGATAACACCAAGTTCGAATCCCCGCAATGACTATAGAACTCAAATAGAGTAACAAACCACGGAATATATCGGAGAGGTAGACATTAATTTCCCCGACATAAATAATTAAGCTCGATCCATTCATGATTTATAACCCCCAGCATACACATTACTCCTCCCACGAAAGAATAGAAAGAACATACGCCTATTCTCCCCCTCAAAAGTGGCATGCGAATGACATTTTTTCCATAGTCAAAAGGAAAAGGACATACGCTTGTTCTCCCCCTCAAAAATGGCATGCAATGACAGTTTTGCCATAGTTGAGATTCTGTGATGGTTGAAAATTTTTAGATGCAACATAAATATGTGTGTAGCACCAAAAACTACTGCGAAGAAGATGATGATAAAGACACTCTTGAAGCAGCCCCTCTTTTTTTTCCTCATCAATGGTTTAGCAAATGAAGAGTTCCATGAAGCTTTTAATTCTCCTAAACCACTTGTTGAAATGTGTTAAACCTTAGAGGAAGAAAATATCTGCGTACAAGAGCCGAATGACCATTCTATAAACATCATCAACATGTAGTATCTTCATCCTTTCCCTTCTCCCCCTCAAAAATTGCATATGCCTGGTTGCAATTTTTGATTGAATAAGTGAAGCACAAAAATATAATCCAATGTATGTCGATCCACTTGATGATTGTACAAACATGGGAAAAGCATGAAGCTTGTTGATGAGAATGGTCATAAATAAGAAGATTTCTCTTCTTTCTAAGATAAGGAGCACTGAAACGTACACCTTTCTTTTCTTTGAGGAATGGGGCCTGAAGTGTTATCTGCAGACGCCATAGTTGTTGAAGACCGAGGCTTGAACTGTTGTGTTCAAACGTCATTGTCATTGAAGAACGAGGCTTGATCTGATGTGATCAAACGTCATCTCTCTCTTTTCTTCTCTGCTAACTCGTTACCAACCCCATTATCATTCTGTCGGCTATATGTCGTGACTACTAATGGAAAAAAACCCAATATGATGAACTTGAGACTGAAGTAAAATAACCCAAACTTATGACTTAAGCTTGCACTAATGTGTGACAAAGAGCGGTGTAGAGAGTTCGTGCAATATCGAATCCCTAAGTACTCTATACTCTTCAACCAACCAACCATCAAGTATAAGACGTACATCACCTCTTGAATATCCACAACTTCGTGTGACACTGAGCACTACAACGTAACTCCTTAAAGTGATAGTTATTTTGTGGTAAAAGAAGAAGAAACACAAAAATAACTAGATATCCAAGTCTTCATCATTGTAATTGTTGAAAGCTCGAACAAGGATCACGAAGAATCTTCATCCAACCACCCCGATATCTTCAGATACTAAGTACACGCACCCGTGAAATTTCACTTCAACCTCAAATAAATAATAATGAATTAACGCCGTAGTCACATCTTGTGGTTTAAATGCCCAAATCTAGCCCTTTTTGATGTTTTGAATGAACTTTGATAATGGTTCTATCCCGATCTTTGTCAAAAGCGCATATCCCCGTAAAACTTTGTTATAACCAAAATGCCATAAAGTATATCAAAACTCATCCAATACATGAAGTACTTACATTATCCCTTCTTCGAAGATCCGAAAAATGCACTTTTCTTTCTCCAGGATAGTTTCATCAACACGGGATTTTACAAATCTATTGTTTAAATTGAGAAATAGATTCTTTCGCGGATTTTACAAAACCAAGAAGAAACCGTGAGACAATGATAAATTGAATGTGTTATGACAAATCTGGTTTTGGTGAATATCAGTTTGTAGGAACATGCAAGAGATCAACAACAATTCTTCTCACATATGTAGAAAACTTCAGGAACCATACTAAGTCAAGTAGTATAACCTACTTCCCCCTGGAGGTTGACCTTATGACATCAAAGTACACGTTTCTCCCCCATGATGGTTTCGAACTTTCGGAAGCATCATCGACGTGTGCGACCATATACACGAAAAGTTCTTGTCTTAGGTAAACATCTTAAAGAAAATCATGAATAACATTGAAGGATCTAGAAAGATTTTGCTTAGACTATGAAGTATCTTTGACGTGCTGTAGTGCCGAATATCCCATAAGAATTGTTGATCACATCTCAACCTTCAAACCCATTAGCTAACAAACCAACCTTGTATTCTGTGGGCTATTGCTGTGACCACTTGGTGAAGTAAACCCGAAATACCCAACTTGAAAATGAAGTAGAATTCCCCAAATTTGTTACTTGAGCTTGCAATGTTGTTGAAAGAACGGTGTAGAGAATTTGTACACCATGCAAATCTCTAAGTACTCAATACTATCCCGACAAAGTATGAGACTTTCATCACCTCTTGCGATTATCCACATCGTCTTCTGCGTGTGACACTGAGTACAATAACGTAACTCCTTTAAGTGATAGTTAACCAGGTCTTCAACCATCCACCCCGACTTCTGGAAACTAGATAAACCAAATCTTCAACTTAAATCTTAAGCACGAGCAAGTCATCATTGAAAGTCATGCATCCAACCAACCCCGACTTCAATATAAAATAAGTACACGCCTTTGTGAAATTCCACTTCAATCTCAAATTATTAATACCAAGTCAACCCCATAATCACTTTGACATTCATATCCGAATACACAGCCATCTTGACATTTTAACCGAGTCACAAAACACCCTAATTCTTTAGATACCTCCAAACGCTGCAGATTCAACACATCACAAACGTTACTCTCCCATCAACACATCAAGTCTTAGACATCATCTAATCTCATCATCAATTATAATTACACCGAATCCTTTTATCCAACAGCTTCCAATCCGAGCCCCTGTCAATTAAATATACACAGTTTGACTTCGAGGTGACAAGAAGACCACAAGCACAAAGACGAAGGCATCAAGGTCCTCCTTGGGGACTCGGGTAGGTTTGATTCACCATTATGTTTTGTTGTTTAATAACGACTCAAAGAAAATTTTTAACAGAATTGTTATGAGACTCTCTTTATGGTCGGATATCAATGAAGCTTAGCTTCAACAAAGATGATTGATGATAAGTATGTTCTTTTCGTGCTTAGATCTTTATAGATCTATGGAAAACATGTTCCATTTGAGAAGAGTTAACTGAGACCTTGATGTTTATACTTTTGATTTAATTTGTTTCGTTAAGGTCAATGATGGGAAGTTTCTTGTCGTGTTGTTTGGATATCAAACGATCTTTCAATAATCACGAGAAGCGCGTAATAAATTGAGATATTGTTTTATTTTGAGTCTTGGTTTAGAGGTAAGATTAAGAGTTGGAGTTGTTGTAGAGATGTGATGATGGGATTAGGAATTTAGGATATGGATTTGTATTTGGTTGTGACTTATGACGTAAAGAAACTGAAGTCACAAGAGTCTTGGTGTATGGTTTTGTCAAATTTCTGGTCTCTCTTCTGCTTCATCTCCTTCTTTTGATAAATCGCTACTTTAAAAAAAAATGGTAGCATAACCTTTAGATTTGCTTGTTAATTTTTCTTCAAAGAGCAAATCGCTACACTTGAGCAAATAGCTAACTTGAGCAACTCACTATTTTGGACAAATCAACAACTCGCTACCAGGAATACAACAAAAAGTCACTTTCGTCCTTATTTGTCTTTTACTCGATTTGTTAATAATCCAAAGTAACATACCAACTCGCTGCCAAGAAACAATATCTTTTGTCTATGTGCAAAAACATAAAACTGCTAGCAAGAACCAAGAGATACACAAAATTCAACCAAGAAGCTGTTTACTTAGATACTATGAAACATGTATAACAGCTGTTTACCAGAAAAAGTGATAAAAAAAATTACAGATCCTAAAAAAATAAAACTTGGTAGAAACTGCTTAGAAAATTGTACGAATCCACAAATAAATCAACACAAGCAACAACCTTGGCTCTGATACCAATTGTAGGATCGAAACTAGTGTTGATTCTTGTGGAGATTCGGGTGGTCTTGGGTTATGGAAGTTGATGCTAGACATTGTAAGAGAGAGAGAGAGAGAGAGAGAGAGGTGGGAAGCTTTTTTGAGAGAGAAACACCTTTGAGGTATGTGTATTATGAGAAAACAACCAACCCTCTCCCTTGGAGGGAAGAGGGTATATATACACATACATAATGATACCCCATGAAACGGGCTGTGGAGTGAGCTGACAGTGGCTAAAGACCCGACCCACTCCACGAATACTATTTACAATTAATAACTAACTAACTAAATATTAAACTAACTACGAGCTAACTTAATGCTATTACAATATTTAGGTGACCGAGTCTTTTATAGGAATATTTGTATTCCTAACACAAACGTACCTCAATCATAAATCTATAGCAACCTAATCCAGAATTCCAAACATACCCTATTCTTATTTATGAAGTAGCCTGATCCAAACACCCTTTTTATCATCTTAAAACACGACATTATGAAATCAACAAAATCGAAAACAGAAAATGACACACATAAAATCAGTAATGGACAATTATAATTTTACAATTTCACTATTTACGTTTATATGTAAAGTTTTGTGTTACGCGTATTGAGTTTATTTTAGCTAAAGAAATGTTAGGCATCAAAGCATATTTATCACTTCTTGTTCAGAGGCCAAGTTCAAACATTCCCTATTTCCCTTATGGTCCTCAAAGTCAGTAGCTACATGCAAAGTTAAGGTCTCAGCGCCATTACAATGAAGCAAGCTTTCACCAATTAGCATTGGAAATAACGTGAGTACAATGAATAGATTGAGATTAGATATAATGATTAAATGATACCTCAACATCCCTAATGGTAGCAGTGTTTTTTCCATCTACATGAGGCTTTTACCGCTAATTTACCAAATATACATGCCGGTACAATGATATTGCAAAAAAATAATAATAGTAAAATAAAATAAAATAAAAAAATCTAGTAGAGTAACAAAAGGATCCTTGGGTCACAGTTAGTCACAATTCACAACAAATAAAAGGATCTTTAGCTATTATATATTTCATTTATGTGTTATGATAGTCTAATTCAGGAGAATTTGTACTGTATCAGTTGCATGAGAAGTATTATACCTACTTCGACGTGTAAGATGAATGTTTCTTTGGTATCTATACTCACATAAGTTGAAGGACGAATCTCCCAAGCATCATCACTTTGCAAGAATGACCCAAACTACAATGTGGTCCTTAACATTTTAGATCTTTTCCATGTCCAGAATCCTTTGTTTATAAGCTTCGAACATGAGTAGATAGAAATAATGCAAAAATCAACACTGTCAATCAAATAACACGACACCAAATACCAAAATGGAAGAATTATACCTTTATGTTCATTTTGGCTCGAGAGAGAAGTTTGTGTATCATTTGAATGTCTGGAAAACAATATATAACCATTTTAGGACAAGCAAAGCAAATGATACGAAAGAAAGACAAAAAAATACAACTTAGGGTGTGCTTGGTTCAAAATAAGGAATGGGAATGGGAAAGGTAAAGGGAATGCTAAGAAAAGGGAAAGGGTAAGGAAAACATTCCCCCCAATTCATAGTCACATGGAACGCGGTACGATCCGGTACGGGATCGAGAAACGGGAACGCGGTTCGCTAGGTCCTTAAAATTTGGTACGAAGGGGGTAGGCTCATTTTGGTACGCTCCGGTTCGCTTCGGTTCGATGTACTATATAATTTAGTACGATAATCCATATTATAATTATACATATATAGGTTTTAATAAGTATTTATATATTTTATATACATATTTATAAATTTTTATTAATTTTGTTATTATATTTAATATTTTAATTATATATTTTATACAAAAGTTGCAAAATTTATATTATGTATGCATTTAATTATTATTTGAGGAAAGCCCACCATTAATTATCATGAAAACAACATTGTTGGGTCAAATTAAATAATTTTAGTTGGCCCATTTACATAAATTATTAATTGGGCCCAAAGAAAAAGAATAAAAGGTAATAAGCCTTTTAGGTTAATAAACATGTATCTTCTTTTTTTATTAGCCGCTTTTCATTCTTTTATCTTCTTCACCATTTAATCTTCTTCTTCAACATAGTTTCACCGGAAAATTCATCACCACGAAAACAATAACACCCGAAATGCAATCAAGGTACAAAATCATACACAAGAAACAAACGCGGAAACCAGCGATCCAGGTCGCGATTGTACTTCGTTTCGGTACGAACGATCCGGAACGAGGAACGTGGCATAGCCAGTGTTTCTTGTAACTATGCCTCAATTTATTGGGTAATGGGTCATTGCATTATACTCTACCAAGCAACATTTTTCATTAGCTTTCTCATTCCCCACCCCCATAACCCCCTACCAAGCATGCCTACTCTTTTGACTCATCACCTTCTGGCTCCTGGGGCATCACTATAGATAATGATCCTGACCAGCCCACTCCTACACCAAATGAAGAGTGCGTGTATAAATAAAATCTATATAACTGCACAATGAGTTGCGCCTACCAGCTTGGAGTAAATAAGAATTTTATCAAACTCCTTCCGCTTGACAAAAGCTGCAACAACTTTTGGTGTTGCTCTTGCTTTGTGGATTTTCAATGCAAGATCATTGTCAACGGCCTTCCAAATAAAATTAAAATAAACCAAGTTTTAATAATTGAACATTTACTGTAAATAAAAGCAAACTCAAAACTTTTGATATTTTATACCTTCACAAGATCTCCAAATTCCTCACTGCATTCCAGCTTGTATGACCCATGGCATAACACTATTGTCTAAACACTATCAACTATCTGGACTAACACCTAACAAAACCTATACTTTCAGCTGTGACCATATCAAATATTGTGGGTGCTTTTTTTAGGATTTTCTTAAAAACAACCCACAAAAGGTTAATAGTTTTTGTTTTCATTTGAAATAAGAAGAGGGTGAAAATTCGTTTTTACTAACCTGTGGAGCTAAGATACACCTGCACAAATCTTCGTCGTTCTTGCAAATCTTCAATATTTTGTTTCAAAAGAGATGCGTAAGAGTTTATAACGAACATGACTCACGGTTACATGCATGCATATTTTATCACACTTACATAAATTGAAACATTGCAGTAACTGGCCATAGATTAGAAGGTCCAAAAATATCCTTCAATACTAATATGGGTCAGGGTTAACACCGTATTCAAATTTTGTTAATATTCGACTATAATTAAGGAAATGATAATTCAGTTTAAAAAAAATTAATTTTAGCTGTAATTTCGGCAATCCTACAAAAAATAAGGCATTTAAAAAAATTTAGTTGTATTTCGGTAATCCTAGTGAAAATAACGCATTTTTTGTTACAGAAATTATGGATAAGAACATTTTTGAATTTTTATGAAAGTATACATTAAAAATATATATATATATATGCTTAGTTGATCTTAATTGAAATCCAGATTTGAAATGATTCATTTTTTAATTATTCACCGGAAGATAATCATCATCAAACAAAACATGAAGATTTAAAATTAGTAAGATATACCAGGTTAATAATCATCATCAAACAGAACATGAAAAATTATGAAAATAAGATTAAACTCATTCTCAAGGTCAAGAAGTTGCAGAGGCAAGAAGTTGAAAGCAACAAAGAAACTCTTTGGAGGGGTCTATACTAAACTCATTCTCAAGGTCAAGAAGTTACAGAGGCAAGTCAAGTCACTCAAGGGAAAAAGAAAGGCACAAATTATGGTTTCCTTCAGCTCAGAAGATGATGATGATGATGATGATGATGATATGGGGGATGACTCTCCCAATCAGGGGAGGAAATTACAAAAGGGTGAAGGAATTCAGGGGCAGAAGCTCATTGGAAAAGAAGCTCAGAGATTCTTTGATGGTGAAGACATGGGTGGTTAAAGGCCAATTGACATGGATGAAGATTTTCAACAACAAACTGAAGACATTCATCAATAGACTGAACCAGTAGATCTTCAACAATAAGACACAAAGCTAGTGAACCTTGAAGCTCAAGAAAATATTACAAATACAACTAAAAGTGCCAGAGTTCAAGTTAGTATTGTTGCTCAAGTTGGTACTACTGGTGCAGAGGAAGGTATTGCCAGTGTTGCTGTATATGAAAGAAGAAGAACAGGGAAAAGCCATTATGACTGAGCCTGAGCAACCAAAGAAGGTGAAGAGAAATATTCTTACTCAGATTGAATATGATGTAGAGGTAGCAAAGAAAACAAATGAAGATGAAGTGGCAAGATTTCTTGAAGAACAAAGACTTGCAAAAGAATCATCTGAAGCACAAGAGCATGCTGATGCACTTCTAGCCCAACAATTATATGAACAACAAAGAGAAGTTGTTTCTGAAGATGAAAGATAAGAAGCTTTGAATGATCTGCTAAAGATAATCAGAAAGAGTCAAAGTAAAAAGATGGCTGCTAAGAAGAAACCTCCAACAAAAGCTCAGATCATCAAACACATGAAGGAGTATTTGAAGCATCAAGACAGTTGGACTGCTAGTCAACTAAAGGGCAACACAAATGAAGAAATAGAAGGATTGTACTTCATTGCCTACAAGAAGGTACAGAGTTTTGTTCCTATGGATGAAGAAGATGAGGGCAGAAGAGTTAAGAGACAAAAGCTCAATGAATATTTGCATACAGTTGAAGAAGAAGAAGAAGATTTGACTGATGAGCAGCTTAATCAAATGATGGTGATTGTACCAGAAGTAATGAATGTTGATCCAATACAATCCAAACACCTAATAATTGATTGTGAGATCTACATAGATGAATTTGGGAAAGCATGGAAGATCATCAGAGTTGGTGGACATTCAGAAGTGTACAAGTGTTTTGCATTTGATAGAGAAGACTTGGATAAACTATAGATTTTAGTTAAAGAGAGGTTCAGTTCATCAGATCCTTCAGAAGTCAAAGACAAAGAACTATGTGTGGAGTTGAAGAGGTTATTCGAACCTGATCCAAGTGATAAGTATTAGAAGTTTGAAGCTCATGATCAAGGTACAATATGGAAGTTGTATGATACATATGGAGTACACCATGTGTCTACACAAGCTGGAGTAGATGTCTTCATGTTGGTTGAACAGGAATATCCTTTAAGTTCAGGAAGTCTCATTGTGTTGTTATCTACCAAACTCAGAGTATATGAAGAATCAGAGATGGCCAGAGAATTACTTCAGCAAATTCACAATCAATGTGAAAGAGAGATGAAGGCTGGAAGACAGAGAAGATAAAGTGTTTGGAAGAATCCCCAAATATCAAGGTTGAATGTTTAATTCAAGAAACTTGATGATTTGAAGAGAAATCACAAGTTTAGGGGAGGATTGTTGGGGATTAAACGTTTAACAGTTTGTACTGCTGCAGAATACATTAACAGTACTAACTGAGTTAGTACTGCTAGTATGAACTTTGTACTACTGGTGTCTGAAGAATGAAGATTAGTACTGCTTATAAGAATACGCGTTTAGTGATAAGTATAGAATAGATTTTGTGTATATCTTATATGTTTAGATTGATACGAATATTTTAGTTATCTTGTAAAGGACTCCTTGTGCTATAAAAGGAGGTCCTAGGTTAACATGTTAGATATATCTTTTGCATACGTTATTCAAGGTTGTAAACCCTAGTGATATCAAGATCACTCGTATTATTGAGCTAATAATATTGAATCGTTTGGTTACATCATTGTTCACTGTTCAATACATTACTGTTCCATACATTATTCATAATTCTTCTAAGTATCAAATAGTAGATCCCAGATACTATTTGCTATACATTCAAAGTATCTCTAGCACACTGCTCAAGTGTGATTAGATCCTCACACATAGGATGTGGAGGATGTTATGAGAGAACCTTAGAAGTTTGAATGTGTTGGTATTAGCTGATAAAACATGGGTCTTGTAGTTAAAACATCGGGTCTTGCAATTTCAGTAAACAATGTATTTATATTGGCTGTATTTGCACTAGAAAATGTCTACTTTAAAACTTTATCTTGGATAATGGACTTTATGTCCACAAATTTTAATTGCAGTAATGAATCCAAGATTCTAGTTTATTGTGTTTCTTGTAATTTATGTCCACAAAACATTGGGTCTTGTAATTTTTAATTGTCTGTATTGTGGTCCACGTGCAACAATTATTTAATGCCTTTACCGTGTTTATTGTTTGTGTGGTCCATGTGCAGGAAAAGAATAAACAAAACACCAATATTGTTTATTGTCTGTGTTGTCCATATGTAGCAAATCTGTTACTTTCCGTGATGCCTTTTAACATGTTTATTGTCTTTGTGGTCTATATGTAGCAAATATGTTACTTTCTTTGATGCCTTTTAACATGTTTATTGTCTTTTTGGTCCATGTACAGGAAAAGAGTGAACAAAACACACCAAATGCAAAAACAAACCCATCTTTTCATTATCATCATTACAACCACCATTACAAAGTTCATCACTTTACTACCAAAAACATAACGACAATCATACACATGAACACAACAAGTTTCCTATAAATGATTTCATTTCTTTCAACTCCATTTGCAGACCCAAAACTTGTTTCTCCATAGTTGACTTTTGAAAGTCAAAAGACCTTTCCATTAACCTTTTTCAGCAACTTGAAAACCTCTTATTTGTAGTACTCATTTGGTAACTCAGGATCCACCCAATAAAAGGTTTTACATTCTGAACCCCTACAAAATAAACACAACTAAGCAAATACCCATAGTATTTAAAAAAAAATACAATAATAACTTACTTGATAGTAATTTATACATCCCTGAAAACGTCTCATTGGATGATAATTGGTTTTTGAGGTTTGTAGAATCACTGGTTCTTCACATTCGTAAAATGCTAGGTGGTGAAACACGACATAATCAATTAGATGATGACTGATGAGTGTGTAAATACTCATCATTTTTACCATATTTTAACTGCCAAAACGCGTGAAAACACTCAAGAATGCATCAAAATAATGAAAATATCCCAAAGATCGTGTTTTATATGTTTCAAATGCAAAATGATTGAAAACGAACGAAAAACGAACAAAGTTTGCATAATTGGCAGTTTCAGTCCCCCAACTTTTAAAGTTTTACAAAACTAGTCCCTGGTCAGTCATTTTTAAGAAAAGTCAACCCAAACTCTTTAAAAGTCAAAAAAGCATCACAAATGATCTTTGGGTGAAAAGTTTTCAAAAAGTTACAAGTTTGGTCCTTTAATTTTGCAAAGTGGCAATTTAGGTCCCCGGGCATTTTAAAATGGCAAATTTATAAATTATGGTCCTTGGGAATTAATGACTTGGCAAATTTGAACCTCGGTGATAGTTTGGATGATCGACAAATTCAGTCCACAATTTTCAGAGTATTACATGATTGGTCCTTGTGGTGTTTAGCTGGTATATCAAACGGATCCCATGTTATTTATAAACCCAAACAAACACCTTCACTCCACCAAGCCCCTTCCATATTGTTTCCAGCCCGTTTACTTCCCTTGGGCCCATAACTTCCTAGCCCACACAAAACAACCAACATTAAAAAAACCCTACCCACCCTTTTCACGTTTGATAATAAAAACGTACACCCCAACCACACAGTCAACGCATTCCTCCTTTCTTCCCCAACCCTCTCTTTTACCCAACATATCAAACCCTACACCCACTCCATCCCTAACCTGCTATTACCCTGAGCACAAACCTTCATCACTTTCACCCCTCTTAACCACCAAATAATCACCACCCTCCACGCAAGCCCCCTGCTACACTCCACCCATCCCCTCAAAAGCTCCCCATTCCTTCACATGTTACCACTCCACCTCATCAATCCAAGACCTTCAATTTGATTCTACGGCTGAGATTAAAAGTTTTGGACTCCAAGGCACAATCAATGGGTGAAAAGAAGGGAAGGAAGCACATGTGGATAGAAGGGCTCGTTCCTCTCACAAACTAATACAAAAAAAAGAGACACAAGAAGACAAGGGAAGAAAAAGTGAAACCCTAGTATAATTCTAGTATAAATAGAATGATGTTGTAAGCCTCAGGGCAGTTAGTTTTTAGTCAATTTAATTAGGTTTTTAGTAGTTAGTCAATTAAGTAGTTTTTTTTTAAGTTTCAAGTTTTAGTTTTACTTTAAGTTTTTCTTCAAAAATTGTGTACTGACTGTTTCAAATCAATGCAAGTATTCATTTTTAACTTCTTAAAGTTTTATTGTCTTTTCAATTTATTTGAACTGCTTATTTGTTTATGATTGCTTAATTCAGATTCCTGTTAAGTTCACAGCTCACTTGGTTTCATCACTTTATGGTACTTTAGCAATAGTTGTGTTCGAGTTTATTTTTTTTTACTTCAAAATTTTCAATCAGTCGCCTAAAAGAGTGTTTGGTATAAGGTTGGTTTTAGCATTGTGGTCATAATTGATCTTTGAGTTAGTTTGTAGCAACATATATTAGTGGTTAAAAGTTGATTTTGGTTATTCTCATAAGTCTTGTAGCTTTACTCTTCAATTCCCAAGTTTCAAGGTTTAGGATTAGTTTACACAGCCTAGATTTAAATTAGTAGGTTAGATGTAATTTTTTATTGTTAATGTTGCTGTAACATGATTAGAAATACATGTTCTCATGTTCTGAGCTTAAATTTTTAGGTGCTAGCCCACTTGGATCCACTTTCAACTTAGTCTCATGTCTGCTTCAAAAATGTCCTTAACTGCCGCATCAGTTGATCATCTGTCCCAACTGTTCCATATTTGAGCTCAGTTTTTACATAGGAATCAGGTTTTCAACTTGGGTTTTCTAGTAGTTTATAGTGTAAATTTTAGTAGTATGAGCTTAATTTGCATGTTCCAACTTATTTGTTAGCTTTTTCTTGGTCAACAAACACACCCACCAGGCCTGCTGCTCCCCTGATTCTGTTTCAGTAGGGTGCTTTTGATTTATAATTTAGATGGGTTAGAGTAGGAGTTTATGCTTGGTCTCGGTTTTATAGGGAGTTAGTAGTGTAGGTTTTAGAATTTTCAGCTTATTTTAGCTTTTCGAGCTTTTCTGATTGCTTATTTTGAGCCTGCTAATCTCCCCATCAGACCTGCATTTTCTTACTCGTCCAATCAGCCTTGTATTAGCTTTTATTGTCTCATTTTGTTTTGCAAGTAGGATTTAGTATAAACTTTAGTTTTTTGCAGCTTTTGGTTTGCTTGGCTTTTAGCCTAGTAAGCTTTTTCATAGCTTCTAATTATTCCTCTAGTTGTGATAAAGCTTACCCACTTCAGTCCATAAGCCCTTTTTTTTTTTTTTTTTTTTTTTTTTCCAATTTTAGGATAGTTTAAGTGTAGTTCAGGTTGTGATTTCCGTTATTCATATAATTTGTAGGCAAGATTTATTATCTCTTAGCTCACGTCAGTAGTTATAGCTCATTTAGTAGATTAAATTAGCCCCGCATTTACACACCACAAATCTGTTTAGATTAGGCTCCTAGCTCAATTAGTTTTCACCCCTTTTTGTTTCTTTTAGCTTGTTTAGCTTCTGTAATTTAGTTCATAGTTGCTCATTGTCCTAGTTGTATGTTCTTTTTTGCATACTGTTGCAACTTTCCCTTTAAAACTGCTTATTTGTAGCTTTTTAGTAAAAGTTTTAGTTTTAGAAATCGCTCATTTTAATGCTTTCTATCTGTTTGTGTAAAAAGAATTGAAAAAAAAAATGGTTTTGCAAAAAAAAGGGTGTTGCCAGGGGTCGAACCTAGGACCTTATGGCTTAACAAACAGACACAAACCAAATCACATCAACCATCTGAGCTATCCATATTTATTGTTAATTCTTTCTTTCTTTATTTATTTATTATAGATTTATCTATTAGCTTATTTAAATTCAGCCTTCTGTAGTGCTTATTCTGGCTTATTTTGTACTGCTTAATTCAAATTTTTATTTTTCCTAGATTAGATTTAAGTTTGTTTAATTGCCAAAAAAAATTTTCAGAATTTTCCTTTAAGTTTTAGTATTTTTAGAATTTAATTAAGTTTTAATTGTTTTTAAATTATTATAAAAAATATAAAAGTCCAAAAAAATATTTTTCTTTTTCAAAAATTTTCTTTTATTATTAGAATCATAAAGAAATAATTTTTACACCCGTAAGCCTAGTGTAGGTTTAATTTCACGTTTTAATTTGCGCACTCACGTTTTTATTAAATTAACTTTCACGTTTTTAAAATTAGTTTACGTTTAGGGTTTCCTAGCTTCCTAATTCTGATTCCCGTAACATTTTAAGTAGTTTTTGAGTTTTAATTTTCATTCCTTGTTTGTATTAATGTCTTAGTTACGTTTATCATCCATACAAGCATTTTAATCTCCAAATCTCACGATATTGTCCATTCACACCTCGTTGGGACACGACCCGGGTAATCACTTACCCGGTATCACATATATATATTGTATTCACGAGTTTTCGCAAGTCTTCCTTTTCCTAAAGGTTGATTTGTGAATTCCACTCACGTCTACTTTGTATATTAATTTGATACACGCAAAAACTCAATGAATCAATGACGAAGACATTCACAAATACAAGTTAGATGATGACAACTCGATTAGATGGTTATGGTTAAGGTTTTTCGTATATGGTGTGTTTTAGATTTGGGGAAGAATTGTAAGTGGAATGCCTATGTGGCATGTCCACGCAGGATACATAACTTTGTATCCGGTAACACAAAAAGTAGCACATACCAAGGTAGCATAAAACACGAAAATATATTACATTAAGTGAATAAAAAAAAGTACACGTAATAAAACGGTAAAAAGTTGGAAGTACGTTGCTATTATACGACTAAAACCTTTTAAAAAACCGTTAACATTATATCATTCAGATTGAAAATTTTCATACACCTTCTTAACACTAAGGGCATGCTTGGTAGGGGGTTATGGGGGTGAGGAATGAAAAAAATAATGAAAAAAGATGCTTGATAGAGTATAATGCAATAACTCATTACTCAATAGTGGGTAATGGGCGATTACGTAATAAATTAGAATGAATGCTTTTCTTTTCTTTTCCGTTTCTTCACCATTATCATTGCCTTTCCCTTTCCCGAGTTTGAACCAAACACACCCTAAGATAATATTTAGGGGGGAAAAAATGTTAAAAAACAAACAATATTTTTTTTTGATTAAAAAAAAAAAAAAAAAAAAAAAAAAAAAAAAAACTAGGGATAAATACACCATATTTTTTTTTACACACACCTTTCCCAAACAGCCTCTTTACTCCCAACTCTCCCAAAAACCAAGAATGTCGACCACAAACAACAACGGCGACACCGTAATGCTTCTAGAAGCAGCACGGCCCTCATGGTCAAGCAGCTCCGTACAAATCGACGCCTTACCTTACATTGACGACGAATACGGTGACCCAAAAGTCAAAGCAGACGTTGACCGTTTAATCGAAGAGGAAATGCGTCGTAGTAATAAAAAGCCTTCTGATTATCTTAAAGATCTTCCTCCTGTTGCTAAGTTTAACTTTGAGGTATACCCTTTTTTTTTTTTAAAATTTTTTTAGGGTTTGGTTAATTCAATTTGAGGTTATTATATCACTCCGCTATGCGAGGATTAGTTATCGCCTTTGCGTTTATTAAGGATTAGTTTGGTGAATTAAATGGATTGTGTAGGGAGAGGTAGGGTATTTTATTATGAAATATACGCGCTATGTGAGGAATTAGTTATTGGTCTTGCGTTTATTATGTGATTGGTGTAAAGTGAAAGTGTAGTGTGTGTGTGAGGTTTGTTGAGGTGGTTTAGGGGGTGTTTGTCTAAGCTTATTTGATGGGCTTACGAGCTTATTGAAAATTTAATAAGCTCATAAGCTTAATTTTTATTGGCTTATGAGCTTGAGATTACGAGCTTTAGAAGCTCATTAGCTCAAGTGGGTAAACTTATAAGCCTAAGCTTATCCAGTTTTCTATAAGCTTATAAGCTCACCAAATAAGTGTGGGCAAACACCCCCTAGTTTTGGTTGAGACGAAAGAATTCTTTTGGTAAGTGATGACCGTATGGACGGTATGTGAACAACTACATTCTTATTTAGTTGAATGAAGAGAAAATTTAACTTTGAGGTATACTTTATCTAAATTTAATTTTCTATCGTTTGGTGCATTGAATTGGCTGTATAGAGACGGTTAGGGGTATTAAATTAAGAGATGTACGCACTCTGCGAGGAATAGTTATTGCCTTTGCTTCCGTTTTTGGTGGTTTAGTTTTGGTTGAGACGAAAAGAATTCTTTGGGGCCGTATGGACGGCATGGGCGTGCCTACATTCTTATTCAGTTGAATGAAGAGAAAATTTAACTTGATGGTATAGTTTCTATAAATTTAGATTTCTAGGGTTTCAATTGATTGTATAGAGAGGTAGGGGTATAGATTACGAGATATGCACTATGTGAGGAATAGTTATCGGCCTCGCTTCCGTTGTGTAATTGGTGTAAAGTGAAAGTGTCACGTGTTTGTTGAGGTGGTTTAGTTTTGGTTGAGACGGAAGAATAGATTGATAAGTGATGGATGTATGGACGGTATGGGAGGGATTACATTCTTATACAATCAGGGGTGCAGCTTCAGAGGGGGGGGGGGGGGGGGGGGGGGCGGCCGACCCCCCGAAATTTTTTTTGCGATGTAGGGGTATATAGTTTTCGTGTAGAAAAATTTCGGTATTTTCGGTTTCGCCCCCCCAATTTAATTCGGTTTCGACCCCCCATAGTGTTAGGGAAAAAAAATTTTAGATCCCGACCCCCCACTCGAAATTTCCAAGCTTCGCCCCTGTATACAATTGGATGAAAATTAATTCTTCAAGTGGGTTGAAGGGTTATAGGATGGTTAGAATGATGCATATGAGTGCGGAACCATGGGAAGTTAGTTACTTTAGGACGAATATTGTGATTAGCGAATAAGAGTTAATAACTCAATTCATGCAGATAGAAGCTTGATAATTAGATCTGTAGCATATTATCCTCTTGTATTTCACCATCCTAGAGGTGTTAACAAGGTGTTGCACATATGCAATTGTGCTACGTTTTCAAATTTTGGGTAACTTCTATTACTGTTGTGGGCATTTTGAGCATTTATGCTTCCTATCCTTAAATAATCATTTTAGGGTGATGAAATGGAGCCTCGTGACACAAGTGCTCAAGACCACAATGATAATAGAAATGACCTGAGAAGTCGAAATAGTATCGCAATTGCGATTGTGACATACCTTGTGAACAGTTTTGAGATGTCTGAAGTACAACAAGGTAATTGGCTAGATCTCACTATCAAATCGTACTATATATGTATAGAGATGCTGGCTTTTTATTCATTACAATATGTGTTCTAACCACAATGGTTCACTTGTCCTTCTTTTACAGCCATACGATCTTTGTGACCTCCATACACGACTTCAACATGCTTATCTTCATATCTTCATTTGGTTGTATTAGAAGCTAGGTGTTACCATGCAATGAACCGTTAGTTGCCAAGGGATTCTTGAGTATTGACTGACATTAGACTAGTTTATAGGAATATGAGAAATATAGTGTATTCCAACATAAGTGGATTTTCTAGTGAAAGTGAGATTGAGATGGATACATTTTCGTTGCATCACGTGTGGGTCATGGTTTAGGAAGCTAGTGTTAAAATCACTCGAACGTGCTAGATGTCTTGACTAGCTACATAGGAATCACAGAGATTTTACATTTGTAGATGTATGGCTACAAATAGAGGCAGTAGAAGAGAGTGTTCAGAGGGTGATGTTGGCATGATATTTTTGTTACTGAAAGGAAATTCTATTTAAATTGTTTGTAGTTAAAGAGGATCAGTCTAATCTGCCATCTTTGTGTTAAGGATGTTGGATGATGTGGAATAGGGTGTTGCACAATTGCTTAAGTGAAAACTAAGATAAAGAAATAATAGATTAACTGTAGTAATTAATAACCAACCAACTATTAGAAGTTAGAACATCACAATGTTGATTTATAGGCGCTTGAAGTAGCTAAATTTCGTAGACTAGGTATAAGTTTTTAATAAGAACTATCTTATAGTAAAAATATATTTTGCAATGCAAACTTTAGCCATGTGACCGGAATACTTATTATTATGAGATTTTGAGCCTTAACTTCTAGTTTATAGTGTGTTTATTGTAACCCTTGACAGGTTTGACTTTTTTGAGAAATACTGTCAAGACTTGAGACTAATGGAAGTCAAAGATTAATTTTTGTTTTAATCTCTTCAGTAATACCAACAATACGACCTTACTTGAACAGGATCTGTTTTATAGGCTCATACCTCTGTATTCTTGATTCCTCAAGAGACCGTAATTCAGTAATACCAACAGTAGTAATGCTCTTTAGCACAGTGTGAGGTAGACATAAGTTAAATCTGTAACTGTGCTAAAACAGCTTAAAAAACACGAGAAAGATATAGGTGAATATGACTAGAAAACGAAATCCATCTTTTGGATGTTTTGCAGACAAGATTGGCTGGTTAGTTTTGTTTTCGCTGCTTTACCCTTTGCTTTGATGGTTTACTGCTGGTAGATTGTTGATTTTGTCCTGGCTGTTGTATATGTTCTATGGAATGAATTCTGCACTTCAATATAGTTTGCGACTTTTGTATTAAAGTTATATGACTGTTTTGCTAGTATTACCTTTGTTTAGACTTTTAACATTTTGACTATCAACACCTTCATTATCTAATAGTTGGCTTTCATGACCTGCATGGTTACCCACTGAATCGGGTACATGAGAATGAATCCGCTATTGTAGATTTGTAGAGCTCTAAGGCTCTCATACCTTAATTATAGAGCACTAGGAGATACGAGTGATACCTAGTTAGACTGGGAAACTAAATCAACTTAACCATGATAGGATACCTAGTCTGTAGTCTCCAAACATAGACTTTCGTATACCTTATTTTAGAACAATTTTGTTCCAATTTTGCACGCGGTATATAAGTGACGAAAATAGAACTACTCATTTGTCTTAACTCGTACCATAATTGTAGTCTAGTCATTTGTTCTTACTTTATCTAACCTAATTTTACTTTTATCTCCTGGCTATTCATCTTTATTAGTTAACTCATATATTTTTTCTTCTAGAATACCTCACTAAAGTTTTAAGGCTTGTTTTGTTTACTCAGTCTCTGATGTCTCTTACTCCATGCTTTTCTATGTAGTAAATTATTATTTGAGTAGAAGTTGGAACCAAGTATTCTAATTACGACTATTTCTAATTCAGAATTATCCAATGCTTGCTAGAGAGTATGAGAGGGTGAGAGCTGGAAAACCTATGATGCCTCTTGATATGTCAAGATACGGACTTGATGTTCCATCACGAAATGATGAAACTGCTTGGAAACAGGCACTTCAGAAATCTCAGCGTTTACTGCAGCATCAAATCATTAGGTAAACTTGAATTTTGGCTTGTAGTTGTATTTCCATATCTTATTTAACGAGATTATTGAGATGGGGTAAACCGGGTTGCATTAGCGTAATCTGGTTTTTGACATGCTAATGCAAAATGATTCTACATAACTTCTATTTTTTTATTTTTATTTTTCTTAAATCATTTTGCGTTTAATATATTCTCTTGTGATGTTAGGCAGGAAAATTTGGATCTAATGGCTAAATATGGGGCTGATGTATGGAAACAACATAATCAGAGACTAGAAGCATTCTTATTGAGGTGAGTTTATCAAACCCCTGTCCCCTAAACTCCATATTATTTGGATTATTTTTTGTTTCTCTGTTGAAGGCGTTATTAATCTGTCTTTATCCATTGTTTGTGTTTTTTTCTCTAATTACCTCCCATGCTTATTTTGATTTATTTTTATTGCATGTGTAAATGGTTTAAATGCATGAAGCCTGATAGAGTCAAAGTACCGTGAATGGCTTATGCATTTTTGATACCCTTTTTCCTCTTACAATAATAACATATTTTTGATGTATAGATTAAATGCTCAGGGTATTTAGTTTAACATTGAGTCCGTTTTTCTTTACTGTGTGCAAGTTTCTAAAATCACAATATGGCTCCCCGTATAAACAGAATGTTGATTTAGAATACTGTCAATGAACTTTATGCTATAATCTATAAGAAAATTTATGCTTTTAGCTTCTGCAGCATTCATTTCTTTTATAACTACAGTATGATTCTGTCTCATTGTTAAGTTCCTTTCATTTTTTTTATATATGCATAGGTGTATTATGAAGGATAGAATAACACCTGCCAACATGTATTAACTTCCAACCCGTAATACTTGATGTTTTAGGAAAATAAGCTTTGTGTGAAACTACTTTTGTATAACACCTGTATGTTTATTATTTTTTTCCTCATTCTATGTGTGTTATTATAAAAGCTGATGCCAGCAACCTAGTGAAAATGGATAACAATCAAGATGAAATGACTTGCACATATCTGACATGAAAAAGAAGATTAATATTTCTCTTGAAAATTGAAAAAGCTGGATTAATATTTCTCTTGATCAACATCAAGTACCACACATCTCATATTTTTTCTTTCTGTTTGCAGAATGCAAGCACAAGCAGCTGAGTTAAATGAAAAGATAGAAACTGTTAACCGAGAACGAAAATATCATCAGGTACTTCACGTGGTAAATGTAGCAACTTATCTTATTTTATTGGAAATATGTTAGTATTAAATGTCTCTTCTGTTTTGTAACAGCAAAACACTGCGTATGAGCTTAATGCTTTATCAGCGCAGTGGAAGGAGCTCTGTGTGAAAAACATATCAATTGAAGCTGCATGTCTCCAAATTGAAAGCTACCTCGAAGCATTAAAAACAGAAGCTGCAGAGAGGTATCATGTTTGTCACCTTACAGTTTTGTAACTTTAATCTACTTGAAACAATAGTAACCTATTCTCTATTTAGAAACTGGAATCTGGATATCAATATGGAGAATGGCTCTTCATTATCTTGAGCATGTTAAGGTTTGGTCCCTCTCAACTGTAGTAGTATTAATATTGCAAAATTTGAAGAAAAGTGTGCAAAAAAACCTTGGAATCCAGGGGCAATAGACCCTTTTTTGCTGTTGCAACAAAGAGCTTTATTTGCAATGGAAAATCAAACAATGGTTGATCGCACTATTATGTTGATAAAGATTCTTGAACTTGATTTATTTAATATACGCAGGCTCATGTAGATCGGGAGATGGGAACACTATGTGATCTGACTACGATTGTGGAACAGAAATTGAAATTGGGCCCAAAAGTATGCAGATTGCCCTTTTAATGTTGCTTAAAATGGGTTGGTTGAAAGTATAGAAGTGGGTTTGTAATTCATATGTTTCCCTCCATGATTTTGTAGTTAATGCCAGTTAGATTTTGATTATTTGGTTATGAACAAAATTGCAGGAATTAATATTACTTCGTATGTTTGTTCTATAAGAAGTAAAACTCTTGATGGTTGGGGTGATGTGTTGATAATTGTGTGGTACTCCAGAACTAGACAAGAGAACAACTTTTATATTCCCTAAAAGGGGATAGTTTGGCAATACTCCATATAAATTCCATACTCATGGACCTACTAAAAAGACTCGGGGATCCAAAAATAGGCTCAGGGACTCACAAAATATAACACTAATTGTAAAGAGTTGCTACAATGCAATTGTAGCTAATATATTTTGATAAAGATACCGGATCCCTTGCAAAGGGGATTAATTTTAAAAAGTCTAAAAAGTTTTCTGGTGATGTCTCGTGTCTCCCGTCCCTTTTAGACTCAAGGGCATGATTGTAAATTTACTCCCTCCCGCTTTTTTCTCTCTTTCCCTCTTTCTTCTTTCTCTTATCTGACATGCTTTCCTTTTTCCGATCTCTCTTCTTTGATTTCTTTCAATTTTCCGGCTATATATAAACGAATTTGCACAATGATTTCGATTCAATTCATTCATTCATTCAATTTTACATTTTTTTATTCTTTCATTTGTTCATATTTTGCAAAATTAGGGCTTTTTTGTTCTCAATTCATATTCCTTTATTTGAATCGTTAATATTTCTTTAAATCGTGTTAATTGTTCATATCGGCTTCGAATTAGCCGTTGGATTGCTTAATTGCAATAGAATTAGGGTTTTAATCATTCAATTGGTTAATTGGAAGACAATTGGGGGTTTTGGGTATTCAATTGGTCTATTGGAAGAAAATTAGGGTTTTAACCGTTCAAATTTGGGGATTTTTAATTGTTAAATCAGTTTCTGATGGCTGAGAGATACTCATGTGTTTAATCAAGGTAATTTCATTTTTTGTTATATATTCATTAGTCAGTTATTTTTTATTAGGTTCATCAATTAGTTGTTGAAGATATTATGCCTGCATTGTTTGCTTAGTATGATGTGGATTCATCAGAGCATATTAGAATGAGGTTCATTAGTTATTTCTCGTTATTCTGGATTAATTAGAGGTTCGGATTCATTAGAATAACTTGTTAGAACATATTAGAATGAGGTTCATCAATAATTGATATTTATTGTGGTTTAATTAGATGTTGCGGATTCATTAGAATAACTTGTTAGAACGGATTAAAATGAGGTTCATCAGTGATTGCTTGTTATGATGGTTTAATTATAGGTTGCGGATTCATTAGAATAACTTTTTAGAACGGATTAAAATGAGGTTCATCAGTAATTCCTAGTTATTGTGGTTTAATTAGAGGTTGCGGATTCATTAGAATAACTTTTTAGAACGGATTAAAATGTCTAAAAAGTTATTCTAATGAATCCGCAGCCTCTAATTAAACCACGATAACTAGCAATTACTGATGAACCTCATTTTAATCCGTTCTAAAAAGTTATTCTAATGAATCCGCAACCTCTAATTAAACCACAATAACTAGGAATTACTGATGAACCTCATTTTAATCCGTTCTAAAAAGTTATTCTAATGAATCCGCAACCTATAATTAAACCATCATAACTAGAACGGATTAAAATGAGGTTCATCAGTAATTGCTATTTATCGTGGTTTAATTAGAGGCTGCAGATTCATTAGAATAACTTTTTAGAATGGATTAAAATGAGGTTCATCAGTTATAAAATGTTATCAATTTTATTTGTCTTGGTTCATCAATTATTGATTGTAATAATATATAATAATGAGGTTCATCAGTGATAAAATGTTTTTGGTTCATCAGTCATTCATTGTATATATTTTTTTTTCAGATGATGATTATGAAGTTGTTCCATATTCTGTTGGTATTGTTTCTGAGGAGGGGGGGTGAGAAGTTATGGATTCCTGATATTCCTGATGGTGAGAAGCCTGCTTATGGTATGATGTATCATTCTCTGGAGCAAGCTTATGAGTATTACAAAGATTATGCAAAAAGAGCTGGTTTTGAGATTCGTTTAGGCCAACATTATAAATCTACGAAGAATAAGGACAATTATCCTAATCTGCAATATTTTGTTTGTAGTAAAGAAGGTATAAATCCTGCCCCAAAGAAAGTTGGATCAAAGAGAAAACATAGGAAACATCCGTCTAAGCGTATTGATTGTAAGGCTGTTTTACGTGTGAGGTATGTTGAAGGAAAAGGATATTGGTGTTATGAATTTGTTGAGGGTCATAACCATAGCCTAGTTAGTCAGGAAGATAGCGTTTTTCTGGTTTCGTCTCGTGATGTTTCTTATACTCAGCAAGTTTTTCTATATCAAGCATCGCAAGTGAATCTTGGTCCAGTGAAGGGCTTTCATTTACTTAGGCAGATTTATGGGGACTACGATTTTATTGGGGTTAGTTCGGTTGATTGTAAAAACTATAGGAGAGATGTGCTTGGTTTCATTGGTAAGAATGATGCTCAGATGTTAGTTGAGATGTTATTGAACAAGAAGGATTTTCATTCTAATTTTTCATTTGAGTATCAAACTGGTGAGAGTAACGCGTTGACGAATCTTTTTTGGGCCGATGAGTACGCAAAAAGGAATTATTATGCTTTTGGCGATGTTATGTCATTTGATGCTACATTCAGGACTAATAAGTAAGTTCATTTTATATATGTTTTTTATTTTTCAACTGATGAACATCTTTTAATTAATAAGTTCATCTGTATTTTAAGATAAGATAGATATTTTTATTTGATTGTACCCCATGTATCTTATCTATTTATCAGAAAATCCACTTTTCTTATCTCTCTACCCCACATATCCTATCTCTTTATCAGAAAATCCTCCATCCCAACTATTCTATATTTTTTCCTCTACCCCACATATCCTATCTCTTTATCTCTTTCATATCTTTAAATATTGATGAAATGAGTGTAATAGGTCATGTTTCTAGCTTGAATTGTTTCCCCGGAGTGGTCGTTGGGTGAGTGTGAGTAGCTTTTTGAAACTCATTGATAAGCTCAAACACACAAAAACTTTGCTGCAACAAGATGATGGTCAACAGTATAAAAGTTAATTCGCGTTGCACATCATCTTGTTCTGGCAATTTATGTGTGTTTGAGATTATCAATGAGTTTCAAAGCCTACGCAGAGTCACCAGCGGCCATTTCTGGGGAAACATTTGAAGCTAGAAACATTTAATTTTTTTTAAAGTTGCTGTATTTGATTGTTATAAGCTGATGTTGTTGAATTTAAATGGTTCATCAGTATTTTAAGATATGGTTCATCAGTATTTTTTAAACAAAATTTTTTTAAAGTTTGTGTAAATAAGTTCATCAGTATTATAAAGCTGCTGTATTTGATTGTATAAACTGATGTTATTGAAAGGTATTGAATTTAAATGGTTCATCAATTATATTATAATGGTTTTCCCGTTATCTCGTCATAGATTATGCATGTGGCATATCATGCAGAAGTTGACTTCAAAGGTATGTTCATCAATGTATTTTTTTAATTATTTTTGTTTATTAGTTACTTATATTTTAAAGGTTCATCAGACAGTTTTACAGTATAATGTTCATCATTTTATGGGATATTGTTTTGGATTGATAGAATAATGTTCATCATTTATATAATAATGTTCATCAGTTAGTTTTTTTATATAATAATGTTCATCAGTTAGTTTTATAGAATAAGGTTCCTTTTAAACGAAGAATATCAGATATTGTTTGGACTGATAGAATAGAGCCTGAAGAGTTTGAAGCTTTGTGGGAGAAATTATTAGTTGATTTCGATTTGAAGAGTCACAAATGGCTTTCTGATATGTATGATTTGAGGTATAAATGGATTCCAGCCTATTACAGGGATGAGTTGATGTCGGGTTTGATGCGTACTTCTTCTAGGTCTGAGAGTGAAAACAATGCGTACGGTCGCTTGACGAGTATTGATTTGACTTTATGGGAGTTTTATAATCATTTTGAGAGTGTGGTGGGTTGTCAAAGTTTTGCTCAACGTAAAAATGATCATGACAGTCGGTATACTATTCCAGATATGCACACAGAACTTCAATTAGAGAAGGAGGCATCAGAATTATACACTCGGTCCATTTTCTTTGATGTTCAAAATGAGATTTATGCTTCTGTGATTTCTTGTATGTCGGTTAGTGTTTCGGATGTTGATTCTGGCAAAAAATTTGTTATAAAAGATACTGGCGAAGATGAGCAGATTTCTAGGCGACATCGTATAGTGAAAGGGAAACCACAGTATGATGTTTTTTATGAGGTAACATCTTTTTATACAGACAGTTTTGTTTCATTATTTTTTTTAATTAGATAAGAATGAGGTTCATCAGTCATTGTAGATAATAATGAGGTTCATCAGTCATTGTAGATCAGAATGAGGTTCATTAGTCATTGTAGATTATAATGAGGTTCATCGTTGCTTTTTATCATGTTTTTTGTACTCAGATAATGTATGTAGATAATAATGAGGTTCATCAGTCATTGTAGATCAGAATGAGGTTCATCAGTCATTGTAGATTAGAATTAGGTTCATCGTTGCTTTTTATCATGTTTTTTGTACTCAGATAATGTATGTAGATAATAATGAGGTTCATCAGTCATTGTATATCAGAATCAGGTTCATCAGGTTCATCAGTCATTGTATATTATAATGAGGTTCATCAGTCATTGTAGATAAGAATGAGGTTCATCATTGCCTTTTATCATGTTTTTTGTACTCAGATAATGTATGTACTACCTTTTTTTTTCCAGGTTTTGTGTAAACCAACTGAAGAGTTTTATCAGTGTACGTGCAAACGTTTTGAGTCATATGGACTGTTATGTCGTCATATCTTTTATGTGATTCGGTTTTCAAATGTTAAAAACTTTCCCAAGAAGTACGTGCTTAGGCGTTGGTCAAAAGATTCATTACCACCTCCATCAGTCATTCAAGCCACCGGTGACAGTCCTGATATGATCTTGCGTGAGATATTCAGATCAGTCGAGTATTGTGTGAATCGTTATGCTAATGATCCTGAGCTACTGCAAAAATTTAGAGATCATCAGGTTCAGTTAATGGCGAAGGCAGATGCTGATGTTCCTATACCTCCAAAGACTACTAAACGGGATAGGATTGCTTCTATTCTTGGTATGTCGCAACCGGATGAGATTATTGTGAATGTTCCAAAGCAGGTTAGACTATTTATTCTTTTTTTTGTTATCTAGGTTAGTTGATGAACATGTTAAATTTTTGCAGTTTAGTTATATTTATAGTTATTATAGGTTCATCAATTGTTATAGGTTCATCAGTTATTATAGGTTCATCAGTTATCATAGGTTCATCAGATGTTCAACATATTTTTTCATCATTTTTTATTCCTTTATTATGTGTTTTTAGCTGCTATGTTAACATAGGTTCATCAGATTTATGTTATCATAATTTAGGAGTTATCATAGGTTTATCAAATATAGGTTCATCATTTAATATAGGTTCATCATTTAATATAGGTTCATCAGTTTTTTGTTCTGTGTTATTGTAGGCCCATCAGTTATCATAGTTTTATCAGTTTTTATAGGTTCATCAGTTTTTATAGGTTAGACTATTTATTCTCTTTTTTGTTATCTAGGTTAGTTGATGAACATGTTAAATTTTTTCAATTTAGTTATTTTTCTAATTATTATAGGTTCATCAGTTATCATAGGTTAAACAGATGTTCAACATATTTTTTCATCAACATAGGTTCATCAGTTAATATAGGTTCATCAATTATTATATATGTTATCCTAGGCCCATCAGTTATCATAGTTTTTCAGTTTTTATAGGTTCATCAGTTGTTCATCAATTGTTCAACATATTTTTTGATCATTTTTGTTTTTTGGTCTAAAACAGGTTAGTACTAAGGGTTCGCGAAAGAGGATTAAGAGCAGTGTTGAACGTTCACTTATTGCTAGTGGGAAGCGTAGAAAGAAGAACTGTACAACCTGCAAATCTAGTATGAACGATCATAACCAGGCGAAATGCAATGCCATAAAAGCTCAAATTGCTGCTAAGAAAGCTAGTGAAAAGGCTGCTGCGAAGGAGATGAAGCAGAAGGCGAGATTGGCTGCCAAGAATGCGAAGTTGGCTGAGAAAACTGCAACTAGGAAGGCGAATTTGGCTGAGAAGACTGCTGCTAGGAACGCGAAGTTGGTTGAGAAGACTGCTTGTGTAGTTACTTAATAAATGTGGTGTTAGTTTGATAAGAGTGCTCAAAGTAACTTTGATTTTTCTATTATACAAATAAATGTGATGTTTTGTTTAGGTTCATCAGTTTTACTTATAAAGTTGAGATAAAAGTTCTTCAAATTTTAGAGGATCATCAATTTTAAATTATAACAGGGTCATTATAATTATCAAAGTTTCTAAAAAAAAGTTCTTCTTTCTACAAATTTTAGAGGTTTATCATTTTTTACATATTAAAGTTCATCAAAAGTTAATCAAATTTAACAATTTTTTTCAGGTTCATCAATAAATTCAGGTTCATCAACTGTTCTTTCTTTTAAGAGATTTTCATCAAATTTTAGAGGTTTATCATTTTTTACATATTAAAGTTCATCAAAAGTTAATCAAATTTAACAATTTTTTTCAGGTTCATCAATAAATTCAGGTTCATCAACAAACAAGAAATAAATTCAGGTTCATCAATTTTATTTAACATAACAAAATGATAGTTCTATTAAACTAAAATAACTTGTCCATAACAACCAACCAAAAAGTAGTATTTATACTAGAACATTCCCTATTTAGATTAGGTTACTACTGCCAAAATTTTAACCATAACAAACTATTAGATCAAATTGTTTTTAGGTCTATCGAAGAAGAGCACTAGCTTCCCGTTCGAAATATTCGCTGGCACGTTCTGCAATATTCTTTTTTGACATCTACTGGAGCGTTCGCTTTTCCTTCAGAGGTAAATGATGATATTCTTCTACCTCGCTCTCCACTACATGTCTGTTTTCATTGTAGTCGGACAACAGAATCTTTGACATGTACTTCTTTCTCAAGTCTTCAATCTGTTTGTCTTGTTCAACACCTTCTTTTACAAACCCAGCATCAAAGTCTTTTTTCCTTGAATAAGTTTCCATGTGTCTCATGGCAAAAATTCCACAATCAATGAAATTGTTTTTGGTTTGCCATGGCAATTTGATATGATCCGCTTTGTAGTTGTTCAGTGCTTGATAATTTGGATGCCCATTGTCTTTCAAGAACTTTATAAATTGAAATCTCTGTAATAATAAATTAAAAACAATGAGATTCAATTTAACTATGTTGATGAACATACATTTAATATACCTAACATTCTTACCAAATTAACAAGCTTTTTCTGATATCTATCCCTGACTAATTGATTGTGATCCATGTTGTCAAGAATATGTATTTGAGGTTCTTTCAAGTTGAAACAGACGACGTAGTAGTGATCGTCACCGAGCATCATCGGGAAAAGCGCCTGTTAAACATAGAGGTTCATCAATTATTTACAATTAACTATAGGTTCATCAGTTTTTTTTAAGGTTCATCAGTTTTTTTAAGGTTCATCAGTTATTTATCTTAAAACAAATTAGTAAAATAGAAGTGCTTACCAGGTCAATGTCTCTGATAGATTGATAAACAGGAGACAAAAACAAAAGATTCTTCATGTTTTCATTAAACCTTTGTGTGAGTGCTTTCTAGTTTTGAGACATATTCGCCATTTCTTTTGTCTGAGGTTCATCAATATAAGTCAAGATTTTTGTATATGTACATGATTTCAAATATTGAATCATAATTGATAAAGATTTTTGTAACTTACAATCATTGATGTGTGGCCATATAGCTTCTTCAATGATCCTACGTTCCTTTTCTCTTCTGCCATGTTATGTATATACGCCCACATATCAATCACTCCTGAACTAATTTTATTCCCTTCTTTGAAGCTCTCAAAGTGGATTCTTTGACCATAAACAAAGTATGAATGAAATAACACATCACTGCAATTTCATTTTAAGGTAATATTTTAGAAAAATAAAGAAGCTACTTATTATAGAAATATGATTTTTTAAATTGATGAACCTAATATATATTACTTACTCGAGTTCTCCTCTTGCAACGAATATTGTTTCAGCCACCTTTCTTTCATTGTCTTGTACTTTGTTCTTCATCACAACGACTCTTTGTAAATATGGATATTTTAGAGATTCAGCAGGCTTTGTTTTTCTTTTTTCTCTTATATTTTCCAAGTCTTCTTGACCTTCTTGACCTTCTTTGATATTCTTTTCCGTTTGAGGAACTTTAAGCTTTCGAGCAATTGTGTTGAAAGAATTAAGTGGCGTGGCTTTTAGAGGCGTGGAAAAACCTTCATCTAATGTTTCACATCTTAATTTTTCTTCTGCTGATGGGGGAGCATATGATATCGGTGTTATCATCTTTGGGGATTCTTTATATTGTGGGGAAGAGTTCTTATGTTTTTGTGATGTTTTTTTCAATGCTAAAGTTTCTGCTTGAATACTTCTCCAAAGATTGTCATCACTAGTCTTGCTCAACATTTCTGAGGATGTGTGCAAGAACGGTGTCTTTTTGAGCAACTCATCCAAGAACTGCTCCAAGTCTTTCTTTTCTTCATACAAAACCAAAGGCAAAGACTTATTCTCAAATTGCTCCGTATTGAATATCGGGAATTCTGGCCTATGCAACTGTTTTATAAGTTCATCAGTAAGTAAATCAATAAGTTCATCAATAAATTATAAGTTCATCAATAAGTTCATAAAACAAATCAGTTATAAGTTCATCAATAAGGTTATTACCTGACGTTCAATCTTTTCATATTATTTCAAAAAGGCAGGATCCATGAACATTTGAGTTAACGTTAACTCAACCTGTTTGTCCGTATGAGGTTCATCTGTTAACTCGGAGCCATGATTCATTTGAGGTTCATCAGTTTGCTTAGATGCAACCTTAGCGTCGGAGCCATCCTTTGTTTGATGTTCATCAGTTTGTTTAGATGCTTCCTTTGCCTCGGAGGCATCCTTATCATCACCCATCGTTATCATCAGCATTGAGCTCTCATCTTCACTTTGTGAGCTCTCAAAAGTTGTCCTGTTTACCAAACTGTTCATCCAGTCTCGGACTTCCAACAACGATTCATTTCCGGGGTACATCTCCAATCCAGCCCTTAGCATGTCATCAATATTAATTTTCATCTCTTGAAATAAGCATAACATGTTCCTCAGTGAGTGACTGAATTCCTGTCATTAATATAATCAATTAAGTCTTTGAACCTATATTAACTTAAAACTGATGAACCTATATTAACTGATGAACCTATAATAATTGATGAACCTATATTTGAAGAACCTATAATCAAATAACATATTAAAGTCTATATATTTTTTACCTCAACTGATTTGAATTGGGAATACTCCCCTTGAAACTCTAACATCATTGCGGATAACTGTTGTTGGGTGAGCTTAATACTTGAGGATGAAGGTTCATCATTTCCATTTTCAGGTGTTTGATCGGTTCCGGTAATTGGTTCAGCAACTTCAGTGTTTTCATCAGTTCCGGTCGTTTGAATATCCTCATTTGTTCTGGTCATTTGAATATCATCATCTGCTAATTGATGAACCAATTATAAGAAATTCAAATATACACAAATTTTTTGCAGATAATATGTAAGTTATGAAACATAATAGATTTTTACCCTGTTGATCAACCCATTGATGCTCCTCAATATCATCTATATGAACATCAGCCACTTGCTCACCAACGTCATCTGTCTTTGGAGATTTTGATGTTCTTTTCCTTTTGTATCCAACAATGTTTTTGCACATGTTCATCGAATAGCGGTTTTTAGGAGATAGTGAACTCCTTTTTGCTTTCTTTTTTCTTCCTACATGTTTTACACCATTTTTCATAAGTTATAACAGGTTCATCAGATTATAAAAGTTATTTTTTTTCAAGTTCATCAAATGTTCAAGTTCATCAGATTTTACATATTCAAGTTCATCAAGATTTTCATCAAATTTTTGAGGTTCATCAATTTTTACTTATAACAAAAATTTACTTATAAAACAATAATATAATATAAATAATGTCTATATACATACCTTCTTGATCATTTCCCCCCCTGCTTCTTGTGGTTTGTCTTCCAGCATTAGAAGGATTGGTCCATCAGCCACTAATTTTAGATACAACGTTTTTTAGGTAAATGTTTAAAATAAGAATATAATATAAGGTTCATCAGATTATAATTTGTGTACCTTCTATAGGCATCGAACCTTCCCTTTCTGAATTGTTCCCTTGAATGACTTCTGAAAAAAAAAGATGTCATTTTTTTAAGATGACACATACAAAATGTACTGTTGAACATATAGTAAAATGTATACCTATATTAGAAGGTTCATCAGCGTTTGTTTTTTGTTTCTTTCTTCTAATCCTCTTTTTTTTTTACTGGCTCATCGCTATCTTTTATCGACACAATGTTAGCATCTGAATTTAGACACAATGTGTAAAGATTCAATCATCCGTAAAAAAAACACATTATACAGGACAGTAAGTGATGAACCAAATAAAATAATAGATCATACCTTCAATCATGAGTAGTCCAGGCTTTACAGGAGAGTGATCCTTCAAATGAGCTCTAGTCCAATGTGATCCAGCTTCGTATGAGAATTCAATCTTGTCTTCATCATCACCCCTCGGTTCTTCCTCCAATTGAATTTCTGCTCCAGCATTCTCTATCTGCTGTTCATCATCGTTCTCTGAATCATCATCATCATTATTTTCTGCAGCTTCAACATCATTATTATCTTCATCATCATCTTCCTCTGCATCATCATCCTTTTGATATTCTTCTTCTTCTTTATTTTCCTCATCATTATTTTCTTCTTCTTGATCTTCTTCCGATTCTTCTTTTTTCTTCACTTTTTCAGCTTTAGGAGCTCTTCCTTTCTTGATTTTGCCAAACATCATCTCTTCCAATTCTTCCAAATTTTATGTTTTCTAGTAATTAAACGCTAGGTATTTTGGTTTCTTCAGCAGCGAATTGGCAAATATCACCTGCAATTTTAAGTGTAAATCTTAAATTAAGAAAAATGTAACTGATGAACCTGATAACCTAACTGATGAACCTATAATCTAACAGATGAACCTATAACCTAATTGATGAACCTATAAATTAACTGATGAACATAAAGTATATAGTAATTACCTCCAATAGCAAGATTGGACCATAGAATCTTGTTCCCGGTCTCCAATTTTTCCTTTCGTCCTTCAAATTATGTAGCACATACTCGCACCAGTCCAATTGTTTCACAACATCCATATCAGTAAGTGATGAGGCGAAAAAAGATCTATTTTTAGGGGGTCATTTAAGCCCGAATCCGACTTTATTTGATCAAATATTGCCCTAAATCGTTCCTTTTGTGATTTTAGGTACTTGGAGAGTGAATTCTGGAAAAGAAGCCATTTTGGACGTTTTTGGAGCATAAAAGTGAAGAAAACGGCAAAGTATCAATTTTCCATGCTGGAAACACTAGGTGACGGCGTCAAGAGTTACACCCTGACGGCGTCAGACATCAAGAATAAAATACCGTAGTTGATGACGGCGTCAAAAGTCATCCTGACGGCGTCAAAAGGCCAAGAATAAAATACCGTAGGTGGTGACGGCGTCACACAGGCCGTCATAAGTAGATCAAGGCCGTCCGAGGAAGTATTTGGCGGCGAGGTGACGGCATCACATGGTTGTCTTGACGCCGTCAGCCCAGTTTTCCTATATATAGTTTTCTAGTTTTTACATTAAAAAGAGAGAAGTTTTGGGAGAAACCCTAAAGACGAATTTGGTGCAACTTTTACAGGTTTTTCAAGGGTTCCAAACCCTTGATACCTTGCATTGTAATTGAGATAAGTGTTCTTCTAATTCAATCAATATGTCTATGTGTTGGTTGTCTATATCTTGTTCTTGTCTCAATTCCATTATGCTAGGCTAGATCTCCTTTGTGTTTGCTTAGATCTAATGAAACCTAGATATTGATTATGTGTTGATTACTTGTTTATTCTTGTTGTGGATGAATGATTTTATATGTTAGGCTTAAGAAAACTGGCAGATCTCCAAATGGTAACATGCTTGAACGTCTTAAGAAACATGAACCGAGGCGTACTAGGTCTTTATTGGTTGTATTTAATGCATGAGCCACTGTTTACAATCCCTATAGTTGTGCTGGGTCATGGTGTAGGAGGAGATAAGAGCTCATAGAATTGGGGAGTTATGTATGCCACCCCATGAATGGTATTAAGGAATAGAGTAAATTACATGGTTGGTCCCTGTGGTTTATACAAAGTAACAAGTTTCGTCCCTCTCTTTTAAAAGTTGCATGGTTAGTCCCTAAGTGCGTAAACAAATAACACCACTGGTCCCTTGGTTTAACTGGTGTTAACTAAGGTTAGTTAAAATTTACAAGTTAGCCCCTTTGGTTAAATAGCGCTGCATCGTTAATCCTTTGGTTAAATAGCGCTGCATCGTTAATCCTTTGGTTAAATAACGCTGCATCGTTAATCCTTTTAACGTTTTCGCCCGTTTTTGTCCGTTTTTTTTACGTTTTCGCCCGGTTTTGTTCGTTTTTTTTTGTTTTCGCCCGTTTTTATCCGTTTTTTTTACGTTTTCGCCCGTTTTTGTCCGTTTTTTTACGTTTTCGCCCGTTTTTGACCGTTTTTTTTTTGTTTTCGCCCGTTTTTGTCCGTTTTTTTATGTTTTCGCCCGTTTTTGTCCGTTTTTTTTTGTTTTCGCCCGTTTTTGTCCGTTTTTTTTACGTTTTCACACTTTTTTGTCCGTTTTTTTTTGTTTTCGTCCGTTTTTTTACGTTTTCACACTTTTTTGTCCGTTTTTTTACGTTTTTGCCCGTTTTTGTCCGTTTTTTTTTTGTTTTCGCCCGTTTCTGTCCGTTTTTTTATGTTTTCGCCCGTTTTTGTCCGTTTTTTTTTGTTTTCGCCCGTTTTTGTCCGTTTTTTTTTACGTTTTCACACTTTTTTGTCCGTTTTTTTTTGTTTTCGCCCGCTTTTGTCCGTTTTTTTTTGTTTTCGCCCGTTTTTGTCCGTTTTTTTATGTTTTCGCCCGTTTTTGTCCGTTTTTTTTTGTTTTCGCCCGCTTTTGTCTGTTTTTTTTTACGTTTTCACACGTTTTTGTCCGTTTTTTTTTACGTTTTCGTCCGTCTTTTGTCTAAATATAATTTTGAATTTTTTTTAAATAATCATCGAAAAAAAATATTTTCGAAAAAAAAATTGGGTAAAAAAAGGTTTCTAAAATATATTTTTCGAAAAAAAAATTTGGGTAAAAAAATATTTTTTATAAAATATATTTTTCGAAAAAAAATTTGGGTAAAAAAAAGTTTCTAAAATATATTTTTGGAAAAAAAGTTTGGCGTAAAAAAAAGTTTCTAAAATATATTTTTCGAAAAAAAAAATTGGGTAAAAAAAAGTTTCTAAAATATATTTTTCGAAAAAAAATTGGGTAAAAAAAAATATTTTTTCTAAAATATATTTTACAAACTTTTTTTTACCCCAATATATTTCTAAAATATTTTTTCTAAACGGGCGAAAACGGAAAAAAAACGGAAAAAAAACGTAAAATAAACGGACAAAAACGGGCGAAAACAAAAAAAAAACGGGCGAAAACGTAAAAAAAAAACGGTCAAAAACGGGCGAAAACGTAAAAAAAAACGCACAAAAACGGGCGAAAACATAAAAAAACGGACAAAAACGGGCGAAAACAAAAAAAAATGGACAAAAACGGGCGAAAACGTAAAAAAAATGTCAAAAACGGGCGAAAACGTAAAAAAAAACGGACAAAAACGGGCGAAAACAAAAAAAAACGGACAAAAACGGGCGAAAACAAAAAAAAACGGACAAAAAAGTGTGAAAACGTAAAAAAACGGACAAAAACGGGCGAAAACAAAAAAAAACGGACAAAAAAGTGTGAAAACGTAAAAAAAACGGACAAAAACGGGCGAAAACAAAAAAAAACGGACAAAAACGGGTGAAAACAAAAAAAAAACGGACGAAAACGGGCGAAAACAAAAAAAACGGACAAAAACGGGTGAAAACAAAAAAAAACGGACAAAAACGTAAAAAAAACGGACAAAAACGGGCGAAAACAAAAAAAAAAACGGACAAAAACGAGCGAAAACGTAAAAAAAAACGGACAAAAACGGGCGAAAACGTTAAAAGGATTAACGATGCAGCGCTATTTAGCCAAAGGATTAACGATGCAGCGCTATTTAACCAAAGGATTAACGATGCAGCGCTATTTAACCAAAGGGGGCTAACTTGTAAATTTTAACTAACCTAGTTAACACCAGTTAAACCAAGGGACCAGTGGTGTTATTTGTTTACGCACTTAGGGACTAACCATGCAACTTTTAAAAGAGAGGGACGAAACTTGTTACTTTGTATAAACCACAGGGACCAACCATGTAATTTACTCTAAGGAATACGATCCGTCATGCATGCAATTATAACAAGTAATTAACGTGTAAAAGATATCTAGGGAGTAATGAAGTCTAAGTAAACACATTTTCTCCAATTACTGCTCACAACCTTAGTATAAATTAGTTTAATTTCATTTTTATTATTTTATTTTGATTGCATCTTAGTTTTGGGTTAGTTGAATAGCAACTAATTCCGCCCACTCCTTCAAAACCCGAGATTTTACTTGCTTTCTAAAAAACACAAAAAGACAAAAATAATCATCCCTCACCTTTAGAACTAGTAATTAGGTTTTCTAATCCTAGCGGCACTATTCCTAAGCTGAACGATCAATCCCCCGGTACTTGTCACTATACTATACTACAACGATCAGGTACACTGCCTGGTGGGGGTTGTAAGCTTCTCGAGATCCCTCGAGAGGTAAAGCCTGTTGCGATTCCCACGCATCAAGTTTTTGGCGCCGCAGCCTGGGGAATAGTTATTGTCTAGGTTAGGATTTCTTTTTATTAGGTCTACTTGCTAGATTCCTTTCTAGTAAGATTTTATTTTTATTTTTTCTTTAGTCTATCTCATTTCTTTGTGTCTTTGTTCGTAAACTATTTCGATGGATAACAGTAACATTGATCGCTCGATTCCTATTATTCGTGTTTTTCGTCGTAGGATTTTCCAAATGCCCGCCCCACTTCCTTTAGCAGAAAATGAGAACCCACCTAACCTCTCACCCAACCACCACTTTGACAATAATTCTGAGTTAGAAGAGTCTGATCATGATGATGACCATAGGGCTAGTCCTTTTTACTATTCAGACTCCGATGAGGATCTTGATGATGGTGACGTGATTAATGTGGATAGTATGGAAGAGGAAATAAACCCTTTTAGGTATGTTGACCCTAGAACTAGGATTGAGTGTGATAGTTCATTTAACATGCAATTTCCTTGTAAGATTGGATTTAAGAGCTTTAACGCCTATCTCAACTCATCTCTTCCAATGAACATAATCTCACGTAATGAATACAATAAAATCATGGTAGATGAGTTAGAATACAAAGGAGAAAACATTGTGGCTAGGGCAATACCATTGCATATGTTTGTAGGAAGTTTGGTTTATCTTGTTGAGTTCATGGTTATGGAGAATCTAGGAGAATTTATTGATGATAAATTGACCCAAGTTGTGTTTGGAAGACCTTTCAAACGGTTGACCAACCTCGATGAAAAACTCATAGAAGGGTTAATTACGTTCTCGGGTGGGGATGAAGAATTTGTCTATCAAATGCCCCGCACACACCCTAGGTTCAAGGATTTCTCCATGGAAAAGTGTAGTAGGTATCCGCCTATGGAAATGCTAAGTGAGAATGATAAGAGAAAAGGACTTAAGTACACGCATGAAAAGAATAAAAGATACTATCGCGGGTGCTTAGAGTTAGGAGACGAGTATAAGAAAGATGAGGTGACTATTAGATGGCTCACACTTGGTTACGTGAGCATAAGCGACACACGTTAACCCATGACCTTGAGTCTAGCTACAAGACTCGTAAATAAAGAAAAGCGCTTCTTGGGAGGCAACCCATGTTTTGTGTGATTTTATTTGTTTGATTGTTATTTGCTTCCGTATGCATGTTTTATTTTTATTGTTGGTTAATCATGTTTCTCAAATAAAATGTGGAAATACTTTACTATGTTGTTTGGCCTAGTCTTAACTCCAACCTAAAAGTATTTTTGCAAAAGATAAGTGTAAGGGGAAACCCCAAATATGTTTTTAAGAAACAAACCGATCATGATTCTCCACAATAATAGATGAGCGTGTATATTCGTATTTGTTAGAGTCAAATGCTTGTATTGAGTCATAATGAAGTTTTGCAGGATTTTCCAGGAAGTAGGACCAAGTTTTTCCAGAAAATTTCCGGAAACTTAACATAAGAATTTCTGCAGGTCCATTCTGACGGCGTCAGGGGTTTACTCTTGACGGCGTCAGGAGTTAAAAATCTGGAAATTTTACCGGTTTTGTTTTTCTAACGGAGTCTTATGGTTTTTGTGAATTATTAAGTTTTATAATCTCCAGGAAATCTGCAAATTTCATTCCACAAGCATTATATCTTACTTTGTTTTCTAGGATTTAGGAACTTATATAGGATGCCGCCGATTTTACGCGAGGTTGTCTTGTCTATTTTGTCAGGATTTACAGGTTATGTTCGACAAGGAGATGATTTATATTCTGGAAGGGAAGCTTTGATTGTTCGTTTTCTTGGAAGAAGATTTAACCTGGCCACCTATAATCCATACCGAGCGAATCAGGGGAGTATTTGATTTCATTCTCTTTACTTTTTCACTTTTACATTCTTTACTTGAACATTGGGGACAATGTTCATCTTAAGTGTAAGGGGAGGGTAAAAAGATGATACCTTACATATGCACTTTCGCTTGAGTTTGTTTTGTTTAATGGTAGATGTGTAATAAAACTACGAGAAATACTTGTTAGTGTAATTTTAGCGCCAAATTTAAAATTTTTTACAACATTTAGGAGTGAAACTTTAGCCATAGCAAGCGTCTCATGGATAGGAGATTGTATGACTAGCACATAACCGTATATTCAGAAAAATTTTCCACCCAAAAATGTGAGGTTCGCCTTTAGATTTGATAGGAAAAGCATTTACTATTAGTGCTTATGAGTGTACCGGTAGCATTTAGATTCTAGAACTTGCGTTAGTGATGCATCCCGAGACCGCTAGTGAGACTACATTTGTGTAGTAGGATTTACTACATGATAAGAGGCATTAGGATAACCCTTGTGTTAAACCCGTATTATGATTACTTGACCATTTATGTCATATTACTTGGCTAGTTAAGTCAACTAATTTTTCCCACACCCTTAGCGTTGTACTCATTTTTAGTACACGAAACCCCTAGTACACCCCTCCGAGCCTATCTTTTCGTTTCTAACTTTAAGCATTTTACTTAAAGGAAGAATTTGTTACACCCCACTTAAATGTACACCCAAATAGCCTTAGCCTTCCGTGTATGCGCTCATTTTTAGTGCATTATTGTTATTTGTTAAACCCTAAGTTAACTTTCTAATTGATTACATGGTTGCTAAGTCGAGTCATATCCTTGTACATATTGTTTTGGGACGATTGGGACTCATGGGTAAGTACTTATTTTATGGAGTAATGGGGAAGAACATCATTTATTACCCCCATATGTGCGTTAATCTTAAAAGTGGTCCAAGTGTTTTGATTTTCTTAATTCGAGTCATTAGATTAGTTTAATGTAAAGTATGTAAAGATTCAAGTGTAAGGGGAATGTTAATTCCCTATGATGTATTATTTTGGATGGTAGGGTAAGAGTGTATGAAAAAAAAAAAAAAAAAAAAAAATCGAAAAAATCAAGAAAAAGAAAAAGAAAAATAGAAAAAGGAAAAAGAGAAAAAACATACGGACTACCATCCCGTTTCATTCTATGTTTATTTTATGTTTTTGTTATTTTTCATTTATTAGCTTAAGTCGAGTCTAGTCTTGGCTTAGCAACGCCATATTGTACATGTAATTAACCAAGATTGTTAACTCGCCACCAGTAAAACTTCCTTTATCCAACAAAACCGTGTAATTCATATCCCTATACCTAACGTTACAACCCTTTAAAAGACCTCTTTGATAGTTTATCCTAGGTGCTTACGCCATGTGGTGGAGGTTTGATCCTTTCCCAAGCCTATGGTAATCTATTTTGCTATGACAGGTAGTGAGAGATATCTTCCATTTCCATAATGTTATATTACTTTATTACACCCGAGAGATGTGAGTATCTAAACACTATTTGTGAGGTGCTTGTGTATGATCTCCGTGCTTGTCTATTGGTCTTTAGTGGAACGATTATTTGTTGTAATTACTTTTATATTAGTGTTAAATGACCCCTAACTTGTCTTTTGAGTAGAATAAAAGCTCATTTGCTTGAGGACAAGCAAATCTCAAGTGAAAGGGTATATGATGAGGCGAAAAATGATCCGTTTTTAGGGGGTCATTTAAGCCCGAATCCGACTTTATTTGATCAAATATTGCCCTAAATCGTTCCTTTTGTGATTTTAGGTACTTGGAGAGTGAATTCTGGAAAAGAAGCCATTTTGAACGTTTTTGGAGCATAAAAGTGAAGAAAACGGCAAAGTATCAATTTTCCATGCTGGAAACACTAGGTGACGGCGTCAAGAGTTACACCCTGACGGCGTCAGACATCAAGAATAAAATACCGTAGTTGATGACGGCGTCAAAAGTCATCCTGACGGCGTCAAAAGGCCAAGAATAAAATACCGTAGGTGGTGACGGCGTCACACAGGCCGTCATAAGTAGATCAAGGCCGTCCGAGGAAGTATTTGGCGGCGAGGTGACGGCATCACATGGTTGTCTTGACGCCGTCAGCCCAGTTTTCCTATATATAGTTTTCTAGTTTTTACATTAAAAAGAGAGAAGTTTTGGGAGAAACCCTAAAGACGAATTTGGTGCAACTTTTACAGGTTTTTCAAGGGTTCCAAACCCTTGATACCTTGCATTGTAATTGAGATAAGTGTTCTTCTAATTCAATCAATATGTCTATGTGTTGGTTGTCTATATCTTGTTCTTGTCTCAATTCCATTATGCTAGGCTAGATCTCCTTTGTGTTTGCTTAGATCTAATGAAACCTATATATTGATTATGTGTTGATTACTTGTTTATTCTTGTTGTGGATGAATGATTTTATATGTTAGGCTTAAGAAAACTGGCAGATCTCCAAATGGTAACATGCTTGAACGTCTTAAGAAACATGAACCGAGGCGTACTAGGTCTTTATTGGTTGTATTTAATGCATGAGCCACTGTTTACAATCCCTATAGTTGTGCTGGGTCATGGTGTAGGAGGAGATAAGAGCTCATAGAATTGGGGAGTTATGTATGCCACCCCATGAATGGTATTAGGAATACGATCCGTCATCCATGCAATTATAACAAGTAATTAACGTGTAAAAGATATCTAGGGAGTAATGAAGTCTAAGTAAACACATTTTCTCCAATTACTGCTCACAACCTTAGTATAAATTAGTTTAATTTCATTTTTATTATTTTATTTTGATTGCAACTTAGTTTTGGGTTAGTTGAATAGCAACTAATTCCGCCCAATCCTTCAAAACCCAAGATTTTACTTGCTTTCTAAAAAACATAAAAAGACAAAAATAATCATCCCTCACCTTTAGAACTAGTAATTAGGTTTTCTAATCCTAGCGACACTGTTCCTAAGCTGAACGATCAATCCCCCGGTACTTGTAACTATACTATACTACAACGATCAGGTACACTGCCTGGTGGGGGTTGTAAGCTTCTCGAGATCCCTCGAGAGGTAAAGCCTGTTGCGATTCCCACACATCAGTAAGAGAAGGGATGACTCCAATATTCAAAGTCCCCATCGTTCCCACATAAGACAAAATAGTACAAAACAATGATATTATGTTCTTCAAAAATATGTCTCCACTATCATTTTTCCTAATTTGATTCTTAATTACCGGCATCAAATCTTTTTTTGCATAAAGTCTAGGAACACCTTTGAATTGTTTTTTCCATTCTATGTATGCTTCATTTGATCTTTCCTTAACAACATCACGCACATCAACTGCATACTGACCCATTGGGAATCCGAAGGTATGGTGGATTAACTCAGGTGTTATGTGTATAGTATCACCAAAGACGGTTAGATTTCCAGATTTAGCATCAAACCTCTCAAGCAACCAATACCCTAAACGACTTGGCATGACATTAATTTCAAAGTCTAACAATGATTTGAAACCCATACTTGATATTGCCTCTTTTTGGTCCGTTGTTATTTTATTAATTGTATCATATAATGGACCAAGAAATTTTTTTATTTGAACCGTTGGAAAATTTTTTAGGTTAGGTGGGAGAATTTGTCGAAGCCTTAATCCAGGCTTAAGGTCTTCAGAGAGAACAGGTTTATTAGTTTTTGATGAACCTGATGGTTTTGAAGGTTTGGAATGTTTTGATGAAGCTGAAGGTTTTGAAGGTTTGGAAGGTTTGGAAGGCTTGGAAGGTTTGGAAGGTTTAGCAGCGATTTCAGGATTTGATGAACCCCGTGTTCTTTTTGGAAGTGGTTGATCAGCTTTCAATGAACCCCGAGTTCTTTTATTAGTAAACGCGTGTTCAACAAAGTCGTCATCACTTGGAGAATAGGTTGTTAACGTCATAGGCTTCTTTCCTATACAATAAAAAAAAACAACTGATGAACAATCTTTCAATGAAAAATAACTATAAATTTTTTTTTCATATAATTTTTAACTGCTGAACCTTATTCTAAATAACAACTGATGAACCTCTTTTCAATCTATTCTAACAAGCTAGTACTAATTATACAATGATAACAAGTAATACTGATGAACCTCTTTTTAATCTATTCTAACAAGTAATGGCAATGTATCCACAACTTCTAATCTAACCATGATAAATAATCTAATCACTAATGAACCTTTTTTTAATCTATTTCTAACAAGTTATAGCAATGTATCAACAACTTCTAATCTAACCATGATAACTATTCTAATCACTGATGAACTTTTTTTTAATCTATTTCTAACAAGTTATTCTACTGATGAACCATATTCTTAATATATTTTTAACAAGTTATAAACACTTTTTTCATTTATTTTAACTACTGGACCTTATTCTTAATCTATTTCTAACAAAATTTATCACAACTTCTAATCTAACCAGATAACTATTCTAATCACTGATGAACCTCATTGCAATCTATTTTAACAATTATTCTACTGATGAACCATATTTCTAACAAGTTATAAACACTTTTTTCATCTATTTTAACTGCTGAACCTTATTCTTAATCTATTTTTAACAAAATTTATCCACAACTTCTAATCTAACCAGATAACTATTCTAATCACTGATGAACCTCATTGTAATCTATTTTAACAATTATTCTACTGATGAACCATATTTCTAACAAGTTATAAACACTTTTTTCATCTATTTTAACTGCTGAACCTTATTTTTATATACAGAAACTGCTGAACCTCATTCTTATTTATTATACACTTCTAACTAATCGGCAATCGATAATCGGCAAAATAATAATTGATGAACCAAAAACTTTTAAAAACCTGTAAAAGCTGGCCGGTCTTGGAATCGTTTCAATCTCTTTTCTGACAATGTTAGGCTCTTTTCTCTTCCAGATTCTAAATAAAAAATAATAATATATAAAAATAATAAATCAAAATCATATTATCAAAATAAATAAATAAATAAATAAATAAACTGATAAAATAATCCTAATTCTTTATGCATGCATTTTATATTCTAAAAAACCTAAATGAAACCCTAATTTTTTCAAAATCTAAAATTAAAAATAATAATAAAATGCATATTTTTTAAAAGCAAATCCATTTGTTCATTTTTTTTTTCTAAAAATTACGCATGCAGTTGGATTAATTTAAAAAAAATAATTAAAACATAAATGAAACCCTAATTTTTTCAATTTAATCAATTCCTTACCAGTTGGATTCATCATTTTGAACGGAAAATGATCGGAAAATGAAACCCTAATTTTTTCCCCAAATTTAGATCGCAATTTTTGAGAGATTTTATGAGTGCGTGAAATTTGTGCGTGAAATTGTGAGTGAATGAACGGTTTGGAGGGAAGAAAGAAGTGGGGTAAATTACCGTTTTAACCTTTTTAGGAAAGTAGCGTTTTTTTTTTGTTTGTTTGAATGAGAGCGGTTGGATTGATTTTGGTCAAATATTTGACTAATCGGATGGACAAGATTCCTTTTTAGACTTTGTAAATTTACACCCCTTTGTAGGGGATCGCAACTCTTTTGATAAAAAGTTGTGGTTGCATTAGTCTAACAAAAGCATTTAGTGTCGTAACATATCATGCATTCAACGTTTGGAAAAGTGTAACAAAATGAGTAAAATTCCGTTGACAACTAGGTTTGTCAAAAGCTTGCAAAATTTTTTTTTTCTATTTTTTTTAATACATGGGTCCGACTCGACATTGCGAGCTGACTAATCCTAGAGCAACTACTCTTTTGGATAGTCCAGAGTCATCGCAGGTGAACTTCCCATAGCCACATGGGGATTAGTTTTAACTTTGATGAAAAGAATTTAACATCTATGAGTCCTATAAATTTAATGGATTTCAAAATTGAAGTTATCATCTCATAATCAGAGCTAGATTTATGTATTTGCAGATGGCCACAATCTTCAAGGTCCTCGACTCACCAATAAAATATCTTTATTGGGACTAGTTTGGTTCAAGTTTTACACTTCAATTCCAACAAACTATAAGTTAATATTTGAGTTATGAAAGGTATTTCAAAAAGGAATTGATTTGCACACTCAAACTTTTGATTGGGACATTCCACTGTGTGCATTGAATACTTGTACACGGTTCACAGTGTGCTGTCTGTACAGTTGAGTGTCCCAATCACAAAGTTGAGTGTGCAAATCACCTCCCATTTCAAAAGGGGTCATGGCATTGGGTACTTCCACTTATCTTCCTATGTATCCTTAACTTCTGGTTTTCAAAAATAAGTGAGCTTTACCAAATTAAAGGATTTTTTTATTTATTTTTATTTTTTAAATTATAAATGAAGTTAGAGTAAGTTAACAATAATGTCCCAAATTAATTTCATCGATGTCAGGAGAAATGCATTCAAAGTCGGAAAAATAGTGATTACCAAATCCAAGTAAAAAAATCATAGGTCGATAACGGTGCATAAATTTACTCCCATACGAGGTTTGGCGAAAATTAGGGCATCCTAAATGAATCGGCTTCAACTCATGATGGGAGTATTTTTAGACGGCATTGCTCTTGGTCACCACTGTGGCTCCATTGTGGTGAGCTCGGGGTGAAGACGCTCATAGTGTGGAAGCCGAAAATGTGGTTTTTTAGTTAAATTTTAGTGGTATATAAGCGTGAAAGATATATTTTAGTGAAAAAAGTGATTAGTGGTTATACTAAATTATTCTAGATAAAAGTGGTATATGTAGCTAAACACAAGATCTTAAAACTTCAGTATTATGTTTTTTTGAAAAAGAAATTTATAGATGAAACGAGAATAGATATGAGAAAAATAATTAAAAGACAAAATTTCACCGTTCATCCCTAAACTTGTCAAGATTCGCGCGAATCGTCCTTAAACTTTTTTTTTTCATTTTCGTCCCTGAACTTGTCAAACGACGGCGCGTTTGGTCCCTGGGAGCGCGTTTTGGCAGACGGACATTATGTTCGTCTGTTATCTGATGTGGCAAGCTTGGGTTTTTTCGTCTTTTCACCTATTTCATATTCTCACCGTTCGTCCCAAATGCCGTTTGTATATTGTAGCAAACGCTTTACATGTTTCGTCCCTAATATTTGATGCGTGCTGTGTAAAAATTCAACCGTTGGCCAGAAGTGAACCATGTAAATACCCGTCCATTGTGCACATAATAAGTATGTAAAACACACATCTTCTCAAAAGAAAAACAAAGCAACGATGGTGGTCTGCACATGTGGTAAACCCGCTGTTGTCAAGACTTCTTGGACAAACAGGAATTCAGGTCGCCGTTTCTTTGGCTGTCCGACAATTGTAAGTTTGTCATTGTGTTGTTTATTTAAAAAAAAATGTGTTGCTTATTTACACACTTTGTTGTTTCAGGGCTCAAACTGTCCTTTTCTGGGATGGTTGGATCCTCCGATGTGCCCAAGGTCAGTAGACGTTATCCCTGGTTTGTTGAGGAGGATTAATGCTCTACGAGGTGTTGTTGAAGAGCTTGAAGAACAGCGGTCCAAGTACAAGAAGTATATCATCATCAATTGGGTTTTGTTTGCATTGTATGTTTATTTAACTGCTTGGCAACACATGTGTAGTAGTAGTTGTTAGTTTCGGATGGTGGTGGGTGAATGCTTTTAGTATTTTCAAGTAGATGATGGTAGTTGGGTGGTGAAGCAGTCGTTTGTAATGGTTGTCAATGGTCAATGAAATTTCTTGTTTGAATAATGGCTAAATCGTAATGGTTTGTGATCAAGGGAATGTGGCTTGTTATTGTGAAGTATTTTGTTTGCTTGTTCAATGCATAATATGATTGACTTAGGGAAGTTAACAAACCATAAGGCTGTAGTTTGACTTAAGGAAGTCAACAAACCATAAGGCTCTAGTTTGACTTAATAAAGTCAACTAACTGAACCATTTTGATTATTCACTTGAATAAAAAGTGTTGTGTTTCATTTAATGGTAAATATTTGCGCATGGTGCCATAAACCTTTTTTTGACAAAATTAACTAAAACAGTACTGATGCGTGGGGATTGCACCAGGCTTTACCTCTCAAGGGATCTTGAGAAGCTTACAACCCCCACCAGGCAGTGTACCTGATCGTTGTAGTATAGTATAGTGACAAGTACCGGGGGATTGATCGTTCAGCTAGGAATAGTGTCGCTAGGATTAGAAAACCTAAATACTAGTTCTAGAGATGAAGGATGATTCTTTTTGTATTTTTATATTTTGATGAAAAGCAAGTAAATATCTCGGGTTTGAAGGATTTGGGCGGAATTAGTTGCTAGTCAACTAACCCAATACTAAAGATGCAATCAAAATAAAATACTAGAAATGAAAATAAAACTAAATTAAACTAAGGTTGTGAGCAATAAGTGGAGAAATGTGTTTACTTAGATTTCACTACTCCCTAGATATCTTTTACACGTTAATTACTTGTTATAGTTGCGTGGATGACAGATTGTATTCCTTAATACCATTCATGGGGTGGCGTACTTAACTCCCCAATCCTATGAGTGCCTACTTCACTCCTATGTCGAGCCGACTAAGAAGCTCCTAACATGGGATCATTAGAATTTACTCATGCATTAAATACAACCAATAAAACCTAGTACACATCGGTTCATGTTTCCTAAGACGTTCAAGCATGTTACCATTTGGAGATCTGCCAGTTTTCTTAAGCCTAACATTTAAATCATTCATCCAATACAACCATAAACAAGTAATCAACATCTAGGTTTCATTAGATCTAAGCAAACACAAGATAAATCTAGCCTAGCATGGTGGAATCAAGACAAGCACAAGATATAGACAACCAACACATAGACATATTGATTGAATTAAAAGAACACTTATCTCAATTACACATGTAAGGGTTCAAGGGCTGAAAACCCTTGAAAAACCTGTAAAATTCGTAAGTGGTTCGGCCTTAGGGTTTCTCCAAATTTTTTTTAATGAATGAAAATTAGAAAACTATATATAGAAAACTGAGGCTGACGGCGTCAAGAACAAAGGGGTGACGCCGTCATCTCGCCGCCAAAAGAATCCTCGGACTGCCTTGATCTACATCTGACGCCGTCATGTATTAAGTTTTTCCAGGCCGTCACGTATTTAACTCTTGACGCTCTTCCTTGTGACGCCTTCATTTCTGTACTGGGCCGTCATGCAATTTACTCTTGATGCCGTCAGGATGGTACTCTTGACGCCGTCACATACTGTTCCCAGCTAGGAAAATTAAGTCTTTGGCGTTTTCTTCACTTTTATGCTCCAAAAACGTCCGAATTGCTTCCTTTTCCAGATTTCACTTCCAAAGTACCTAAAATCACAAAAGGAACGATTTAGGGCAATATTTGATCAAATAAATTCAATTCCGGGCTTAAATGACCCCCTTAAAGTGGTTCATTTTTCGCCTCATCAAGTACATGAGAGTCAAGAAATGCAAATTCATTACCAATAATAAAAGAACATAAAACTGTTCTTCATTACAAAAGAGATACTGGTTATACCATCAAACACAGTATTATCATGAACTGCCATAATTAACTGCTTCAAGGCTTATTTGCAGGAGTGGAGGTTGAATCTTTGATAGCTTCAAGCTTTAAATACTTGCTATAAGCAGAATCAGCAGTACCAATGATATAATGAGAGCTTGTTGGAATGGTAATTGAACCTTTTGGACCTTGAAGCTTTAAATACTGGGCATAATCAGGATCAACAGGACCAATGATATACTTAGAGGTTGTAGGAGTGGTGGTTGAACCTTTTTGGGCTTGAAGATTTAAAAACTTGGCGTAATCATCATTAACAGGACCAATGATATACTCAGACCTTGTAGATTTGCTTTCTGCAAATAAGGAAAAAGAAAGCATAAAAAAAATATAGCTTCAGAAACAGTTAAATGTTAACACAAAAGGACCCTATATTGACCTTTTTTAATTAAATACACCCAACTACATAGCAAAACAGAAATAACAATACCTTTTTTGTTTGTGGCCTTCATTTTGTGTGAAGTAACGTTATAGGATATGTAGGTTTAAGAGAAATTTAGGTTACAAGGTTGAATATGTGTGTTTGTGTGTATGTTTTTCATCGGTTGGGTGGGTATTATATGAGATGGGATTAAATGAGATGGAAATATGTGTGGTTGATCGGTTTGGTGGGTATTTAATGGGTTGGGTGGGTATTTAATGGGTTGGGTTGGGTGGCCTTCACACGGCTTTATCAGCTCACCAGTACTAAGTTCCTTATATATAACAGTAGTAAAATGTTAGTACTGGTAGTACAAAATTCCTTGTAACATAATATGAGTGAGTTAGGGAAGTTAAGAAACCATAACAACAAGCCTGAGAGGGCCAAGGACCAGATGTTGCAGTCGCGAAGAAGAGGACGTTCAAGAAGTTCAGTTTCCGTGGAGTTGATCTCAATGCTTTGCTTGACATGTCTACCGATGATTGGTAGCGTTGTTGGTGTGTAGAGTGGTAAGACCTTCAAGTATATTTAAATCAACCCTGAGATGATTGGACACTACCTTGTTTGAGTTTTGTATCTCATACAAGCCTGTTAAGCACGGTAGACCTGGTATTATAGCTACCCACTCTTCAAGGTTCATCCCATTGAAGTGAGGATGCTACTTGTTTTAAAGGATTATGGTTTTAAAGGATTATGCTACTACTTTTAAAGGTTTACCCCTAGTAATTTTGTCATTTCAGAAGGTTCATCCCATAAGGCTGTAGTTTGAGTTAGGGAAGTCAACAAACCAAAAGGCTGTAGTTTGAGTTAGTAAAGTCCAATTTTGCATTAACAGTATTAAATTTTTACTACTGTTGGAAATAAAAAACTTAATACTGGGCCAACCCGATTACATACAATACATAGGTACATTCCCAAATAAAATTGAAATATAAATGTGTTCATATTTCCAACAAATAATTGGGAACCGAAGAGTCCAAAAAAAGGCTGTAAAATTTAATACAGACTCTTCGTTTTCCCCATTATGTGTCTATATATTGGTTAATGCCACATTATGCAGCATACCAATCTAATACTAGCAAACATCAAACAAGTTAAAGTGTAAGTCAAATGTCAGGAACCAAGAGAGCCAGAGATGTTGTTGCAAACGACAACACAGAAGAAGAAAACAACGAACTGAGGAAACGAGCAAAGGAAGATCCAAAAGAGCCAGAGGTGCCTTCGTTGGAAAAAGGCTCGAAGGATAAGGATAAGAAGGAGGTGGATGAAGAAAAGGACAAGGTTGCTCCTCCAAGCCCTGCTGAAGTTCAAAGACGCAGGGTTGCCGCAAAAAAGAGGGCCGATGAGCATTGGAAGGAGATCAATGCTGTTAGGAGATTAGAAGAAAGGGATAAAAAGAAAAACAAATATGTTAAATGTAATGAAGAAGAGGAAGAAGAATGTTTAGAAACATTCTCGTATGATGAATTGTATAAGTCATATGAGTCCGATTAATTTAATCGTGTAATGGAAAAAGTTTGTTTAATAATAATTTTATTGTTTATTTTGTGAGTTTTTGTTTTTTTCAATTGCATGTTTTATTTATTTATTTTTTTGCAAAGAAAGTTTATGCTTATTTTCATGATGTACGTTTGACTTTGAATTTATGCACCAGTATGACCTTCAGTTTATGGTTATTTTCATGTGTATATCTAATTGTGGTATTATTCACGTTGTTGACCAAAAAAATATGTTGACTTTAATAGTCAAATCCGTTTATTAATCCAAACACGATACTATACTGCATATTCAATTGGTCAAATATAAATTGTAATTACTTAATTTTACCCATGTTGAGTTTTGAAAGTAACAAAACAGGTTTACAAGTGAATATTAAATAATGGTTCACTTAGTTGACTTTATTAAGTCAAACTAGAGCCTTATGGTTTATTGACTTCCCTAAGTCAAACTAGAGCCTTATTGTTTGTTTTTATTTTAAAGCACAATCCTTTAAAACAAGTTGCGTCTTCACTTTCTGAAATGACAAAAGACTAACAGGGAACCAAATTAATAGTCTTTCATGCGAAATATAAGTGGTAGTACTTAATGGTTTGGTTTGGGTGGACTGCACACGTTTGGAAGGCTCAGCAATACTAACTTCCTTATATCTAATAGTATTAAAATGTTAATACTGGTAGTACAAAAATTTTTCTAACCGTATTAACTAGTTAGTCCTGGTACTGTTGTTATCTTATCAGCAGTACATGGTTAGTGTACCATTCAACTGCTTGAATTACAAATACCCAAAATAGTAGTACAAAAGGGTAACAACATGTTTATTCAGGTTACAACAAAATTATTCAATCATACTACGTCCTAAATCAGCTAATACATTTTCTTTTTACCCTTACCTTTTGGAAAAGGTTTGGCAATTGCTGGAGCAAATGGTTTGATACCATTGTCTTCACAGAACTGATCACTTGGAAGACCTAGCACCTTTTCCCTTTCATCAAAAAGCTGTTTCTCTGTCTTTTTAGGATTCTTAAACTTCCTAGCATCAATCTTTCTCGTCACAGAACCTGAATAAGTCTTTGGAAAATAGCCTTCCCAGCTGTTGGTTGAAGTTGAGTCACTCCAGTTGTTGATGGAGCTTGAATCACTGTTGTTAACGTAAATGATTTCTGCAAACAAGTTAAGAAAACCATTAAAAAAAACTATGTTAGAAATGAAAAGGAGCAGGATGTTGCAATTGAGGGTGTGTTTGAAACAACCTTTGTTCTTGGAACTCATTATTTTAGCAGCTAGAATTGGGTGGTGGAAGATTGGTTGATGTGTTTGGTTTTATAGAGGAAAACTTATGCTTGTTTAGTGTTTACAAAATGCAAAAGTATTCACGTGACAGTAAAGAAAAAAGTAGTCTTTGGCGCCCTATGACAAGTCATGCCATGTCTTACTTTATCATGTGTGCAGACATGAGAAGAAAATAGTGTTTGCATAACCAAGGCCAAAATAGTCATTTTCAAACACAAAATGCCACCACATTCAATTGATGTGAGCATTTAATACTCCTTAACCTACCTCACACCATGAAAGTCAAACGGGTGTATTTCAAAATAGAAAAATATGGCACAACCAGCCGTGTAAAGTAAATGATCCTACCAACTTGGATAGTCAAGTAAAGTCTCATCTTATTCCAAATTAATCCAAACAAAAAATATGGCACAACCTGCAAGTCCAAATTTAAAGAGAGAGACAAGTGGTGGTTTTATAGGTCTGGGTATTCGAACTGATAATGATCCACAGGTACAGGTGTTGGATGAAAGATGCTTTATCTGTTGTATGGATATTATGTGTTGGAGGCATGCAAACACAGGTGGAAGTGTTGTTGTAGTCACAAAAGCTGCTGGTGCTGAGGCAAACAAAGTAAGTGGTTGTGTTATAGGTCTGGGAATTAGATCTGGGGAAAAAAAGAGGAAAAAAAGAAACCCAAGAAAGTTGATTACAAAACAACAACAAATTTGAATAGCTATATTGTGGTAGACCACTGTCATGGTTTTGGGCATGTCCACGCCATACTTGTATGTGATATGTACGTTTGCATTTTCATGTTTCGTGTCTGTATTACGGATTGATTAATGTGATGCTCATGTTTATGTTTCTGATACATATCAAACACACTAAAAAACTTAAAACATATATGAACACATTATTCATTGAAAAACTGAATCATAAGACCCATTACATTCATTAAGCATAACATGGTGATGTGAACAAAAGAAACCCATGACCAATGTCCAACAAACAACAACCTCATGGATATTTCTTTTTCACAACAAATTCAATCTTCTTAAACATCTTGTCCTTGACTTGGTTGACCATCATCAACAGTGCCTTCGCCCGACGCTTATCAATTGTCTGTAATCTCCTAAGCTTCTTGGTATTGCTCCTTGCAATTCTTGCACGTGAATAGTTTCGAAGTTCAACAATCAGCTCCCCCTACGTCCGACCCTTTCAGAAATTTTTTTGGACTTGTACTCCAAATCATGTGCTTGCTGCAAGTTTTCAAGAATCACTGTGTGGTAAGGGCCAAGCATTAGTTCAGTTAGCACATACGAGTTACAAACAACCTTTAGATCAATATTAATTTCAGAGTTGTTCATGCTTAAGGAAATAGGGAGCTGTGTTTTGCAAGTTTTGAGTTGCAACAAATGAGGTAGGTAACTATTAAATATGAGTAATAAATGACACACAAATAAAGCAACCCATTACTAAAAGGCTACTAGCAGTGGTGATAGCATTGTGACACATATAAAACGTTACAATTAAAAAATTTGCATATATAATTAGGATTTTTAAAAAGTACATAATAAATTTAAAACATTGCATAAGTGTAACATAAACATTACATAGAACTTCAGTTGTAATCCGGGTGATCCCATGTCTGAGAGTTGTTGTACAGGTAACCGTCGTCGTAAGTAGCAATGCTCGCAAACTTATCGGCTTCTAACTGAGCTTCCAACCTGCTAAGCTCCCGGTCCTTTTCTTCGTTCCAGCCCCCATCATCAGCTGCCACCACATTTTCTTCAAAGCTTAGCTTAAAGTGCTCCAGATGAGGTTGTTGCTCAACATCTCTCGGTGCAACAGATGAAGTAGATGCACCAGCATCACATGCTGCCACATTTTCCACATAACTCCAACGGATCTTGTTAGAGATTTGCGCTTGTATTTGAGAAACACAACCCCACAGCGAGTCAGCAATGGCACTGTCCTTGCAATATTCATCGTACAGAAATTGGTCGATGACGGCTTTCCTCTCTGCTGAGATATCTTGGCATGCTGTGTATTGTTCTCTAAGTTGGTTTTTAACTTTTTTGGCAAGGTCAAACTGTTTGATCACTTCGATGATAGCATTCTGGCGATCCGTGTCGCTGTTGTCGGTCTGTTTCTTGATGTATGTTTGTAATTCTTCGACTGTGTGGGGAAGTTTGCAAGCCATTTATGTTTTGAATTGTTGTTTACAGTGTGTTTGAATTTGTGGATGCCAAAATTGTGTTTGATGGTGGTACTTATAGGAAGTCAAATTGGTAAGTTTGCACGCCATTATAAAAAAATAAAATATTTCTTACTTTCAAACGGTAACAAACAAGTACAACCACATGTTGACTTGTTTGTTGCATTTGACTTTACTTAGTGAAACCCCGTTTTTATAAACAATGGTGAATCTTACCCATTTTGTTACCCATCAAGCACATAAGTAGTTTTGGTTGACAAAATGTATAAGTCAAACAGGTCACAAACCATCTAAAGTAGCCACAGAAGTTGACTTATATAAGTTTGCCTTTAAAAGGACTTAGAAAATTGCCACATATGTGGACTTGAATGTCTGCCTATAGAAGGACTTAGATGAGTGCCACAGATGTGGACATTGATGTTTGCCACTTATGTGGACTTTCAATTACAGACGTTTCATAACAACCATAGTACTAAAACTCAAATTTGTCCTGAATTTAAAACATGGCTAAAGGATAGCCCATTCACTGTCATTGACTTGGCTTGATTGAGTTGGAATAGGAGCAGATACTCCTTGGAAACTTGAACTAGGACCAGCTTGAGACGCACCAGATACTCCTTGCACAGTTGACCTCTGACCACCTTCAACAGCTACATCTCCATATTGGACAACTAAACTAGGACCAACTTAAGCAAACCTATTACCCTTAGCTTGCCGAGCTCCAGCTTTATTGAAACCTACATAAGAAAACAGGTTATAAAAAAGTACCAAATATAAAACAATCAAAAAACATAACTATGAAAGTCTAATAATTACCTTTTCTAGGAGGTTGACCTTGTCCTTTGCATGTAGTCTTGTTGTGTCCAGCATTACCACAGAGTCTGCAAGTAATAATTCTCCCTCTTTTGGTCAGTTTTCCAGAATCTACACAGGGTGCATCCTCATACTTAGACCTTCTTCTCTTCTTCTTTGGTCTTCCAACCTGGACATGATGCTTTGGTGGCAAGAGTTCTGTACCATGGGTGGTCTTCTCCCAGTAGTTGCTGCCTCTAATTGGTTCCACTAAGTGAGAGTATACTTCCGTCCATGTGGATAACCAATAACAGCTATGTACCCAAGACTCAGGAGGTCCAACTTGAATGCCATTGAGTCCCATATTCCAACAGGCTGCAACAGCATGCTTACAAGGTATCCCTGTCAATTCCCATTTCCTGCATGTACATACCTTATCCTGTACATTCACAACACACTAATCACCCCATGCCCATGTTACCTGATACTTAACTCCTCCATTCCATATCACCCGCAATGATTCAGCCTCGCTCTTAATCTTTCCCAATATTTTAGCTGCAGTTGGGGTTAGAGGCCCATCAGTTTTGTCAATTATACCTTGTACAACTACTATTCTCTTCATGCAGTATTCTCTGATGTACTCTAAAAGTGTAATGACTGGCTTGTCCCTTGCTGGAGCTATTTTACCATTAAACACCTCACAAATGTTGTTGATCAATAAATCTGTAACTGGTCTACCTATAGCCCAAAAATATGAAACACTTAAATGATATACATGTCTACTATTGAACCACTTATGTTGAAAACAAACAAACAATTACCAGAAAAATGAGATCTTGCCAATGTTCAGCTGGTATCTTGCTCAACCATTCGTGTGCTTCCTTCTTCATAGCCTTCAAATGTTCCATACACTTTTCAAAACCAGACAGGGTTGTAACAGATGCACATCTCCACAAAGCTTCCTTATATTCCAAGCCACTAAACTGCTGCCTCATATTTTCATGAATGTGCCTCAAGCAAAATATGTGTTCTGCATTAGGGAAGACAGATTTTAAGGCTGGAATGAGTCCCTACATAAACCAACAAAGTTAGCAAAATAATAATTTATATTTTGTTGGTTATTAAAGAATTCAACTAGAGGACCATCATTTACTAACCTTTTGTCTATCACTCATGAATGTGAAGTTAGATCTAGGGCCTACATCTATGTCATCACCCAAGCACATTAAGAACCAAGACCATGAACTCTTAGTTTCAGCTTCCACCAAGGCATAAGCCAATGGGTAAATCCCATTGTTAGGATCTAGTCCAACAGCCACCAACACTTGGCCAGGATAAGGACCTTTCATGAAACAACCATCTAGCCCCAACAATTCTCTTTTGCAAGCCTTGAAGCCTTCCTTCAACGGTCCCAAACAAACATATATTCTTTTAAACACCCTTCTAGACTCACTAGGATTAGCAGAATCTCTATCAATTCCAAGCTTCACAGTCGTATTAGGGTTTGTAGACAACAATTCACCAATATAGTCCCTAAGCATCATATACTGCAGGTTGTGATCACCTGAAACATCTTTTTCTACTTTGGCTTTGGCCCTGAATGCTTTTGTCATAGAAACCTGAAGATGTAATTCACGCTGGAGCTGGTCTTGAACTGCCTTTCCTGGGATCTCTGGATTTACCTTAACTAGGTCATAGATCTTGTTTGCCAAATATTTATAAGTGCAGTGTTTGATTTCCCTTGATTGAAGGCAAGTGTGTTTGTCTCTGTGTGTCTTTACTATCCAGTTTTGACTAACTCTGTCTTTGCCTACATACAAGACCCAGGGGCATTCATCACACAAATCATCAGAAGTTCCTACATCGTTTCTCTTTCTTTTACTCCCTCTACCTAATGGGCCACTTGATCCACTAGGCCCAACACCTGTATCTACAGTTGGGCCTGTTGATCCACTTAAGACTGACTCCGTAAAGACAGGAATTTGGTTATCACATACAGCTCTTATCCTAATACCATCATTCTTGACCAACTTCAAATTTCTCCTGCTCTCAACTGCATGCATGTATACTCTTTCCTTCACCTCTTCTGGGGTTGCAAACTCTTGTCCAATGAAAAAATAATACTTCATAATAGGATTCTCTGACATGTCAACTCCAATTGCTCTTCTTATTTCCCTTAACTGTTTCCTAACAGCTGAATCTGGTTCACCATCAGAACCTGATTGACTCTCGAAACCTTCAACATTAACAGGTTCTACTCCACCCACAATCTCTCCAACTAAACTGCTATTGCCAATGCTGTCATAAGCTTTATTCCCTGTTAGTCTAAACTTATTTACTTGATCACCATTGCTGTTGCCAATACTGATAGAAGGATTATCCCTTTCTAGATGAAAACCGTTTACTTGCACAAGAGGCTCAACTCTAGTGTGTCCTTCATCATGCATAACTGCAGCCTCTCCTTCATCACCTGAACCTGCATTGTCACTTGACCCTCCTTCATAATCACTATCATTGACATTATGAATGTCATCCTCCTCATCCTCTAGTGGCCCGACACCATTACCATGCTGAACCTCACCCTCTAGTGCCTCTTGCCTGTTATCCTGTTGACCCTCACCTGTATGTGTTTGGGGATCATCTAGGCCAAAAACAGGCAACCCTACATTTAAGTCCAGGTCAGCAACACCAAAATGTTCATCAGGACTTAATCCACTAGTGGTGTCGACATTCATGGCATCCAGATAACTAAATGAAAGAGGCATATCTAACTCATTCTCATCAAAGTCCATCATCCTGACTATATCAGCAAGTTTTTTTTTGCCACAATCTCCTTACTAGCAGGTACAACTGGGGTGAAACTTAAATTTAAACTTCCAAATTGTGAATCAATCTGGGGAAGCTCATTGTTTTCATTTTCACCACATTCACTTAAAGTCAGTTGTGTAAAAGGAGTGCCTTGAGTTGAGTTGGCTAGAAGTGGAACACTATCAGTATTATCAGGCCACGTCAGGGCCAACAGTTGAGGAGGTTTAGTTACCTTAGAGGCTCTAGGTGGACTAGACACAAGTTCCTCTATTACTACCCTTGTTTTACCAGTGACCCTAGAACACCCGTGCTCTATGTAGACTTCAATCAACTTGAAACCACCTACTAGATAATCCAAACATCTGACATCATCATCAGATGAAAGGGGAAATAGTCCGTGGTCTAAAGTACTCATAGGACTAAGATAATGGTAAAACAGAGGCTCTTTCTGACCTGTGTAGCCCAACTTAAGCACCATCTCGTCCAGATCAAAGACTGAGAATACATCAATATCCACCATGTCAAATATGTCTTCAGTACCACCAACGTATTCCCTGTTAGGGAAACGCATAAATGCCCCACCATGATGTATTCGAATGGTGAATAAATTGCGATGAAATTCTGCAATATAAAGTCAATTACTTAGTACCTAAACATATATAAACACAAGCTAACAGCAAAATAAGCTCAAATCAACTGGACTTAAACTCATTACCGTAGTCATTCTCACATTGCGCCTCCAACTCATCTACAGGGACTGTCACTCCTCTTTTGCGCATCTTCCACATTGGTGCGGACATTGTTCGGGACGATTTTCGATACTTTTGTGATTTTGACATTGATGTGATTGGGCGGGAAAGTTTTTTGCAGGCGTATCTTGGAAAACGAAAGCTTCAGGAAAAAGTGAATAGAACCTTCTTTATAGCCAACTTTTAGGGACGAAATACGCAAATCACTGTACCCACAAATCTTACAGCCATCTTTTAGGGACCAACGGCGAGAATTACTGTTGGAGGTGTTTTGGTGTGAAATGACGAAAGTAGCCATGGTTTACAAGTCAGCTAACGCTGCAACCCAACATCCGTTTCTCAAAAGGACCAACCGCGCCAATATCGACAAGTTCAGGGATGAAAATGAAAAAAAAAAGTTTAAGGACGATTCGCGCGAATCTTGACAAGTTTAGGGACCAACGGCGAAATTTTGTCTAATTAAAATAAAAAGGCTGAGAATTAATTATAGTCAAACAATTTAAGTTACAATGAAAACTTTGAAAAAAGATGTGGTCCATAGATGCATCTGAAATTGTTGTAATTTGACTGTTAAATAGATGGAACTGTTATAAATATATTAATAATATTGATTGTACACATTAATCATCATAATCATCACCTTTATGATTAATCTTGTAACACCCAATATGTACTTAATACCATTCATGTTAAGGTCCCTATAAATAGAGGTACCTAATGTAATGTAAAGACACACCAATAACAAGTTCTATCTTTCCCTCTCATACTCTCTTATGTTCCTTTGATTATTATTCTTATTGTGCTATTAGGCCGTTGTTTCACAACACGTTATCAGCACGATCTTTAGTGTTTCTAATATACATTGTGTTTCTAATATACAGTAGACATCCAGTTCTCGTTGCAATATACCGTTGTAATTAATTGCTTTAGTTCCATGGTATTTGAAGGAGCAAATGTCCAATTGACGTATGGATCATCGAACTTTAATCATGATAGAGGTAAGTTTTCTTTTTATAATGATTAATTAATAATTTAAGTTTAATTATGATTGCATGATTTCTTCTACATGGGATAAAAAAATACTTTGCATAATATATCAATGTTCTTAAAAAATTTACGAACCAGTAAGTATGGACTAACCGATTCACTTCACTTTTATACATTGTGTTCTAGTGGGTTCGATTCTTATAAAGTTTATCATATTTATATATATATTTTTTTGTTTATCTTTGCCATTCTTAAACATTTTCTTGTATTATTATAACAAAATACTATACAAAGTAATATTTTAATTAACATGAAGTTTGAATCTTCGTTGTAACATGGGATGAATAGTTTAGTTTCGGATGAAGTGATTCTCTCGATATTGTTGAAAGGTTTGGAATTAGGATGTTAATGGATTATAATGTTAATTTTCAGTAATGAAAAAAAAAAAAAAAAAAAAAAAGTCTTTCTTTTTCTTTTAAATAAGAACTAAATATTGGCTTGTCAAAAGTGGAGAAGATGTTAATGCATATATTCTGCACACTTGCTTGTACGTGGCTGATATATTGGAGTAGAACTAAATATTTTTCTTTTTCATTTAAAAGTACTTGTTTTGCTAAATATTTTAAAAATACACCCTTAGTTAATTAAATTTTCAAAATAAAATAGTAAAAAAAAAAAAAAAAAAAAAAAAAAAAAAAAAAAAAACTCAAATAAATATTGGTATTAGACTTCGGATGATACATAACTTGTAAATATCTATTTATTGTGTGAATGTGAATAAGAATGTGTTACTTCGTATCTAGTTTTCTTTTATTTATCTAGAACACTAGCTAATTGGTGTTAATTCTTATATGATGATTAATGATTTACAAGAAGCGCTTTGAATGAAAGGTAAATAAAGTTTTGCATGATTATTTGTTGCACTTCTCTGTGTTATTATAATTGCATCTACTAGTTTTACATATTAGTATCTTACTATCATATGCAATAGTTTTTGATAGCCCATGTAGTTGTAGCCTGGCATGTTATTGATTAATTATGTTATGTTATACACTAACAATCTTTGTTTAGAAAAGTCAAACGTAACTTTAAAAACTGCCATTAATATGTGATTATATTTCACAACTTTCAAAATAACGAATACAAATCAATCTACAGTTATTTGATGTTGGTTTATACATTACTGGTTAGATGTTTGAACTTAATACATATGCATGTGCTGTATATATGTTGCATAGAAAATTTAAATATGCCATATGTTAAAATTTTATATACTATTTTGGACTTTTGGTCCTCACTCCAAAATTTGCCTTATGCTTTTAATTTAAAAGTATGAATAATATAAACTATAATATTAGATGTTACCTTCCATTTGTTTATGACTTTTGATATGTGCATTGTGCGGAAATTACTAAGTTTTTGCTTGCTAATTTGATCGTTACGTTGAGGTATACAGAGTTTGCATGATTTGGCTTCGTGGTTCATAATGCACAAATGTGTTTCCTTTTGGATGCTAAATAAAATCATGAATTCAAGTACTTTGAATAATTTAATGCATGGATACATGACATCAAATATCATGATACTCCTCATGCTCGTAACATATAAATTCACTTATAATTGTATGACTTTAAATTGGTGAATTTAGTTATTTCTCATTTTTTTTAATGTGAATAGATGGTTGTTTATGAGAAAACTTGACAATGATGATATGAAAGTATTGAACTGGTACCTGACCATATGACCGACTTGAAACTATATAACATTATTGATCATACTATTTAGTTATGCATACTCTATAGGCACTGGCACTGGCAGTGTATATGTATATGACTTTCTTTAGGAATGACAGTAAGAAGTATTTCCTTATAGCTAATAAATTTATAAATGGGCTTATGTTGAAATATCATTAAACCCATTCACTTTGATATGCTCCATTATTTGAAATTAATATGGGAAAATATTTTGATCATTGTAAAGATTTAGATGCAGACGTACTTGAGCTAAATGCAGTTGAGTTTGTTTAAATTGTGCTTTATAATGAAGCTAATGTAAATATTATATTAAACCGTGTGAAAACATAAAAGAGCTAATCGAAGAAATATAAGCTCCCCATATTATATGTTGTTTTATAAAAAAAAAAAATGTGTAATTAAAGCACAAGTGGTCATAACTTAAAAGTTTATGAGCCAAGATTATTGTAGTTATTGGCATGACCGGTTGAACCATCCCGGTCAATGATGATGCGAAATATATAGAAGAACTATGAGTTTCTTCGAAGATAAAATTGATCTGTTCTCGATGGAAGTTAATTGTTCATATATCACCACAATATTGAAGTAAGGACTTTATCCTATAAAGTTTCAGAAAGAATATAAAGGGGATGTATGTAGGCCTATACATCCGCCATGTGGATCATTTTGAGTTTTAAAATTGATGCATCGTCAAAATGATCATCAAGGACGCAACTTAAGGATAACGTGATTAAAGGCTCGATTTATAAAATGCGAGCATGGTTTTCCAAATTGTATCTTTGGAAATGGTGGTGAATACTTCCATATGTTGGGTGATTATTGGAATAAGTGTTGAACATAAAAGTAGCCCATGTTCATACGCGAATTGCTTTTATTAAAACGTTTATAAAACGTCTTCAGTTGATTGCAAAGCCAATAATATTGAGAGAACAAAACACTTAGTTTATGGGGCATGTTATGACATATGAATTCACATCTTGCCAACAATCTATAATGAATCCTCCCAATTAGAATGATTTTGGTCACGAACCATATGTTTCCCAAATGTGCATAACCTGTATTGTAAATCCACCACAATGCACACAAATTTGGGATGTTGAAATTGATAATTCATTCAGGGGGAGAATGAGCAGCTAAAATTTTGGAATGAATTATGATATTATAAATGTTGATCCTCACACTAATAAATATGAACTTGAAGTTCAAGGGACAATTCATATTCCAGATCTAGTAATTGCCAGACATGTTTAGTGACCTAAAGAAAGTGACTAGATCATATTAAGCTGCTAGTGCTCCAATTACAATGTTTGTCCCAGCAGTAAAATCATTGATTGGTAGTAAGTCTATGGCACGTCTGCAGCCTGAAAGACGAATTGATTCCACATAAAAAGTCCTCGAATGAATAGATAAAATGGAGCAATAAAATCAAGATGGTCGAATCGAGGTAATAAAGACCCCATAATATTCTCTTAAAGAGAAACTAGACATGAAGGTTATTGAAAACCCTGGGTACGTGAAAAACTTTGAGATCTCAACAAGTGATAGAATATAATGTCTAGTAAAGTATGGAATCGAAAATATAAATGAATCGACGTCGACGGAGTTATTGTATAAAATAATATGCATGATAATGATTATGTAAATAAATAAGATAGCGCTATAATCATGGTGAGGATCATGAAAGAATACATGCACGAAGTGCAGATGTATCAATGAATGGCCAAAAGATGTAAAGACGCAAAGAAGAAATGAAAGAGTAAAGTCTCTTGTGAAGAGACATGTTAATGGGACTTGAAGTCCGTATATATGAATGTGTAAAATTATTGAATATGCATTGATCTTTATGAGAAAGTGAAATTAAAGTATTGAAATTTTAGTATATAAGTCATAACTAATGGCACGCAATACTTTCGTAAAGACATGTAAATGAGCATAAGGAGATATGTTCTCATGTGGTGGATCCAATAATGTATAAAATAGTTATAAGTCTGGCAATATAATAAGTAATCAATATGCGTCTAAAAGTTAATGAATAGAGCTCATGTGTTTTTGAGATTTCATTATAGCATATAAAATGCATTGAGCATGCTAATGATATTTAGAGCATATAAGAAAAGTTCTCGGGAAACTACTTGATTTAATTTAATTAATCATGTGTTTGGCAAATATGTTATAATCGCCTTAGTGTATAGTATTGTGCCAAATAAAGAATTTTGTTAGCCTATGAAACTTTATAAAGAGATCTTGATGTGAATTTGTTTTAAGTTTCATACAATTTGATTTTATGATTGTAAAGGCGATTGAATGCATAGAAGTTGAATTTGAAACAAAAGGACGGAGCTTGTCTTAGCTTATGAATTGAACATCTTAAAGATGTAATCATTATGCATCATGAAAGCTAAAGAAAGATGCTACATATCTTTATACGGATAAATGACGCTCATGTTTATGAGGTTGCATGATAAAGAAAGACCCCTTGATTTATAAAGATGACGATCACAATATCGATTTAAAGTGTCGTACAAAAATGTGTATGAAACATTTATGATTCTCACCAATGGTCATACGTGATAGAATATATCATTTGAATTTATTGTGTTTGCAATGAATAACTCGTGAAGTACGATGATGTACTTGAATGAGATGTATGATGTACGTTAATCCTTAAAATGGATATGCGAACAACATGTAGAGAATATATATTCACGTGATTCTATCAAGTCACTTCAATGTGCATTTCACTCACTCAATGAGTCTAAGTGACGTGATCATCAGGGGGAGAGAAGATATGCGTTGCACTCTTTTTCCCTTGACCACGGTTTTGTCCCCATAGGGTTTTCTGGCAAGGTTTTTAATAAGGCAACATCCCCGAGCATATAAAGGAGTTATGTACTCTTTTTTCCTTCACTAGAATTTTGTCCTACTAGGTTTTATTTAGTAAGGTTTTAACGAGGCATAATCCTCAAATGGAGTAAAACAAATATTTTGGTATCTTCAAGTTACAAAGGAGATGTGTTTATATTTCACTAACCATCAAATACAAGTTTAGTTGGTTTTGTAGATGCAGGATATATGTCTGACCCTCACAATGGTTGATCTCAAACTGGTTATGTATTCAAAATGGCAATACTACAATTTCATGACGTTCCGTAAAGCAAACAATCGCAGCCACTTCATCTAATCATGCAGAAATTTTGGCGATCCATGAAGCAAGCCGAGAATGTGTTTGGTTAAGAAATGTTATACTACATATTGGTGAATCTTGTGGTATTTATGCTGGAAATAAGGGACCAATAATTTTACACGAGGACAACGCAGCATGCATTGCTCAACTGAAGAAAGGGTTTATTAAAGGTGACAGAACCAAGCACATTTCACCGAAGTTCTTTTTTACTCATGACTTACAAAAGAATGGCGATATTATTGTTCAAAAGACTCGTTCAAGCGACAATCTAGCAGATTTATTTACAAAATCACTCCCTACCTCAACATTTAATAAATTGGTATATGGCATCGGAATGCGGCGTTTCAGTGAGCTCAAGTGAAGTGATCATGAGGGGGAATAATACGCACTGCACTCTTTTTCCCTTAGCTATGGTTTTTCTCCCACTGGGTTTTTTTCCTAGCAAGGTTTTTAATGAGGCGGTATCCAAAGCGTATTTTGAATGATGTACAATCAAGGGGGAATTTTATAAATATATTAATAATATTGATTGTACACATTAATCATCATAATCATCACCTTTATGATTAATCTTGTAACACCCAATATGTACTTAATACCATTCATGTTAAGGTCTCTATAAATAGAGGTAACTAATGTAATGTAAAGACACACCAATAACAAGTTCTATCTTTCCCTCTCTTATGTTCCTTTGATTATTATTCTTATTATGCTATTAGGCCGTTGTTTCACAGGAACATGCTTTTTATCATTTTCACTAAACAAACCAACCAACCTTATAAAAACAGCAGGAGTTAATCTCTCTGCTGTAAATGGCGACCAAGAAGATGATTATAATGTATAGCTCAAATTCTGCTTTCAACTCTTTCTTCAAATTTAATATGACAGGTAATTTATTAATCACCAAATATCTCCTTGAAACCCCTTTTTCATATCTCCATTTAGGTTTAAGATTCCGTCCTCATATCACATTTTTATCTTCCCAAATTCACTCCAATTCTTCTTCTTCTTCTTCAAATGTTGATGATTTTGAACATCATCCTCAATCTAAGTACCAAAAAATTTCCAATTTAGATCATGCTTTGTACCTGTTCGATCAAATGACACAAAGACGGCCTCTGCCTTCTGTTGTTAAGTTTACTCAATTGATGCAATCTGTCACCAAAATGAAACATTTTTCCCATTCACTTTACATGTTAAGCAAATGTGTGCTCTTGGTGTTCCTGTTAATGACTATACTATGAACATTATTGTCAAGTGTTGTTGCCATTTGCATCGCACCAATGAAGCTTTTGCTGTCTTTGCCTGGAACTTCAAACGTGGTATTATACCTGACGTTTTCACTTTTAGTACCCTTTTGAATGGACTCATCCTAGAAGATAGGATTCTTGAGGCTGAAAATTTGTTCAAAAAATTGATTAAAAATAAACTTTGTGAACCCAGTGTAGTCATGTACTCCACAATGATTAAAGGCCTTTGCAAGGTTGGTAACAATGTTATTGCCATTCAATTGCTTAGGCTTATGGATGAAAAGGGTTGTAAACCTAATGTTGTGACATATAACACCATCATTGATAGTCTTTGCAAAGACAAATTGATTGATGATGCTTTCAAACTCTTCAAAGAAATGGTTTTCCAAAAAGGCATCTCACCCAATGTCATCACTTACAGCTCTTTGATTGATGGCCTTTGTAGTTTAGGTCGTTGGGATGAGGCTTCTAAGATGCTTCAAGAAATGTTGGATGTTGGGATCTCTGCAGATGTGCAAACCTTCAATAAATTAGTCGATGCATTTTGTAAAGACGGTAAAGTAGAAGAAGCTGAGAATGTTATTGACATCATGATTGAAAAAGGTATTGTTCCGAACATAGTGACATACAATACACTTATAGATGGTTACTGTTTGCGTGGTGAAATGAGCAAAGCAAAGATGATTTTTGATTCAATGGTGTTTAGAGGTCTTGTCCCTGATGTTGTTTCATATAGTAGTTTACTGAATGGGTATTGCAAGAGTTTGAGAATAGATGAGGCGATGGATCTCTTTAATGAAATAACAAGAAAAGGTTTGAAACCCGATGTAGTCACTTACAACACCATGATACAGGGATTATTTGGGGTTGGGCGTTGTGGAGATGCACACAAACTTTTTGATGAGATGCGTGCAAAAGGTCTAAAACCAAATGAATGCACTTATCCAATAATTTTAGAGGGGCTTTGTAACAACCATCAAATAGAAGAGGCACTCTCTTTGTTTCATATAATGGGTGATAGTAAACTAACTTCTGATATTGTTGTGTACAGTATCCTAATTGATGGTGCTAGCAAATGTGGGAAGTTTGATATTGCAAGGCTTCTTTTCCAGGATATAACTGATAAAGGATTGTGTCCTGATATTCGAACATATAGTGTGATGATTAGTGGGCTTTGTAGGGAAGGTCTATTGGGTGATGCAAAAGACCTGTTTCTTATGATGGAAGAGAGTGGTTGCCCGGCAAATAATGTTACTTACAATGTTCTTCTCCAAGGATACCTAAAGAACCAATACTATGATGATTTAGAGATTCTTTTACATGAAATGGATGGAAGACGTTACTCACTTGATGCTACGACTTTATGATTGTTCTTAGATCAAATCGCAGCAGGTTTGTTAGATAACACTTTACTTGAGTTGCTCGGTAAGCTTGTGCCTAAGGAGTTGGTGGGTGCGTCTAGTATCTCTACTTAAATAGTGGTCTGGGTGAAAAACTGAAAAACCGATTGTGGGTTGGAGTTATTTTGTGGGCTGAGAAATGAAGAGTGTACTTACAAAATGTTGAAAATATGAAATCAGTACCAAATTTCATTTGACTTCTTGTGTTTGGTTATTTGCAATTGCTATTTTAATGAATTTACAACTGTTATGTGTTTGTATTTTCTGTAGGCGTGTCATGTGTTGCTAATTTTATGGATGCTAGTTGTTGACATCTTCTTTTTACTTCCTGACCCATGTTTTTTCACACTTAATCCATTTTATTGTGGTTTTAAGAGTTTGATATGGACAACGTGGATGTCATAGCTCCTTCGTAAGTCTTCGTTCATAAAAGTAGCCACGTATAAGATATGAAACTAGATTATTCAAATCTTTTTGCACCGGATCTGCTCACAAGATCACCATATTACTTCTTCTCATTTTTTATTTATTTATTTTTTTCGTTTTCACTTTCAACTTTGAGAAATGTAGTGCGCAATAGTTTGCAAAAGTCCTGCACAAAAACAAGTTAAAACTATGTTGTTTGGGTTTTATTTCGGCTGTTCATTTGTGCAGAATGACTGCTCGTTTTGGGCCTTGTCGGGGCTGGTTTTGGTCAGCTGAGGGCACCAGCAGATAACTGCATCAAAGTTTCTCTTTCTCGATATGTACATGTACTTTATTTCATATCATATGAGAAACATGAATATAATTGAATGCATAACAGGTGTATATGATAATACAACATATTTGAGTGCATATAATTGGTAACGGGTGCGTAATGAATCTTACATTTGTGCAAGACATTCAATGGCTCCTCATGATGCATTTCTTTTAGATATTTAAATATTTTCAATATTGGTATAATGATGTTTACTTGAGTTCAAGTGTTTTAGGGAAATATTCATGTGCCTGGCCTTAAAAAATATGACTTGAGAACAGAGTGTAAATGGAGCGGTGCATGTTAATTGTTAACAAAAACCATGAAATTCTAGCAGCTCTTGAAAATAGTCGGTCTGTTTCTAGTTTCTACTCAGTTTAGAAGCATACTATCTTTAACATGGACAATGTTGTCATGTCGATTTCACCTGAAGTCTTTTGTAAAAATTAGCCCCCCACCCCCACTGTTCCGAAGTCATTTCTTCATTGGATTTGCACACACAATCACCGTATCCTTTCATTTTTTACACATTATGAATCTTTTGAGCAAATTAAATCTTACAGAGTTTACTTACTATCAGAGGACCAACAAAGGTATAAACATATTCATCCTAACCTTAATTTACATGATGAGTAATTATCTGCTACATCCAACAATGTACTCCTAATCGTTTTCCTTAGATCCTATAATCAGTGTCCTTAAGTCACTTATCAAACAAAACAATTTGCATGAATCATGTTCTACACATAAAAGCTCCTTGTTTTGGTATAAAACATCTTCGACTTCATCAATATATTATATAAAATTAAAATTGTGTATAACAACTGTGAACAAGTATTTTGCAGCGGATTGCTTTTAAAAAACCTAAACACCAAAATAAGAGGACGAAAAAGTTGAGGCTTACTTTACTCATAACATACACTGAGAATAGATTTTCGGTTTTCATATAGTTATAGTGTTATACACATATGAGGGGCTAACTAACACTAAAAGAAACGTAATAGAATTATGCTAAGTATATTTTCATTGAATGGAAGAAAAGAACTTGAGGACTTGCCTCTTACCTTTGGTCCATATATACACAAGTTGACATAGAGATTTGTGATATTGTTGATAACTGAAGTAGCTGAAGATGGTCCTTTACTAAAATATTTATTTGAAGATCAATAACTTCTACAAGATAACCAATTAATCCCACTAGAACACCTCTACTTTTGCCAGGAAAAGGGAGACAATTGGTGAAAAAAGAAGAGTTAGTTTTTTTCGACAATTTTTTTCTTAAAAACTACGGTACTGATTTAGATATTTGTAGCGGTCAAAGTCAAACATAGTCTACAAAACCCAACATTGTCAACAAGTATTTTTTTTTCCTTGCATAATCATAAACGGAGCACTTTATCGACCGCGCTACATAAACTGCTTTGTTGGAGAAGAAAACCATGATAATGAATCACTCATAATCTGCAATTAATTTTTTCCTCAGATTAAAAGGTAATTTTATTACCAACTCTTTTAAGTTTCAAATATAAGTTAAACCACAAGTACGATTTTCCCAATTGAGTTAGTATCAAATAAGAAGAAAAATTAAAATGAGAAGGATAAGAATAAACAACAACCACACATTTCAGATGCATCTACAAAAATGGATGCATCTCCCCTTAATTTTCTCCCCCTTATTTAAAATATGTGGCTAGAAATCCTTCTTATTCTTCTTATTTTAGTTTTTCTTCTTACCGGATCCCTTCCCCTTTTGCAATTTACTAAGTTCTCATAGAAACTACGTTTACATTTTCTAACTTGTATGTGCTAAACCTGAGATTTAGCTAAACCACAAGTACGAGTTTTTCAATTTACTCAAGAAACTAAAAGGGAGATCCAATTATAAGAGAAAAGTTCATTTAGGGACTAGTTTTTTGTTACATACTAAAGACAAATCCCCACCATCCATCTAATTTGATCTAATGGTGAGGATTAACCTAAGATTTAATATGGAAACCTAAGTCCATGTTTTTTTTTCTTCCTTTTTTTGTCTTTTTATCTCTTTTTTATTCATTTTTTTTAACATTTTTTTTTTTGCCTTTTTTTTAATCACTTTTTTTAGATCATTTTCTTTTTTGCCCTTTTTAATCACGTTATTTTAAATCAAGTTTTTTTTAATCACATTTTTAAATCAAGTTTTTATTTTTATTTTTTTTAAATATATATAAATTCACGTTTTTTTCACTTTATTACGTTTTCGTTCGTTTTTGTTTGTTTTCACATGTTTATATACGTTTTCAGACGTTTTTGTTCGTTTTCGTCCATTTTTTTTACGTTTTCGTCTGTTTTTAGACGTTGTCATCCTTTTTATACGTTTTCGTCCGTTTTTTTACGTTTTCTTCTGTTTTCAGACGTTTTCGTCCGTTTTTATACGTTTTCGTCCGTTTTTTTCCGTATTCGTCTGTTTTCATATGTTTTTGTCCGTTTCGGCAGTTTTTTATACGTTTTCACACGTTTTTGTTCGTTTTCATACGTTTTCATAGATTTTTGTCCGTTTTCATAAGTTTATATACGTTTTCGTCCGTTTTAACATGATTTTGTCCGTTTTATACGTTTTGTCCGTTTTCATACATTTACATTTGTTTTCGTTTATTTTCATACGTTTTCTTCTGTTTTCGTTCGTTTTCAGACGTTTTCGTCCGTATTTATATATTTTTAGATGCTTTCGTCCGTTTTTCCTACATATTCGTCTATTTTCTTACGTTTTCGTCCATTTACATAGGTTTTCGTCCGTTTTTAAATTTTTTCGGCCATTCTTAGACGTTTTCATACGTTTCTGAATATCACAAGTGATATTCTGTGATACTCAAACGTTTTTGTCCATTTTCATCAATTTTTGTACATTTTGTCCTTTTTCAAACGTTTTCGTCTATTTTCAGCAGTTTTTATATGTTTTCAAACGTTTCTATCCGTCTTTATATGTTTTCGTCTGTTTTCCGACGTTTTCGTCTGCTTTTATAAGTTTTCGCCCATTTTTAGACATTTTCATCTATTTTATATGTTTTTTCATCCGTTTTTGTCCGTTTCATACGTTCATAAACATTTTCGTCCGTTTTTATGCACTTTTGTCCGTTTTCAAACATTTTCATCTGTTTTCATACGTTTTCAGCAGTTTTTATACGTTTTTGGCAGTTTTTATACGTTTTCGTCCGTTTACATCAATTTTTCATACATCTTCATCCGTTTTCAGGCGTGTTTTTACGCTTTCATACGTATTCGTTCATTTTCTTATGTTTTTTTTAGTTTTTATACGTTTCTGAATATAACAATTGATATTCTTAATATCACAAGTGATTTTCTGTGATATTCAAAATATCACTTATAATATTAAGAATATCAATTGTGATATTCAGAAACGTATGAAAGTGAAAAAAACGTGAATTAAAAAAAACGTGAAAATCACTTGTAATATTCTGAATATCACTTGTAATTTTCTGAATATCACTTGTGATATTCAGAATATCACTTGTGATTTTCATATTACAAAACATTAGTTGAAAATCACTTGTGATATTCAGAATATCACTTGTGATATTCTAAATATCACAAGTGATTTTCAATTAATACTTTGTAACATGAAAATCACAAGTGATATTCAGAAAATTACAGGTGATATTCATGTTACAAAACATTATTTGAAAATCACTTGTAATATTTAGAATATCACTTCTGATTTTCATGTTACAAAACATTAGTTGAAAATCACTTGTGATATTCAGAATATCACTTGTGATACTTAGAATATCGCTTGTGATTTTCTGAATATCACATGTGATTTTCTGAATATCACTTGTTATTTTCTGAATATCACAAGTGATTTTCATGTTACATAACATTAGTTGAAAATCACTTGTGATATTCAGAATATCACTTGTGATATTCTGAGGATCAAAGAGTAATACTTTTGATATTTAGAAACGTATGAAAACGTCTGAAAATGGTCGAAAACATTTAAAAATGGACGAAAACGTTAGAAAATAGACGAAAATGTAAGAAAACTAACGAATACGTTTGAAAACGGACAACGATGTATAAATTTGGACGAAAGTGTCCGAAAATGGACGAAAACGTATGAAAACGGATGAAAACAGATGAAAACGTATGAAAACGGACAAAAACGTATAAAAACGGACTGATACGTATAAAAATGGATGAAAACATATGAAAACGGACAAAAAACGATAGAAAACGTATAAAAACGGACGTAAACGTATAAATGTAGACGAAAACGTAAAAAAAACGGACGAAAACGTATGAAAACGGACAAAAATGCCTGAAAATAGAAGAAAACGTAAAAAAATGGACGAAAACGTATGAAAATGGGCAAAAACGTATAAAAATGAACAAAAACGTATAAAAACGGTCAAAATCGTATAAAAACAGACGAAAACGGATGAATACATATATAAACGTATGAAAAATGACAAAAACGTATAAAACGGACGAAAACGTATAAAAACAGACGAAAACGTTTGAAAACATACGAAAACGTAAAAAAAGGGACGAAAACGTATAAAAACGTCTGAAAACAGACGAAAACCTTAAAAAATAGACGAAAACGTATGAAAACGGACAAAAACATCTGAAAACGTATATAAACATGTGAAAACAGACAAAAACGGACGAAAACGTAATAAAGCGAAAAAAACGTGAATTTATATAATAAATAAAAAAAACTTGATTAAAAAAAAAGACTTGATTTAAAATAACGTGATTCCAAAAAAATGGCAAAAAAAAAAAAAAAAAAAAAAAAAAAGTGACGTGATTCAAAAAGTAAAGGAAAAAAAAATCTAAAAAAATGTGATTAAAAAAAAGGCAAAAAAAAAGTTAAAAAAAAAGTGAATAAATAAGAAAGACAAAAAGACAAATAAAAAGGAAAAAAAACATGGACTTAGGTTTCCATATTAAATCTTAGGTTAATCACCACCATTAGATCAAACTAGATGGATGGTAAGGATTTATCCCTCAGTTTGCAACAAAAACTTGGTCTTTAAAATAACTCACCTCCCAATTATACTAACCCCTATTTGATATTTTGTTTTTCATAAAAGGGAGTTTTTCATATTTAGATATTATATGGGTCTCAAATTTCCATCTCTAATAATATATGTGAGCACATCCATTAATCCATATACCCGTTTAAATGGGTTGATTTCTCAATTTTGACCTATAGAGAATTCTCAGTCAAAAAACAAACCAAAGGGCTCATATAATCTATCGAGTTTCACAAGTAACTTCACTAACCAGGATGTGATTTCTTCTATTCTACCATTGCATTTTTTTATTGTTATTTCACAAGTAACTTCACTAATAGGTAAAATATGTTTTATAAACTCTAAAATGGATTTTGAAACATTAGAAACGAGCTAGGAAAATTTGGTAAAGTACGACTTTAGAAACGGGTCATGCCGAATTTTTGTTTGAAATTTAATATTTAGACTATAAAAATGAAACCGACAAACTAGACTTTCATAAATGGTAAAAATGTGTAAAAGTCCAATCTGCGGCCTCTTTGGCTGATTTTGATATAAAATGTGTAAAAAGTCCAATCCGCGGCCTCTTTGTCTGATTTTGATATAAATGTGTAAAAAGTCCAATCCGCGGCCTATTCGACTTATTTTGATGTAAAAAGTATATTTCTTATAAACACGTCAAATGGACGAAACTAGACTTTTATGAACAATAAAATGGTTAGTATTATTTTGAAAACCCAACAAAAAGACGAAATACTTTTGTAAACTATAACAGAGTATTATTTTAAATACTTAACATAAAAACGAGACTATTTTTACTACGAGACCATTTAAACTAGTAACCACGGGAAATTTTGTTAAAGTGTCAAAAACTATTAAAAACAAATAACTTGACGAAAAATGCATTCTTACTTATAAAACTAAAGCACAAATATGTCATGGTGATACACAGTCTATCAAATGCATATCCCATTTTTGCACAGCAGGGTTATGAAAATCCACGAGAAGCCACCGGACGTATTGTATGCGCCAATTGCCATTTAGCTAATAAACCAGTGGATATTGAGGTTCGGCAAGCGGAAACACTTTTAAACTTATTGCATTTCATTTGGTATAAACTAAGTCGAACCATACTTACTTAGGTCGCGTGTCGGAGCTGATACCTTTTTTACATTGACATACTGTCTCCCGAAATGCCTATTTTACTAAGGTGAGTTTATAGCCCCACTTTTAATCTTTCTATACTTTTTTTTTTTTTTTTTTTTTTTTTTTTTTTTTTTTTTTTTTTTTTTTTGTATACTTGGGGTGAGAAACATGTTCCTTTTACTTTGGACCAACTATACTTTGCTTTGATAAACTATTACGTGTTAGCCTAAGCACTGTAACCCACTTTCCCCACTATCATGAACTGTTAGTTCCCGCAGGAAGGGCGAGTGTTATAGATAGATCTATCGGGGTGACTCCCCCTTTCGGTTTGACCGGATAGGCAAATGGACGTATACCAGGTCAAAACTTAAGTGTCGAGGGTTAGAAACTTATTGGGCCCTTATACTTTGTGCACTTACTTGCATAATTAACTGTCATAGTTTCGGTGTCATGAACTTAGTGCTAACGTAATACTATCCGTGACATTGTATTCGTTACAATGATCATTAATACTTTTTACTGACACTGTGAGTGAAGCAATGGTCACTATATACTTTATATGATATTGTATGCGTACAATCATGACTCTCGAAAACCTTGTGGTCCCCAATACTAATTTACTTGAAGGTAAACTTTTATTTTCATGACATTATGAGTGACAAAATGATCATAAAACTTTTTATTGAACCCACATTACTTTTACTCTACGGTGTTTTCTATACAAACCTTTGAACTCACCAACGTTATATTGACCGTTTTAGTATGTATTTCTCATGTCCGTAAGGCGATAGCTTACATTTGGAGCAAGTGAATCGCATGGCATTTGAAGTCTTTGCATCATATTACCATTCAATAATGTTTTAAAAATATTTATGTAACTTAGTACTTTGGGATCTCTTGTTGTAACTCAAATTTCATTTATTGAATGGTAGCTTTTTAAAACGTCTCATTTAAACTCGTTCAATATAACTTGGCACACCACTTTTAGTGGTGTACATATTAGGAGAAATACTACATTTTAAAGTTATCAATTTGTAAAGACACAAATTTGAAGGGTAAGAGGTTAAAAGTTCAAAGTTCAAGTTAAGCAACTCATAATGACTGTTATTAGCCTATTAGGAGAAATACTACTCCGTACATTTTAAGTCAGAAAGTTTAATGATGTTCAAATCATACGTTTTAAAAGAGATTTAATATATGGGCCGAATTAATTGGACCTAAAGAAAGACGGAACAATATTGTGAAAACACCTGGCATGTGGCTCAGGAATTTAATGTTATTCCTTTTATGTCCTTTATACCTAATTAAATATCTTAATAATTATTTTTTCTCTAATTAACTTCTCCCGCTATCACTTTCATCTTGCCGCCATAAAATCCCAACCCTACATCTGATCGGTGATCCCCACATGTGTTGCCATTTATCTGCCCTCGTTGTTGAGCTCATGTATAGTGAGACTCTAAACTAAAAGGTATATACCCTCTTTTCAAACATTCATGTTATTATTTATTAAAAATCAAGATCGAGAAAAAAAACAAGGCTGACTTTGATTCGCTCAATTCTTCATATAAGTTAATAACTCGATTTTATTTTGAAAGACAGTTTCACGAATGCTACACAAATGCCATGTTTAAGTTGTTTCAAGATGAGTTGAAAGGTATGTTGTTTTGCAATTCTTCTTTGTTCACAACAGATGATACAATATCTATATATCATGTCACAGATATTGTGAAGGGAAACATGGGCTCAAAAAGAGAGTCGTGTATAATGTGAGTTATAATGTTGTCGGATGTGACCTCAAATGCTCTTGTCATTTGTTTGAATTTAGAGGAATTGTTTGTAGGCATATGGTAAAAATTTTGATTGAGAAAGATGTTAAAGAGCTTCCTTCACGTTATATTTTGTCTCGATGGAGGAAAGATGTGAAGCATAGATGCAACTTTGTAACAAATTGCTATGACAATTTAAAGAGTGGAGAGCAAGTAAATCAATTTGATCACTTTGTGTACCAACTTTTATGAAGTTGCAAATATTGTTGATTCTACAGAAAAGTACGAATTTTTGATGAAATGCTTAAATGAGGCAAAAGAAAAGTTAATTGATGCTTCTAGTTGGGGTGCTAATCATGATCCGGATTCAACTGAAGAGTTGTTGCCACCATGGAAAGTACGTGGTAAAGGACGTCCACCGAAGAGAAAGAAATCCATAGTAGAAAAAGTAACAGAGAAACTGAAAAAGAAGAATAAGAAGAATGTTTGTTACATTAACTTTATCTATGTTATTTTTAATCTATAGTTGTTTCCTATAGTTTGTGATTAATTGATTAACATATTGTAGGCATCTCAAGGAAAGAAAGACAAGCTACCTGCTAAAAGAGGTTCATCTATGTCAAATATGGCTTACAAGGTAATTAACTTAACTAATATTATAAGAAAATTATATGTCGTATAATCGTATTCGTTGTATAATGCAGATTAATGTTAATTCGGTTGACATGGCAAACAATGCAAGTGATAAACATCAAGTCATTTCCGTTAATGAAAATAGTCGTAATGAAGGCTTTGATCTTAATCAAAGCACAAGTGAGGCATAAGGTATCAAATACCAACACTTTTTCTCCTTTCCTTTGCAACACACTTTTGTTGTTAACTGTATTGTGTTTGATAAAATTTCAGATCATGAAGAGAATATCTTTTTTCGGGCAAAATTGGTTTCGTGGTCCGTCGAGTTATGTTGCTATTTTTTGGCTTGCTGCTCAGTTTTATGTTGCTGTTTGGCTAGGAGATACCACATAAGAATTCATATATATTTTGGTGTAATGCTTGTATTGGCTTTTTGATATGTAAAATGTCGAGTTTGTTAAGTCACAGTTGGTGCAATCTGATCCGGGGTGGCTGTTTGGGTCTGTAATTTATGGATGTCTGCACATGTGGGTCTGCACTATTTTTGCAACAAAAAAAATACTTCTGTTGGTCTTGGATGGCTCGTGGGATCAGCATTTGCTGATGTTGTATGTCACTTTGGCTTTGGTGTAGCAGTATTTAATAATAAGTTGGGTCCACTGGAAACTAGTTATGAGGGTATACGAGGAATTATATTATAAGTTAGCTGAATTGTTAAATGAATTATAAGTGTCCCACTAAAAAAGTTAGGCCTCTTTTTAGGTCCAATTAGGCCTTAGTGGAGGGAAGTAGGGTCATCCATATTTAATAGTATTACTTTATTGAGTTGGACCCACATATATACATTAATTAAGAGTTTTTTTTACCAAACACGGGGAGTTTAAGAAATTATTTCCCAAACCCAAGGACTAATAAAAATAATTTCTAAAGTACGGAGTATATTTTCTATTTCCTTTTCTTTTTTCATTCACTATTCCAATGAGTAACTAAAAACCCACCAGTCACAGCTCCGCTCCATGATCACTTTACCTTCTCAGTTCCATCATCAATCAATATAGGTATATTTCTTTTGATTTCAATTCTTCTATGATTTAATTCCGATTCAATCAACAACAAGAATATTTAATTATTAGAATTGCTGTTAATTGATGTTCATCGTCAATATACATCCTAATTTTTTCTTTTACTTGTGATTTACATCATTTGTAAGATTGACTTAGTATTTTAGTTCGTGTTGTGTTGAAGCAACTGTGTTCTTTTAACATTGTATTATATGAATGGTTGAAACAATAGTACATGTAATTTTTTATGTTTACCTTTGTTTAAAGGTTAGGGAGACCTTTATCAGCAAGGCACCAAAGTTTGTTACACTATTATGCTATTGGAAATGTGCAATTTGTGATGGGCCAGACAGTGTATTCTATAACAAGTCACTGAGTAAGGCTATAAAGGTCCAATGTGGAATACGGCATGATGAACTAATCGATCAAATTCACACTGCCATACCCATTGATAAGCAACAACATCACATTAAAGTAATATGCCGATACCCAATGGTTGCGGGAAAAGTGATGAAATATATTTCACTTCATATAAATGATAATAATGATGTTGAAATCATGTTTGATGTGCTTACTCGCCATAAGAAACTAAGTAACATTGATTTATACATAGAGGTTGAAGACACCGAACCACGTCGTGAAGAGATGGCACCCCGGTATAACAATTCCTTATGCTATCTACTTTTATTTTTATTATATTTACTTAATATTTTTTACGTAAACTGATTGTTACCTATTTTGTATGTTACAGTAATTTCATAACTCAAAATTCAGTTTTGGTTGATGATGAAAGGAGCAATGATGTGAGTCATATTAATGTCGTAGAAGACATGATTCGAAATGAGAACTTCAATGAAATATTGATGCGTGGTTTTGCAACCATGCAAAAGGTTTTACCTCTCAAGGGATCTCGAGAAGCTTGCAATCCCCACCAGGCAGTGTACCTGACCGATGTAGTATAGTGTAGTGGCAAGTACCGGGGGATTGATCGTTCTCTCGAGGAATAGTGTCGTTAGGATCAAAACTTAATTAAACTAGGTCTAGAGGTGAGAGATGATTCTTTTTGTATTTTTATAGTTTTATGAAAAGTAAGTAAAAATCTCAGGTTTTTGAAGAGTGGGCGGAATTAGTTGCTAGTCAACTAACCCAAATATCTACTAATGCAATGAAAATAAAATAAAATAACAAGAAAGTAAATTTGGAGAAAAACAATAATAAGAGAAACGTGTTTACTTAGATTTCACTACTCCCTAGCTATCTTTTACTAGTTGATTAGTTTTTACAATTGCGTGGATGACGGGTTATATTCCTTAATACCATTCGTAGGGCCGTGTACGATCTTTCCTAACTCTATAAGCTTCTACCTCTTCCTATGTCGAGCCGACTACTAGCTCCTAACATGGCCTCCTTAGTAGTTACTCATGCATTAAATACAACCAATTAATCGTAGTACACATCCGGTTCATGTTTATTAAGACGCTCAATCATGTTACCAATTGAAAGTCTGCCAGTTTTCTTAAGGCTAACATCGATATCATTCATCCATTACAATTAATAACAAACAACCAACTAATAATCAATAGCTAGGTTTCATTACATCTAAGCAAACACAAAGAAAACATAGCCTAGCATGTTAAAGTAAAGACAAGAATAAGATAGAATCAAACAACAAATAGACATATTTAATGATTATTGGAAGACTTATCTTTATTAAAACATGGATGATAAAAGGGTGAAAAACCCTATAAAATTCGACCTAGGGTTTCTCCACAAGTTCTCCCAAAAGTCTCTCTAAAATCCTCCTCTAATACACAAAAATTAGAAAACTATATATAGATTTTATGGTCTGACGGCATCACGTTACGATTCTGATGCCGTCAACTCACCGCCAATATTCTTCTCGTATTGCCTAGATCCAGATCTGACGCCGTCATGTGTTAATCAACTCTTGGCCGTCACATGTAATTTTGTAAAACCCAAAAATTTTGAACAATTGAAATACCCAAAATACTCCTATAATTTTAAACCTTGAAGAACGAATAGTGAGTATTTTATAACCTAAGTTTATGAACTAATAATGTTGTGACTTCCCTAATTTATATGTCAAGACATATTCACAACTCATTTATTTGTTTGGATCATATCAGACGTTAAAAACAAAATACAAGGACCGATTTTCTTTAAACTGTGAGACACATTTTAAATATGGCGACCTCTATAATCACTCGGCAATCCATCCTTAGGAATTGATGGTAATTATCTCTTGCCTAAATAAACCAGCATGCCTTTCATTTTTTAAGTATATCACACGTTAAAAGTCGGACCGAATCTCTTAGACTTGTACACACACACGAGTCAATTTGGAAAGTATCATCACATTAATCACTTTGGCAATCACAAACATAAATCACGGGTAAACTACCCTATGATTTCGACCCAAATCTCTGCTATCAAAGAATTAATATAATACATGCCTTATTTAGTCGCCTTACACGTTTCTATATCACCTCCCATTGACCCACTCATCACAAGACATTCCATATTGGTCATTACCTTCACACGTTTTCTTCATAAATCGTATAACATTCCTGTTATCTTCTTTGAACCGTATCATAAAACCTAAACAAAGTTCCTTAGTGGCTGCTAGAATTAAGAGGTCAAAGACCAGCAACCTTGGGTGATCACTTGTGATTTGATTGTCCTTAAAGGCCGTCACCTTGTGTTCCTGTTCCATAGCAGCCATGGTGATTCGTAACAGCCAAGAGTTGTAGCAGTCATTAGTGATCATTTGGAGTGGTGTCCAAGCTTGAAAACGTAGCATCCTTGTCTTGTTTTCCTTGCTTCGTGATTCAGCCCAAAGGTACCATCATAAACCATCTTTGCCATTTAATGAAAACCTAATCTAAAACCTAATGTTACTTCTTTTTCTCATTAGCATGCAACCTGTTATCATTCGATTTCACAAGAGAGGGTTTAACGCCCTATAAAAACATTTAAGAGTCTTGATAAACGTATATGCATGCATGTAGCTGTTTTGTTTCTTTGGTCGTGTACATTCTGCATGAAATGATACATCGGTATGTTCGTTAAGTCGCGAGTCTTGTGGCCTGTAGATGCCCTTCGTACAGCCTACATCGACCCTCATACGCTTCTAAACAAACCCTATATATATATTTCAGTCTTTAATGCACCTTAATGAGAACACAAAACTAGAAACCCTAGGCGTATGAATTGTTATAACGAGGGCTGTGAGAGTTTATGAATTCTTGTGTGTATCGCGAGCATGGTTTCGGTTGTCTCATTTAGTTTGTTTGGTCTCGCAAGAGTTTGTGGGTTAATTTGTCATCTCGTATGTTGTGTCTCGTTAAGATCATGTTCCGCGAAGGGTGAAGGTTGAACGTATGCATGTTTCATTTAAAGGTCGAACTTGGTTTGTATACAGTTGGTGTTGAGTGTGTCGAACCATACCTGATTTTGTAACCATGCGTTTAATTTATGATTTTATCTTTCAAAAGCATGCATGGGTCTCGTTATATATATCGAGTATGGTGTAACACTTATACATAAAATCAGATATAAAACAATAAGTAAAAATAATCCTAATACCTAATTTGACATATTTAGCTCTAAACTTTGATGATTGTCATTTTTAAACCCTGGACTTTCATAAATTGTCATAATTAACTTTAATCTACTAATAATGTTTCTTTTTGAGTATTTTAACTAAATTAAATGGCTAATATTACTATTTCGAGAAATGTACTAATTCGAGAAACTTACTAGTTATGAAAACTTACCAAATTTGGAAATTTACTAAAATTGGCTGAGTGCTAAATATGGAAGTTGCTATGAATAAAAAGTGGCAATCTGAACAACAATAAGTATGGAATCAGTAATAACTTGTGAAATGGTTCTTAAATTAAGACGATCATTAATTCATGTAGATTCGCTGAAGAAGGAGTGACTTACTATTCTTTTGCTATGTTTCGTTGGTGGTTTAAGGTACAGATATTCTAACATTTCAGTAAGGTTTCTTATGACTCATGATCCGTTCCATCGCCACTATTATGATTTCTGATCTTTATACGCCTGATATCCTTGGTTCATTTGATAGTATAATTTTGTATGAAGACCCTTTTAAAAATATAACCTGATGACTTTTGAGAAAAACTATTTTTGAAATTATTTTTGTGATTACGATACGATGCCAATTTTATATGAAGGTTTTAATGACTTTTATGAAATGTGTTTTTAAAGGAATACTTTTACGATAAAAAGGTTTTAAATAATTTTCAAAAGTCCGTAATCTGTTTTATTCTCTAAGATTTCTCATGACTTTCTTTAACATCTTTTGATTATTTAACTTCAAATTTTGAACCTTTGCTATGAACCCTTTTGCTATTATGAACCTTTGATTTGAACCTCATGATATGAATATTTGATTTGGACCTTTGACTTGAACCATTGCGATGATCCCTTGTATGATCCATAATTGATCGATCCATTTTTGTTGTTAATTGCTTTGATATTTGTTGTATGCTATATTCCATTTCTTATAGCATTCCTATGCCCTTATATGCTGCCCATTATTTGATTAAATTGTAGCCAGTCATGGGGAGTCCATGGCCTTGCCACTGATGCACCAGTGGTATTGACACTATCTGTGGAGGTGAGTTTTTTTCCACAGCGTTCCCTATTATGCTATAGCACCATGGCCATTATCATTATTGGATGTATGCTTAGCCTAGAGCTTGGTATATGTATATTTGTTTTTGCAGGGAGCGTATGGATGCATCCTAGGTACTTTGTTTCATTTTGAATTTGGTGAATGGGTATGTGTATGCGATACACTCCATTTTACATTTGGTACATCGAGCTAGCTACTCTATGTACAATTTGATATATGATTCTTGGGCATTTCTGTTAGTTCTACTTTTATATGACCCTTATTATCTTGTCTTCTCCATTGTGATTGACTTATGTTTGCCTTATTTCAATTTCTTACACTTATGATCTGTTTCATTGTCCTTTTATTCATTTGACATCCCATATTCGTATTTCCTCTGATTATATTATGTTAGTCCTACTATATGTTCCATATTCCTTGACCTTTGTCTCAGCAGGTTTGCTTGGATTCATTTCGCATTCAATTGCGTTTTCTTTTGTTTATTAGTTTTTATTTGTTTATATCTATTTACTGGGCTTTTTAAGCTCAGCCGCATTTCTTTTCCTGCGGCAGGTTTTAGAAGGAAGCTGGGTTGGGTGAGAGTGCTTAGGAGCTCTTAGTGGACTACATTGTTGATAGCTTTCCATGGATTAGATAATAGACTTAGAGATTCCCTTTTGGTTCTTAGTTTGTAATTAGTTTGGAAGTTGAAATGTTTAGAATTAGTCCTTTATCTTTTCTTTAGAACTCTTTTGTGAGCCTTGTATTACTAATGTTTTCCGCTTGCTTATGTTCTGATTTGACCCCATAATGTTACACTTTAGCCCTTTTCGGGTTGGGGTGTTACAAATTTGCTCTTGACGGCCTTGGTGACACCGTCATGTGTTATCTCCCAAAAACATTCTGGCGCGTCTCGTTATACTTTTTATCCACCTCTTTGCCATAACGTGACGCCGTAACATGCAATACGTGACGCCGTCAGGTACTATTTCCAGCTTGATTTGGAGACTTTGCCGTTTTCTTTCACTTTTCGCTCCAAAAATGTCCAAAATGCTTCCTTTTCCAGATTTCTTCTCCAAAGCACCTAAAATGACAAAAGGAACGATTTAGGGCAATATGATCAAATAATCACGACTTAGGGCTTAAATGACCCCCTAAAAGCGGTACACTTTTCATCTCATCAAATACCCTTACACTTGAGATTTGCTTGTTCTCAAGCAAATGCGCTTTTATTCTAATCAAAATACAAGCTAGGGGTCATTTAACACTAATATAAAAGTAATTAGAATAAATAATCGTTCCACTTCAACCAAAACAAGCACGGAAATTATACACTAGCACCTCACAAATAGTGTTTAGATACTCACATCTCTCGGTGTAATAAAATTATATATCACAATATGAAAATGGAAAATATCTCTCACTACTGTCATAGCACATAGATTCCCATAGGCTTGGGAAAGGATCAAACTGATGCGTGGGAATTGCACCAGGCTTTACCTCTCGAGGGATCTCGAGAAGCTTACAACCCCCACCAGGCAGTGTACCTGATCGTTGTAGTATAGTATAGTGACAAGTACCGGGGGATTGATCGTTCAACTCAGGAATAGTGTCGCTAGGATTAGAAAGCCTAAAAACTAGGTCTAGAGGTGAGGGATGATTCTTTTTGTATTTTTATATTTTATGAAAAGCAAGTAAAATCTCGAGTATTGGAATTGTGGGCAGAATTAGTTGCTAGTAAACTAACCCAATAACTAAGATACAATCAAAATAAAATAACAGAAATGTAAATTAAGCTAATTAAACTAGTGGTGTGAACAATAAATGGGAAAATTGTGTTTACTTAGATTTCATTACTCCCTAGATATCTTTTATAGGTTGATAGTTTGTTACAGTTGCGTGGATGACGGGTTATATTCCTTAATACCAATCGTGGGGTGGCGTACGTACTTCCCCATCTCTATAAGCTCCTACTTCACTCCTATGTCGAGCCTGCAAGAAGCTCCTAACATGGGATCACTAGAATTCGCTCATGCATTAAATACAACCATAAAAACCTAGTACGCATTGGTTCATGTTTCTTAAGACGTTCAAGCAAGTTACATAATGGAAGTCTGCCAGTTTTCTTAAGCCTAACATCGAAATCATTCATCCATAACAACTATAAACAAGCAATCAACCCATAATCAACATCTAGGTTTCACTACATCTAAGCAAACACACAAGAGATCTAGCCTAGCATGTTAAAATCAAGACAAGCGTAAGATATATTCAAACAACACATAGACATATTGAATGAATTGAAAGGATACTGGTGTGAACGTAAATACACACCATTTTTATACCAAAAACCATGCTAAAGTAGAGTAATAACCATGAAATATGTTCAATTATAGTGAAAATATGTTTGGAGTGCGTTATTATGTCTTGCAGGTATAAAGGGTTTGAAAACAAAGCAAAAACGGTGACTTTCGGATGATTTTCAATGACTTTTTCACGTTTTACGAGGTTTAGACGAAGTCAAAACTATTCCCCGATCACACCATTGGAAAGAGCACAAAAAACGAGTCCAACGGTCCTTTCCTCTCCTTTTGAACCTTCCTAGAACTCTTGAAATGAACCGTTCAAAATCTATTTTTATTAATATAAACGGACTAAAATGGGAACTACTATAAAACAAATATTTTGCGTATTATAATTGAAACTCTGCCCAGCAGAGTTGGTAAGCACCTTCACCCTCAAACGAGGGGTCCCAAGTTCGATTCTTGGCCGGTGCAAAAGTGAGTATTAATACTCACTGCCACGTGGCACCTTCTCATTGGTCTACGTGGCACCCGACCCAATCCAGACCCGAACCGGACCCGTATCCAGAACCGCCCGACCCGGTCCATCTGTTGACCTGTCAGCGTTGACTTTTGTTGACCGTTGACTGGTCAAACTTTGACTTTTGTTGACCATTGACTGGTCAAACTTTGACCTGCGTTGACCAATGTTGACCAGTGGGTCCCACATGCTGACGTCATCTGGCGGCTGTCCAATGGGAGCTGCCACGTGGCGACGGCGCATTTATTACTAATGATTGATTTTTAATGCAGTGACGGCGCCGCAGATTCTGACAAAGTCAGTACGAGGTACTGTTCAGGTGGCGGCTCTGACACGTCAGTACGAGGTGGCTGGTAACATACCAATCAGAGCTTGACATGTGGTAGGAATGACGCTGTAGGTACGAGGTGTCAGTGCTGACATGTCAGTACGAGGTGGCAGAATGGCAGGCTCTAGACCAATCAGAGAGTGACACGTGGCTATTATGACGAGATAGTGATGCTATGTCAGAGTAATGATTGGCTGAAATTGAAGAATGAACTTGGACGAGTTGGAGGCCAGATACAAAACCCCACTTGGCTATATAAACCAGATCCGGATCTCACACACTACAACACAGTAGGAGTAGATAATTATTAGTATAGGTGTAGGAGTAGGTGTAATTTAGCTTATTAGGTGTAGAAGTAATATTAGATTATTGTAGTAGGTTAGCTTATCAATGTAATAGAATAGCTTATTTAAAATGCTTTTTGTAATCAACTTTTTAGATTTAATATTAATGAAGATGAATATTTATTTTGAAGATTTGAAGATTATTTTCTTTTCACTTCTACTCTTTTTCTTTTCTTTTTCTTTTCTTATCTAATAAGTCATGAAAGCTTATTAGCTTTTTGTGGCTTATTTAGATTTAGCTCATTTAATAAACCCTCTTTTACTACTTTGATTTTAAAAAGCTTTTATAAACTTAGATCTAATTTTTGTTTTTACAAATTACTTTAAAAAAAACCAAAATGATTTAATTTTTATTAGTTTTTACTTTCATTAAAAGCCATTAATTAGTTTATAATTATAGATCTACATAGTTTTAATAGTTATTTTATAAAAAGCTTTTAACTTTATTAGTTTTTCTTTCAAAATAGTTTATTATCTTAGATTTATTAAGTTTTTCTAATAAAGTTTCAATCTTTTAGCTTTTCTTAGCTTAATTTCACTTAAAGTTTGTAGTTTTCTCAACCAATAAGCTCTTCCATAGCTTATTTGGTCATTATTATTGCTTATTTCTAATAAAGTTTTGATTTGTCTTTTTTTCTCATCATTTCTACCGCTAAGGCCGGAGCTTAAGGGTCTTATAAGCTAGCTTATCAATAAAGTTTATTACTTTTTAGTCTTAATAAGCTAATTAGTTAATAAAGTCACAAACTTTATTAACTATTTGGTTTTATTAAAGCTTTTTAGGAATTAAACTTTATGGTTTGTTTAGTTTATAAGATCGGGTGGTTAATTTCATCTCATCTCTTATATCCGGGTTCTATTTTCTTATCCTTTTCACTTTTAGTTAATTAGTTTATATGTTTGTTTTGGTTAGCTTATTTGATATGTGTAGCGAGCAGCTTTTTATGTTTGCTAAGGGATAAGGATTTGTGATTTAAGTGTGGATTAATAAAAAGGGATTGTGATTAATAATTAGACAAATTATTTAGATTTGTGATTTTATTATTTGAAGGGCAAAAGCCGGAAAATAATCAAATTACACATCTAGTAATTTTTTTTTAAAGGATTGTTTGCAAAATAAACCAACGTTGTGAGGAAATAATCTTGTTTAAGGAAAATAATTCGTCATCAAACCTTAGTCCACACTTAATGAACTTATTGTGTCACTTAGCAAGCATATCTTTTTCTCGTCTTATCTTCTAGACCTTAGTTTTATCTTGGTAGATTTGCTTTGTTAATCTAATTTTTACCACTTATATTAGTTTTTAAAACCTTTTATAAAAACCAAAAACATTGGATATTCGAGCATTAACTAAAAACACAACGTAAATCTCAATTCAAATCTCGTTGGGAAAGCGACCTCGGGAGATAGAATCGTTATTTGTTCACAAGTGACTATTTTATCTATCGGGAAAACTTTTATAAATTTAAAACTGTACTAAAACGACTGAATCAGTTTTTGGCGCCGCTGCCGGGAGATTTGTTAAGATTTTTACGTTGTGTTTGGTGTTCGTGCCTTGATTATCCTTTCTTTTAAAAGTTTATTTTATTAAAATTCAAAAATCCAAAAATATTTTTCTTTTTTTAAAATTAAAAATCCAAAAATATTCTTCTTTATCCTCTTATTTGTTTAATTATATCTCTTGCCCTCTATTTGTTTAATTCTTCACTATTTCTTCATCTTACCTATACGGTTGTGAATGGTGTGGGGGTCCCCCAAATGGTGGAAATTGCCCCGGTTGTAGCATTGTAGAGTCGAGAAACGGGTTTGTCTATGACCAAAATCCCGATTACTACAATGAAACAATCGACTTCTTCAACCAACCGCCACACCATGAGACATACGCTTGTGAGTCATATGGAAATGATCCTTATCAAAATTTTGATTGTCAAACAGGGAACACGCTTGTCTATGAGCAGGTTCCGTGTAACAATCAAAATTTTGGTTATGACCAACATCCATATGATTTACCAAGTCAGTCACAGCAGTTTTACTGTTGTGAATTTTGTGGTGGTCCTCATCAAAGTTTTGATTGTCAAACAAGAAACATGCTTGTCAATGAGCAGGTTTCGTGTAGCAATCAAAATTTTGGTTATAACCAATATCCACAAAATTCGCCACAGCAGTATGATTGTTGTGAGTACTGTGGAGGTCCTCACTATAGCTCTGATTGCCAAACTAGGAACCCGCTTGTCTATGAGCACGTCCCTTGTAACAGTTATGACTATTCTTATTCTGACCAACCTTCACAATACACATCCCTTCAGCACCTTCCTCAGAACGAGTTAATTAGAGATGAATTGATGTACATTATAAATGAATTAAACAGTATTAAGGAGCTTATCATAAAAATACAAAATCCTTCGGTTAACTCGTTCTATCATGAGGAAAGTGATGAGAGGGAGATTACTATGGACGAGGTGCATAATTATAGCTCACAAAGTACCGCACAAGTCCTATCTCAGCCACGAGATACCCACCATCCTTGCCTAGACTTGTTCTTGTAGGAGACGAAAAGTTAGATATCAACTTACCTTTTGGAGAGCATATAGACAACCTCTCAATGGGGGATAGGGAAATTGATTTTAATCCTAGTGATATAGAAAGTTTTCCCACCAATGACCCTGTCCCAATCCCAAGGATGTCTGATGAACCCTTAGGTAATTCTGATTCGATGTATAGATCTTTTAATGTGACTATATCAAATCCTTTATTCGACTTTGATGATAGCTTTGCATTAAGAATTGATAACAAAATTTTTGATGACGAATTTTAGGATTTGTGTAGCTTGGACCCCCTTAAGTCAATACCTTTATTTGATGAGTCCACCCTACTAGTTACACCACTTCCCGTCCATAAGCAAATTTTCTTAAGGGAAGTGGAAAGATTTGACCCTTTTTTCCCACTGACACAGTCGGGTGATATGACGTGGGTGATGGATAAACCTTTTAGATTTACCCATACACCATTACCCCGTCAGGTGGCATACTCACCTAAGGAGGTGTTGTATCGCTTTTATCATCCTAGTTTAACACTAAGCGATGGATGTGACCATGACCATATAAGCATATAACCCTAGAGTCAAGCTAGAGACTCGAACAAAAACAAGCGCTTCTCGGGAGGCAACCCGTGTTATCTATCCATCTATCTTTATTTCTTTTCATTTTTATTTTGAATAAGTGTGATGTGTTATTCGGATATGTGTGGGGGAGTGCTTCTTTCCATGTTGTGTTTTGTGGAATTCCCGTTTTTGCTTGCAGGATTCCCTATGATCGTAAATACCTCCGTGCTTGTTTTCAAACCCTCCAGCACTCGGTCTTCGATCATTTGCATTGTTATATTTAGGGATATCCTTTATAATATGTGCTTATTTGATATATATTTTCCTTTTCACACTTGGAATTTGTAGCATTTGCCTTTTTCGTTCCTAAGTGTGGTGGGGGGGGGGGGGGGGGGGGAATTTCTATCGAAATTTTCAAAAAAAAAAAAAAAAAAAAAAAAAAAAAAATTCAAACCCGTGTTTTTCCTAGTACTCACGCAACTCCGTTTTTCCACCAAAATCTTAAATTTTTAGTCACCTTTTTATTATTTAAAAAAAAAATCTGAAAAAAATGAATGATGATATATGAATAAATATGTGTTTTGATAATTGTTGACTTTCCGCTGGGTAGAGTAGGAATAGAATTTTGACTTGACCGGGCGTGTTGAGCCCTAGCTTGTTCCCTTAACCAATGATAATCATATAAGCTTATGCTAGTCTTGTACACAAGGAGCTACTCTTTTGCAGGCTCCCGTACTTAACTTTATACATGCATGGCTTAAAGAGCTTTCGCTAGTCTTTTACACTAGGAGCTAGAAAACGCGAATTCTTTTTAAGAGTTTGCAAGTTCCCGTATTTGACTTTATATACGCGTGGCTTGATTATCGGCTAAGCATCTGCTGATTTCATTATTTGAGATTATAAATTTGCAGAGAACGAGAAATGATAGAGTTTATTTAGAAATTAGATGCTAAACGTGGAGTAGTTGGTTCTCTTTAGAGTTCATGAGAGGTACTTGTTGCTTTTTACTCCCATAAAAAACGTCACCGATATTAATAGATGTTCTAGGTTAATTAGTGGTATTTAGGTTTGGATAATATTTAGTTTCTTATTTTCTTAAAAGAATCTTTGCTTTAGAAGTTGGGTACATATCAAGGAACATAAAAAATAAGAGCAAAAATGAAAAAAAATCAAAAGTCAAAAGTTGATTATGTATGTGGTTTTGGAGCTACCCGATAAGCTTCCATTGATGTTGAAAGAAAAAAAATATGAGAAAAGTGAAAAAAGTGAAAAAAAAAATAAAAAAAAAGTGAAAAGTGAAAGTTTGAATGAATAATAAGTGTATAAAAGTTGTTGGCGCGTGAGGTGCTTGTGGATAATTCTGAATTAGTCACATGAAGTGCACGTGTAGTACTCCGCAACTTATATATAAGATTGTATGTACCCAATTCCTTGATGTGGACCGAATTTTTAAAGCAGTGGTTCTTGAGAGAAGATGAAAAACTACTTAGCGTTTAAACTTGGTATCTCTATCGGATTAAAAGTTATTAAAATGAGAAAATATGAAGCAATTCATTTCTCAACAAAAATAAAAAAAATCTAGATACATTAAGAAAATGGGAGTAAAGAGTTTTCACAAGTAACTTTTATGGGTAGTGTTGGCATCTAACTTGTAAGTAGGCCGTGATCTCGTTTTTACGCTTAGTTTGGGGACTTGTGAAAAATCGAGGACGATAAATTCTATCCGAATGGTCACTTCTTTTTAAGTCGTGTTTTCTACTCTATGACCCTAAAAGTTATCAAACGATAATGAAAGTCGGCTGTTGTCACTTATAATAATAAAGAAAAGAAAAGAAATATATATATATATATATATATATATATATATATATATATATATATATATATATATATATATATATATATATATATATATATATATATCAGTGTTGCAAAAATCGGCTGAGGCGGCCGATTAATCGGCCTCGGCCCTGGAACTTGTAGGAAATTCCAAGGTAATCGGCCGAGTCAAGAAAATCGGCCGATTAATCGGCCAAAAATCGCAACTCGGCACCCCGACCGCCTCGGGACCGATTCACGATTTTTGCAACATTGATATATATATATGTATATATATATATATATATATATATATATATATATATATATATATATATATATATATATATATATATATATATATATATATATATATATATATATAGTTATGCATGAATAAAATGGTCAAACGGGGCATTTTTAGAATAAATGATTTCTTAATCTCTTTTGAACGTTTTGATACTTTTCAAAACTAGTAAAATGAGGGTTAAAATTATTTATTTCAAAAGCGTGAGTTGATGACATTGCGTGAGGGCACGACAATACCTTAGTATACTTATCTTAATTGAACATGAAAGGATTCAAGGGGTGAAAACCCTTGAAAATACTGTAAAAATCGTGCTAGGGTTTCTCCAAGTCGTTCCTAAAATTGTCCTCTCTTTTAATTAATGAAAATTACAAAACTATATATAGATTTTCCAAGGTGACGACGTCAAGAAGGAAATTCTGACGCCGTCAACCCGCCGGCCATAATAAAATCGGATTGCCTAGATCCAGATCTGACGCCGTCAAGAGCATTTCTCCTCTGGGCCGTCACGTGTTAAGGGGCCATGACGGTCTATGGTGACGCCGTCATGCCCTAGTGCAAAAGTGTTCTGGACCGTCATGGACTCCATCCTCTTCACCTCTTGTTTTTCCTCTTGACGCCGTCATTAAGAAACAAGTGACGCCGTCTGGTACTGTTCCCAACAAGGAAAATTAAGACTTTGCCGTTTTCATCACTTTTATGCTTCAAAAACGTCCAAAATGCTTCCTTTTCTAGAATTCACTCCAAAAGTACCTAAAATCACAAAAGGAATGATTTAGGGCAATATTTGATCAAATAAATTCAATTCCGGGCTTAATTGACCCCCTAAAAACGGATCATTTTTCGCCTCATCACAAACCTCCACCACTTGGCGTAAGCATCTAGGATAAACTATCAAAGAGGTCTTTTAAAAAGGTTATAACGTGAGGTGTAGGGATATGATAAACACGGTCTTGTTGGATAAAGGCAATCTTTACTGGTGGGGAGTTAATCATCTTGGTCAATTACATGTACAATATGGCATTGCTAAGCCAAGACTCGACTCGACTTAAGCTAATCAAAAACTAACAACACATAAAATAAACATAAAAGGAAACGGGATGGTAGTCCGTATGTTTTTTTTTCTCTTTTTCTTGATTTTTCGATTTTTTTTCATACACTCTTGCCCTACCATCCAAAATAATACTTCATAGGGAATTTGCATTCCCCTTACACTTGAACTTTTACATACTTTATAATTAACTATTTTAATGACTCGAATTAAGATAATCAAAACACTTGCAGTACTTTTTAAGTATTAGCGCACATATGGGGGTAATAATTGATGTCATCCCCAATACTCTATAACAATAGTACTTTACCCATGAGTCCCAATCGTCCCAAAACAATATGTACAAGATATGACTCGACTTAGCAACCATGTAATCAATTAGACCATTAACTAAGGGTTTAAACATGTAACAATAATGCACTAAAGATGAGTGCATACAAGGAAGGCTAAGGCAATTTGGGTCTACATTTGGGGTGGATTGTAAACAAATTCAACCTTTTAGTAAAATGCTTAAAGTTAGAAACGAAAAAGATAGGCTCGGAGGGGTGTACTAGGGGTATCGTGTACTAAAAATGAGTACATCGCAAAGGCGTGGGAAAATTAATTGACTTTATTAGTAAAGTAATTATGACTTTATTGGTGAAGTAATTATGATACGGGTTTAACACAAGGGTTATCCTAATGCCTCTTATCATGTAGTAAATCCTATTACACGAATGTAGTCTCACTAGCGGTCTCGGGATGCATCACTAATGCAAGTTCTAGAATCTAAGTACTACCGGTACACTCATAAGCATCTTTTCCCAACAAACCTAGGGGCGAACCTCACATATTTGGGGTGGAAAATTTTGAGTGGTACGGTTTTTTTGTGCTAGTGATGTGTGCTTAATCACACATCTTTTTCTGGCCAAATTAAGACCAAAACAGACACAAACTAACCATAATTGCCAAAGATGTTGTATTTTTGTGTTTGTAATCATGCAGGAACGGATATTTCAGAAATTGGCATTAATCAGGTCAAAAAGGACAAAAACGAGCACGAGTTTGCAAAGTTGTCAACTTCAGTCCCTCAAGTTTGGAATTTGGCAGAAATGGCCCCTGTACTTTGGATTTTGGAAGAAAAAGTCAACACTGGTCCTTGGAGTTCACAAATTACCAAGTTTAGTCCCTGGGTGAAAGTTTTGAAGAAATTACACATTTGGCCCCTGAAGTTTCAGAATTGGCAGAAATAGTCCCTGGGATTTCAAATTTTGGAAATTATCATTTATGGTCCTTTGGTTACTCATCTTGGCAAGATTGGTCCTTGTGAATACTTTTGGAAAATTACACACTAGGTCCTCAAGTTTCAGAAAATTACATGAATGGTCCTTGTTGATATTTACTTAAAACAAAATGGACCTAACGTTTTATTATCAAAAACCAAATCCAAATAAACAACACAACCTCACCAGCCCACCTTATTACTCCCTGATCCAACACAATATCTAAGCCCACACCCCACAGGCCCACTTCCCTTCCCGTTTTATTAATAAAACGCAGGTCAAACCTTGCGTTGACCCTGCTTTCCCTCCCCACTTGCTCACCCTGCAACTCCCATCCCTGCCACCACCTGTGCTGTCACACCCCCAAAATCGGGTCTAGCGGAAGCATACATGCAGCCGGGGTGTAACTCAATTGATATCACAACACAAGTACCAAAAATGTTTTCACTTCAATCGTTTAGAATAAAATAGTTAAATCAAAAATGTTGAATTTACATTGTTAAAAGTAGTGCGGAAGTAGGCCTTTAAAATACTTTAAAATGGTCCCCAAATGAATATCAGAGTCTTCTATGACCATGCCATGCCCTGCCAAAACCTCCAGTAGCGTGCCATTGCTTAATACCTGAAAATACATGCTAAAGTGTCAACACGAGGTTGGTGAGTTCATAGAGTCTTGTGAAAAAGAATGTAATGCATATGAATGAAGATTTTCCAGCAAAGGCATCGTAAATCCACTCAGTTCCAAGTCCCGCCATAAGAGACTTGTAACCTGTGTGTTTATGACCCACTGCCAAATATGATTTAGTTTGTGTAAACAATGTAATATGTGGACCCAGATTCAAAGATAAGTGTAGCAATGTCGCTATATAAAGGTAAGAGTGATAATGTAGCCATGGCGATGTTGCCATATAAATAAATCTGACCATAAGCAAAACGCATAAATAGTTTATCGAACAAAGTTTCATAGCACCAATTTAGAAAAGAATATTGATTGCACTAAGTTCAAGGCACCGAAAAGGTTTTCTAGCTATATGTAGGAGGTTACGCTCCCAAGTAATGTAGGTAATCACATACCTATGAAATATAGGTAATCACACATACCTATGAAATGTAGGTAATCACATACCTATGAAATGTAGGTAATCACACACCTATGAAATGTAGGTAATCACATACCTATGAAATGTAGGTAATCACATACCTATGAAATGTAACTACCGGTTCTTAACTTAGACAATCTTAGGCAATCTGTAAATAGTTTAAATTTATGCACTCATGTCCATGAGTAAATAGCAAGTAGGTAACAAGCGAATAGTATTGTACTCGGATAATCAAACAAGTATTTAGATAAAGCTGAAAATATTTGAGTAATCAACCATGTATAGCAAGTAATGCGTTTAAGTAAAACGAGCATGTATTCTCCCCCAAAGAGTTTACAAAACAATTAACAGAGTAGGGGCTATGACTCACCTGGTGCGATAGCTACGATGACAAAAGTGGATACACGAAATGAGGCACGATCTCTAACCGCAACCTAATATGAATGATATGATCTAATGTAAGAAATGAAATGATGCTACACATGCAAATACGTAAGTTATCGATACCACTCGTTAGTTTGAAAATAACGTTTATCGTCAAAAAATACGTTTTTGACGTCTCGTTATGTTAATAAATACTTTCCATGTAAATAGGTTGAAACGGTTCTCCACGATCCTCGTTTAGTGTTCTATCGGCAAATATAAGGTTTTCGACGTAAAATGACACTTTTCATAACTTGAAAATATGACCAAAATGGTCTTACAAAACTAGTCGCGAAATAGTGAATCTTAAGAGTTAGGAAAGAAGCTCAGTAGTTTTTGGAAGATTTTCACCTTATCTAAAAAGTTATAGAACTGAAGTTTGTCCATACGGGTCTCGATCATAAAGGAAAATAGCCGTCAAGTGAGGTGTTTGGGCTGTTTTGACAGATTCCGGGCAGTTTTCGGGAAAGTTTGGAAGACTATAAGTTATTCGTTATAAATCCTTTTGACAAACGGTTGGATGTTTTGAAAACTAGGCTGGGTGAACTAACTTTTTGTCAATGATGTATATTTTGCAGAAATGAGTTTATCAATGAGTAAATTGGCTCTCAACCTGGTCACTTGGCAAAATGGTTATTACTTTGGAAACTTTTCTAAGTGTTTTGCTGAAGCAAAAATATTAAAATCGTCTAAGTTCAAACGCTTGTATCTTTTTCGGTATAAGCTCGTTTTCTACGTTCTTTATATCCCCGGAATCGTATTGACATATACTAATATATTTTTGATAGTTCGGTTCCTCTAGGTTACGTCTAACGCCTCGATTTTACCCATAAAAATCGTGTGACAGCTTACTATTTTTAGAAAATAATAGTTTTCATCGTTAAACTTGCAAAAATCATATCTCCTTCGTTATAAACCCGTTTTAATCCGTTCTTTCGCCCACGGCTTCGTTTTTGAAAGTATTTTCTAAATCTCTAGCCCAAAGTTACCCGAAAACCCCTGAGTTTTCTAGATTTGACGATTCGGGACAGTAGGTATATATATACGTTTAAAAATCAATTATAGGGTTCCAAACTAGTTTCTAATTCACCCAAATCACTTCCAATCACAACAAATCTAGTCTATTCCTACCATACACCTTCTTAAGGTGTCATGGGTTCTTAGTCTTCACCAAAAATGGTGGATCTCATGAGATTGCTAATAAAAATTATCGATCTCATAATAATTAAGGAATACTTGAAAAGTGGTATAAATATCATATGTAACTTACATGTTTTTGTACTAGAACATAAAAATAGATCATGAAGTAGTATGTAAGATTAGGATAAATATTTGGAAAGCTTACTTGATGATGATGATTAGGAAATGGTGATGAAAATCTAAGTAATCTTTGTGGTTTTTATTTCAAAACCCTAACTAGATCATTATTTGGACTTGATAAACACTTGGTTCTTGAAAAAATCAATGGATCCTTGCTCTTGTTTGTTGGAGCCGATCCATGGAGATGGAGAGAAAGAAGATGAGTTTTATTTTATGAAAAAATGAGATATTATGTGATAATGTTGAAGTTTATTTGTAAATATCTTTGAGGTGTGGCATTTTTGTAATTATTAGATCAATATGAAGTAACATGGGGATGGGGGGGGGGGGGGGGGCACATGGGTAGGAATGGAGGAGTGTGTAGGAAACTTGGTATTATCTGGTTTACGGAGTCAGTTTTGGTTCCGTTAATCGCTAACCGTAAAGTGTTAAACCGCGAAACGTAAATCCGGGTATCGTAAAAATATGAAACTTGAAAGAATGACTAAACTTGTCAAAATACTCCATAATAAAATATAAAATGAATGGTAAGTTCCATCGGGTTGCTTAAACGCTGTTAAAACTGGAAACGCGGGTTTAAAACGCGTGATTCGCGTAAAACGCTGAACTGGAAAACGTAAAATTCCAAAACTTTTAGAATTGTCGTAAAATGAGAGAAAAACATATTTCTATTGTTTTTAGTGTTTTATGGACATATCGGGATGCTGGAATGACGTTTAAACCCAAAAGTAAATCTCGGACACGGCTTCGTGATTTTTGTAGAAATGATCCGATGAGTGCCAAACTCTCGGATTATCATTAAAATAGTTTAACTTACGAGAATGTGAAATAAAAATTTTTGGGAATGAATAGTAAAAATGAATACTAATAGTGAATAGTAGAAATGAATAGTAACTTTTTGAAATAAAAATGAAATTTCAACGTTTGAAAAAGGACATGAAATTACGAGTTGTGACATGTGCCGCCCAAGCTACTCTTCCATCACCCAAGCTATCTCCCACCTCTCACCTCAGCAATAAATGCCACCCCATAGTGATTTTCACAGAGCAATTTGCAATAAATAATTTTGGCGCCAAAATTAAAAGAAGGCCAAGATTAAGTTTAAATGATCCAATGGCTCTGGTTATTGCTGGGATATGATCAAAGGGTCCCACAAAACCATATTCATCACTTATAAGAAGAAAGAGAAGCAGGATGAAGTAGTTAGTAGTTGTAGTATAGGTTAGTGTATCGAATTAGTTAAAATTACAGTTTCCAGTGTACTTTTTAGTATTCCAAGTGTATTCTTGGTGATTTTAGTGTAATCAAATCTTGTTTCAAGTATCAATCTCAGTTTTTTAAATACAAATTTAGTTTATGCAGTTTTGCTTGAAAATCTCAATATCATTTGTATTGTTTAAAACTATCATTCAGTGGTTCTATAAGCTCAATTAGGTTCTTTTAGAAGCTTTCTTAAGTTTCTAAGGTGAAACAATCAGTTTAGATCATATTTATGAAAATTACCAAAAATTCCAAATATATAGGCAAAAATATAAAAATCAGTGAAGTGAAGGAGAGGGCTTGAAGCAGGGTGTGCTTTGGATTGATATGGTTTAGAACTCTAGGGGGAGTCTTTAGGTTGTAGTTTGGTTCCCTGGTTTCCTTGCTCTGCCCATTGGAATCAATTGTAAGCCATTTTCCAAATTTTGTAGTCTTTACTGTAGCATTAGCTTAATAACTGTTCATTTGCTTAATTTGTACTCCTTTCATGTTTATTGAACTTAATATGGTCAGAGTTAAATGTTGGATAGCCTAAGTTCTAAGTTTGTTAATGATTTGTGCACATTTCTCATCTAAACTACCATGGTAATGCTATTTGATGATTTAAGAGTTTTTGCTGTTATTGTGTATGTTAGTATGCTTAAATATGTTTATTACATAATTATAAGTCATTAGGCATCTAGTTCATGGACCAATTCAGTAAAACTCTTTGGAAATCTCAAAATCTGTTAAGTGAAGGGGTCTTTGGATTTGACTGCTTACATGTGAATTTATGGCTTTCAAGGATTAAAACCAGTTTATGCATATCACCTTAGGATATATTAGAGTAATGTGAGCATCAAATTTGGTAGGTTAGTGGTAAAAAGTCAAAGTTGGCTTTTAATCCCCATAGTTTCACAAACTATTAGGATTTAAGATTCAAAAACTCATCTGATCAATGCATAAGTATGTTATCTAGCTTAATTTAGTCTAATAACAACATATAACAACTTATTCAATAAGATTAGATCATTAGAATTTCACCAAAGTCAACTTAGGATAAAAAGAGAAAAAGTCAAATTTGCACAAGGTTTTTAGTTACCCATTTTTTGGATGATTTTTCATTTGCTCATGTTCAAGTTTTATTAGCTGTAATTCAGGATTCATAGAGTTTGCTAGCTTGTGATTCAAAAAATATTTTTCTCATAATTTAGGAATTTTCTGTAAGAGGTTTTTAGTAGCTCAAAGTGGCCTGTTGGAATCTTTGTTGCCATGCACCATTGGTTTCAGTCCTGACCCATTTTCCAAAGGCCATAACAAGCTCATTTCTTGGACTTATTTCTTAATTTTGGATGTTTTCAGAAGCCACTATTACTGGCTTATCAGATCTAGTCTTAGTTTGCACTTGCTTGCTTATTTGTTTAGTGTAATTTAGCCCATAAGTTGCCCCAGGACTGCTTGTTTCTGCTGATGCCACTAAGTATGCACTGAGCTTGATTGATTTATGTTTCCAGCTTGTTTAAGCTTCTTAGATTGTGGTTATGAGCTTGCTTGTGATTGTTTAAGGTTGTGTTTGAGCATGTTTACAATGGTATCTGCTTAAGTACTCAATTTGTTAGCCTTTTTATTTCAAAATTTCACTTAATACCTTAAACACTCCACTGTTGGAGTTTAAGATTGCTATAAGCTTCATTAAAGCTTCTCATCAAAGGCTCTTTCATAAAAGTTGTTAGCTTTGTTGGTTAAGTCAGTTTGCAAAAAGAAAAAATAATAATAAAGTTCAAAAAGCCAAGGGCAGGATTCGAACCTGTGTCCCTTGGCTCATAACTGAGCAAACACAACACACCACACACTACCAACACGCCCTTGGGTCTTTTTCAGTAACTCTTTACAATATTTAATATAAGACCCTTGTTTGCTTGTTTCGCTTAAATAGCTTATCAGCTTTCAACTGCTTATTTTCTGCTGAATTTGGACTACACCCCCACTTTTTATATTTTTCATAAATTAGTAGTAGCTTGTAGTATTTTCTAAATTTTTTTGATAACTTTCAGATTAGCCTAGGTATTTATTATAATTTAATTAGTGTTTAAAAGTAATTAAATCATAATAAATAGAATTTTTATTGAAAAATTAATTTTCTTTTTTCCAAAATTTTCTTTTGTCATCTAGTACGCAGGAAAATTATTTGCAAGCCCGTAGGATTAGTATAGCTTAAAAATCACTTTTATTTTTGTACGTTTACGTTTGTTTTAAATTTAAACGTATGTTTTTAGGTTTTAACACATTTTTAGTTTCCCTAATTTCCCGTAATTGTTCATAACCATAATTTAGCTCATTTCCATTAGTGTAATCAAAACCAAATCATTATCTGGTTACTTCCTCAAATCACTGATTCCCGAGAACGTTCACAAATACAATTTCAGCCTCGTTGAGACTTAACGACCCGGGGATTTCCCTGCACTTCCACGGATATTATATATCTTGCACTTTCTCCCTTACTGTTTGACTTTATTTGACCAACACCCTTGGTTGAATTAAGTTGGCTAGTTTTTTTTTTTGGGGGGGGGGGGGGGAGTCAGCTAGTCACACAACTCCTATCCATGAGACGCTCATTAAGGCTAAAACTTCACTCCTAAATGTGGTAAAAAAAATTTAAATTTGGCGCTAAAATTGTCCTAACAAGTATTTCTCTTAGTTTTATTACACACTTACTATTGAACAAATAAACTCAAGTGAAATTGCATCCTCTAAGGTATCATCATTTACCCTCCCCGTACACTTAGGCTGAACATTGTCCCAAATGTTCAATAAAAAGGATGTAAAAGTAATGAAGGTAAAAGAATGAAACAAATACTCCCCTGATTCGTTCGGAGTGGATAATGTGATAACATGGTTAGATCCACCTCCAAGAAAATGAACGTTGAAAGCTTCCCTCCAGAAATATAAATCATCTTCTTGTCCAATATAACCTGTTAAACCTGAGAAAACAATCATGGCAAACCTCACGTAAAATCGGCAGCAAACTATATATATACTGAAATCCTAGAAAGCAAATTAAGATATAATGCTTGTGGAATGAATGTTTGCAGATTTCCTGGAGTTTATAAAACTAAAGATTTAACAAAAACTATACGACTCCGGCAGAAAAACAAAACTTGCAAAATTTCCAGAATTTTACATTTGACGCCGTCAGGTTATAATCCTGACGCCGTCAGAAGTGACCTGCAGAAATTCTATGTTAAGTTTCCGGAAAATTTATGGAAAAACTCACGCCTTAATTCCTGGAAATCCTGCAAAAGATCATTATGACTCGATACAAGCATTTGACTCAAACAAATACTAATATGCACACTCGTTTAATATCGTTGTGATTCATGTTCGAGCTCGTTCTTAGAAACAATTTTAAATTTCCCTTACACTTATCTTTTGTGAAATACCTTTATATGTAATCAAGATGAAGTTAAAGACAAAATAAAGCATTTACACAATTTAATTTGAAACATGAGCCACAAACAATAAAAATAAAATATGCATACGGAAGCAAATAAAATCAAACAAACAAACACACAAACAAATAAAGCTTGGGTTGCCTCCCAAGAAGCGCTTTTCTTTATTAACGAGTCTTGTAGCTAGACTCAAAGTCACGGGCTATTACGTGACCTAGTCATTAGTCACGGTTTCTAGGTCATCCTCGGGTTTGGTTTTATATTCCGGACCTAGTTGCAAGCATTCTTTGTAGAAGACAAGTATTTTTCTCATTACATGGTCTACTCCTCTACGTCTATCCTCATCATTCCTATAGTAAACTGCTTGCTTGTGCTCTTTCTCAAGATCCGATAGAAGTCGGTATTGATCTATCTTATATGGCATTTGGTAGGCTACTTCGTCGGTTTCGTCCTTGAATCTAACTATCCCTAAAGATGTGTCATAACTCATTTTAGAGGCTTCAATGAATGGCTTTCCAAACACTACTTGAGTTAGGCAACTATCCATTACCGAACGAATATCTTCTACAATCACAAAGTCGGTAACATATGTGAAATTCCCTACAAACACATGTAATCCCTTTACTCTTCATACAAAGTTACTCATCCAACCCGTGTCAGGAAATATCCTCGGTCCGAGTTGCTTCTTCATTATCCAATTATAGTGGAGCCTAGTCATAAGGTTTATAGGAGATTTAAGATCGATGTAAGCTTTCCACACATGCACATGCCCAATGTTGCACAGTATATTGATATTAGAGGGATCGCCTGCTTTGATGATTGGTGAACCTAAGATGTATGGTGTCTCGGGGTCATCGAATAAATCCTTATGGTATGCGCATTCTTCCTTAGTGGGTAACCTATCGAAATAGTTCTCTACATTCTCTGCTTCCTCTACCTTCCCTTCCTTATTGTCCTCCTTCTTAGATTAACTATCAATTCCAACCCTATCTACATCATCTTATTCCCTATCCTTATCGATTGGTTTAATAGTGACAACATTGACAAAGTGGACATGCTTGGATGATGAGGGATCCTTAACTTTGGTTCCACTATTTGTGTTCCTAGTGTCCTTATTTGGTGTGGTCAACACTTGATTGTTAAGAGCTTTCAACAAGTTGTCAATTTTATTGGTCATCTCCGTTTGTTGTTGATTGAATTCGGATTCAAACTTAGCTATACGAGCTTCTTGAGATGCCAAAAATTTAGACACCAACCCTTCAAGATTATTGGTACTACCATGGTTGTTTGAAGGATTGTTGTTGAAAGTACGGTTAGGGGGTGGACCGTTTGATTGGTAGCGATTAGGTGGAGTGGAAGAATTATTTTCGGGTGTGTTTTGGTTTTGTTTCCACCCAAAGTTTGGGTGATTTTTCCAAGAGGGGTTGTATGAATCACCGTAAGGATTTGGCTTGGGTTTGAAAGTGTACCACTTATCTCCCGCTCCGTCGGTACGCGAGGATGCGTAATCCGCAAAAGCTTGTTCGGGGAGTTCCATGCAATCACGAGTGTCGTGAGGACCACTACATAATTCGCATGAAGAAGCGATTTTTTTCACTTGGCTTGAAGGTTTAGGAGCTTCGTAGGATTTCATGAGAAACTTGACTTGATCTTCAAGTTCCATGATCCTATGGTCGGGAGTGCTTGAATTGTTCGAAGGTAAAGATATTGCCTTGACCGTTTTGTTCAAATCACGGGGATCATTCCAACTTTCGTTGTCATAGAGAGCAAGATCTTCTATGAGTTCCCATGATTCTTCCACACTTCGATCACGTAGCTTGCCACCGGCCGCTTGGTCAATGGTTTGCCTCGTGGAGAGATTGATATGGTGATAAAAAATTTGGACTTGGAGCCAAAGATCTATGCCATGATTAGGGACTTTTTGGAGTAAGTCCTTAAAACTAGTCCATGCTTCACAGAGGGTTTCACCTTGACGTTGTTGGAACATCAGGATGTCATTTCTTAGCTTGGTGGTTCTCCCCGGTGGGAAAAATTGAGCAAGGAAACGAGTGGTAAGATCATCCCAAGAGGTGATGGATCCCGCGAGTAAACGCTTAAGCCATTGACTAGCTTGCTCACATAGAGAGAATTGGAAGAGATGCAATCGGGTCGTCTCTCGAGCTTCAACATCAAGATCAATGGAATCTATGATTTTGAGGAAATCCTTGAGATGTTGATTAGGATCTTCGGAACGAAGTCCATGGAATGCACATCCGCTTTGCACCAACCGGATGGTGTCGGATCGCAAGGGAGACACATTGGCTCCTTGAGTGAGCTCAATGGTGTTTCAATAGCCTTTGTGGCTAGGACGGGAGTACTCTTCTAAAGTGCGGGGTCTAGGAGGTTGGTTTGGTTGTGGTGGGTTTTATGGGTGGTCTTGTTGTGGTGGGTTGGCGGGGTCAAATATATTACCACCTTCCATGATGCCGGAAGGTAATGTTTACGAACAAAGGAACAAAGAAATAAGATAGACTAAAGAAAACCTATAAAAATAAAATAAAAATCTTAATACAAAGGAATCTAGCAAGTAGACATAATAAAAAGAAATTTCAACCTAAACAATAACTATTCCCCGGCAACGGCGCCAAAAACTTGATGCGTGGTTTTGCAACCTTGCAAAAGGTTTTACCTCTCGAGGGATCTCGAGAAGCTTGCAATCCCCACCAGGCAGTGTACCTTACCGATGTCGTATAGTGTAGTGGCAAGTACCGGGGGATTAATCGTTCTCTCGGGGAATAGTGTCGTTAGGATCAAAACTTAATTAAACTAGGTTTAGAGGTGAGGGATGATTCTTTTTGTATTTTTATATTTTTATGAAAAGCAAGTAAAAATCTCGGGTTTTGGAAGAGTGGGCGGAATTAGTTGCTAGTCAACTAACCCAAATATCTACTAATCCAATGAAAATAAAATAAAATAACAAGAAAGTAAATTCGGAGAAAAACAATAATAAGAGAAACGTGTTTACTTAGATTTCACTACTCCCTAGCTATCTTTTACTAGTTGATTAGTTTGTTACAATTGCGTGGATGACGGGTTATATTCCTTAATACCATTCGTAGGGCCGTGTACGATCTTCCCTAACTCTATAAGCTTCTACCTCTTCCTATGTCGAGCCGACTACTAGCTCCTAACATTGCGTCCTTAGTAGTTACTCATGCATTAAATACAACCAATTAATCGTAGTACACATCCGATTCATGTTTCTTAATACGTTCAAGCATGTTACCAATTTGAAGTCTGCCAGTTTTCTTAAGCCTAACATCGATATCATTCATCCATTACAATTAGTAACAAACAACCAACCAATAATCAATAGCTAGGTTTCATTACATCTAAGCAAACACAAAGAGCCGTCAAATCGCCACCAATATTCTTCTCGTATTGCCTAGATCCAGATCTGACACCGTCATGTGTTAATCAACTCTTGGCCGTCACATGTAATTTGCTCTTGATGGCCTTGGTGACGCCATCATGTGTTATCTCCCAAAAACATTCTGGCGCGTATCGTTATACTTTTTATCCACCTCTTTGCCATAACGTGACGCCGTCACATGCAATACGTGACGCCTTCAGGTACTATTTCCAGCTTGATTTGGAGACTTTACCGTTTTCTTCACTTTTCACTCCAAAATGCTTCATTTTCCAGATTTCTTCTCCAAAGTACCTAAAATGACAAAAGGAACGATTTAGGGCAATATTTGATCAAATAATCACGACTTAGGGCTTAAATGACCCCCTAAAAGTGGTACACTTTTTGTCTCATCAAATATCCAAATTTGCTGTTCTGAACAACAAAATGTGTAATGAGATTGACATAACGAATGAAGAAGAAGATGAACCTCTAGACAACTATCAAGTATCTTCAAATTTTACTAGTTTTGATGGAATAGAAATGGCTACTGTCAACAATTGGACGGTGACATATCCTAAGAGTAAAAATGATTTTACTCGAGAGTTAGAGAAAGATTGTTTCAAGGTCAAATAAGAACTTATTAGAGCTATCAAGTTGCACACCATCAAGATGCATAAACACTACGAAGTGGTTGAAACATATACAACTACTTGGAGAGTAAGATGCAAGCATCATCAACATTCTGGGTGTAAATGGGAAGCCCGCACATGTAACGAAAGCATAGTGGATTTTTTGAAATCACAAAGTATATTGGTCCACATACATGTTTGAATTCCAAGATCACTCAAGACCATCCAAACTTAGATGCAAACTTGATCGCTCAAGAAACTCAACACCTTATAAAAGAGCAACCTTCCATCAGTATTCCTGCGTTGACAGCTAAAATAGTTAATAAACTGGGTTATACTCCGTCATACAAGAAGGCTTGGGTAGGAAAGGATAAGGCAATTGAACGCGTCTTTGGGAATTGGGATGAATCTTATATGGCTTTACCTAAATTTCTAGCTATACTTCAATCTTTCAATCCAGGGACTATAGTTGAATGGAGCATTTCGAGACCAAATGATATGGGTTAGGTAGAATTCAGACGTGTTTTTTGGGCTTTTGCTCCCTCCATTAGGGGATTTAGGCATTTTCGGCTTGTGATTAGCATTGACGCAACACATTGTATGGTAAGTACAATGGAAAAATAATGATTGCCATGGGAGTTGATGGTAACAATCAGATACTGTCACTTGCATTTGGTATTGTTTAAAATGAATCTTACGCTAGTTGGTTTTGGTTTCTCTCTAATGTTAAAAAACATGTGGTGAAAGAGCGTGAAGGAATATGTTTAATATCAGATTGTCATGGTGGAATCCTAAAGGTAGTTAATAGGCAAGGATCTCCCTGGTTGGAGCCACGTGCTTTTCATAGGTATTGTTACAATGTTTGTTTAAAAGCATTTTCACAGGTATTGTTTGTGACATTTTGTAAACAACTTTAGCAATAAGTTTCATAGTGCACAATTGAAAGCTTTAGCTTACAGTGTTGGCAGTCAAGAATCAAGTTCGTAAGTTCAACTCAATTATGGATGAAATTAGGGGATTAAACCCCCAAGCTCGCAAATGGCTTGAGGGGTATTCACTTGCTAAATGGACTCTTGCATTTGACGGTGGCAAGCGATATGGGTTGCTAACTATAAATTTATCAAAGATTTTCAACAGTGTGTTAAAAGGTGCTAGCTTTTTACCAATCACAGCATGTGTCCAACTTACGTTTTATCGATTGGTTGGCACTATTTTAATATGAGGCGTCCTCTTAGATCTGGTGCTCAAGCAAACGAATATCCTTACACTTCACATGTTGTTGTAAAACTAGCAGCTTCAACGTCAAAAGGTAGTGCACATTCGTTGAGATCTTTTAATAGAGAGAAAGGAATATTTGAGGTGATAACTCACAGAAAACGAAATGTGCAAGTAGTTAATTTAGAAAAGAAAACATGCACATGTGGTAAGTGGGAAGTATTTAAGTATCCTTGCTCTCACGTCTTAAGTGCATGCGCCAATCTTTCATTGAATAGTTGGCAATATGTTCATAGATATTACTCAATTTCAAAGTATTCCGCTACTTGGGCATCTGAGTTTTCTCCTGATAAGGCGAAAAGTGTACCACTTTTTGGGGGTCATTTAAGTCCGAATTCGTGATTATTTGATCAATTATTGCCCTAAATCGTTCCTTTTGTCATTTTAGGTACTTTTGAGAAGAAATCTCGAAAAGGAAGCATTTTGGACGTTTTTGGAGCGATTAAGTGACGAAAACGACAAAGTCTCAAAATCCTTGCTGGGAACAGTACCTGACGACGTCAAGATTTTACAAGTGACGGCGTCAAGCTTGGCAAAAGAGGTGGATATGGAAAATACAGATGACGGCCCAGAAATATTTCAAGGCTAAAATGCCTGACGGCGTCACCAAGGCCGTTAGGATCGTGACGGCCCAGAGCTCATTCTCTACATAACGGCGTCAAGACTGGATCTAGGCAATACGACCCTTAATTTGGCGGCGAGTTGACGGCATCACAAGCTAAAACGTGACGCCGTCAGGATGTATAATCTATATATATTTTTCTAAATTTTCATTGTTAAGTATGGAACATTGTACGGAGTTTTAGGGCATAAACCCTAGACGTAATTTACAGCTTTTTCAAGGGTTTCAACCCCTTGATTCTTCCATGTTCAATTGAAGATAAGTACTTTTCCAAATCATTCAATATGTCTATGTGTTGTGTGATTATATCTTACGCTTGTCTTCTCTTTAACATGCTAGGCTAGGTTTTTGTTGTGTTTGCTTAGATGTAGTGAAACCTAGATGTTAATTATTGGTTGATGGTTTGTTTATAATTGTCTTGGATGATTGAATTCGATGTTAGGCTTAAGAAAACTGGCAGACTTCCAATTGGTGACTTGCTTGAACGTCTTAAGAAACATGATCGGAGATGTACTACGATTTATTGGTTGTATTTAATGCGTAGGCAACTTCTAGTGATACTACGTTAGGAGCTAGTAGTCGGCTCGACCTAGATTGAAGTGGAAGCCTATAGAGTTAGGGAATATCGTACACGGCCCTACGACTAGTATTAAGGAATATAACCCGTCATCCATGCAATTGTAACAAGCTAATCAACCATTAAAAGATATCTAGGGAGTAATGAAATCTAAGTAAACACATTTTCTCTCATTATTGGTTCCACCACAAATTAGTTTAAGTTTAAGTTTTATTTTATTTTGATTGCATCTTTAGTTAATTGGGTTAGTTGGCTAGCAACTAATTCCGCCCACTCTTCCAATACCCGAGATTTTTACCTGCTTTCAAAAAAATATAAAAATACAAAAAGAATCTTCCCTCACCTTTAGACCTAGTTTAGTAGACTTTTTAATCATAACGAACACTATTCCTGAGTTGAACAATCAATCCCCCGGTACTTGTCACTATACTATACTACAACGATCAGGTACACTGCCTGGCGGGGTTGCAAGCTTCTCAAGATCCCTTGAGAGGTAAAACCTTTTGTGAGGGCGCAATCCCGCACATCATCTCCACTTCCTCATGAAGCGTATTGGCCAGAATCATCTATACCACAACTTCTTCCAAATCCAGAATTAAAACGGAAGGCAAGTGGTCGTCCTCGTTATATTAGGATACGAAATGGAATGGACATCAAAGATGGGAAAAAAGAAACCATTGTAGAATATGCAAAAATGGTGGCCATAATAAGAATACATGTCCTTATAAGCCTAAACGACTTCCCAACTAGTGTATTATCAAGGTTTTATGTTTAACGTTGGTTTTATGTTTATTGCTATTCACACACTTGATCGACTTTTTGTTTTCTTTTTGAATGGATTCCTTTGTTTACTTCTATGGAAAAGCTGATTTCTAGCAATGGTAATCGTTCAAGATAAATGCATTGCTACTTTGCTTGTTCCTGTGATGACTAATTTATTTGTTAAATGGATTGTATACATATAGGTTTGAAAATTTGTACCATGAAACCGTCATGGTCACTTGTCAATCCAAGAAAGTTTTTACATCCTCAATTGCACATACAAGGTAGATACTGTGAGAATGCATCGTAAAATAATAAATTTGCTATCCATTTAATTCATAAACATCACGATGTTGATGCGTGGGAATTGCACCAGGCTTTACCTCTCGAGGGATCTCGAGAAGCTTACAACCCCCACCAGGCAGTGTACCTGATCGTTGTAGTATAGTATAGTGACAAGTTGTAACCACCGATAAATTTCCACTTAAATTAAACTAATACTTTTTCATTTTTCCACATCTAATTTTTTTTAAACATTACCAGTTTAACCAATCACAACAACTAACTAATATGACATAACTCACATTCTAAATAAACAAGTTCATTTAGGTTCGTTTTGAATAAATATCTTTAAATGTCAAGTATAAAAAGTTTTCAACTTTTATTTACCACTATATGTTATTTTATTAAACGTTCAAACTAAGCGTTAACCATTTATTAGAGTTTTAACGAAACTTTTCAGGTTAATAAATTAACTATTAAATTCTATTTATTATCACTCTAAATTTTAGTTTAAATAATGTTTAAACACTACGATAAACCCACGACTCATTTAAATATTAACGTTTAATATGTTGATAACTTTAACATTTTTATAAGCTTTATATTTTTACGTTGGCCAATTTTGAGTTTTGTGATTTAAAAGCCTAACATTAATAATTATCGGAATCAAACTATACTCTTTAAACTTAATATTATACAAGATAAGTTGAATATTCATCTTCTCATTTTCCTTGTGCCACGTCCAACAACAACAACATACACGAATAATTTGTGCTCCCTACATATAATGCTTACACTCATTTGGTTTTAATCTTTACACATAGTCATGCATTTTGAGCTCCATACATGCTTACACTCATTTGGTTTTAATCTTTACACATAGTCATGCATTTTGAGCTCCATACGTGTAATGTTTACACTCATTTAGTTTTAACCTTTACATGTTAAACCTTAAATGGACATATGGTTCCTATTAAACCAACATGTTGTTAAACATAACATATGGTTGCTATTAAACCAACAAGTTGTTAAACATGCATATCTTTAGTTCTCTACGTGGCCACATGCAATCCAACCTCTAGTGGCTATATAAGTCAAACATAACACACTCTTTTTACTCACATTTTGATTTCAAACATTAAACAAACACATACATAATCATGCTTACTGAAAACGAGCCAAAAGAGAAGAAGAAAAGGACGAAAGGAGTTGGGGTTTGATAGTAAGTCGTGATTCACGCTCCATTTCCAAGCCACACTTCATGTTTTCATCTCCATTCGAAACTCGTTTCAAAACCTCATAAGGTGTTAAACCCAGCCAAAGGACCCTTTTAATCACCACCATTTGAACCAAACTAAACAGCACCCACACTCACAAACCTACTGATCCTAAGTCCACAAGAAGGAGGAGAGAGCTTGGAGTGAAGCCTTGTAGCCTTGAAGAACCTCGTACTACCTTAGAATCCTTTTGTCGAACCGAGTAACCTTGGTGTTGTAAGTCCACAAACCTTTTTTAATTCTTTCCATACTTTTATTTAACACATATAAATATCAATAAACATGTACAAATGAGAAACCTAGGTTGAATACTTGGGTTCTTTCTTTTTCTGTTTTAATGAGACCAAACAAACACCAATTCCATTTATTTTGACTTGAATACTAAATTAAGACCTATTATATTAATGATAGATAATTTAGGAACATATATATAAACTTAACTATCAGTTGGGAGAAATAAAAACGAGAATCTAGGCTTTTGAATCACCTAAAACGGACAAACGAGTCAAAAGTTATGTCGATTTGAAGTTATATAAAAACTAAAATACCTACTGTTACAGCAGGCAGAATCACGCAAAACGAGGCCTTTCTGGTCCGTTTCGTCGAAAACTTAAAACAGGAAAGTTCTCCGGAACGACGTTTTCTTCAAAACTTCATTAGACCTCGAGTCATGAAAAGGCATAACAAAGGGTGTTTTTAATTAATTTCAGAACAGTTTTTTTTAAAGGGACAGCAGCAGAGCTGCTGCTTTGGACCTAAATTTCATGTAGTAAACGTGCTTCTAAAAATCTGGGTCTTGACATGGTTAAAGTACACTAGAAGGTCTAAACATAGGAATAATATGGAGTAGCCTCGTTTTTATTCAGCCCTACTTATGGGTGTCGAACCTGAAAAAAAATCAGCTTTTAAATACTTAGTTTTTCTAATGTAAAAACAGTTTTATACGCTCCACTTTAGTGACTCGTTGTGAGCAAACCGTAATACGTTAGAACCTATAGTTTGAACCTATAAGAAGACCTCCTAGTAGACTACTAAAAGGAACAATAACGTAGTAGAAACCTCTTCGTGTCTCGTGTATAATTAAGCTCACTTTTGGTCGAAAAATCCGTTTTATAAACTTTTCTTTTGATTATTTAGAACAAATGAGCTAACATTATAAGTAGATAAGCTGATGAAAATTATTTATAAACCTGTTTTAAACTTATATAAAGAAGTCGTAGAAAGTTGGATTTATTTTCGTGGCTAAAAATGCGTTTTTATTGAAAAAGGACATCGGCTGTAAGTTATATTTGCATGAGGGGTATATATTGCCAATTTTATATTTTGGACTTGAAATAAAATAAACTTAAGCTTAAGGGTAGAAAGTTTCAATTGACCAAAGTTCAAGGGTAAAAGTTGCCAATTTTAGAAACATGAGGGTCTAAAATGAAAATATTGTAAACCCTAATTAATTATTTAATAATATTATTATTATTATTATTATTATTATTATTATTATTATTATTATTATTATTATTATTATTATTATTATTATTATTATTATTATTATTATTATTATTATTATTATTATTATTATTATTATTATTAGGGTTTGGAAAATAAACCTAAAATATGTTTTGTACCGTAACTAACAAACGAAGTATTCATTTAACGAACGGACGGAACCAAATCTTACGGATAAGAAAATATAATAAAATAATACTTTTGAAACTACATATTGGTTCAATAAAATATTTAACCATTAAACTAAAACGAAACGAACATTTAAAAACTGATATAATCAGAAACAATTACTGAGAACTTAACCTAATAACTCAGGTTTCAAGCCGGAGACGTTTATCAACTTCATTTAACTTTGTTTTCCATCCAGACTGCCCAGGTGAGTTCATAGTCCCACTATTTTATACTGTTTTCAAACTTGTGGGGAGATACATGCTACAAACCGAACACAAGTATTTTCTGTATGCTATCCTGATTTATATTGCCTAAGTTCCCACTGTCGCTTTTCTTGATAAAAGTCCCTCATATCATGAACCATTAATCACTTGCGAGTGAACGCGAATATGGTAAATAGATCTATTGGAAATTGACGGCCCATTTGTACTAGCCGGATAGATAGCTATAAGCTAGCCGGATTGATAGACAGATGTACTATATTTGAGTTGCATAGGAGCCTGACAAACTCCTACCTGAGGGCATTATTACTTTCATTTGGTTATGTTAGTAATAAAACATTATCTCGGTAATGTTCCAGCAGTTAACGTTTGCGTTCATGAGGCTTAGAGCAATATATTGACTTATTATTACCTAACTTGTGTTCAAACCATTACTTAATTATAAACGCTGTGAATTCACTCAACCGTTGTGTTGACTTTTTAGCATGTTTATCTCAGGTCAATAACAAACAAGGATGGCATGGAGGAGCATGGATACGGAAGGAAGGCTAAAATTTTATTATTCTTTGATAAAGTATTTAACAAGTTGTAAACCTACTGGGACCTCATTTTGTAAACTCTGATATTTGAATAATAAAATTTCTAAAACAACTCAATTAGAGATTGTTTTCTATTATTATAACTGTTGTGCCATCGAGTAACACCCAACTTTAATTCCGCTGCATATCCCAAATTTGGGGGTGTTACACAAGTACCGTGGGATTGATCGTTCAACTCAGGAATAGTGTCGCTATGATTAGAAAGCCTAAAAACTAGGTCTAGAGGTGAGGGATGATTCTTTTTGTATTTTTATATTTTATGAAAACAAGTAAAATCTCGGGTTTTGGAAGAGTGGGCGGAATTAGTTGCTAGTCAACTAACCCAATAACTAAGATGCAATCAAAATAAAATGACCAAAATGAAAATAAAGCTAATTAAACTAGTGGTGTGAACAATAAATGGGATAATTGTGTTTACTTAGATTTCACTACTCCCTAGATATCTTTTACAGGTTAATTGTTTGTTATAGTTGCGTGGATGATGGGTTATATTCCTTAATACCAATCGTGGGGTGGCGTACGTACTTCCCCAACTCTATAAGCTCCTACTTCACTCCTATGTCGAGCCTGCAAGAAGCTCCTAACATGCGATCACTAGAATTCACTCATGCATTAAATACAACCATAAAAACCTTAGTACGCATTGGTTCATGTTTCTTAAGACGTTCAAGCATGTTACACAATGGAAGTCTGCCAGTTTTCTTAAGCCTAACATCGAAATCATTCATCCATTACAACTATAAACAAGCAATCAACCTATAATCAACATCTAGGTTTTATTACATCTAAGCAAACACACAAGAGATCTAGCCTAGCATGTTAAAATCAAGACAAGCGTAAGATATATTCAAACAACACATAGACATATTGAATGAATTGAAAGGATACTTATCTCAATTGAACATGAAGGGTTTCAAAGGGTGAAAACCTTTGAAAATACTGTTAAAAATGAGCTAGGGTTTATTCAAGTCGACCCTAAAATTATCCTCTCTCTTAGAATGAAAATTACAAAAACTATATATAGATTTCCTAAGTTGACGGCGTCAAGAAGAAACTTTTGACGCCGTCAACCCGCCGCCAAAAATATAATCGGATTGCCTAGATCCAGATCTGACGCCGTCATGTGTATTTCTGTTCTGTGCCATCACCACTTTTACTCTTGACGGCCTTGATTTGACGCCGTCACGTTTTCACTGGGCCGTCACCATTTTTGCACTTGACGCCGTCAACAAAATCTTCTTGACGCCGTCAGGTACTGTTCCCAGCAAGGAAAATTAAGACTTTACCGTTTTCTTCACTTTTATGCTCCAAAAACGTCCAAACTGCTTCCTTTTCCAGAATTCACTCCCAAAGTACCTAAAATCACAAAAGGAACGATTTAGGGCAATATTTGATCAAATAAATTCAAATTCCGGCTTCAATGACCCCCTAAAAACGGATTATTTTTCGCCTCATCATATACCCTTAGACTTGAGATTTGCTTGTCCTCAAGCAAATGCGCTTTTATTCTAATCAAAATACATGTTAGGGGTCATTTAACACTAATATAAAAGTAATTACAACAAATAATCGTTCCACTAAAGACCAAAGACAAGCACGGAGGTCATATACTAGCACCTCACAAATAGTGTTTAGATACTCACATCTCTCGGGTGTAATAAAGTATATATCACAATATGGAAATGGAAAACATGTCTCACTACCTATCATAGCAAAATAGATTACCATAAGATTGGGAAAGGATCACATCTCCACCACATGGCGTAAGCACCTAGGATAAACTATCAAAGAGGTCTTTTTAAAGGGTTATAACGTTAGGTGTAGGGATATGGAATACACGGTTTTGTTGGATAAAGGCAATCTTTACTGGTGGTGTTGAAGTAAAACTTTGCTTCTACTTCAGACAAGAGGAATGAATCCTTCGGACTATGATTGGTCCTTCGAATTTAGGGTGATCCTTACTTATAGCGGGTTGCTTTGGATATCTGCAAAACAGGTACGTCCGTTAGTCTCGCCCCGGGAATGTATCCCAGGACCAACCTCCGGCGTGAGAGTAAGTATATATTCTTAGAGAAAGAAAGTATGAATGAAGTTAGAGAGTGAGAGAATTAGTTAACCTTTAAGTGAAGATTTCCTCTCTATTTATAGACTTTCTACATGGAGTGCCAGGCTGGTTTGTACTTAGTCCCTTAATGTTTGCTAATTTATGCTCCATTATCATATACTTGGTGTACTTACTTGTACTTCGGTTCATGTACTTACTGGTTTATCCGAATGGTTATGACCTCCGAAGGGCTGGGGTCATGCGGATGTCCTCAACCCTTCGGCTATTAGTCCGTTCTGCTTGAACACATTTGGGCATGCTTCGCTTGATGTGGACCCGGAGGGTATGTGTTACGTACGGCGTATATCCAGAAGGTACATACGCCAACATGTCCCCCCCCCCCAGTATCATAGTACTGGTTATGCCAATGGTGTGATACTCAGTTTGTTTTTGTAGTTTTCCGGAGGGTAAGTTATACCTTCGTCGTTGTTAAAGTCGTGTGCAAAGTGCCAAATGTAATTAATGTGTCGTTTAAGGTGCGCCATTGTTTTTTACTGTGCCTTCTGGATTGGAACACGTGTTCGTCTTTTGAGATACACGGTTTGGATGGCGACACGTTAGCCCTACGGGTGACGTGTCGTTTCGCGCCCAATTTTTACCGTCTATAAATAGTTCCTTTTTCCTCATTTACACCACTGTAATTTCTCTTCTCTACACACACAGATTTCTGACACATTTTATCTCGTCCGTATTCCGAGCGATTGTTCTCATCGTCTTTGAGGTACGTCTTAGTCCGTTTAGTTTTTTTTTGTTGTTTGGCTATACCCTTCTCCTCTTCGGATTCATCATGTCGGAATCTACCGCTTCATTTGATTATGAAGACGTATCAATGCCGGAGGATTCTCACGTTAAGAAGGATATACTTTTAAGGCAGTCCATGATGAACGAGGCTGATGTGCATGCCTTAGTGGTGACTTTCGGGATACCGAGGGATCTACATCCGAGGGTACCTCCGACGGGTACGACAATGAACCAATTGCCTGAAGATGCCATTGGTTTATACGCGGAGTATTTCTTTGAGGGCGGCCTCACTATCCCTTTTTCTACCTTTATTTTAGATGTTATTAAGTACTTTAAGGTTCATATATCTCAGTTGGTTCCGTTGGGTATGCATCGTGCTACTCTCTTTGAGGTGTATTGCCGGAGCATGCATATTCCTCCTACCACTCCCCTGTTTCGTGTCTTTTATAAACTTAGTAAGCAGGGTTGTTGGTTTTCTTTTGTAAAACGTGTTCATAAGGATAGGAAAGTTTGTTTTGGGGATTTTCCCTCCTGTCTGAAGGGTTGGAAGTATCAATTTTTCTTAATAAATAGGCAAGCTATTCCGTTTGCTATGCCTTGGAGGCACTCGGATTCAGAAGTGTCGGATCCGTTTCCAAAGAGAAATGAATATGATGCTTCTCATGCCGAAAGGCTAGCTGAGGTGATTATTGAGCCGTGCCAAGTTCCACAGGCGTTCTTGTATGCTCTGGGCTTATCGGATCATTGGGAGTTTCCCGGTTACCGTCCGGTGATGAGGCAAAAAATGAACCGTTTTTAGGGGGTCATTTAAGCCCAGAATTGAATTTATTTGATCAAATATTGCCCTAAATCGTTCCTTTTGTGATTTTAGGTACTTTGGGAGTGAATTTTGGAAAAGGAAGCATTTTGGACGTTTTTGGAGCATAAAAGTGAAGAAAACGGCAAAGACTTAATTTTCCATGCTCGGAACAGTACCTGACGGCGTCAAGAAGGAAAATGTGACGGCGTCAAGAGCAAAATCCATGACGACCCAGAGAAAACCTGAAGGCGTCAGAAGAAGGGCGTCAAGAGTTATTTTGGTGACGGCCTGAAGAAGGATTACACATGACGGCGTCAAACCCAGATCTAGGCAGTCCGAGAACTTTATTGGCGGCGAGATGACGGCGTCAGACATTTACTCTTGACGCCGTCACCTCACAAAATCTATATATACTTTTCTATTTTTCATTCATAAAAGAGAGGAACTTGTGTGGAGAATACTAGGGTCGAACCTAATAAACCCTAGGTCGTTTGTAACAGTATTTTCAAGGGTTTTCACCCCTTGAAACCTTTCATGTTCAATTAAGATAAGTCTTCTTTCAATTCATTCAATATGTCTATGTGTTGTTTGAATATATCTTATGCTTGTCTTGATTTTAACATGCTAGGCTAGATCTTTCATGTGTTTGCTTAGATGTAATGAAACCTAGATGTTGATTATAGGTTGATTGCTTGTTTATAGTTGTAATGGATGAATGATTTCAATGTTAGGCTTAAGAAAACTGGCAGATCTCCATTGTGTAACTTGCTTGAACGTCTTAAGAAACGTGAACCGATGTGTACTAGGTTTTTATGATTGTATTTAATGCATGAGCGAATTCTAGTTATCCCATGTTAGGAGCAGCTTCTTAGCCGGCTCGACATAGGAGTGAAGTAGGAGCTTATAGGATTGGGGAAGTAAGTACGCCACCCCATGAATGGTATTAAGGAATACAATCCGTCATCCACGCAACTGTAACAAGTAATTAACCTGTAAAAGATATCTAGGGAGTAGTGAAATCTAAGTAAACACAATTCTCCCATATATTGCTCACACCACTAGTTAAATTAGTTTATTTTCATTTTTGTTATTTTATTTTGATTGCATCTTTAGTTATTGGGTTAGTTGACTAGCAACTAATTCCGCCCACTCCTCTAAAAACCGAGATTTTTATTTGCTTTTCTAAAAACATAAAAATACAAAAAGAATCATCCCTCACCTCTAGACCTAGTTCTTTGGTTTTCTAATCCTGGCGACACTATTCCTAAGTTGAACGATCAATCCCCCGGTACTTGTCACTATACTATACTACAACGATCAGGTACACTGCCTGGTGGGGGTTGTAAGCTTCTCGAGATCCCTCGAGAGGTAAAGCCTGGTGCAATTCCCAGGCATCAAGTTTTTGGCGCCGCAGCCCGGGGAATAGTTATTGTCTAGGTTAGAATTTCTTTTTATTAGGTCCACTTGCTAGATTCCTTTCTAGTAAGATTTTATTTTTAATTTTAGTTTTCTTTAGTCTATCTTATTTCTTCGTGTTTTGTTCGTAACTCTTTACCATCCGACATCATGGAAGGTGGTAACATCTTTGAACCCATCAACCCACCACAACAAGACCACCCACAAAACCCACCACTAGCTAACCAACCTCTTAGGCCCCGAACCTTAGGAGAGTACTCCCGACCTAGCCACCAAGGCTATCGAAACACCATTGAGCTCACCCAAGGAGCCAATGTGTCTCCCTTGCGATCCGACACCATCCGGTTGGTGCAAAGCGGATGTGCATTCCATGGACTTCGTTCCGAAGATCCAAATCAACATCTCAAGGACTTCCTTAAAATCGTAGATTCTATAGACCTTGATGCTACAACTAGAGAGTCAACCCGATTACGCCTATTCCAATTCTCTCTACGTGATCAAGCTAGTCAATGGCTTGAGCGTTTACCCGCGGGATCCATCACCTCATGGGATGATCTCACCACTCGTTTCCTTGCTCAATTTTTCCCACCGGGGAGAACAACCAAGCTTAGAAATGATATCTTGATGTTCCAACAACGTCAAGGTGAAACTCTATATGAAGCATGGACTCGTTTTAAGGACTTACTCCAAAAAGTCCCTCATCATGGCATAGATCTTTGGCTCCAAGTCCAAATCTTCTATGACCATATCGATCTCTCCACAAGGCGAACCATTCACCAATCGGCCGGTGGCAAGCTACGTGATCTAAGTGCGGAAGAATCATGGGAACTCATAGAAGATCTTGCTCTCTATGACAACGAATGTTGGAATGATCCCCGTGATTTAAACAAAATGGTCAAGGCAATATCTTTGCCTTCGAACAATTCTAGCACTCTCGACCGTAGGATCATGGAACTTGAGGATCAAGTCAAGTTTCTCATGAAATCTTACGAAGCTCCCAAGCCTTCAAGCTAAATGAACAAAATCACTTCTTCATGCGAATTATGTAGTGGTCCCCATGACACTCGTGATTGTGTGGAACTCCCCGGAACAGCTTTTGCGGACTACGCATCCTCGCGTACCGACGAAGCGGGAGATAAGTGGTGCATTTTCAAACCCGAGCCAAACCCTTATGGTGATTCCTACAACCCTTCTTGGAAAAATCACCCAAACCTTAGGTGGAAACAAAACCAAACCAATTCTTCCAATCCGCCTAATCGTTACCAACCAAACGGTCCACCCTCCAACCGTACTTTCAACAACAATCCTTCCAACAACTATGGTAGTACCAACAATCTTGAAGGATTGATGTCCAAGTTTATGGCATCTCAAGAGGATCGAATAGCTAGGTTTGAAACCGAATTCAACCAACAACAAACGGAGATGACCAATAAGATTGACAACTTGTTGAAAGCCCTCAACAACCAAGCATTAACTACACCTAGGAAGGACATTAGGGACGCCAATAGCGGAATCCAAACTAAGGACCCCTCGTCTTCCAGACACGTCCACTTTGTCAATGTTTTCACCATTAAACCAATTGATAAGGATATAGAAGAAAGTGACAAGGATGAAGTTGGAGTAGAAACCGAGACTAGGGATGAAATTAAGGAAGTTGAGGTTAATAAGGGAGAAGAGTTAGAGGAAGTAGAGATTGTAGAAGAGTACTTTGATAAGTTGCCCACCAAGGAAGAGCGGGAATATCATAAGGATTTATTCGATGACCCCGAGACACCATATATCCTTGGCTCACCCCTTATCAAAATGGGAGACCCCTCTAACATCAACATACCATGAAACATTGGGCATATGCATATATGGAAAGCTTATATCGATCCTAGATCTCCTATAAACATCATGACTAGGACTTATTATAATTGGGTAATGAAGAAACAACTTGGTTATAGGATGATGCCCTATAAGAATTTGATAAGTAATTTTGTAGGAAGAGTGAAGGGATTGCATGTGATTGTCGGAAATTTCACTTATGAGATCGATTTTATGATAGTAGAGGATACTCGTCCGGTGATAGATGCTTGCCTAAGCCAAGTAGTGTTCGGAAAACCATTCGTTGAGGCCACTAAGATGAGCTATGATCCGACTCTAGGGATAGTTAGGTTCAAGGAAGAGAATGATGAGATTGCCTACCAAATGCCCTATAAGATTGAGCAGTACCGCCTCTTGTTAAACATAGAAAAGGAACACAAACAAGCAGCTTATTATAGGAATGATGAGGATAGACGTAGATGAGTAGAGTATGTGATGAATAGGATGCTTGGTTTCTATAAAGAATGCTTGCAATTAGGTCCGGAATACAAAACTGGTATAGGAGATGACCTAGAGAGTGAAACCAACGATGAGGTCACGTAGTAACCCATGACCTTGAGTCTAGCTACAAGACTCGTAAATAAAGAAAAGCGCTTCTTGGGAGGCAACCCATGTTTTGTGTGATTTTTATTTTGTTTTATTGTTATTTGCTTCCGTATCATGCTTTATTTTTATTGTTGGTAGATCATGTTTCAAAACTAAAATGGTGAAACTACTTTATTTTGTTGTTTGGCTTAGTCTTAACTTCATCCAAAGGTATTTCGCAAAAGATAAGTGTAAGGGGAAACCCCAAATATGTTCTTAAGAAACAAACTCGATCATGATTCTCCACAATATTAAGTGAACATGTATATTCGTATTTGTTAGAGTCAAATGCTTGTATCGAGTCATAATGATGTTTTGCAGGATTTTCCAGGAAGTAGGACAAAGTTTTTCCAGAAATTTTCCGGAAACTTAACATAAGAATTTCTGCAGGTCACTTCTGACGGCGTCAGGAATTAAATCCTGACGGCGTCATGTGTAAAATTCTGGAAATTTTGCGAGCTTTGTTTTTCTAACGGAGTCTTAAAGTTTTTGTTGAATCTTTAGTTTTATAATCTCCAGGAAATCTGCAAACATCATTCCACAAGCATTATATCTTTATTTTGTTTTCTAGGATTTGTTAGCATATATAGATTGCCGCCGATTTTACGCGAGGTTGCCTTGTCTGTTTTCTCAGGGTTAACAGGTTATATATGACAAAAAGATGATTTATATTCTGGAAGGGAAGCTTTGATTGTTCATTTTCTTGGAGGAAGATCTAACCTGGCTACCTTATTATCCATACCGAGCGAATCAGGGGAGTATTTGATTTCATTCTTTTACCTGTTTTACTTTTACATTCTTTACTTGAACATTGGGGACAATGTTCATCCTAAGTGTAAGGGGAGGGTAAAATGATGATACCTACAGAAACACTTTCACTTGAGTTTGTTTGTTTGATAGTAGATGTGTAATAAAACTATGAGAAATACTTGTTAGTGTAATTTTAGCGCCAAATTTAAATTTTTTTACAAGATTTAGGAGTGAAACTTTAGCCATAGCAATGGTCTCATGGATAGGAGATTGTATGACTAGCACGAAACCGTACCATTCAAAAAAAATTTCCACCCAAATATGTGAGTTTCGCCTTTAGATTTGATAGGAAAAACATTTACTATTAGTGCTTATGAGTGTACCAGTAGCATTTAGATTCTAGAACTTGCGTTAGTGATGCATCCCGAGACCGCTAGTGAGGCTACATTCGTGTAGTAGGATTTACTACATGATAAGAGGCATTAGGATCACCCTTGTGTTAAACCCGTATCATAATTACTTGACCATTTAAGTCATATTACTTGGCTAGTTAAGTCAACTAATTTTTCCCACACCTTAGCGTTGTACTCATTTTTAGTACACGAAACCCATAGTACACCCCTCCGAGCCTATCTTTTCGTTTCTAACTTTAAGCATCTTACTTAAAGGAAGAATTTGTTACACCCCACTTAAATGTACACCGAAATCGCCTTAGCCTTCCGTGTATGCACTCATCTTTAGTGCATTATTGTTATTTATCTAAACCCTTAGTTAATTATCTAATTGATTACATGGTTGCTAAGTCGAGTCATATCCTTGTACATATTGTTTTGGGACGATTGGGACTTATGGGTAAAGTACTTATGTTATGGAGTAATGGGGAAGAACAACATATTATTACCCCCATATGTACGTTAATCTTAAAAGTACTCCAAGTGTTTTGATTATCTTGATTCGAGTCATTAGATTAGTTTATTGTAAAGTATGTAAAAATTCAAGTGTAAGGGGAATGTTCATTCCCTATGATGTATTATTTTGGATGGTAGGGTAAGAGTGTATGCAATTCAAAATATATATATATATATATATATATATATATATATATATATATATATATATATATATATATATATATATATATATATATATATATATATATATATCTACATTATATATAACAGGAGGCGTTACACGCGTATTGCCACCTCATTGTCCAGTCATTGCCATGTAATTCAATTTCTGTCATGTCATCAGCCCTGTCATCACAATCTGTCCATGTAAGCAATATATATAATATTTATAATTTTTTTAATCTCCTTTTGTCCACATAAGCATGCATTATATAATGTAGAGATTTATAATTTTTTTAATCTCCTTTTGTCCACATAAGCATGCATTCAATCAACTAAAACTCGGATTAATTAAAATGTTTAAAAATTTAATCCATCGAAAGATTCGAACCCGGATCTTAGTACCCCACACACAAGCACCTCAACCAGTGGAGCATGCCAATTTTTGTGATATACCATTACATTCCCAATTGATATACTCACAGTCTCACACCAATCTATTAACTGCATCCCTACAATTTTGCATTAACAAACCGGCAATTAGTCGCCCTTTTTTCCAGCAGAAAACCCTAATGTCCCTTTCATTCGTGTACCATTCTATCCCTCCCAAAATTCCTAAAACCTAATTACTTTCGGGGAACAGTATTGTTTATGTATTATTGCTTTTAAATAATTACGTTACAGGTTAATAAGAGCTAATGTGTTTTCATTAAATCATCTTCATCACACATATAATAATTTTTTTCTTCCTGTTTTGAGCATTTTGACAGATTAATCAAGACCGCAAATAACGGCTCAAACAAATATCATCATCATCACCTACCCCTTTTTTTGCAACTATCATGTATCATCATCGAGGATCTTGAATCTAAGGTAATCACATAAACTAATTTTTTTGTGATTGATAAATACTTTTAATGTTTAGGTTATTCTCATATATGCATTAGCAGTGTTGAAAATTTAGTCATATGCTTAAAGTTTAAACTCATTCAATTCATTTATGATGTTGGTTTGGCCTGTTTTTTCTTTGGCTTGCAGATCATGTCGATGATTCGAAGAGGCGAGAGACCTCCCTTACATTCGAGTAAATATATTTTCCCCTTTATTTGATTGGGTCTATTTACTTATTTATGCTCATTTGTCTAATGGAGTCAATGATTTGCCACCAAACCATGACTAACGTGTATCAAATCCTCGGTTAGCACCCAAACGTGAGGTTTATACTCTACAATTTGATACGTAGTTTACTCGATATTATTAAAAACATAAATAACACATACGTAATGCTTAAACTAATCATTTTTTCTTTCTATCAGCTAGGCTTATGCATTGATCAACGCTTTGAATCCTTCTGATTAAAGGTAAATACTCAAATTCTAATGGCCATTTAATTGAATAAAAATTAAATATTTGTGCTTGAATTGGACTAAAACTAAATTAGTACGTACATGATTATAACGTATAATATTATAATGGTCTTTAATGAAATTATGACACTCATTTTGTTAAGCATGTCATAGATGTGGTTTGCTCAACAAGAAATTCTAGGCCTGATGATGGCACCGTATCAAATGTTGCACCTTGGCAGATCACAGTTGGAGCAAGACTGTAAGGTTAACAGTGGATTTTCGCATGCCAAGTAAGGCTGCACTATCCTCATTATATTTCTTATCATGTTGGTAGATCTGCATTTTTGTTTGGATATGTGTTGGGCAATAAAACGCAATGAACCTGCTCATGCATATGTTTACTATGCACTTCTGTGTGATATAGATAATGCTATAGTGTTAATATAAATAGTGCTATAGTGTTAATCAGTGCTCAAACGGTTAAGTATGATAAAGATGCAAAATTGGCAAAACAGGTGCTAGCATATGCTTTTCGAAGAAGATCTCCCAAACACCCCCTAAAACTGCAGTTTTTTCAAATATGTATCTCATCTGGAAATTTGGTACATTGGGTAATGGGTCAGATTTATTAACTTTTTGGGTTAGCCCATGTTGGAGCGATACAATTTTTGTCCAAAAAAACTTATTCAGGTACCATGCGAATATGCGATTAACAAACCGGCAGGCGTTGTTAGAGGCTATGTTTTTTTATTTAATCTTTTATCATTTAATCATTATCTGTGGATAATGTTTTGTGAATTTTAACACCTGAATGACGTGCAATTTATTTTGTGGCTCAAGGTACATTACAACAATAGATGGAGCAGTGAATAAACGACATTTGATAGCCATTAGTGAGGGAACAGTTGTTGATGGCGTTCATTGTATTCCATATGCAGTGGAACTACTACTACAACAACCTGATAAATCAAGACCTCACCTTTGCATCGTGGTAAGTCCAACATCTATTTCGACCAACAAGTGTTCTAATTTGATACACGATTGATGTGTGCATAAATGTGGCAGGACATTTTTGGTAATTCTAAATCTGTTGAATCAATTTCCTGTAAATTCATGAGGGGAGAAATCACGAAGTACGAGTCAAAAACTAAATATTGCGAACTACAAATTGAGATAATCAGATTATGAATTTCAAATATGCAAATCCAAACACCCTTTGTATGCATTCATTTTATATAGTAAAATGTAAAATTGACTACCACAACACATCGATGTAAATGAAACATGAATATACTAATGTACTGAATGGGTTATTTGCCATTCGTTTTTTATGTATGAAAATCTTATTTTAGTTGCTGGAGGCATTGGGTTATCACCTTTTCTAAATCGTGTCAAAGATGTTAAAACCATGTATGCCTAGAGATGTATTGATAATATGGGCTGTCAAAACACATCATAAGAGCTGCCACTTCGCCACTCACTTGACTTGAACTCACTCTTTCCAGACACTAAACTAAATCTCGAGATTCAAACATATGTTACTCAGGAAACACAATTCCCACAGGTACATAATAGAATTCTAAGGTGGCAATTTCAAACCGTTTATATGATAACGGGTCATTTCAGGTTCTAGGTTCTGAGTTAACACCAGATGCAATGCAAGTTTTAAAAGCTACAGATTGTGCAGATAGCAATTGAAGACTCGGTCGATAGTGATGAACTAATGACGGTGGGAAGGCAATCGATGCAAACATTCGAAGCTGAAGTTGCTATTGTTAATTTAGTTATATGTTAGACCAAGTTGTGATTGGATAGATTGAAGGAGTGGATAGACATAAATCTTCAACAAAAGGTGTGTCCTAATATATTGGATTTTCAATTAGTATATACTGCGTTTTTAATTTCATTTTGTTTTTGTGAGTCTGATGAGCATAAAAGCTCTTATATACATGCATTTTGGGGTGTTTAAAATTGTGTTTTCAAAATGATTATCTGATTATTGTGTTCAAAAGTCACAGAAAATCAGTAAACTGAGCAACGAGCAACGGTTCATAAGTTTGTGGTTCGGCTAACATGTTTACAGATATAAGTGTTGCTTCTTTTATGAATTTTACAGTGATTTTACATGTCCTTTTATTATAATTTTCTGATTTTAGCTGACACTATTGATCAACCATGTCGAATAGCCAAGGGTTGCAAATACTGTAAAAGAGATGATGCATCTTCTTGCCTTGTCCGTTTTGGTGTTAACAGGTAAATTATGGTAGCTTCAAGTATGCCTCAAACCTATCTTTATACTTAAGTTTTCTGAAGCTAACTAGAAATATATGATTCATTTGCACCAGCTATATGTCGTGTCCTATGCACTAGCTGGAAGTGTCCCGAAGGGAATCCCACAACGTTTTTTTAGCCCAAACCCGTGGTCTGCTGGTGCATACAAGAACCGGACCGTTATTAGGGTAAAACTTTCTTCGATATCATTGCTTATTCATTCAATGAAAATTGATTTCGTTATATTCTTGTGATGTTTATGGATCCTTCTAATTAGGAACTTCGATTTATAACACTTGCAATTTAAATGTCTTCATTTTCCCTTCTCATATTTGCTGTAATAGTTCATATTTTACATTAACTTAATTAGATTTTAATGCACATGTGTATTGTACATGTTTTGTGGTTCAAGTATTGGTGGTTTTTAAATTATTTCAGGATTTGGTTGGTTCCCTTGAAAAGTAAATGGTGAACAAACTCACTGAAGCGTGGCTGAAGCAAGCTACGCATCCATGCTTGGAATTTTATATTAATTATCTGGGAATCAAAATTGGTGGATTCAGTTGAATAAGGTTTGGAATTTTATATTAATTATGTTGGATGTTGTAATATATGAAGTAGGTAATATTGGATGTTATTATTTGATTTTTGTATTCAGTTGAATAAGGTTTGGAGCTTTTCAGTTAAGGTTTGAAGCTGTGAAGTGTGCGTTGGTTTGAATGAACTGCAGGTGGGACAATAGAAGTGCAACGTGGCTTATAGCAAACCCGGTTTTGACTTGCTCTTCGATTACTGATTTATATCAGATTTCAGTCACAGATGGTTCACACTTAATAATACTAATATGCTTGATTTTAGTAACCCATCTGGTGGTAATAATGGCAGTGGTTTTAATGGGGAAGTCTAGCTGCGGCTTATAGTCCACAATATCACAATCAAGGTATCTTGTGAGCTTTAATTGCTTTATGCTGCAATTGCATTAGACATGTATAGTGAACATTGGTTATATATTAGATGTTTGATTGTTATCCAGTTTTTCTATAAATTGTACGTATATATTTAACTAAAGAATCTCAAAGTCATAAATAAATTCAAAGTGTGACTAACAGAACACTTTAGAGAGTGTGGTAAGATCACAAGGTTATCTATTTAAGCAATAGTTCAATGTAACACCAAGGATTGGTTGGCAAACAGAACCTTGTGAAAGTGATGTAAATGGTAAGTTTGCATGTGTTATATGAGAAAGATAATGAGGCTGAGGAGTTAACTGGGTATGATCTTGATAAAAAAGTTGGACGGCCCCATCTTACTAGCGAAGAATTATGTTGGAATTGGAGGAAACCCGAGAAGGAGAAATGGTCTAGGTGGCAGAAGAAGCGTCCTGATGCTGAAACGCTTAATAAAACATTAGATGCTGATACATGTCCTAACGGGTCAAATTGTTTGAAATTCGCCTATAACTTAAATAGTACTACGTAATAGTTATTTTATAAAGTTTACATATAGTATGGCATACTGGTGATTTATCAATAGCATTTACCAGCATATTACAGTGCTTAGTACTACGCCTGTCCGAGGACTTATAGGATCTCAAAGTTTCTATGGTATTAAAAAATATGCCGGTGTTAATTGCTCACTCTTTTAGCTTTATAGTTATGAATTAGACTAGGAGCCGTGTTAAATAATGTATAAGAATATAACTTTCTGTTTTCTATATGACCATATTTTCTGTCCAAATTGGTAATATTCTAAGAACCTGGCCACTTTTATATGTGGCAACTTCTGATATTATGCAAATACTTTGCCTTATTTTGGCAGGAAGACATACTCTTTATACCATGTTGTACATTATGGTCCATAATGCTAATCCCTCTTTTTGTGCTACTCATAAATAATTAATGAACTACCCACCTGCAAATATTGATTGCTATGTAAAATGTTTACAGTGAAAGCAGTAACCATATGTTACTGCTCTGTACCACCAAATAGAGGTGAGTGAAAATCTGGTGGAGCATTGGAATAGATAATCATTGTCTCATTGGGTCCTTAGCTATTTTGCCATAGTTTAAGCATTGTGGTAAGTGGGTAACATCTTATATATGGGTGTGCTTATCTTAGGTCATCCCAACTGCTATGACGCACATGACCTATCATGCGTTATATATATTTTTATGTATATATGATTCTGGAGTAAACTGGTCAGATTAAGCCGTTGGGTGAACAACCAAGTTTGACCAAAACCACAATTTACAAAGCTAGGAAGCATCTATAAAAAGAAGAAAGGTATGTGACCTTAATTCCTCAATTTACTCCACATTTGGCTTTAGGAGTGAGCAAATGGACCGAGAACCGAATCGGAACCGAGAACCGAACCGGAATCGACCCAACCCGAACAGCATTTTGGAACCGCTGTCCAGTTCTCGGTTCTTAGATATTACAAATTTTGGTTCTCGGTTCGGTTCGGAACCGCGGATATCGGTTCCAGAACCGAAGAACCGCGCGACTTTCAAATATATACTTATAAATAACCATTTACTTCCCAATAGCTGAGTGCAAAAGATTATATCAAAGACGCTTCATTATTTGTTCCCCTTCAGCGTAATAAGCCTTTAATATTCTTTTTGAAGAATTGATGCAACAAAAATTAACTATTTATACGAATATTGTGAAACCCTCTTATTTTCTTCCAACGCTGGAATCTTTAAACAATATTTATAAGTTAACAGTGTATGAAGTGACTTGAGAGTTTTGAACTTTTGTTCAAATTAATGCATATGTTGCTACATAAGTTAACTAATAAAGGATAAGCAATGTGGCAATGTTTAAATGAAAGTATAAAACAGATAATTAGATCATTTCTATATACTTTTTACTACATTAATTTTCACCAGTCCAACATAAGGCAGTAATCAACAACTGTTATCGAATATTTTCCAAAATACTTTAATCGTTCAATATTTTATATGTTTTTATATTAGTGCAAACACATTTAAAATATTGAATTTTAGAAGCTTTTTAAAATTTTGCGGTTCCAATCGGGTAGAACCGAAATACCCGGACCAGACCCGAGAACCGAACAGGAACCGAACAATGATATTCGGTTTGGTTCTCGGTTTTCCTAAGTAAAAAAGAGAGGGCTCAAGGGAGAAAGTGTATCAGTGACCTGAATTCAGAGGCTTAAATCATAACCAAAATGACATATAACAAAAACAATAAGAGAAACAATACATCCATATAAAAAAATGAAAAAAAATAAATAATAACACCTAAACAATAATTACAATTAATTAACTACCATCTAATATTAATCAACAAAAAATTACAAGTCATGCCCGCCCATCGGGCGGGCTTCGAAGTCTAGTGTATATATATATATATATATATATATATATATATATATATATATATATATATATATATATATATATATATATATATATAGAGAGAGAGAGAGAGAGAGAGAGAGAGAGAGAGAGAAAAAAGAAAAGAGAAAAAACATACGGACTACCATCCCGTTTCATTCTATGTTCATTTTATGTTTTTGTTATTTTTCATTTATTAGCTTAAGTCGAGTCTAGTCTTGGCTTAGCAACGCCATATTGTACATGTAATTAACCAAGATGATTAACTCGCCACCAGTAAAGACTGCCTATATCCAACAAAACCGTGTATTCCATATTCCTACACCTAACGTTACAACCCTTTAAAAAGACCTCTTTGATAGTTTATCCTAGGTGCTTACGCCATGTGGTGGAGGTTTGATCAATTCCCAAGCCTATGGTAATCTATTTTGCTATGACAGATAGTGAGAGATATTTTCCATTTCCATATTGTGATATTACTTTATTACACCTGAGAGATGTGAGTATCTAAACACTATTTGTGAGGTGCTAGTGTATGACCTCCGTGCTTGTCTTTGGTCTTTAGTGGAACGATTATTTGTTGTAATTACTTTTATATTAGTGTTAAATGACCCCTAACTTGTATTTTGATTAGAATAAAAGCGCATTTGCTTGAGGACAAACAAATCTCAAGTGTAAGGGTATATGATGAGGCAAAAAATGAACCGTTTTTAGGGGGTCATTTAAGCCCGAAATTGAATTTATTGATCAAATATTGCCCTAAATCGTTCCTTTTGTGATTTTAGGTACTTTGGGAGTGAATTCTAGAAAAGGAAGCATTTTGGACGTTTTTGGAGCATAAAAGTGAAGAAAACAGCAAAGACTTAATTTTCCATGCTGGGAACAGTACCTGACGGCGTCAAGAAGGAAAATGTGACGGCGTCTAGAGCAAAATCCATGACGACCTAGAGAAAACCTGAAGGCGTCAAAAGAAGGGCGTCAAGAGTTATTTTGGTGACGGCCTGAAGAAGGATTACACGTGACGGCGTCAAACCCAGATCTAGGCAGTCCGAGAACTTTATTGGCGGCGAGATGATAGCGTCAGACATTTACTCTTGACGCCGTCACCTCACAAAATCTATATATACTTTTCTATTTTTTGTTCATAAAAGAGAGGAACTTGTGTGGAGAATACTAGGGTCGAACCTAATAAACCCTAGGTCGTTTGTAACAGTATTTTCAAGGGTTTTCACCCCTTGAAACCTTTCATTTTCAATTAAGATAAGTCTTCTTTCAATTCATTCAATATGTCTATGTGTTGTTTGAATATATCTTATGCTTGTCTTGATTTTAACATGCTAGGCTAGATCTTTCATGTGTTTGCTTAGATGTAATGAAACCTAGATGTTGATTATAGGTTGATTGCTTGTTTATAGTTGTAATGGATGAATGATTTCAATGTTAGGCTTAAGAAAACTGGCAGATCTCCATTGTGTAACTTTCTTGAACGTCTTAAGAAACATGAACCGATGTGTACTAGGTTTTTATGATTGTATTTAATGCATGAGCGAATTCTAGTGATCCCATGTTAGGAGCTTCTTAGCCGGCTCGACATAGGAGTGAAGTAGGAGCTTATAGGATTGGGGAAGTAAGTACGACACCCCATGAATGGTATTAAGGAATACAATCCGTCATCCACGCAACTGTAACAAGTAATTAACCTGTAAAAGATATTTAGGGTGTAGTGAAATCTAAGTAAACACAATTCTCCCATATATTGCTCACACCACTAGTTAAATTAGTTTATTTTCATTTTTGTTATTTTATTTTGATTGCATCTTTAGTTATTGGGTTAGTTGACTAGCAACTAATTCCGCCCACTCCTCTAAAAACCGAGATTTTTATTTGCTTTTCTAAAAACATAAAAATACAAAAAGAATCATCCCTCACCTCTAGACCTCGGTCTTAGGTTTTCTAATCCTAGCGACACTATTCCTAAGTTGAACGATCAATCCCCCGGTACTTGTCACTATGCTATACTACAACGATCAGGTACACTGCCTGGTGGGGGTTGTAAGCTTCTCGAGATCCCTCGAGAGGTAAAGCCTGGTGCAATTCCCACGCATCATCCGGCTTTGAGGGATGAGCAGGGGAGGGGTATAGCCTTTGTTATAAGTTTAAAATTTTTTAAGTTATGCATCTTTGTTCGTGTTTAACGACGGGTTTTATTTGTCCGCAGGTGTAACTATGTCAAGCTATTTAAAGAAGCCACCTCTACGCAGGAATGACACTATTGTGAAAGGGGACAAACTCCAGGAAGGTCAGGCTCGCGAGATACATGTTACTCAGCCTCTGGCTTCCAACAGTGAGGTTACGGAGAAGGGTGATGAGTTAAAGAAGGTTGAGATTCTGGATGATAAGGTGTTGGCTGCCAAAGATAGGAAGAAGGAGCAGGCTGCGAAGCTGGGTTTGAAGAAACCTCCAACTAAGAGAACAGGAGGGAGTGTTTCTTCAAGGCTTCATAAGAGAAGCAAGTTGTCCGCTGATGACCATGTCATCGACTTGGACGCTGCTGAGGGCGTCGCGGATCCAGAGCCCATTCGTTCGGTTCATCCGAAAGACTTTCCATCTGGTCAATTTGGAGGTCTGGTGCTGGTATGTTGTTGTGAACAATCCTTTTGCTTGTATTTACTTAACTTTTTCCGATTTATTCACCAGTGTTTTTATTATTTGCTAATAAAGGTTTTTTGTTTTCAGGGGGTTCGAAGGGCGCTTCTCATCGTCCGGGGAAAGAGGCTCTTGTGGAGGAGGAGGATGTGGAAGTTGACATAGAAGCGGATGATGAAGATGATGCCACCTTCGTACCCGCATGGTCGGTGAAGAGGGGGACTCGTATGAACAATGCCAATGTCTGCAGGGATATGATGATTAACTTGGCTACCCCTGGGGAAGAGAAGTATTTGGATGGTCAGGATGATAGTGATGCTATCCGAAGGTCGTGGTTGTTGCTGGGCAAGAGTGCTACGGCTCAAGCGGATGTTATCTTCCGTTTTGAGTCTCTTATGCGTGAGCACCAAAAGTTGTCTGACACCCACAAGGTTTGTGACAAGACCTTCGATGACAACTGGAAGAGATTTGGGGAGATGGCTGAGGAGTTAAAGAACCTCAATGATAAGCATGCAGAGTGCGCCAAGGTAAATCCGGAGGGGATACAAAAGCTGCGCGCAGAGAATGCTAGTTTGGAGGACAGGGTTTCTCAGCTTCAGGTAGAGAAGGAAGAGTGGAGGAAGGTTTCTGGTGAACAGGCTGAGAGGATAAAGTTGCTGGAGGGTGAGTTGTCTGATGCTAAACTGAAGCTACTTGACGAGGATAAGGCATACAAAGAGCTTTATCAGGAAAAACAAGATATTGCTATAGCCGCTGGGAACGCCGAAGTGGACAGGAACCGAATAGTCAATGAGTTCATCCCAGAGGTTATCCGCCATTTTCTTGGTAGTCATGAGTTTCGGACGGCTTTGGCGGAGCCTTTCAATTTGTATTATCAGTCTGGGTTGATAGACGGGGCGGGTTTGTTCGATGAGCCGGAGAAGGCGGCCAAGCTATTGGAAGAGGTAGAGGGCATGGACATGGAAGCCGATGCGAAATATCAATCGTTATATGATCAGGCGCTTTCCCAGGACTATCCCTTCATCCAAAAGATCGGCCAAACTATTAACCGCAGATATGATGAGTTGGTGGCTTTGGTTCCTGATCCTACTCCTACTCCGGAGGTCGAAGGGGTTAACACCTCAGGTACGACTTCTGGGCCTGTGATTGTGCCCCAAACAGAGAATCCCTCTGGTGACAACTCCTTGGATCAAAACACATCAGCCTTTGTTTGAAGTTGGGTTTAAGGATTCGCATACCTCCATTTTGACTATGGACCTAGGTATTGCGGATCCTTTGTGAAGCTTTTATTCAAGACTTTTCGTTGGGTTACCGTATGTTGGGGTCCGGATACCTCCATTTTGACTATGGATATAGGTATCTCGGATTCCCTTTGAAGCTTTTATTCAATGTCTCTTGGTTATGGTTGATGTAATAGTTTAGGTGTTGAGCGTTTACTCCTTTTGTAGGGTAGATCTTTCGGAACGATCAATGTATTTTCTTAGTGATATTATGAACAGATATTTTGTTGTTTTATTATTTTGGAACAATTGATGTAACGGATTTTGATCTTTGAATATATATAACTTTCCTTCTTTATGCTTGCATTTATTTTTTGTTTTCAAGCTATGTGTGTGTACATTCCGCAGGGTGTAACTCAATTATTGTAGGGTGTTTGTTTTTCGTAACTTAGCATACACTTGTTATGCTTTTGGCTTTGTTTGTTAGCCAAGCAAGGTTCGTGTGGTACGGACCACTTGTGCCTTTCGGCTCTTGTCCGTACGTATTACCCTCTTGGGGTTTTGCTATATTGGATAACTTGTATCTTCCGGCTCTTGGCCTTGGTTTATACCCACTTGGGGTTTTATTTTACCGGACAACTTGTGTCCTCCGGATCTTGGCCTTAGGTTATACCCACTTGGGGTTTTGTTTTACTGGACAACTTGTGCCCTCTGGCTCTTGGCATTAGTTTATACCCACTTGGGGTTTTGTTTTACTGGACAACTTGTGTCCTCCGGCTCTTGGCCTTAGTTTATACCCACTTGGGGGTTTGTTTTACTGGACAAGTTGTGTCCTCCGGCTCTTGGCCTTAGTTTATACCCACTTGGGGTTTTATTTTACTAGACAACTTGTGGTTAGATAAAAAGAACTTTTCTCACGGCCCAACTGCATAGAATGTTTTATTGACGATAGGAAAATGGCTCATGCCTTACAATAAGTCTTCTGGAACAATAGATTACATAAAACACTTTTTTAAATTAATTGCATGCCAGGTTCGAGGTACTTCTATGTCGTCCATGGTTTGGAGCTTGTACGTGCCATGTTGGTAGGCTTCCGTTATCCGGTAGGGGCCTTCCCAGTTCGGTCCTAACTTTCCTTGATCTTCCACCCTGCTGGCTTCATTCTTCCGATACACGAAGTCTCCTACTTTGAAAGCTTCGGGACTAACTCTTCGGTTGTAATATTGCTCCACCTTCTTTTTGTATTTGGCCTCTCTTATTGCCGCCATTTCTCGTCGCTCTTCCAACAAGTTTAGGTTTAAACTGATTTCATCGTCGTTATCTTCGGCGTTTGCCATCATGGTCCGAAAGGTAGGCATACCAATTTCCACTGGGATGACCGCCTCGCTTCCGTAGGTCAGACTAAAGGGAGTTTCTCCATTGCTAGTTTTCAAGGTAGTACGGAATGCCCACAATATGTTTGGTAATTCATCCACCCATCCGGATCTTTCTCTTCCGAGTCGTGACTTGAATCCTTTCATTAAGCTTTTATTTTCTCTTTCCACCAATCCGTTGGCTTGGGGATGAGCTACGGCCGTGTTGATTTGTGTGATATTCAATTTTTTGCACCAACTCTTGAACGGATCCCCTACAAAGTTACTTCCGTTGTCCGTGACGATTATCTTGGGTAATCCGAACCTACAGAAAATGTTGTCCCATACAAATTTTTTCACCTCTTTTCCGGTTGTTTTGGCTAGGGGCTTTGCTTCCATCCACTTTCTAAAGTAGTCAATGGCCACGATTACATGTTTAACCTTCCCTGGAGCTTCAGGTAAAGGTCCCAGCACGTCTATTGCCCATTGGAAAAAAGGCCATGGTGCCATGACGGAGGTTAGCACTGTTTTTAGTAACTTAGGGACTGGAGCATGTATTTGACATGAGTCGCATTTTTGGATAACTTCCCTAGCGTCTCGATACATGGTTGGCCAGTAATAACCCTGTCTCATAAGTTTGGCTACTACGGACCGTGGTCCGGAATGCATACCACACGCTCCTTCGTGTACCTCTCGGATTACGTAATTGGCTTGTAGAGGTCCTACGCACCGCAGCATTGGTCCTAGATAGGATTTTTTGAATAGTACATCATCAATCAGTGTGTAATGGCTTATTTTCATACGAAGGGTTCGGGCTTCGTTTTGATCCTCCGGCCATATCCCTTCTTTTAAGCACCGGAGTATGGGTGACATCCAGTTTTCCTCTTCTTCTTCTACTATTGCGTTAATTATCTCTTCCTCAGTGGATGGCTTCTCCAATACCTCCACTAGGATTTCCTTTGTTAAGTGGTTGAATGCTACGGATGCTAATTTGCTTAACACGTCTGCTTTTTGGTTTTGTGCTCTCGGGATATTCTTTATCTTGAAGTGTTTGAAGCAAGCAATATATTCCTTGGCTTTGGCGAGGTATTTGGTCATGCTCTCCGTGTACGCAGTAAACTCTCCGTTGATTTGGCTTGCCACTAGGTTTGTGTCCACTCGTACGTCCAGCGCTTCTATATGCATTTCCCTTGCGATTCTCAGTCCGGCAAGGAGTGCTTCGTATTCTGCTCCGTTGTTGGTAGCTTCGAAGTTCAATCTGAGAGCATAAGTGTATTCTTCTTTTTTCGGACTGATCAACACTAGTCCTACTCCGGAGCCTTTTTTGCTAGAGGCTCCATCGGTGTATAAAATCCATTCTCCAGTCTGAGAGATGTTGCATATTTCCTTGCCTCTCCTTTTTGGATCCGGATAGGCTGTGCCGATGGGCACTTCATTGATGAAGTCGGCCAGTACGTGCCCCTTGACAACATTTCTTGGTACATAGGTAATGTTGTAGGCTCCTAGTTCTACCGTGTATTTGGCTAACTGTCCGGAAGATTCTGATCGGCTCAATACTTACTTGATAGGATGGTCCGTTATGACTTTGATGGGGTGAGCTTCGAAATATCGTCTCAGTCTTCTAGATAGATGTAGGAGGGCTAAAGCCAATTTTTCGACCAGAGCATACCTCTTTTCGGCCTCGTGCAACGTTCGGCTTACATAATGGACTGGGATCTGCCGTCCTTCCCTTTCAACCAACATTACCCCACTTATTGCTTCCATCGCGGCTGATAGATATAGGTACATGTCCTCTTTTGGTTTTGGCGCTGTTAGGCATGGGAGCTCCAGAATCATTTTTTTCATCTCTTGAAAAGCCTCTTCAGCTGCCTCCATCCATTGGTATTTTTCTTTATTATCTTTGGTGATGTTCTTTAATGTTTCAAAGAAAGGCAGAGATCTTTCGGCAGATTTTGACAAGAAATGGTTTAGTGCTGCAAGTTTACCACTTAAACTTTGCATTTCCTTCAATGACTTTAGTGATTGCATATCAGCAATTACTCTAGTTTTCTTGGGGTTTGTTCTAATCCCTTCGGAAGTCACCATATAACCAAGGAATTTACCTTCTTCCACTCTGAAGGAACACTTCTTAGGGTTTAGTTTCATATTGATCCTTCGGAGATTGTCGAATGTTTCTGCTATATCGGCTAACAGTTCTTTTTCCGTTTGGCTTTTGATGACCATGCCATCTACATATACTTCCAGGTTTCGGCCAATTTGCGTCCGGAAGGCAGAGTCTACTAGTTTTTGATAGGTTGCTCCGGCATTTTTTAGTCCGAACGGCATTTTAACTTAACAGTATGTTTCGTGATCGGTATAGAAGGCCGTTTTCTCCTCGTCTTCCTTTGCCATCTGCACTTGGTGATATCCTTTGTAAGCATCTAGAAAACATTTGTAGCGGAATCCCATTACTGACTCGATCTTCCAATCTATTTCGGGCAGCGGATAGTAGTCTTTGCGACATGATGAATTGAGGTTCTTGAAATCAATACACATCCTCCAACTGTCGTCTGGTTTCTTTACTAATACAGGGTTAGATATCCAGGTCGGATATCGGACGGATCTGATTATCCCGACCTTAAACCACTATTCCACGTCCTTGTTTATAGCTTGGTTCTTTTCCTCCGAAAAGAATCTTTTCTTTTGTGCAATAGGTTTGTCTTGGACGTTTACATTAAGCTTGTGCTCGGCCGCCCATCGGGGGACGCCAGTCATATCTGATGGTTCCCATGCGAAAACGTCCTGGCTGTTCTTGAGTAACGTTATTAGCTGCCTTCACCCTTCTTTTGAGAAATTTTTTCCTATTGTCACCAACTGTTCTGGATATGCCGGATGAACCAGTATTTCTTCGGTTCCCATTGTCCTTTCTTCGATCGTGGGTGTCGGGGGACTTTCGGTTTTAGCTTCTTTTTCAAGTAAGAATTTTTCTTCCAGCTTTCTGCATTCCGAAATAATGACTGACCGGGTGACCAAAGTGGCGATACCTCTTGGTGTTGGGAACTTCATCATGGCATGTATTGTCGAAGGGATAGCTCTTAGCTTCTTAATTCCGGAACGTCCCAGTATTATGTTGTAGGGGGAGGGGGATCTTACTATTGCAAATTTCATGGTCGTTCAGCGATATAGTCCTTCATTTCCGAAGCATACTTCTAGTTCAATTTTTCCCAATGGATTTATGGCTTCTCCGGCGAATCCAACTAGTGGCGTGTTCGTTTTTGTCAGCCGGGACTGGATGGAGGGATCAAGGTTTAGAAAGCAGTGTTCATACATTACCTCTATCGAAGCACCCTGGTCAACGTATACCCTACGTACAGTATATCCCTCGATTTCTGCTTCAATTATGAGTGGTTCTTTGGAAGCATCTTCGGGAAGTATCGGAGGGAAGCTTATAGGGGTGTTCATCCAGTCTTCCTCTTGGTCCATGATTTCACGTTTATGTTTTCTCTCCGGATATCGGATCATATTGATGACTCGACCCTGATTGGTGTGATTATTATTTCTTGGAGGTGCTCTCTCCCTTTGCCGGACATCCCTGATCAGGTGGTCCAGCTTACCTGTCTCCATAGCTTTCTTAAGTTGTTCCTTCAGATTGTGACAGTCGTTGGTGAGGTGACCTTTTTCTCCATGGTAGTCGCAGTACTTATCCATATTTTCTCTTGCAGGTCTTCCTCTCAATGGGGGCGGTGCCGGAAGTCTAAGATGGTGTTCAGTCGCAAGGATTTCTTTGGGGGCTTTGGTGAGCACGTTCAAGTCTATGGGCCTGGTATCCCTCTGATTTCCATCATTGCGGCGGTAGTCCATTCTGTAGTCAGTCCTGTTGGTGTTTTCGTTTCTGGCTTGGCCGTAGGGTGCGTAGTGGTCATTCCGTCGGGGCCTGAACTCTTCTCGATCGATGTCTCTCCTGCGATTTCCCCTGAAGGAGGATCGTTGTGTGTTTTGATCATTTCGGTTATACGAGTTGGGATGATAATCTCTTCGGTAGTTATCTGTTCGTTCTCCCCTTGGTACTTCAGTCAACCGATATGCTCTTTCGGAACGGACGAAGTCGTCCACTCTTATCATCATTTCGGTTACTGTTCGGGGAATTTTCTCAAAGAATCTCTTTGCTAGCTCCGGACATTTACACCCGTCCATGAAAGAGGATATTTGCATTACCTCCGGAACCCCTGAAATACGGTTAGCTTCGTCTGTCCATCGTTCCTTAAACTCTGAGAGTGCTTCATTAGCTTTCCGGACAATCTTAGTTATTTCCATGGGATCTCTGACACATTTTCTGCGAAGGGAAAATCTTTGCACAAATTGCTCACACAGGGTGTCCCAATTGTCAATACTTCCCCGTGGGAGGCTATCGAACCATCCTCTGGCTGCATCGTCCAAAGTTTGATGGAACATCATACACCATATGGGCATGGGCCAAGCGCCCTGGTTGGCAGCTCATTCGAATCTTATGACATGATCATCCGGATCTGTGGATCCGTCGTATAACTTTATGTGGGAAGGCATCAGATATTTTGCGTTTTTGGGTCCGGAAAAATCAATGATCCTTCGGGTGAAAGGACTCTTGGACGGTGCTTTGAACGGTTTGGAAAGATCATCCGTCGTTTCCTCTTCGGCTTTCTGGGCTTCGACATTTTGAGGCTCCTCATCTTCGAAGTCGATTCGGATAGGTTTGATTGGTGTTTCCCCCATGGCATTGTATTGTTGGATTAGGGCTTTTAGGGTGGTGAGTTGATTCTGGATTCGTTCTATGCTGTCATGGTTGGTATTGACATCTGGATTTTTTCCACTTCCTTCAGGTGTTGTAGGAGTAGGACCTGTCATCTCTTAGTTCGGGTAGAGTGAGTGACGGGTCCCACGGATGGCGCCAATTTGTTGAAGTAAAACTTTGCTTCTACTTCAGACAAGCGGAATGAATCCTTTAGACTACGATTGGTCCTTCGGATTCGGGGTGATCCTTACTTATAGCGGGTTGCTTCGGATATCTGCAAAACAGGTACGTCCGTTTGTCTCGCCCCAGGAATGTATCACAGGACCAACCTCCGGCGTGATAGTAAGTATATATTCTTTGAGAAAGAAAGTATGAATGAAGTTAGAGAGTGAGAGAATTAGTTAACCTTTAAGTGAAGATTCCTCTCTATTTATAGACTTTCTACATGGACTGCCAGGCTGGTTTGTACTTAGTCCCTTAATGTTTGCTAATTTATGCTCCATTATCATATACTTGGTGTACTTACTTGTACTTTGGTTCATGTACTTACTGGTTTATCCGAATGGTTATGACCTCCGGAGGGCTGGGGTCATGCGGATGTCCTCAACCCTTCGGCTATTAGTCCGTTCTGCTTGAACACATTTGGGCATGCTTCGCTTGATGTGGACCCGGAGGGTATGTGTTACGTACGGCGTATATCCGGAGGGTACATACGCCAACAGGTGGCGAGTTAATCATCTTGGTTAATTACATGTACAATATGGCGTTGCTAAGCCAAAACTCGACTCGACTTAAGCTAATAAATGAAAAATAACAAAAACATAAAATAAACATAGAATGAAACGGGATGGTAGTCCGTATGTTTTTCTCTTTTCTTTTTCTACTTTTTTTTTTAATTTTTTCGATTTTTTTTTTTTTTTTTTTTTTTTTTGCATACACTCTTACCCTACCATCCAAAATAATACATCATAGGGAATGAACATTCCCCTTACACTTGAATTTTTACATACTTTACAATAAACTAATATAATGACTAGAATTAAGAAAATCAAAACACTTGGAGTACTTTTAAGATTAACGCACATATGGGGGTAATATATAATGTTCTTCCCCATTAATCCATAAAATAAGTACTTTACCCATGAGTCCCAATCGTCCCAAAACAATATGTACAAGGATATGACTCGACTTAGAAACCATGTAATCAATTAGATAATTAACTAAGGGTTTAAACAAATAACAATAATGCACTAAAGATAAGCGCATACACGGAAGGCTAAGGCGATTTGGGTGTACATTTAAGTGGGGTGTAACAAATTCTTCCTTTAAGTAAGATGCTTAAAGTTAGAAACGAAAAGATAGGCTCGGAGGGGTGTACTAGGGGTTTCGTGTACTAAAAATGAGTACAACGCTAAGGGTGTGGTAAAATTAATTGACTTAACTAGCCAAGTAATATGACTTAAATGGTCAAGTAATTATGATACGGGTTTAACACAAGGGTGATCCTAATGCCTCTTATCATGTAGTAAATCCTACTACATGAATGTAGTCTCACTAGCGGTCTCGGGATGCATCACTAACGCAAGTTCTAGAATCTAAATGCTACCGGTACACTCATAAGCACTAATAGTAAATGCTTTTCCTATCAAATCTAAAGGCGAACCTCACATATTTGGGTGGAAAATTTTTCTGAATGGTACGGTTTTGTGCTAGTCATATGATCTCCTATCCATGAGACGCTTGCTAAGGCTAAAGTTTTACTCCTAAATGTTGTAAAAAAATTTAAATTTGGCGCTAAAATTACACTAACAAGTATTTCTCATAGTTTTATTACACATCTACCATCAAACAAACAAACTCAAGCGAAAGTGTATACTATAAGGTATCATCATTTTACCCTCCCCTTACACTTAGGATGAACATTGTCCCCAATGTTCAATTAAAGAATGTAAAATTGAAATAGGTAAAAGAATGAAATCGAATATTCCCCTGATTCGCTCGGTATGGATAGTGTGGTAACAAGGTTAGATCTTCCTCCAAGAAAATGAACAATCAAAGCTTCCCTTCCAGAATATAAATCATCTTCTTGTCATACATAACCTGTTAAACTTGAGAAAACAAACAAGGCAACCTCGCGTAAAATCGGCGGCAATCTATATATACTAACAAATCCTAGAAAACAAAGTAAGATATAATGCTTGTGGAATGAATGTTTGCAGATTTCCTGGAGTTTATAAAACTAAAGATTTAACAAAAACCTTAAGACTCCGTTAGAAAAACAAAACTAGCGAAATTTCCAGAATTTTACACATGACGCCGTCAGGAATTTCTTCCTGACGCCGTCAGAAGTGACCTTGTTAGAATCGTATTTTTATTTATAAAAAGTGTCGGTCATTAATGTGTAGTAATAGTGTCACACCCCCAAAATCGGGTCCAGCGGAAGCATACATGTAGCTGGGGTGTAACTCAATTGATATCACAACACAAGTACAAAAAGGTTTTCACTTCAATCATTTAGAATAAAATTATTTAACCAAAATGTTGAATCTACATTGTTAAAAATCATGCGGAAGTAGGCCCTTAAAATAATTTAAAACGGTCCCGAAATGATTAAATCAGAGTCTTCTATGACCATGCCATGCCCTGCCAAAACCTCCAGTAGCGTGCCATTGGTTAAAACCTGAAAATACATGCTAAAGTGTCAACACGAGGTTGGTGAGTTCATAGAGTCTTGTGAAAAAGAATGTAATGCATTGAAATAAAGATTTCCCAGCAAAGGCATCGTAAATCCACTCAGTTCCAAGTCCCGCCATAAGAGACTTGTAACCTGTGTGTTTACAACCCACTGCCAAATGTAATATGTTTGTAATAAATCAGTCATAAGGTTGTTGCAAAGGCATCGTAATTCCGTAGTAATACTGGTGGAAAAGTATCGTAATTCCATAAGTAATTTTCGTACGTACAATAGCCACAAGTATAAAGTGAACCGACATAAATGTCAAAAGTGCTACATTGTCTCTTAAGCTCATGACCCCGAAGCTAGACGATACTTGGCCCCAATGAGTGTTTATCAGGCACTCTAATAATATAGACATGAAATGCATCTGTAATTCTGTTGGAGCAACCCAAACACAGATGGAGGAGTTACCCTCAATAGATCTATTCACTCACTCTCGCTTGGAACTTAATTAACGGTCCATGAAATAATAAAGGGGACTTGTCCTGACGTGATAATAAGGAAACTTAAGCAATGTATGGAATTTGTAATACTTTGGCATTGTACGAAAGTAATTGAAGCAATGTATTCTCCCCCGTGGGATTCAAATCGTATAAAAGTATAACACGAGTATTTAAGCATGTATCTCCCCCAAAGAGTTTATAAAGTAATTAAACCAGTAAAAGTGGGGCTATGACTCACCTGATATGATGGTACCATGAACATGTAATGAGCTGAAAAACAAGGCGCGCACACTAGCCGCAACCTAATATGAATGATGTACGATCTACTTTAGATCATGAAATGATGTTATGAATGTCCATGAACATGTTCCTATACCACTCTACTCTTTGCAAAATACTTGTTGTTATCAAAAATATACATTTCCAAGACTTAGGAAAAATATGGCTATTAGAAAAATAAAGCTAGTTGCAATATATATACTTATATATATATCGTATGTATCAATGTTCGTGTTAAAATCCTCGGGTTGAAATCCTTGAAATAACGCCTTGTAGTGATAAAAATATACTTGTAATAACTAATACTTCATTAGTTATAAAATTGGGTACTTGGTATTATTTTAGAAATCTAGAGTTACTACGTAGTTTTGGCATTAATATTTATAAAAACTGTCAAAATGAAATGAGTTTTGCCGATATTCAAACGTGAATATCTTTGTCGTTATAAGTCCGTTTTACTTGTTCTTTATATCCACGGTTACGTCTTAGTATGTAGTAATATATTTTGGAAAGCTTGGCTCCTCCGGGTTACGTCTAAAGTCTCTTTTTGACCGACGAAAAACGTCCATCAGCATGTATTTTTCCGGAAAATAGTTTTCGTCGTTAATATTGAAAAATTCATATCTCCTTCGTTATAAACTCTTTTTAATCTGTTCTTTCGCCTACGGCTTCGTTTTTGAAAGTATTTTCTAAAATTTTTGCCAAAGTTTACTTTAAGTTTACTGATTTTCCTGGATTGGGCAATTTGGGACAGTATGTATATTTACTTGTTATAAATCCATTTTCAAGGTTCAAAACTAGTTTCAACTTCAACCAAAACTCTTGCAAACTCCACAAATCTATACTAATCCTACCATACACCTTCTTAGGGTGCCATGGGTTCCTAATGACTAGTAATCAAGTTAATTTAACAAAAGAACACCTAAATCAAAATCTAGGGTTTGTATGTTCAAAAAGTATACAAAAATAAAGTGGTATAACTAGTTTGTGCATGAAATTAAGCATGAATACTATAAGATACATATGTTAATTAGATGAAAACATGAAAATAAATTTGATAACTCACTTTGAAATAATAGGTGGTGAGATGATGAGAAACCTTGGATTACTTGTGTTTTTGTGTTATGATTCTTGATTAGGATGATGAAATGAACAACTTTGATGCTTTGTACTAAGAAAAATAATGGATTTTGGTTATGGATGGAGGTTGGGTCGTGGCTTATGAAGTGAAAAAGATGAAGATGAGCTTTATGATTCTCAAAATGTTATGTGTTTATGTTTTGGTGGTTTTTGTAATTAAGTAAACAAGTTATATAGTATAATATGCAAACATAAATACATATGGTTAGAAAAATAAAGGTCAAGTGGTTTAGGGTGTGCTCATGCATAGAAAATGGATGAGTGTGTAGTAAGCTTGGTGTTATCTGGTTCACGGAGTCGGTTTTGGTTCCGTGAATCGCTAACCGTAAAGTTTTAAACCGCGAAACGTAAATCCGGGTATCGTAAAAATATGAAACTTGAAAGAATGACTAAACTTGTCAAAATACTCCATGATGAAATATAAAATGAATGGTAAGTTCCATCAGGTTGCTTGAACGTTGTTAAAACTGGAAACGCGGGTTAAAAACGCGTAATTTGCGTAAAACGCTGAACTGGAAAACGTAAAATTCCAAAATACTGGGTAAATGAATGTAATAACTTTTATGATGATAAAATGGATATAAAAATATGTCGGGACCGTTGTGGGAATATTTAGATATATTCGTCGTGTATAAACCGGGTGTTAACGTTTATTATAAATAATTATAAGAAAAACGTTAAATGTATCAAATATATAAATTTGAAAATCCTAAGAGTGGTATAACATGAAAATGTTGTTATGATGATATGCAGACTGTCTCTAGTCCGTATGAAATGTCATTACTGATAATGAAATGAATTCGCACCTAAACCCATACGGTTACGCGAATTTGAATACCCGTAAACTAAATTTACGATGAAATGTGTAATGCACGTGAATGATGAAATCTTTTCCCGCAATGAATAGTGTTCAGTGAATAGTAAAATTTTTGAATGCTTATCTGAATGTCAAACTGACATAAAAAATGATGAATAGTAAACTAATGAATAGTGTTTTGATGAATAGTGTTTTTCCAAAGTTCGGGAAATGACCTGAAATGACCTGAAATGGTGAATTGTGACAGTCTTCCCCTCTAAAAGGTACTTCATCCCGAAGTTCAGTTTATGTTGGTTTCTGAAAACATATATGCGAAAAGGTGATGATGTTCGAGAATTCCAGCGAACTCTAACGATAGGAATTCGACTCTGCTTCAACTGTTCGACCTAACTGTCCATGATTTCTACTTGTTCTCCTGCAAGGTTTATGTTTGACTTTGGTTTGGATTCCTTTCCCAAACGGGATTATGAGTGACTAATCTGTAAGTCTTTTCTTGAGATTTGAAAATTGTGAAACATGTTTGTGTAATCCTGCTGTTCTCTAACAAGGCTCAAGTCTGACGGCCACTAGGCCTACTCTGTCTGAAATATTACATGGTCCAGTGTATATCGGGTTTAACTTTCCAAGTTTTCTGAATGATATCATGCCTTTCCTAGGCAGAACTTTCAACATAACTCTGCTTACCAACTTGTAGTTTTAATGGTTTACAACTTTATCGAACTTGTAACTAATTCTTGATTTGTAGGAAGTTCCTGGTTATTTCATGAATACTTACTGGACTAGTGAGTTGGGATTTTCCAAATCTCGATCCGTCAATGAATGTTGGCACTTCGACCATAGAGTGCCTCAAATGGTGTAGTCTCTACGCTCGCGCGATAACTATAGTTGCAACTGAATTTGATTTATGGTAATTGGTTAGTCCAACCATTTCTTGAGTCAATCACTCATGCTCTGAATATATCTCCCTATGTTTGAATTGTTCTCTAATTCTGACCATTGGTCTGCAGATGATAGGTGGTGTGGTTCCAAAGAAATCTTAATGTAATCGCTAGGTGTTTGAGGTGAATTAAATTCCTCTATTAGAAATAATTGAAATGGATATCATGAATCTTGTGGAAGAACTTACAAGGTTAAGTCCGTCAAAGGGTGTTGTTGAAAATAATAGATTAGGATTAGGATAAGGTTGTGATCCTCCGCAGGATGTCATGAATCGAGTCTTTCTCCACCTACGATGCTTAGTCTCCATTACTACGATTTTCCCCAAGCTCTATGTCGTCAATTCGCAAAACCCAAAATGTATAAGTGATGTAATATAGTGATTGATTTTTCAAGGTTTGTTTTGAGATTGTGTTTTGTTCATAAACCTTCCCCGAATAAATGAATCTACAAGTTTAAGCAAACTGCTTTCCAAGTAACATTTTTCTTGATGTTTCAAAATTTAATAGTTATGCAAGACAGGACAGTTTTCAATATATGGTGGATAATATGGTTTACCAAAGATCGATGTTTAAGATTTCCTAACAATTCAATAGTTTTGTAAAAGATTAACCAAAAGCAATTTGCTTATCAAAATAAGTGCCTCAGAAAAGTATTTCTTACAAGATATATGTTTTGTATAACTGTAGTTTGGAGAAAAATCCATTTAAAAGTGAAAGTATTAAGAGGATAAAATAGCCAGTATGTATGTCTGCACAAATGCATAGGTGTCTAACATGTTTGGATAAAGTCTATTGGTGAGGACATGTTCAATCTATAGTCTCGGTTAAGAGGTTGGATTTATCTCTATGGTGTGGCTTAGTGAGCACTCGTATCGAAAATAATCCTGTAATTCAGTCAAGCCAATACTTTCTAGATGATGGAATTTTGGTGACCAGGCCAATGATAGTGGTTCGAATAGTTTGGTGATATCTTGATATTTCTGTTGAGTTTTGAATGGTCTTAATGTACCAAGAGATTCTCCTTATAGATGGTATGGAAAGTCTTTCCTTGGAAGGTCATTGATAATATCCACTTAACAATATTGGTGGTAGTGAGGGATGAGTGGTATAGGAATCCATAAAGTGTCAGGTAATTCTATATATATATGGGGACGGGAAAGGAAATGATAGTGATGGTGAGAAGGGAAGAGACTGTGACAACTGCGACAAAATGATATTGTGATAAAAGAAAATACTGTGATGTAAGTGTATTGTGCATAGACGTAAATGTTCATGAAATTAAATGACCAGTTGACGTACTTCCAAGCGGCGGTTCACGAGGTGATAAAAAGTATGAATGTTCTGACAACGAGGGTATACTCACACATGCATGAAACATTTGGAAAATGAGTAAAGGATTCAATCCAGACAGAATTTTATTATAACCATTCTCAGTGTTGCAAAATTCATCTCTGAGTCAGACATAGGTGGTTAGCCTATATCTCACTATCCCGGGTTGAATATAGATGACCAGTCTATATTCCACCGAGGTTCCATGAATTTTGAAATACTCAGCTCAGTCATACTAATACTATGTCCTTCACAAATACCAAGACGTTCTGAAAGACTAAGGCAGGTGACCAAACTTAAGGTCAAATGATGAAACTATGCAAGGAAAAACATAATGCGGTGACATACATGATACGTGAACATGCTTATATGAAAGACAATTATAGTAAACAACTATAATAAATGAATATAATATATCAGATAATGAGACACAAATCTCATCACCTATGTCAGTGACTAACCACAAATGAGGCTTCAGCTTGGCAGGCAGGCACGTGACGGTCATAGGGTTAAGTTTTCTTGAAAGTAGCTATAGTCTAGGTTTTAAAAACACTTAGTTCGCTATAGCCAAAGCTCTGGTACCAATCTGTCACACCCCCAAAATCGGGTCCAGCGGAAGCATACATGTAGTTGGGGTGTAACTCAATTGATATCACAACACAAGTACAAAAAGGTTTTCACTTCAATCATTTAGAATAAAATTATTTAACCAAAATGTTGAATCTACATTGTTAAAAATCATGCGGAAGTAGGCCCTTAAAATAATTTAAAACGGTCCCCAAATGATTAAATCAGAGTCTTCTATGACCATGCCATACCCTGCCAAAACCTCCAGTAGCGTGCCATTGGTTAAAACATGAAAATACATGCTAAAGTGTCAACACGAGGTTGGTGAATTCATAGAGTCTTGTGAAAAAGAATGTAATGCATTGAAATAAAGATTTCCCAGCAAAGGCATCGTAAATCCACTCAGTTCCAAGTCCCGCCATAAGAGACTTGTAACCTGTGTGTTTACAACCCACTGCCAAATGTAATATGTTTGTAATAAATCAGTCATAAGGTTGTTGCAAAGGCATCGTAATTTCGTAGTAATTGTGGTGGAAAAGTATCGTAATTCCGTAAGTAATTTTCGTACGTACAATAGCCACAAGTATAAAGTGAACCGACATAAATGTCAAAAGTGCTACATTGTCTCTTAAGCTCATGACCCCGAAGCTAGACGATACTTGGCCCCAATGAGTGTTTATCAGGCACTCTAATAATATAGACATGAAATGCATCTGTAATTCTGTTGGAGCAACCCAAACACAGATGGAGGAGTCACCCTCAATAGATCTATTCACTCACTCTCGCTTGGAACTTAATTAACGGTCCATGAAATAATAAAGGGGACTTGTCCTGACGTGATAATAAGGAAACTTAAGCAATGTATGGAATTTGTAATACTTTGGCATTGTACGAAAGTAATTGAAGCAATGTATTCTCCCCCGTGGGATTCAAATCGTATAAAAGTATAACACGAGTATTTAAGCATGTATCTCCCCCAAAGAGTTTATAAAGTAATTAAACCAGTAAAAGTGGGGCTATGACTCACCTGATATGATGGTACCATGAACATGTAATGAGCTGAAAAACAAGGCGCGCACACTAGCCGCAACCTAATATGAATGATGTACGATCTACTTTAGATCATGAAATGATGTTATGAATGTCCATGAACATGTTCCTATACCACTCTACTCTTTGCAAAATACTTGTTGTTATCAAAAATATACATTTCCAAGACTTAGGAAAAATATGGCTATTAGAAAAATAAAGCTAGTTGCAATATATATACTTATATATATATCGTAAGTATCAATGTTCGTGTTAAAATCCTCGGGTTGAAATCCTTGAAATAACGCCTTGTAGTGATAAAAATATACTTGTAATAACTAATACTTCATTAGTTATAAAATTTGGTACTTGGTATTATTTTAGAAATCTAGAGTTACTACGTAGTTTTGGCATTAATATTTATAAAAGCTGTCAAAATGAAATGAGTTTTGCCGATATTCAAACGTGAATATCTTTGTCATTATAAGTCCGTTTTACTTGTTCTTTATATCCACGGTTACGTCTTAGTATGTAGTAATATATTTTGGAAAGCTTGGCTCCTCCGGGTTACGTCTAAAGTCTCTTTTTGACCGACGAAAAACGTCCATCAGCATGTATTTTTCCGGAAAATAGTTTTCGTCGTTAATATTGAAAAATTCATATCTACTTCGTTATAAACTCTTTTTAATCCGTTCTTTCTCCTACGGCTTCGTTTTTGAAAGTATTTTCTAAAATTTTTGCCAAAGTTTACTTTAAGTTTACTGATTTTCCTGGATTGGGCAATTTGGGACAGTATGTATATTTACTTGTTACAAATCCATTTTCAAGGTTCAAAACTAGTTTCAACTTCAACAAAAACTCTTGCAAACTCCACAAATCTATACTAATCCTACCATACACCTTATTAGGGTGCCATGGGTTCCTAATGACTAGTAATCAAGTTAATTTAACAAAAGAACACCTAAATCAAAATCTAGGGTTTGTATGTTCAAAAAGTATACAAAAAGAAAGTGGTATAACTAGTTTGTGCATGAAATTAAGCATGAATATTATAAGATACATATGTTAATTAGATGAAAACATGAAAATAAATTTGATAACTCACTTTGAAATAATAGGTGGTGAGATGATGAGAAACCTTGGATTACTTGTGTTTTTGTGTTATGATTCTTGATTAGGATGATGAAATGAACAACTTTGATGCTTTGTACTAAGAAAAATAATGGATTTTGGTTATGGATGGAGGTTGGGTCGTGGCTTATGAAGTGAAAAAGATGAAGATGAGCTTTATGATTCTCAAAATGTTATGTGTTTATGTTTTGGTGGTTTTTGTAATTAAGTAAACAAGTTATATAGTATAATATGCAAACATAAATACATATGGTTAGAAAAATAAAGGTCAAGTGGTTTAGGGTGTGCTCATGCATAGAAAATGGATGAGTGTGTAGTAAGCTTGGTGTTATCTGGTTCACGGAGTCGGTTTTGGTTCCGTTAATCGCTAACCGTAAAGTTTTAAACCGCGAAACGTAAATCCGGGTATCGTAAAAATATGAAACTTGAAAGAATGACTAAACTTGTCAAAATACTCCATGATGAAATATAAAATGAATGGTAAGTTCCATCGGGTTGCTTGAACGTTGTTAAAACTGGAAACGCGGGTTAAAAACGCGTAATTTGCGTAAAACGCTGAACTGGAAAACGTAAAATTCCAAAATACTGGGTAAATGAATGTAATAACTTTTATGATGATAAAATGGATATAAAAATATGTCGGGACCATTGTGGGAATATTTAGATATATTCGTCGTGTATAAACCGGGTGTTAACGTTTATTATAAATAATTATAAGAAAAATGTTAAATGTATCAAATATATAAATTTGAAAATCCTAAGAGTGGTATAACATGAAAATGTTGTTATGATGATATGCAGACTGTCTCTAGTCCGTATGAAATGTCATTACTGATAATGAAATGAATTCGCACCTAAACCCATACGGTTACGCGAATTTGAATACCCGTAAACTAAATTTACGATGAAATGTGTAATGCACGTGAATGATGAAATCTTTTCCCGCAATGAATAGTGTTCAGTGAATAGTAAAATTTCTGAATGCTTATCTGATTGTCAAACTGACACAAAAAATGATGAATAGTAAACTGATGAATAGTGTTTTGATGAATAGTGTTTTTCCAAAGTTCGGGAAATGACCTGAAATGGTGAGTTGTGACAAATAGGTTGCTTTAGAATATCATTATGATGAAGTTTATGTTTAGTTTTCATGATTTTATAAAGTCTAAGGGCTAGTTATGTAATAAGGTCAAAGATATGTGAAGCCCTAGACTACAACTATAAATACTCTTGTAAACCTCATTTGAGAGGTTGGTTCTCTTAGTAATAACATAGGTCATTATTTCACACACTAGAGTTCTCACTCACTCTCTCTCTACTTACTTTCTCTCTCTAAGATTTAGGCATGATTCATAAGTGATTAAGGTTGTTCTACGGTCCTACAAGTGGTATCATTCGCGAAGGGATAATATAGGTTGATTTAGGTTAGATTTGGTAGAAAAACTGGGTTTTTTAAAGTGAATTTTTGAGAAATCCGCTTACTGTTCATCGCAAGTTTGCGAGTTTGAAACGGTTTCTATAGAGTTAGGAAATTTCCAAGTTATAGAGTTAGGATTCTTCAACTTAGCGAGTTTGGGGTTACTTTACAAGTTAGTGAGTTAGGATTTATTAATCTTAGTGAGTTTGGGATAAAAAGTTAGAGAGTTTGCTTTTGTTTTATCAAGTTTCAGTTATTATTGGCGAGTTAGCCTGTTTGCCTTATCGTACATCGAGTAAGGTTATAAGTGGCAACTTACTAAGGGGAAACTCTGCTCAAATTTTCACTAAATTACCGAGTTTGATAATACTCAAAACATACCGAGTTTGCTTAACTTTCAATACATACTGAGTTTGGAAATTTTCTCAAGACATACTGAGTTTGGATCTTTTCTCAAGACATACTGAGTTTGGATTTTTACTCAAGACATACTGAGTTTGGAAATTTTCTCAAGACATACTGAGTTTGGATCTTTTCTCAAGACATACTGAGTTTGGATCTTTTCTCAAGACATACTGAGTTTGGATTTTTTTTCTCAAGACATACTGAGTTTGGATCTTTTCTCAAGACATACTGAGTTTGGATTTTTTCTCAAGACATACTGAGTTTGGATCTTTTCTCAAGACATACTGAGTTTGGATCTTTTCTCAAGACATACTGAGTTTGGATCTTTTCGCAAGACATACTAAGTTTGGATTTTTTCTCAAGACATACTGAGTTTGGAAATTTTCTCAAGACATACTGAGTTTGGATCTTTTCTCAAGACATACTGAGTTTGGATCTTTTCTCAAGACATACTGAGTTTGGATCTTTTCTCAAGCCATACCGAGTTTGGATTTTTCACTACATTTCAAAAACCTTTAATCATACCGAGAATGAACTTTCAACTTCACCAAAACATCTAATCTACAACAACAACCTTTGTTATCTTTCAAAAGATCCTAAGAACAACTTTTCACTTTAAATTGAATCAATGGCAACTCACCATGATCGTTTCACAAGTATTTTGTCCAATGGTTTTGCCTCACTCTTCAAGGAATTAAACATCCAACAACACAACAACAATCAGCAAGGATATGCTTCAAGTATACACATGGGGAATCAGATGCAATATGCAGGGCAGTATGTCGGAAATCAAATAGATCATATTGTGAATCAAAATGTGCTTAATCAAAATGGAATTGATTGTTTCATGACTTCAATTCAGAAACCTACATCTGCAAGTCGAAGCAGTGATATTGGTAATAATTACAAAGTCAATGCAATGACGAAGGTTGAAAAGATCTAGTACTTGTTGATTCTAGCGAATAAAGAAAAATCGGGAATACCATTGACTGCTGAGGAAAATGAGTTTAGAGCTACAACAAGATTTAATGACAATTCAGCAGATCTCAATGAAACCTACAACTTTATGGCAAATCAGCAGGCAACAACATCAAGCAGTGATTCTGATCTTCCTCCTACTTATGATTCAGATCCATTCCATGAGGTACCAAATTATGGTAACAATGCTAATACGTTTGCTCATGAGAAGCCACATTATGTGCCATCTAAACCTAATTATGATACATATGTGGAAGTTAATGGCAATGTTAACTATGAAACTCCAGATATGGATCCTAATGGAGTTCAAGTTGCACAAAATGGTGCTAATGATGAGGAAACCCGTGCTTTCTTTGAATCATTATTGAACAATTGTCGTATTGAAATTGAAAATGTGCAAAAGGTCAATCGCGATGTTAAGGCCGCGAATGTTAAATTGACCGCTGAGCTTGAGAGTTACAAGAAAAACGTTAATGCTTTTGAGTTTCATCACAAAAGATTGTCTGAATTAGAAACTGGCTATCAAAATTCCGTTTCAAGGGAAAAACTTTTGCAAATCAAGTTTGATACACTTGACGTTAATTCTTTCAAAAAGATAAAAGCTTTAAACGCGGAAATTACTGATTTGCAAAACCAACTCTCTAAACAAAAATCAGCTTATTCCAATCTTGAAAAAGAAAGGGATGAGTTGAAAGGAATTTGCAAAGAAAGAAGATAAACTTTTGGAAGAAATCGTAGAGTCAGAACACATGATTGCACATCTAGAAGAATTAGTGGTTAAGTCGGGTCAGTCTAGTCAAAGAATGAAAATGATTTCAAATCAAACTAATACGATTTACCATACGAAACATAAAATGGCTCTTGGTAACTCAACTCCTTGTAATCTCAAGAAAGCTCAGCAAGAACAGAATGTTTTGTATAATGGTAATGTGATTTACACCAAACATGATCCTCCCGTCGTTCGGGATTCTGTGCAAACGATGGAACTTGTCGAAGAGAGCATAACTAAAATGAAACAAAAGGATTTGAAACCCATTGATTACAACAAATTAAACAAACTTTCGGGTATTACTTTTGTTCCACAAACAGAACCATCTTTGTTTTCCATAAAACGACCGTTCGCAAAATTCTTCTCTAAAAAGAAAGTTGTTTCCAAATCTCTTTCAAAAATGGAACAAATGTCCTCTAACAACACTTTTAATACAAGTGAGGCTAGAGAAATTCTTGATGACGTTAAAAAGAGAATTCAAGAACTTCAAAATATTGTTGAATCTAAAACTACCATCAATATTAACAACTGGCATTCTAGTTTTCATATCGAACAGAAATAGGTGTTTGAAAACGAAATTACTATCCCACTGAATAACATTAGTGCGAGGGTAATCCATTTTGAACAAGCTTTCTTAAAAGAAACGGCCGACTTTTTCAAGGACCACAAATCCCTGGTAAACGAAGTTAATGATACTCGTGAAAACATGAATGTTTTGGAAAGGTTAAATGATTCTCTCTTCGAAGCAGTTCTGTCTACTGATATAATGTCTATCATCATACAAACATATTCGGTTCAAGATGATGAAAGACTGAGAGCTGAGACCTCCGAAATTGTTTCCAAATATGAAAATGCTCTTATAAAGCTTGAAAAAGAAAATGTGTCATGTTTTAAACAACTTGATCGGAAATAAGAAGAATGCAAGTATGACAAATTGTCGTATGAGCGTGCCTTCAACAACATGAAAGAGCAAAATGATCTTTTGAGGGCTCAGCTTAAAAGTCAAAAAGGGAAGGGTGAGGAAACTAAGTTTGCAAAACCATCGACTTCGGAGAAACCAAATGTTTCAAACATGGTTCAAAAACCAAAAATGTCAATTTCACGGTTTGCTCCAAAAGTCGATGAGAAAAAGGATTTGACAAAACCAGTCACTCCAACACCCTTGCCCCAGCAAAGTGAAAACGAAAAGATTGTTGACAAACAAAAATTGGTTGTTAAAAGAAACACAAATGTGAGTACACCTGGCTCTTCTAGGAATAATACACCGAATGTGACCATAAAAACTGTTAAAGAGTCTGTTGGTTCTAACGACATGGTCCACAATCACCATCTAGAAGAAGCTAGGAAAAAGACACAACTTCGACAAGACAGAATTTTAGGCGCAAAACCTAGTGTGATGAATTCTACAAGATTCCAAAGCACTGCTGGTAGTAGTAAACCATTACCTAGGAACAATCAACAAAATACTAGGGATTGGCTTGCATCTAAGAGTAGTGGCACAAAAGAGAATGCTAGAAACGTAGAATCCAACACAAAGAATTCCAAGGTCTCATCGCACAACAAACAATTTCCAAATGACTGTAGTGACAAAGTTAAAGTTGTTGTGTTAAACAAGAATATTGAATTTGTCTGTCCTACATGTCAAAAATGTGTTTTTTCAGCTAATCATGATGCATGTATTGCACAATTTCTCAAGAAAGGAAAATCAAGTGTCAAGACACAATCCACTAAGACACCAAATAGGAACAAACCCTTTGATATGAAGCAAGACGTTAAGAAACCTAATAGGTGGATACCCAAAGGATGTAGTTTTTCCAAGACTGAGACTTCCGCTGCATCTGATAAGAAAACTACGTCTAGATCTTACCTTAGGTGGATTCCCACGGGAAAAGTTTTTAAAACAGTTGGTCTTAGATGGATTCCCACAGGAAAGATTTTTGATAGTTGCACCAAGACAAAATAATAGTGATAATCATCAAGATAAGGAAGTAGAAACCATTACAACCGTTGATAGTCAACACCCGCAGAGTGATGATTCATGTACTTCTAACACTGTTATTTGTGAAACCTCTTCGTCTTTGGTTGCAGGTGCTTCAACTATCTCAGAACCCAGTTCTTCAGAGGGTTCAAATTCTGTAAATTCTATAAAATCATTCTTTCACTCTTCTATTTTAGATTTTCCATTTCTTTTATAAAAACAAAAACAAAATACAAAAATATAAAATTTCAAAAAATACAAAAACAATACAAAATAAAAAAATCCAAAAATATTCTTCTCACGACATGTCTCTCGTATAAATCAATATTCTGTACGTTTCTAGAAATGTCATTCAACAATGACACGGACATGTACAGATGCTTGAGCGGGAGTTCTTTAAATTGTTTTTTTAAAATATGTCGTTTCTCAAAAGTTTCTTCACTATGGCTTGTAAATACTTCAGCTTACAACCCGTGCTTCAAAGTGAAATCTTTTCAAAACTTAAGTCCGGGTATAGCAACTCGAAAAGATTTCAAATAAGGACTTAATAGGATGGCTTTTGGACACCTCAGTTCAGGACCCGCGCTTCAAAGATAGGAAAGTGCTTAATCAAACAAAGATTTCAAATATTTTTTGAGCACTTATCCTAAAAACGAAAACCACACACTTATCTGGCTTGAGTTTTCTTTAGAAAAACTTTCAAAATCTTTAAGCTCAAGACCATGATTTTTGATCTAATGATAAATTAGATTTTCAAAATTCTCTTACATTCTGAGCACCACCTTTTCAAGATTTTTCAAAAAGATTTTCAAAATCTATCAAAATCGGTGCTCATCATCAAAATGATTTGTGTACACCTTACAGTGCACAACTCAAGTTTTCAAAGAAAGGAAAGTGCTATGCAAAAATGATTTTCATCAACAAAGTGCACTTATCCTAAAAATGGACACTGTTGTACGCCTCAGTGCGACATTCCTATTCAAACAAAGAGAAGTCTTTGTTTTTCAAAAAAACCTTGATGCAAAATTCAACAAATCTGAAACTTCTTTCTCTTTCAGAATTTTGCTTCAAGAAGACTCCTTCCCTCTAAACCTTAAAAAGTTTAACATTTATCAAAAACATATGCGAGTTTTGAGGGGGAGTATTTCAAAAACAAACTTGTTCCGAATTCATGCAAAATGAAATATGTCTTTCGCTCCAAAAAGCTTTTTCTTAATCTGTTGATATAAAAAATATCACGATATGCTATTTTTGAGGGGGAGAAGACATGGTTAAAATGTGATCAAAGATGTTTAAAGAATGTGACTGAATCTCAAAAGAGCTCGACTCAGAAAGTACCAATGAATTGACGAAGCTTTAAATGTCAGTAATCGAAAAGACTTGTCCTGGACGGGTAATAATTTCAAGCTAGTTCAACTAGTGATGTAAGCGTGTCTCGAATAAGACTTGTCTAAGTAGAATGTACCGTATCGAGAGACTTTCTTTGGACTTGACCAGGACGGGTAATAATTTCAAGCTAGTCTAACTAGTGATGTAAGCGTGTCTCGAATCGGTCATGTTCACTGAAAGTGGATCAATTCAAAAGTGCAAACTCCTCACGCATGTGCAAATTTCTTAAAAATCCATGAGCACATATGAAGGGGGAGTCCTTCTAAAGAAATAAAAAACTCTCAAAGTGTCAACAAAAATGTGTTTATATTCATAAACACTTTGAGAGATTTTCAATAAAATGGTTTCATGGCAATTATAGGATAGTCATGGAGTTATAAGGTGACTAAGATTAGGGTAAACCGTCCTATGATCCGCCAGAGCCGGAGGGATCTACCCAAGGACAATTCCAATAGATTAGAATTAGAAGTCCTTAGGTATGATTGAAAAAAGGAGAAAATGAGAAAGGAAAAGAAGGGGTTGAAGAATTAAAAAGAAAAGTTATGAAAAAGGGTGAAAAGAAATAGCCCTCCATATGTTCAACCTTAGGGCAGACACCGGGTTCAATTCGTATGCTACTGGTTGTTACTGAGGTGACGCCGGTATTGAAGATAAATACGTCATGGACCCAGTGACGCATTGCACTAAACCTTCTTAACCACTCAAGTTCTCTTAAAAGAACTTGTTTCATTCTCACGAGGAACCGATGTAATCTATCGACCTGTCTCTTAGAGATGGTTGATATTGAAGCAGGAGACCTCTCCCTAATCTCCGCATAGGAAACCTAAGTGTGCACTTATCGAGTCTAGAGCCATGAGATACATTAAAGATCTCTTAGGAACACTTAGTATTTCTACAACTGGTGTTCTACAACAATGGACATCAGCTGTAAATTATCGAGTCCTTCGCAGATCTTAGCAATCTGCCGAGAACGTTTATCAGAGAATTACAAATGTATTTCTCAATGATTGAACGGAAATTCCTGCCAGGGTCAAAATCAAACAGCCCTGACAGCAGGTCACTTCGGTAATTCTTTATGGGTTACGCTTAGTGTTCGCGGTGGTTTCAAATGGTCTACAGTCGTGGAGTGATCCCCAGCGACTCACCCAGTCATTGAGCTACTTAGTAGGTCTCGTAAGCTCTTTCGGGAGTATCTGATATGGGAACGGCCTTGATAAGGATTAGAAGGAGTCTTCACACTATGTTGTTGACGATCTCTAATTCCTTATCTGTAAGTACCGGTTGTTTATTGCTAACTGTTTACCTGCAGCTATACATCATCTTCATGGCCAAAGATTCCACATGCTCATACATGCATCACAAAGTCAAAGGAAAGTTCTCACAAAGATCAAAGGATAGCAACAGTCAAAGAAAGATTCTACGCCAAAAAGAAGAATCTACAAAGTAAAGTGACAAAGATCAAAGTGAAAGAACGGGAATAACAAATGTATGTATGTTGGGATCATAGTTTTCACTATTTTATGAAGTCTCGGTCATTTGTAATAATAGGTTGCTTAAGTTATTTATTGCTTACAATATTGGTTAAGTTACAAGTTTACTAGGCTTAAGTAAAATGATCCATGGGCTTGAAGCCCACACGTTTTCATGTAAGGATAGAGTAGGAGTGTTGCCCTAGCTCCTTTCCTATAAATACTAGCCTTAGGTCTCATGTAAACTTGGTTGGTTATTTGATTTCTTAAGGAAACTATTGCTCTTACATTTCTCTTTATCATATAATCACCCAATCTCTTCTCTCATCTTATTTCTATCATTTCTATATTTGTGTTTACAAAATGGTGACCTAACAAGTGGTATCATTCGCCATATGAAGGTGTAGCTTTTGTTTTTTCATTAAGTTTGTTCTTAAACTTGTTTTTTTATTCGAATTTTTGAGAAATTATTGTACTTTCTTGCTTGTTTCTTGGTTTTTATCACATATTTGCTTACAAACTTGTGCTACAAATCAACACAAACAAAAAGTTACAATTTTTTTCTTATAAAATTCGACTAGGGATTATTTGTACAATTTTTCGCAATTTTATAAATTTTTGAAAAGTTCTTAAAGTTTTCTACTTTCTTAAAGATCTCTTCATTTTACACATAAAAGTACAAGAATCTTGAAATAAAAACGAGTTTTAGGATTGCTTTCCTTGAAAAACAAAAACTACCAAGTTATCGAGATCCTCTATTGCTACCATTTCAAGATCTTCTCTACGTGCACTACCTCGACTTCGTTTGTGTGGACTCGGTATTTTTCTTTCTTGTATAAGAAAGTTAAGTACTTCGACGTTTGGGAAAGTTTTCGAAATTGTATAATTTCGAAAACTGTTTTTTTCGTAACTTTGTGTCTTTTCGAAAACATTCAATTTTTTCGAAATCACACAAGTTATCGCAAACTTTATTAAGTTTTGAAATCCTATTATTTCGCAAACCTAAGAAGTTTCGCAAAACCTTGATTGTTGTCGAAATTTCAAGTTTTCGAAAACCTGACAAGTTTCGCAATCCCTGTTGATCAAGGTTTCGCAATCCGAAGTTGTGCTAAGTTTTTCGATACTTGGTTAATTCTACACTTTCTACAAGATCCATTTCTACACAAGTGTTCTAAGATGTCTCAACCACCTAATCATTACTTCCCTCATACTCAGCAACCTCAACATCAGCAGTATCAGCAACAACAATACCTTCCGCACCAACTGAATCAACAACCTTCTCAAAAAGAAACATACAATCCACTACATCATTATCTAATGATGCAACAACATCAGATCATTCCTCAACAACAACCATATCAAGTGCCGCAACAAAACACTCAGTTTTCCTCCAAACAACCTCACTGGTTTGACAGAATGTGTGAAGTTATTACAACTCAGCAATCCCGACATGAGGCAGGATCACTTGAAACACCTCCAATGCTAACACCTGGGAACTATGTTCAATGGTCAAGTAGATTCTTAAGATTTCTTGAACTAAAGAAACCTCATGGGAAATTCTTGAAACAAGTGATACTTGAAGGACCATTTGAGTGGCCAACAAGATTTGAAGCTGGTGATCCAACTGCTGATCCTCCACGTCCTCCTGGTGATAGACCTCTTCCAGAAACTTCACTCACTGATGAACAGAAACTACATCGTGAAGCTGATCAATATGCAATGGCTTATATACTTCAAGGTATACCAAATCCAATCTATCGAAGTGTCGATGCTCAGAAAACAGCCAAAGCTATGTGGGAACACGTTCATCTCCTAATGGAAGGCACTCAACTGAACAAAGATGACATGGAATCCAAACTTTACATGGAATACACTGACATCACAATTGAACCAGGAGAGACACTTGAATCCTACTATCATCGTTTCACAAATGTAGTCAATGATCTGGAACGTCATAAAATCACAGTACCAAGGATCGCTGTGAACTCCAAATTTGTTGGTAGTCTTGGCCCTGATTGGCATAAATATGTGACATTTGTTCGTCAAACGAAGAATCTTCATGATGCTCCATATGGTTTGTTGTATGACTTTCTGAAACACCATGAACCTGAAGTGGAAAAAGATCGAGCTCTACGAGGAGGATACACACCCACAACAACATCAAATTCTTTGGCTCTAGTAGCTCAATCTCCCTATGCTCCACCACCAATGTCAAATCATGCATATGTTCAAGAGCAAAACTACTTCAGTTATCCACAATCTTCCACCTCGAACCAAATGGTTCCTTATGATTCATCTCTACAGAATGCTTCTACTCAACTTGTTCCGTTAAACAACAATGATGCTGTGTACTACTCCAACTCCAATGATGATGACGATGATGACTTTAATACGTTGAATCAGGGACTTGCTCTTATTGCTCGTGCTTTCAGCAAATTCTCCAACAAAACAAACAACCGTCAACGTTCATCTTCTAACACAAGGAATCAAGCTGTTGTCAATGATGGAAGAGTGGAAATTCAGAATCGTAATTATGGTCGATCTGGTTCAGGAAGTTCTTCAGGAAATTATGGGAATGATCAGAGGTTTAGTAACAATACGGGGTTCAGGAACAACTCAGGATCTTCTCAACAAAGGTCTGACTCAGTTGCAACAAGGAACTCCAACTCAGGGAATGCAGTTTGGTGCTACAATTGTAATGAACAAGGTCATATAGCTACAGCATGTCCCAAACCGAGAACTCGGGGTAGTAAGTTTCACAAGCAGGCATTACTCATGGCTCTTCAAGATGAAAAGGATGGACATTTCCCTGAACAGGACAACAACTTCATGGCAAATGTGCACAATGACGATGACATGGAAGATCTAGAAGCTAATGCAGCTGTGATGCTTATGGCCAACATGCAGGAACTTAAGCTCAATGATTCAGGTCCAGTGTATGACACTGACGGCTTGTCTCAGGTACATGACCTCAATGAATGCTTTATTAATGAAATAGTCTCACCTTCTGCTTCTGAATCAGATATGGCGCAAGTTGTTCCATCTAAATCATCTTCATCTTCTCAAACAGATGAACAAATAAGCACAGTTGTCATATTTGATGATGACACAGTTGTTTCATTTGATGATCCTATTGAGAATGATAACAATGATCATTTAGAACAACATGAACCATCATTTGATCCAGACCCTGACCTAATATTGTTATCTAAACAAATGGATGCTCAACAATTGCAAATCATAAAATGCAACGAGACAAATAAAGCTCTAAAAGAACAAAATGCATCACTTTCAAGAGATATTGAGTGTTATAAAATTCAGCTTTCATATCAGGAAGACAAGATTAAAAATGCAAAAAGTTTTGAAAAAGCTTTTCAAGATTCTTACAACAAAGAACAAGATCTTCAACGCAAAATGCAAGATTTAATTGAGTCAAACGGAAAGTTGATTTCGACATTCGAAAGTGAAAAGTGTGAATTGAAAATACAAGTTGAACGTCTTCAAAGAGACCTTTCAAAAACGGAAACGGAATTGTCCAATTGTAAAAAAGAGTTTTGTGAACATAAAATACGAAAAAGGAAGTATATTGACGATTTACTCGGCGATATTGTTGATCTTGAAAAACAACTCAAAGAATTTCGTAACATTGTTTACAAACACGGGAACTCAGTTACAACAATTCAGAAATTTACTTTAAAACCGAGACCCGATAAAGGTTTTGCACTTGGTGATTACAAATCAATGTTTCTTCACACAGCTTTCAAAGAAATTCCTAAAATTTACAGTATGGATCATTTGCTTGATAATACGATTGTGCGTGCTGTTGTTTTTGATACTGAGGAAGAAGAAGAACTTGAAGACGAGAGTCGATAAAAAATGAGTTATGTTCAAAACTGGACACCATATGATTACTCAAAAGCTCCACCAATTTCCAAATCTTTTGTTACTCAAAAAGAATTACCTGAGAAATCATGGTATATCACTGAGTCATATGTTTCATCCTCCAATGCGGCCCCTGTCCAAACTGTAGCACAAATAAATGGTCCTTTACCATCATCCGGTGAACTTACACCTTTACCGAAAAAATGTCGTGTCTTAAACTATTTCAAAACTTTTATGGAAGACATCGAAATTTTGGAGGAAACAATTGAACGCAATTCTGAAATTAAAATTGAAACTTTTCAATCCGCTTACGAGTGAGAAAAAAGAGATATTTTTCAAAAACAAATGCTGCCAATTGTCAAACATCTCCGTCTTTGTGCTACACGTTGGGATCAGGAACTTCAAAACGAGGTGAAAAATATGATTCACGTTTTCAACTCAACTGAAAATGAGATTTTGGCTCAACAACAAAGAAATAGAGTTTTAAAAAATGATGCTGATCGACTCTTGGAACAAGTTCTCAATGCTGATATTTTGTTTGTTATCATGAATGATCTCTATAATTCTGGTACTTCTATGCTTAAGCATGATCATTGTGTTGATAATAACTTGTTGAATGTGGAAATTGAGACACTGAAACATGAGAATGACAATCTGAGGAATAAGAATGATGATGTGACAAAACAATTTTCTAAAGAAATTTGTCAACTCAAACAAAGGCTTGAATGGTGTCAAGCTCAGAGTCTTAAAAAGGAATTGAAACTTCAAAGTCAAAACATTTCTAACTCTTGTCAGCTTTGCAAAAACAATGAGTCTTTCAAAAGTTTGTGTCTCAAATACGAGAAAGAAATTGCGGACTTAAAAATTGACAACGCCGAATGGCAACAAAACCGCGATGACATCAAATATTGCAATGGTTTACTTAAGTCTGAAATTCAGGATAAAAATCACATCATCATTGATTTAAAAGAGAAAGTTAAGCTACTCCAAAAAGGAAAAATGGTTGACACCACGGTGATAGCACCAGGATTGTATCAATTAGACAAAACAACTAAAGGAAATGTTGTTCAAACCACTAATGTTGATAACTCCACTTCTACAGGACTAGTATCCACTAATAGCGTTAGCAGACCCAAGCGAAAAAGTAAAAAGAAGAATAGGATCTTGCAACGTAAGAGAGGACAACTAGAAGCTCAAGAAGTAGAAGATCAACTTAGGAATTTGAATAAAACTCATGTTGCATCAGATTTAGATTCTAATCTGGCAAATTGTAATCAAAATCTAAATGTAACAAATGATGAACCTTTGAATATTTTGAATATTAATGCATCTTGTGTGTTTTGTCGTAAAAGCGTATCATCTGGTGATCATACAAAATGTTTAGCTAATTCTCTTCTCAATCGTCATAAGAAACGTAGGACACGCATTCCTTCTAGGCCCACTATTGCCTCTAAGTCTAACTTAGGAAAGCCGTCTTCTACGGTTTCTAATGAAACTGAAGTTACCCCCATAGGTGCCGAGAACAAATCTAGGACAGAGCCAACTACTAGTGCATTTAACATTAAGAAAGCAAAAACTAGTTGGAATTGGCAACGTTGGTTACAACACAAACCAGACTTTAAATGGATCCCTAAATTGTTGAAAACATGTGTTTCTAACCAACAGGAACCCTCAATTTCTATGGGTTCCACCCTTACTTCTGTTCCATCCGTGTCTTCTTCTGGTGATGCAGGTGGTACAGATTGTTCTCTGGATTGTTGATAGCGGATGCACCCGACATATGACAGGCAATCTCAAACTATTACACAACTTTGTCTCAAAGTTTATTGGTACTGTCAGATTCGGGAATGATCATTACGCTCTAATCATGGGTTATGGTGACTATATCAGTGGGAACATTGAAATAACTCGTGTTTATTATGTGGAAGGCCTTGGACACAACCTCTTCTCTGTCGGTCAATTTTGTGATGGAGATCTAGAAGTTGCATTTCGTGAGAAAACTTGCTTTGTTCGTGACTTACAAGGAAACGACCTAATGTCTGGCTCACGTGGCTCCAACCTTTATACAATTTCAATGTCAGATATGATTGCAACATCTCCGATATGTCTTCTCTCCAAAGCAGAATCGACTAAATCTTGGTTATGGCACAAACGTCTTTCGCACTTGAATTTCAAAACTATGACTGACCATGCTCGGTTCAAACTTGTTGATGGTTTTCCAAGATCCCGCTTTACCAAAGATCACTTATGTCCAGCCTGTGAACAAGGAAAAATACTCGAGCTCATTTTCCTTCAAAACCTGAGCAAAGTACGAATCATGTTTTACAATTGCTTCATATGGATTTGTGTGGACTGATGCGTGTTCAAAGTATCAACGGTAAACGCTACATACTAGTAATTGTAGATGACTTCTCCAGATGGACTTGGGTTTATTTCTTACGAAGTAAAGATCAGGCTCCTTCAATGATCATCACCTTTCTCACTAAAATTCAAGTTCAGTTACGCAACACGGTACGAATAGTCCGAACTGACAATGGAACTGAATTCAAGAATCAGACACTTCGGTCTTATTATGAGAAAGTGGGAATTGAACATCAAACATCTATTCCTAGAAGCCCAGAACAGAATGGTGTTGTTGAAAGACGCAACAGGACGTTAGTGGAAGCTGCTAGAACTATGTTGATTAATGCTCAACTACCAGATTACTTGTGGGCAGAAGCTGTTTCAACCGCATGTTATACTCAAAACCTTTGCATGATCACAAAACGCCATCGCAAAACACCATATCAAATTGTTCACAAAAGGAAACCGAACATCGATTACTTTCATGTATTTGGAGCACTTTGTTATCCGAAAAATGATCGTGATGATTTAGGTAAACCTAAAGCAAAGGCTGACATTGGAGTGTTCGTTGGATACTGTGAAAATTCCAAAGGTTTTCGGATATGGAATCGTCGTACAAGAGAAATTCAAGAAACCATTCACGCTAATTTCGATGAACTCACACAAATGGCTTCTGAGCAACACAGCTTAGGACCCGAATTTAACCGTCTTAACTCTCCGGCATCTTCAGCTGAACCATTGCCACTCAACCGCAGAGAATTAGAAACCTTGTTTGCTCCACTATTTGATGACACAATTGAATACCGTCCTACTGAGGTCTCACCTAATTCCGCTGCTCAACCTGAAAACATTCCAGTACCAGACTCACCTCAACAAACAACAACAAGTGTTGAGAGAGACGGTCCTCCAATTGTATCACCATCTACAGCAGAACAAACTGGTTCTACTTCCCGCCATCCAGCTGAAGATCCAACACCACAATCAGTTCCACAACCCGCAGAGCATGATCCTGATGCGTTCTTTAATCCGTTTGTACCAGCTCCTACAGTTCCTGATATAGCTGAGTCATCAACACGCAATTTGGATCCTGCTAACATGCGAGATACTTATCAACTACACCCTTCAACACACAAATGGACTCGAGACCATCCACTAGTTCATATTATTGGCCATCCAGATGCACCTGTTATGACAAGACAACGACTTCACACAGATGGAGAAACTTGTATCTATGCACTCACAGTTTGTCACGAAGAACCTAAGAACATTAAAGATGCAATGACTTATGACAACTGGATTGAATCTATGCAAGAGGAATTTCAGCAATTCATACGATTAGAAGTCTGGGAATTAGTTGAAAGACCTGACGGAGTCTTTGTCATCGGGTTAAAATGGATCTGGAAGAATAAGCTTGATGCTGAAGGAACTGTCATACGAAACAAATCACGCCTGGTAGCGAAAGGATACTCTCAACTGGAAGGACTTGATTTTGCTGAATCCTTTGCTCCAGTGGCTAGACATGAAGCTGTTCGGATCTTTTTGGCCTATGCTGCACACAGGAACATGGTGGTTTACCAAATGGATGTCAAAACAGCATTTCTTAATGGAGAACTCCGTGAAGAAGTTTATGTTAGCCAACCTGAAGGCTTCGTTGATCCTGAGCGTCCTAATCATATTTACCGACTCAAAAAGGCACTCTACGGACTTAAGCAAGCCCCACGGGCGTGGTATGATAAAATCTCCACTTTCTTATTGGCCAATAAATTTTCTAAAGGATCGGTGGATCCCACACTCTTTACAAAAACCCTCGGGGAGGACTTACTTGTTGTTCAAATATATGTCGATGACATTATTTTTGCCTCAACAAAAAGAAGTTACTCTAATGATTTTGCAAAATTAATGAAAGATAATTTTGAAATGTCCATGATGGGTGAACTTTCGTTCTTTCTAGGACTACAGTTCATCAATCACCCCGTGGAATTTTTGTAAATCAGTTCAAATATGCTCTTGAAATTTTAAAGAAACATGGAATGATGTCTTGTGATACTTTTAATACACCAATGGGCTATACCACAAAACTAGATGCTGATTTACATGGGACTCCAGTTGACCCTACCAAATACCGAAGTATGATTGGGTCCCTCATGTATCTCACAGCTAGTAGACCTGATATAGTATTTGCTGTCTACATGTGCTCTCGCTATCAGTCCAAACCAACTGAAAAACACCTCAGTGAGGTCAAGAGAATCCTTCGATACATAAAGGGAACCATTAACTTGGGAATCTGGTATCCGAAGGATTCTGGTTTTGAACTAATTGCTTTTTCAGATGCTGACCATGCAGGATGTTTAGACACACGCAAAAGTACATCTGGTGGATTACAATTTCTCGGAGACAAACTTGTGTCATGGCAATCAAAGAAGCAGGACTGCACATCACTGTCGTCTACCGAATCTGAATACGTAGCCATGTCTGCTTGTTGTGCTCAAGTCATTTGGATGAGATCACAACTTAAGGATTATGGCTACCTATTCAACAAGATTCCTATCTACTGTGATTCCAAGAGTGCAATTGCTATCTCCTGCAACACCGTTCATCATTGCAAATCCAAACACATCGATCTCCGATATCATTTCATCAAAGAGCACGTGGAAAAGGGTACCGTTGAACTTTATTTTGTTGGAACTGAGTACCAATTGGCGGACTTACTTACCAAATCTTTAGCACCATCAAGGTTTGCTAGTCTAGTTCACCAAATTGGTATGCGATGTTTGACTCCAGAAGATCTGGAAAAGTTTTTAAAACACATTTGATCGTCAAACATCAAAAAAACTCCCTTTGTAAAATATTTTTCTTTACTAAAAAAAAAAAAAAACAACAAAAACACAAAAAGATTTTTCATTTTTTCTCTTAAAAAAAATGCAAGTATATCACTTCTCTTCAACACTTTGTTATTATTTTACAAGTGTTGAGGGGGAGTCACGCATAAATATTTTTTACCAACTTTTATTGGTATACTTGCATGTGTTTTCATATTTTACGGTACTTTGGAGTGTGTGAACGTTCTTTTACATCACTTTGTCTCATCCCGTAATTAAGTCTTCATAAGTTAGGACTAACGGATGTATATCTCAAAGTTACACTTGTTTGCTATTTACTTTAGGACTCAAGTAGGCATATCTAATTGTTAAAGGACCTAATGTGACTAAAACTTAAAATTTCAAAAATAATAAAACAAACAAACCGTATAACACAAACCCCACAAATTCAAAACCTCTTAAACCCTTTTTCTAAACCTACGGCCCTTATTCATTCGAGTCATCCACGATCTTGATCATCAATTTGTAAGTTCCTAAGTAATCACTAGGGTATTACATACATAGGATCTTGTTTAATCGTAATTCCAACGGCTCGATCTCCTAATTTTTTGATTTCGAAAACTAGGGTTTGTGATTTCGAAAAATGCTATAAACATGTTTAGGTGTTTGATTCTTGATAGGATTTAGTTACAAGGCATGTTTCTAACATATCCTCATCATTTTATCATGCATTCCATCATGTTTGCTTCGATTTAGAATTTTAGGTATTGGGTCGATTTGGGTTTGTGAGATTCTGTGTTTGTTTACTTTGTTTTATTGGTGGGATATGTTTCTATGGTCTCATGTATACATGTTAGATTTAGTTTTGTTGACCTACACCATTGATGCTTAATTCTCGATATACATGCATGCCTCGTTCTTTGTTTATCTACATCTATCTGAGTCCAAAGGTGTTGAATGCAATCATAATGTGCTTGCTACATATGTTTGTGATATGCTAGAACCATTGATACTCATTAGACTCAAATTTGTTATGTTATCGAGAACTTGTTCATAATAATTATCGAGATCCTAGTTAACAAGCATATTGGTTATGTCTAAGTGGTGTTTATCTATCTTGGTGACAGGCCTGAATCATTGGAAAAGTTATTTGCTAAAGAAACGTACGTGTAACTTCATAATCGACTGATTCTTGTATAAGAATGTTTTTCGAGAAACTCAGATTTTTCGCAATCTATGAAAACTTATCGAGAAACTCATGTTTTTCGATAATTTTTTGTTCAAACTCAGTTTTTTTGAAATTATTTTTCGAAATTACTCTTTGAACAACAAATTTCGAAATCACTAGGTTCGCGAAAAGTTTTATCGTAATTGATGTTTTCGAAAATTTGAAAAATTTCGCAATTCTTGGAAAAATGAAAGATCTCGATAAATGTACTGATAAGGATTTTCTCGATAAAGTAGTTTCTCGATAAAATCCTTAGCAACATTTTTTCAAAATATTTTTCTCAAATACAGGATTGCGATAAAATGTATTGTAATTTTTTTTTCAAAATCTCATTTAGGCCGTGTCATTTTGTATACATGTAACTTTGTTGTGATTCATTGTTGTTGTGTAATGTGAAGTTACTATGAATTATGTATATCAATCGTGCTTATATGCGAATCATTGCATTGTATAGTTGATTTCGTGATTCTTAATGTACTATGATTCTTCAAGTATGCATTATGTGACACTTCACTCATAACAAAATGACACATTTGTGCTTAATTGTCTTAAGTAGTGATCTATATCCAAACTCAAAATTGTGCTTACACGTAACAAATTTGGATGTTTGGTTTATGGTGATGCTTTTTCAGATTAACATGGCTGAACACAATGAGAATATCCCTGAACAAGCTCTTCCATTACTCACCATGGATGACATCACTCCCGAGAACTACAATGTCACGATTGGCAATAACAATCCCCGAGTTGATTTCGACAAATTGAATATCACAGAGAACTCGTGCATGATTGTGAAAGATATCCTACTTGCCCATCCATGCAAACCTCTGCTCACCTGTTCTACTTCAGTTCCTCTGTTCTACCTTCATCAGTTCTGGCTTACTGCTCAGGCTAATTTGGATGATGAGTCTTTCACTGTTACATTGGATAGCAAAGAATACACTGTAGATCACGACGTTCTTCAAACAGCCCTTCTCCTGCCTCAAACTGACAACGAATTTGCTCCTATACTACCTGACCTGGATCTTCTTGACTTCTTCATTGAATTAGGATATGAGGTTGATGATGATGTACCGCTAGTCAAGCTTTCCCGATTTAATGCCAAGAATATCCCTCAGCCTTGGAGAACATTCTGTCTGTTGGTGGTAAGATCTATTTCTGGAAGGAAAAGTGGTCATGAACATCCAAGGCTCGAACATTTGCAAACATTCTGGGGAATGGTGACTCTGACACCTATTGACTTTGCAGTTCCTATCATGAATGATATCGTCCACAGTATTCAAACCGAACATGTGAAGACTATGATACCATTCACAAGATTCACCAAGCTTCTCATAGAACATCTCTGCAAAAACTCTCCAGAATTCATCAAGAGGATGGCTGATCCTAATGAGCCGAAGCACCTCTTTGAGGATGATTTCACCACCTCATTCATCAAGACTACCACTTCCTCAACCAAGATCAAAGGAATGAGGCTTCCTGAATATCTACTTAATGACAAAATCAAGAAGAGCCTGAACTACAAGCTGTACGATAACGCTTACAAAGGGGTAAAGGAAGAAGCAACAATAAAGACTCGAAGCAAAGGAGGTGTAAAGTCTGGAAGTACTACAAGCACCACTGCCTCACCACATACTAGATCTAAGGGTGCTCCTAAGTCTAAACCCAAGACTTCCACCAAACCTATGCCCACATCCAAACCCAAGCCTGCTACCAAACCAAAGAAGAAGGTAACTCCTGAATACACTCTTCATGATGAACCAACACCTCCACCTTCTGACACCGAATCCGAGTTCGATACGGAATCTGATGAAGAAGAACCAGACTATGAACTGAGATACAGAGCACCTGATGAAGGATTTCCTGCTACAGAGATCGCCGTACAACAAAGTCTTGAAACTTATGAAGAAGAGACAAGGAAAAGAAAAGGAGTCACTATTAATGAGCCGAATGATGATGAAGACGAACCAATCGTTGAACCGTTAGTCGATAAACGCAAACTGAAAAGTATTGTTGTCGACACACGAGCTGAAGAAAAGCGACTTCATAAAGAACAAAGGAAAGCTAGTCTCGAAAGCCGACTTATGTCACAACCTCCAACACCTCCACCTATCGATCAGTTGGAACATGTAGGAGCTACAAGCAGCATGATTCCTCCCATTGTGTCCACAACGTCAGAATCAGCTCCACAGCCTGATGACACCGTTAAGGATACAGATAAAACAGAAGATGTCGACATTACAGAAACTGCTTATTTAGAGGAGAATGTTGGCGGACAAGAGAACATAGCTACGGATCAGGAACAGGAATACCTCATTACTCCAGAGTTTCTTGCACGAGAAGCAGAGGAAGCAGAGGAACGCCGTAGAAAAGAAAACGAAGAGAAGAACGCGTTCGACACCAACATCTTTCTTAAGTCATCTTCTCAGCAGACTTCCTCAGCTAAACCTCCACCTCCTCAAGACTCTCCACCAAAGGATCCGACTCCTCCTGCTTCTTCTTCAAACTCACACAACGAGTCGTCGTCAGAATCATCACCGGAGCATTCATCTCCCACACCTTCAGAAACCGCATCAAAACAACATTCAATCAATGAACCGAAACAACCAGTTGATCTTCAGGAGCAAGTCGACAAACTCACCAACATGGTTACCGGTCTTACCAAACAAGTTGAGGACTTCCAGGAGTCAAAGCAGCTGATCGACAAGTTCTTGAACTCTGATTACGAAGGATTTATCAGAACTGCAACACATGATTTTCTCACTGAAAATCTGGTTGATATGATCACTCCTGAAGTAGCAAACCTTCTTGAACCAATCAATGACAACTTGGATCACAGAATCAGAAGTGTTACAAGGAAAATGTTGTCTACTACACCATTCACGCTTCACACCGCAAAACCTTCTACTGTGGCTCCAACCGTCCCTGAATTGTCCTTCAATGACATGCTTGCCAAACTCTTTGACAACATTGCCTCCAAAACCACACAGACTGCAGAAGAAAAAGCACTGTATGATGCTATGGTGGCTTACATATCAAAGGAGTCATGCAAAGATGCTGCTGGAACCCGAAAACGGACAAGAAAAGATGACGATCCTGACCCAAACTCCAAAGGCAAGAAACCTAAGTCTGGAACAGGTCCCTCATCCTCTCTACAACCACAAAAGGACTCCACTCCTCCTGGAAATCAACAACAACCCTCAACTACTGGTAAAGGTCAAACTGAAGATGAAGAAATTTTCATGGAACACACTGATGACTTCCAGGATCAACTTGACACCGATTACCGTGCTCCACCTACTCATGATTCTCATGCTGGACCATCGTCACCGTCCAAAGCCAAAGACAAAGATGCTACATCTAAGTCTAAGAAATTCAAGAAGAAAAGACGTCATTCATGGCTCGACAATGACGATACTCCTCAAAATGACTGGTTGACAGAAATGGTTCAAGCTCAACCTCCTCTAGAAGATGAAGAACCCCTTCCTGGAAATACTCTACAGTTCACCCAAGTCATAATGAAGGATCTTCAGATCGACAAACTCACAAAGGCAGAGCTCAGAAGAATCAATAGGGATGCACAAGAATTCCTCAAGAAAAGATCTGGAAACAAAGTCGAATACGAGTACCATATGCAGAATATAGCTAGTGCAATGTCTGCCGACTTTGACTGGCTAAATCCAGAAGTGAATATCGATCTCAGCTCCAAGAATCATGAAAAACCTTACTTCACCGACTGGACCAAACCATTACCTTTGAAAGGATTTCCAGATAAACCAAAGATACCTTACAGCTTCTTCTTCAACAAAGATCTCCGTAACATCCAGCTCACTCAGGAGACATCCAAGACGAAATATGCTTCCTCACTCACAATCTCAGTACCAGCCGCACGATACGAAATTCCTGCTATTGAAGAAACTACCCGTGTTTTCTGCAACTCCATCGTAGCTTACGACAGAGATGCCCTACACGGAATTCAACACTGGCCAGAACGACGTCGTCTCGGTTATACCAGCAGATTAGGAGAGAAATCCTTGGATAATGTGAAGCAGAAATCTAAGATCATCGCTATCTTGGAGATTCAACAGTCGAAACGGTTTAACTACATATTCATGCGTGAAATTGTTGTTAAACGACAAGATGAACAGAAGTACAAATTCTCCGAAGCAGACTTTCCTGACCTTAATCTCAATGACATAGAAGACATGTATCTCGAAAAGGTTCAACAAAGAATGTGTGGATTTGACAGAGATGTACAGTACAACTTCATGGCATCACTACTTCTTTACATCCGACGACTAATTGTTCAAGAAAGAGTGGAAGATCTTCAGCTTGGAGTGGAAAGTTACCAACAGAAGATCAATTTGACAAAGCCGCAATTCTACTTTGAGGGTATCTATCAAACACCACAGTTCACTCTCAACCAAGAACCTTTTGGTTTCACCTACATCAACAGCAAACAACTACAAAGTTTCATGAGGTTCGATGAGGTGTACAAATTCTGTGATGTAACACTCAAATCTGTTCGTGATGGGCTGGTCAAAAGGTTGAATGATGATCGCCGTAAGATAGCTAAGGGGGAACAACCTAGATGGAAATCCAGCATAAGAAGACAAGTTCGTAACTTTGTCTTAAAGATTGAAGAAAGGTTATTTCGACGGGAACAGATCAGACGACTGGAAAGCTATATCGGTGCCAGACCATCGTTTCCTGTCAGAAACTTCGAAAGACCAGAACCCAAGTTCACTGACTTTGACGCTCCACTTCCTGATGAAGATTAACTTGGTACATTTGGTTAATTTTTCACTATCAATTGTTTCATTTGATTGAATTTCACAATGTCTTGTGCACGCATTACAGTGCACAACCCGAACTTGTATAGAAAGGACCCTGAGGTACGCTTCAGTGCCTCAATCCTAAATATAAGGAGCGAAGGCTTCTTACTTTTGAGTAGAATTAATCAAACATTTATGAATTTCATAATTCTGCTCAAAAGGACAAGTATTTCACCTCAATAAGACCTAATCACTTGTTGAGGGGGAGCACTTGTCAAAACAAAATACTCTGCTCTAAATCAAAAGCTCTTGGTGAATCTCCCCGTAAGACTCAAAAGGCATATTTTAATCGTAAAGTTTGTCAAAAACACCATTTTTCTATGCTATTTTTGAGGGGGAGAAAATGAAAAAGTGATTAAAAGATACGAAGTCAAAGCTTAAAAGTTGTATCATGTGCGAGCTAGACTCAGTATTGACCCAGGAATTGACGAGACAATAAAAGTTAGTAATATCGAAAGGACTTATCCTCGACGGGTAATAACATCAAGTCAGTTATTAGAGCTAGTTGTCACCTAAAAGCTGACAATGCATCTCTTTAACTAACCACGTAAGCGTGTCTCGAAAAGGATATGTCTTAGTAGAAAAGTACCGTCTCGAGAAACTTTCTGTGGACTTGACCAGGCCGGGTAATAACTTCAAGCTAGTCTAACTAGTGATGTAAGCGTGTCTCGAATCGGTCTTGTTCACGGAAAGTGGATCAATTCAAAGTGATTGCTCCTCCCGCATGTGCAAATTTATTTAATACTTATGAGCACATGTGCAGGGGGAGCCCTTCAAAAGTGTACACAAAACTCTCAAAGTGTTAAACAAAACATTTGATTAACACAAACACTTTGAGAGATTTTCAATCAACGGTTTCTTGGCAACTGTCGGAGTTATAAGGTGATTAAGATTGGAATAATCGTCCTATGATCCGCCAGAGCCGGAGGGATCTACCCAAGGACATCACCAATAGTTAGAAGTAGAAGTCCTTAGGTATGATACGAAAAAAGGAGAAAAGAATGAAAGGGAAAGAAGGAGTTGAAGAATTAAAAAGAAGAGTAAAGAAAAGGGTGAAAAGAAATAGCCCTCCATATGTTCAACTTTAGGGCAGACACCGGGTTCAACTCGTATGCTACTGGTTGTTGCTAAGGCGACGCCGGTATTGAAGATTAAGTCGTCATGGACCCAGTGATGCAATGCACTAAACCTTCTTAACCACTCAAGTTCTCTTAAAAGAGCTTGTTTCATTCTCACGGGGAACCTGCATAACCTATCGACCCATCTCTTAGAGAAGGTTGATATTGAAGCAGGAGACTCATCCCCAGTCTCCGCATAGGAAACCTAGGTGTGCACTTATAGAGTCTAGAGCCATGAGATACATCAAAGATCTCTTAGGAACACTTAGTAATTCTACAACTGGTGTTCTACATCAATGGGCATCAGTTGTAAACTATCGAGTCCTTCGCAGATCTTAGCAATCTGCCAAGAACGTTTATGAGAGGATTACCTTATAGTTCTCAATGATTGAACGGAAATCCTGCCAGGGTCAACATCAAACAGCCCTGACAGCAGGTCACTTCGGTAACCTCACAAGGGTTACGATTAGTGTTTACGGTGGTTCCATTATGGTCTACAGTCGTGGAGTGATCCCCAGCGACTCACCCAGTCATTGAGCTACCTAGTAGGTCTCGTAAGCTCCTTCGGGAGTATCTGATGTGGGAACGGCCTGGATAAGGAGTAGAAGGAGTCTTCACAATATGCTGTTGATGAGCTCTAATTCCTTATCTGTAAGTACCGGTTATTTATTGCTAACTGTTTACTCGCAGGTACCTCACTTCCATGATGGTAGATTCCAACATGCTCATACATACATCTTGAAGTCAAAGAAAGCTCCTCCAAAGATCTTAGCAACACAAAGTTCAAAGAAAGATTCTACACCAATAAGGAATCTACAAAGTATAAAGACAAAGATCTCAATGTATGAAAAGGAACTTCTTGTACGTAAAAGTCTAAGTCCAAAAGATGTACGAGTATGTTGGAATGGCGGACAACCACCACAGACGCCGGAGTGACAAACGGCAGATTACTTCATTACACAATCACTACATCATCACCAAAGAACAATGACAAAGAGCAAAGTACATCCATTATCATTCTTATCATTCTTGAAGACGTCTAGAGATTTACATGTCACAAGTCAAACGACAAAGATGAAGACGTCAAGCAACCATTATGACCGACCCTTAGGGGGAGATTGTTGGGATCATAGTTTTCACTATTTTATGAAGTCTCGGTCATTTGTAATAATAGGTTGCTTAAGTTATTTATTGCTTACAATATTGGTTAAGTTACAAGTTTACTAGGCTTAAGTAAAATGATCCATGGGCTTGAAGCCCACACGTTTTCATGTAAGGATGGAGTAGGAGTGTTGCCCTAGCTCCTTTCCTATAAATACTAGCCTTAGGTCTCATGTAAACTTGGTTGGTTATTTGATTTCTTAAGGAAACTATTGCTCTTACATTTCTCTTTATCATATAATCACCCAATCTCTTCTCTCGTCTTATTTCTATCATTTCTATGCTTGTGTTTACAAAATGGTGACCTAACAATGTATGACAAAGACTTAAGACGTATGAGCATGTTGGAATGGAAGACAACCACCACAAACACAGAAGTGACGAAAGGCAGATGACATCATTGGATCACTTCAACAACTATGAAGCATGATGAACTGGAACTATGATTCATCTAGTGATTCTTAAAGACGTCAAGAGCAATGAATGTTAAAGTTTAAAGACAAAGATGATGACGACGCGCAACCTTCAATGACCAACACTTAGGGGGAGATTGTTAGAATCGTATTTTTATTTATAAAAAGTGTCGGTCATTAATGTGTTGTAATAGGTTGCTTTAGAATATCATTATGATGAAGTTTATGTTTAGTTTTCATGATTTTATAAAGTCTAAGGGCTAGTTATGTAATAAGGTCAAAGATATGTGAAGCCCTAGACTACAACTATAAATACTCTTGTAAACCTCATTTGAGAGGTTGGTTCTCTTAGTTATAACATAGGTCATTATTTCACACACTAGAGTTCCCACTCACTCTCTCTCTCTCTCTATACTTACTTTCTCTCTCTCTAAGATTTAGGCATGATTCATAAGTGATTAAGGTTGTTCTACGGTCCTACAGACCTGCAGAAATCTTTACGTTAAGTTTCCGGAAAATTTCTGGAAAACTTATGTCTTACTTCCTGGAAAATCGTGCAAAACATCATTATGACTCGATACAAGCATTTGACTCTAACAAATACGAATATACATGTTCATTTAATATTGTGGAGAATCATGATCGAGTTTGTTTCTTAAAAACATATTTGGGGTTTCCCCTTACACTTATCTTTTGCGAAATACCTTTGGATGAAGTTAAGACTAAGCCAAACGACAAAATAAAGTATTTACACCATTTTAGTTTGAAACATGATCTACCAACAATAAAAATAAAGCGTGCATACGGAAACAAATAACAATCAAACAAAATAAAAATCACACAAAACATGGGTTGCCTCCCAAGAAGCGCTTTTCTTTATTAACGAGTCTTGTAGCTAGACTTAAGGTCATGGGTTATTACGTAACCTCATCATTGGTTTCACTCTCTAGGTCATCTCCTATATTAGTTTTGTATTCCGGACCTAGTTGCAAGCATTCTTTGTAGAAACCAAGTATCCTATTCATCACATACTCTACTCCTCTACGTCTATCCTCATCATTCCTATAGTAAGCCGCTTGTTTGTGTTCCTTTTCTATGTTCGATAGGAGGCGGTATTGTTCAATCTTATAGGGCATTTGGTAGGTAATCTCATCATTCTCTTCCTTGAACCTAACTATCCCTAGAGTCGGATCATAACTCATCTTAGTGGCCTCAACGAACGGTTTTCCGAACACTACTTGACTTAGGCAATCATCTATCACCGGAGGAGTATCCTCCACTATCATAAAATCGGTCTCATAAGTGAAGTTTCCGACAATCACATGCAATCCTTTCACTCTACCTACAAAATTACTTAGCAAGTTCTTGTTGGGCATTATCCTATAACCAAGTTGTTTCTTCATTACCTAATTATAATAAGTCCTAGTCATGATGTTTATAGGAGACCTAGGATCGATATAAGCTTTCCATACATGCATATGCCTAATGTTGCATGGTATGTTGATGTTAGAGGGATCTCCCACTTTAATAAGGGGTGAACCAAGGATATATGGTGTCTCGGGATCATTGAATAAATCCCTGTGATATTCCCATTCTTCCTTGGTTGGCAACTTATCAAAGTACTCTTCTACAATCTCTACTTCCTCTAACTTTTCTCCCTTATTAACCTCAACTTCCTTAATTTCATCCCTAGTCTCGGTTTCTACTCCACCTTCATCCTTGTCACTTTCTTCTATCTCCTTATCAATTTGCTTAATGGTGACAACATTGACAAAGTGGACGTGTTTGGATGACGAGGGGTCCTTAGTTTGGATTCTGCTATTGGCGTCCCTAGTGTCCTTCCTAGGTGTAGTTAACGCTTGGCTGTTGAGGGCTTTCAACAAGTTGTCAATCTTATTGGTCATCTCCGTTTGTTGTTGGTTGAATTCGGTTTCAAACTTAACTATGCGAACTTCTTGAGATGCCATAAACTTAGACATCAATCCTTCAAGATTGTTGGTACTACCATAGTTGTTAGAAGGATTGTTGTTGAAAGTACGGTTGGAGGGTGGACCGTTTGGTTGGTAACGATTAGGCGGATTGGAAGAATTGTTTTGGTTTTGTTTCCACCTAAGGTTCGGGTGATTTTTCCAAGAAGGGTTGTAGGAATCACCGTAAGGGTTTGGCTCGGGTTTGAAAGTGTACCACTTATCTCCCACTTCGTCGGTACACGAGGATGCGTAATCAGCAAAAGCTGTTCCGGGGAGCTCCACGCAATCACGAGTGTCATGGGGATCACTACATAATTCGCATGAAGAAGTGATTTTGTTCACTTGGCTTGAGGGCTTAGGAGCTTCGTAAGATTTCATGAGAAACTTGACTTGGTCCTCAAGTTCCATGATCCTACGGTCGGGAGTGCTAGAATTGTTCGAAGGCAAAGATATTGCCTTGACCGTTTTGTTCAAATCACGGGGATCATTCCAACTTTCGTTGTCATAGAGAGCAAGATCTTCTATGAGTTCCCATGATTCTTCCGCACTTAGATCACGTAGCTTGCCACCGGCCGATTGGTCAATGGTTTGCCTTGTGGAGAGATCGATATGGTCACAAAAGATTTGGACTTGGAGCCAAAGATCTATGCCATGATGAGGGACTTTTTGGAGTAAGTCCTTGAAACGAGTGCATGCTTCATATAGAGTTTCACCTTGACGTTGTTAGAACATCAAGATATCATTTCTAAGCTTGGTAGTTCTCCCCGGTGGGAAAAATTGAGCAAGGAAACGAGTGGTGAGATCATCCCATGAGGTGATGGATCCCGCGGGTAAACGTTCAAGCCATTGACTAGCTTGATCACGTAGAGAGAATTGGAATAGGCGTAATCGGGTCGACTCTCTAGTTGTAACATCAAGGTCTATAGAATCTACGATTTTAAGGAAGTCCTTGAGATGTTGGTTAGGATCTTAGGAACGAAGTCCATGGAATGCACATCCGCTTTGCACCAACCGGATGGTGTCAGATCGCAAGGGAGACACATTGGCTCCTTGGGTGAGCTCAATAGTGTTTCGATAGCCTTGGTGGCTAGGTCGGGAATACTCTCCTAGGGTTCGGGGCCTAAGAGGTTGGTTAGCTAGTGGTGGGTTTTGTGGGTGGTCTTGTTGTGGTGAGTTGATGGGTTCAAAGATGTTACCACCTTCCATGATGTCGGATGGTAAAGATTACGAACAAGGGCACGAAGAAATAAGATAGACTAAAGAAAACCTAAAAATAAAAATAAAATCTTACTAGAAAGGAATCTAGAGAGTAGACCTAATAAAAAGAAATTCTAACCTAGACAATAACTATTCCCCGGGCTGCGGCGCCAAAAACTTGATGCGTGGGAATTGCACCAGGCTTTACCTCTCGAGGGATCTCGAGAAGCTTACAACCCCCACCAGGCAGTGTACCTGACCGTTGTAGTATAGTATAGTGACAAGTACCAGGGGATTGATCGTTCAACTCAGAAATAGTGTCGCTAGGATTAGAAAGCCTAAAAACTAGGTCTAGAGGTGAGGGATGATTCTTTTTGTATTTTTATATTTTATGAAAACAAGTAAAATCTCGGGTTTTGGAAAAGTGGGCGGAATTAGTTGCTAGTCAACTAACCCAATAACTAAGATGCAATCAAAATAAAATGACAAAAATGAAAATAAAGCTAATTAAACTAGTGGTGTGAACAATAAATGGGATAATTGTGTTTACTTAGATTTCACTACTCCCTAGATATCTTTTACAGGTTAATTGTTTGTTACAGTTGCGTGGATGACGGGTTATATTCCTTAATACCAATCGTGGGGTGGCGTACGTACTTCCCCAACTCTATAAGCTCCTACTTCACTCCTATGTCGAGCCTGCAAGAAGCTCCTAACATGGGATTACTAGAATTCACTCATGCATTAAATACAACCATAAAAACCTTAGTACGCATTGGTTCATGTTTCTTAAGACGTTCAAGCATGTTACACAATGGAAGTCTGCCAGTTTTCTTAAGCCTAACATCGAAATCATTCATCCATTACAACTATAAACAAGCAATCAACCTATAATCAACATCTAGGTTTCATTACATCTAAGCAAACACACAAGAGATCTAGCCTAGCATGTTAAAATCAAGACAAGCGTAAGATATATTCAAACAACACATAGACATATTGAATGAATTGAAAGGATACTTATCTCAATTGAACATGAAGGGTTTCAAAGGGTGAAAACCCTTGAAAATACTGTTAAAAACGAGCTAGGGTTTATTCAAGTCGACCCTAAAATTCTCCTCTATCTTAGAATGAAAATTACAAAAACTATATATAGATTTCCTAAGGTGACGGCGTCAAGAAGAAACTTCTGACGCCGTCAACCCGCCGCCAAAAATATAATCGAATTGCCTAGATCCAGATCTGACGCCGTCATGTGTATTTCTGTTCTGGGCCGTCACCACTCTTACTCTTGACGGCCTTGATTTGACGCCGTCACGTTTTCACTGGGCCGTCACCATTTTTGCACTTGACGTCGTCATCAAAATCTTCTTGACGCCGTCAGGTACTGTTCCCAGCAAGGAAAATTAAGACTTTTCCGTTTTCTTCACTTTTATGCTCCAAAAACATCCAAAATGCTTCCTTTTCCAGAATTCACTCCCAAAGTACCTAAAATCACAAAAGGAACGATTTAGGGCAATATTTGATCAAATGAATTCAAATTCCGGCTTAAATAACCCCCTAAAAACGGATCATTTTTCGCCTCATCAGATGTACAGTTATTGTAGACAATTGCTATTATCTAAAAGTAAAAGTGCAGTTATATAAATGAACTAACCTAAATTCACGCAACTTAAAAAAATCCACACCAATATGCACACGATGTACAGTTATATAAGTTGGTGTCCCGATAATGTTATTGAGGAATATTGATCAATCTAATGGATTGTGTAACGGAACACGACTTCAGGTTTTACGATTATCAAGGACTTCTATTCAAGCTCAAATCATTAACGGGACACATTTTGGAAATAAGGTTATCATACCACGATTGAGAATTACTCAATTTGATAAACGTTTACCTCTAAAGATCGTTAGAAAACAATATCTCATTTCTGTGTCATTCGCCATGACAATAAACAAGAGCCAAGGGCAATCGCTTTCAAAAGTAGGATTGTATCTTCCACGTCCTGTATTCACACATGGACAGCTGTATGTGGCTCTTTCATGTGTCAAAAGCAAAAAAGGGTTGAAGGTTGTTGTTTCAGATGACAATGGTAACCTATCAAATAGTACTATGAATATTGTATATAAAGAAGTTCTTCAAGGTCTATGATCAAACGATCAATAGGTATGTACATTATACATAATAAATGTTTTATATTATTTTTCTTATTTACAGTTATTATAACTCCAGAGTATTATATCCCTTACATTTTTTTATATACTTATTAGGTGTTGATGGAAAGGTGCTTTTCTTCAAGTTTTGGAATGCTCATGTTGAGCTATAGACCTTGATAGATCTTCTTGAGCACTCTAGAATCGTTAGTAATGTCACTGTAATCAATAACACACTAATAGACAATCTCTGAAACTTGTATTTATAAAGCGGAAACAAAACACAAGCTTGATACTAAGAACTCTTGATCCTCTATGGATCTTTTAATTATAATAAGAATTTTCTAAAAAAGTTGTTCAATACATAAACCGTGTGTTCCTTTTATACTCAAGGAACCCTAAACCGTTTCTCAAGAAACGTATATTCTAAAACTTCTAAAAGATATGCATTATCACTTCCTAAATAAACTCATGCATATCCAAACTACATTACATAAAACACGGAAATACTATATCCGCAGAAACTAATAAAGCTGAACTATGTCTTCAGCAGATACACTGCTTCAGCAGAAACCAACTCTTCAGCAGGATCCTTTCAGCAGAATTCTTTCTACACAGAATTCCCAACAATCCTCCCCTAATCTTGAATTTGACCTAGTTAAGTTCAAGATTCTTGATAGATCTTTAAAGTAACATTCCAAGAGGATTGTAACAGAGCACCAGCAAAGAATTATCATCAGCAGAATCTCTATGATCAGCATATACTTAAAAGCTCCATTCTTTGCAGCAACAAATGACTTAATGTACATCAAAACAAATTAGTTTCATACTATTCTCATCACTTCCAGGTGTGTTAACTCCTGTGAGAGGTGAATCATTGAAAATAATGGATTTGATGTCTCTTTACCAATAGCCATCACTACTGGAGTAGCCAAGTGTTCAAAGGTACACTGATAACCACATGATTTGTAGCAAATCATCAGCTATAAACGGATTTGAGATGTCTTTACCTGTAGCCGTTTGCTCAGGACTAGCCAATTATCTTGATGAAAATCATCTTGGTTAACTGATTACCAAATATGGTTTTCCACTGCCTTTACCACAAGCCATATACATGTGGGCTAGCCAATTATTCAGAATCCATAAAGAAAAAATCAATGGTCAATTGACAACCATTTCAACTACTCAGCAACAAAGCATTGGTGAGTTGAAAACCCTATGGTTTTGAGCAAACCATTACAGCTATCAACAGATTTGATGCGTCTTTACCAAAGCTGTACCCTTTTGACTAGCCAACTTTATGATGGAATAGTCAACATCAGGTAAGTTGATAACCAAACCTGCAGACAAATACTATACAACAATATATTAACTTTTTTTTTTTTTTTTTTTTTTTTTTTACTAATAAAATACATATACAACATAATATCTCTACTCAGATGCTGCTCTGGAAGTCTTAATCCTTTGTTTGAAAAACTTCACCAAAGATTCAGCAAACAATCTTGTATTACCAGCTGGATCAGGAGGAATTTCCAACTTTTGTTGTAACATTTTCTCCATCAAAGATACCTTCAGAGGATATTTGTGAATAATATCCATGATAATCCTCAAACCAGTGGTAGTTTCCAGCACATGCACATAAGACATAGGATAGAACTTCCAACTCTGAACTTTCCATTTCTGATTATTCTTCCATATATCATAACTTGCACCAGTAGGAGTAGAAGAATCAAACAACACTTGAAGATCACCCAACAAATACAATCCAGAACCTTCAGGAGTATGAGTGGCATAATACTTAGTAACCAACTCATGTAGAGTGACCAAATCTTGATAATTTACAAGATGAAGAATCTGCTGAAGAAAAGCAAAAGATATGGATGTCTTATCCAATCTATAAATGATATTGAGTTGACCATCTTGACTTAACTCCCAACTCACCAGAACCACTCTAGTTCCTTCTGGCCAATCATCAGATGATCCTTCCCTTATAAATGTAGCATCAGAATCATTTACATTAATTAGACTTTGTAATGATCCTACTCTAGCCATTCTCTTTCCTCTTCTTCCAGGAATATAAATAGCATCATGAACTGCTGCTTCAGCAGAATCACCTTCTGCAGCTTCAGTATCCACTGATGGAGTATCCATTTGGTCATCAGCAGAATCTTCAGAAGATTCAAGTGCAGCAGAGGCATATTGTTCATCCATAGCCTTCCTGATTTGTTTGTTTCTAGCAGCTTGAATTTCAACTTCTCTTGTCTTCAGGTCATGAAATCTAGCAAGCTCAGCCCTTTGTTCAGCTTCTTGATCTTCAGTCAACTTTCTAGCAGTTTCCTCACCTAATCTTTCCAGCTCCAATTGTCTCCTAGTTCTCTTCCTAGTTGGAGCATCTGATGTTGTCACTTTGGCTTTACCTTTATCCATAGAAACATCAACACCAGTAGAAGTAGCAGGTAAAGATACTTGTGCAGCAGCAACATGAATATTCTCAGATGAATCATCATCAATATTTAGAAGTGGAATATTCTTTGAAGCATCCATTCCAGCTTTAGCATTCCTAGTTTTGATTCTATTATAAATCTCAACTAGTTTGTCAAAAGGAAGTCCCCATACTTGTTTCTTAGACCAAGCAGAATTATATACTGAACTGCTCTGATTTTTCACATATGTTCTCATATACTCTGTTTGCTGTGCTTGAGTCATGGGTTTTTCCCTTTTTGCTTTAGC